>OX451736.1:1462535228-1463150910 GCA_948472305.1 Vicia faba | reverse complement strand
TGAAACTCTAAGTGAAACCATGTGAAAAATGGCCAAGAAGATGGGCCAAAATCCTGCCTAGAATAGGGCAAATTTTATCTAAGTTAAAAGTTTTAGGCACCCTTGTTCCAAAAATCATAACTTGAGATACAAGATTCCTTTGAGAAAACTTTGTGAATCAAAGTTGTAGATTTTTTGATGGAATACAACTTTCATGTTTCAAGTTTTGTTTGAATCCATTTGCATCTTGGTGAAAAAATGGGACAAAGTTAGGAAAAAATAAGAAAATTTCATAACTTAGAAAATTTCTAAGTTATGAAATTTTTTCATTTTAAACCCTAATTTGCACTTTTGGGTTTCTTGATGGATAAGTTTCATAATTTTACATGTCTTGATGAAAAATGAATCTTGGCACTTGATTTTGACCAAAAAGTCAAAGTTTGACTTTTCAGTGTACAATCAAATTTTGATTAGTTGACTGAAAAATTCACCTGTCAATCCTATGCATTTGAGATCTTTTGAACTTGTTGAATAGGTCAAGACAATTCCATTGAGTCCTTGAGTCCATATGTGAGCTTGGTTTGCCATTGGTTAGGTCAAACAGTCAAAAATTGCCTTTGTGCAGTCAAAACCCTAAAAATGACCATTTTGCCCTTTTAGTGATCTGATCAAATTTCTTGTGGAATTGTGATCCAAACTTGACCAAATGGTTCATGTGAGTTCATAATGTTGATGTGGGTCAAATTTCATGGGGTTTGACTGCCAATTGGCTACAGTTGACTTTTTCCCCAATACAGCTGATTCCTAGGTCAACTGTCCAATTGATTGGGCAAAGATTTGAATCAAGGCTTGAAACTTGGTATGAGCAAACTTGTGAACCCAACATGAAGTATGAAAGTCAATTTGTAGGTCAAAATATCCTTATGAAAACTCAAACCCTAATTTGGGTCAACAGTGCAAGGAGGGGTCTTGAGCAGAGCAAACCCTAACTTGATCTTGAGTTCTAAGAGTCTTGTGGTGAGAAAATGTTGATGAAATGAGAGGGAAAATTTTGGGGTAAAACAGGCACCTAATGATCATGTTGGATATGTTAACCCAAATAAACTCAAGTCATTTCACCTAATGCCCTATGTTTGAATGATTGAACCTTTTGATGCATTGTGTGGGATTTCTCTCCTATTATGCTTGTGAGCTGTGTTGAAATAATTGAGTATGATTGAATTGTGTTTGCTACTGACCTTCATTGTCTTTGATTCTATTCTTATCAATCTCCCATGATCCTTGATTGATATTCAATTGTCAACTCAACATGGTGATAGAAAGGAGCAACATTCCTCTAAATTCTTTTGACCAAATTGTGCATATGTCTGTTTCCTTTTGTCTTTCTTGACTAATGTTTGATATTTGCTATCATGTTTTATCATTTCATTATGGTGTCATCATCCATCCCTTATGTGAATCATCATTTTATTTATGGTAATACTAACTTGACTGTTGAATGTGCGAGGTACTTTGAGAAAAGTTTTCCATTTTTGACTTAAGGCTATTGTGTTTCACTTTATTTGTGGAACACAATTTATTGTATTGGCACTACTCTTGTGCTTGGCATATTTGATAGTCTCTACAGGATATATATGTGATTATGAATGCTATGCATTGCCCATGGGATCTATTCATATCTGAAAACCTCAATACTTACATCCTGATGGCGTAGTTTCTGACTTGATTTATCTGCTGATGCCAGCTTGCTTGAAGTTCTCTGGGTTTCTTTTATTCTTGCTCAGTTGTTACGGATAGTTATCCGTTTGGTATTTCACTATTTCCTTTCTTCTATTTTCATTTTGTATAGTTCTATTTTGCATGATGGGACCTCTATTGCTGATATATGTCAGGAGGCCCTCTGTTTTTTTTGTCTGATACATGTGTTGTGTTTGCTTTTGATCAATGAGTCACTCAATTTAGAAATTGAGATCACGACTTCGCTCTCAGTGCAAGTTCCTTATAGGGTGTTTATTGTTTTTCTTCTTTAATTGTTGATCGATGAGTCACTCAATTTAGAAATTGAGATCACGACTTCGCTCTCAGTGCATGTTCCCTATAGGATGTTTATTGTTTTCCTTCTTTAATTGTTGATCGATGAGTCACTAAATTTAGAAATTGAGATCACGACTTCGCTCTCATTGCCTTTTCCCTATAGGATAGTTTTGTTAAGATTCCTTTAACATGTTAATTAAGGTAGTAATCCATGTATGCTACCATAGGGTAGGATTTTCCTTTATCCTCAACCTTAGGGTCAACCATTGTATGATAACATTAGGATAGTGCTAGGCTAGTTTCCCTTAGTTGTTTTTCCTTCCTTTGCATTTTGCATCTTAAAACAAAAATTGTTTTCTTGGCAAATCATAAAACACCTCTAATAAACTCAAACCCTTCTTCAAGGTAAAAGATACAAATCAATCTTATTTGTTATGCGCCTCTTGGCATTATTTTTAAACCTGGTTTACCGATGTTTCACACACTTGTTTGAAACCGATGTTTCGCCATCACACATGTTTGTTATCCTACTTTGATTCTCAATATCATTGTTAGGTGTGATGTTGTGTCATCCGTTTTATCGATGTTTCGCCATCTTTGCCATGATATCTTGTTATCTTTTAGCCGATGTTTTGCCATCGCACACTTGTTTGAAGCCGATGTTTCGCCATCGCACATGTTTTTTATCATACTTTGATTCTTAATATCATTGTTAGGTGTGATGTTTTGTTATCCGTTTTATCGATGTTTCGCCATATTTGCCATGATATCTCGTTATCTTTTAGCCGATGTTTCGCCATCGCACATTTGTTTGAAGTCGATGTTTCGCCATCGCACATGTTTGTTATCCTACTTTGATTCTCAATATCATTGTTAGGTGTGATGTTTTATCATCCGTTTTATCGATGTTTCACCATCTTTACCATGATATCTTGTTATATTTTAGCCGATGTTTTCGCCATCCCACATGTATGTTATCCTACTTTGAATCTCGATGTCATTATTAGGTGTGATGTTTTATCATTTGATGTTTCGCCATCTTTGACATGCTACTGTGTTATTATTTAGTTGATGTTTTACCATCTCATTTGTTTGATTGTTTTATTTGATGTCTTGCCATCTTGACTATTTTTGTTGTCTTAACTAAAAAACACAAACCAACCAAAATATATAAGCCGAACTACGGCTACTCTGATTCCTTAAAAGGGATACGTAGGCAAAGGGGTAGGGCCCAACCGAAACCAACTTTTATTTTCCCTACATTGTTTTTTTCTTCTTTCGCATGCATTCCCTTTTCAGTTTTAAGCCATAGACTTAGGTTTTAACCACACCCATTAGATTAGACAACAAGAGTGGATACCATAGAGTACTACGGGCGTGTGGGGTGCTAATACCTTCCCCTCGCGTAACAGACTCCCTTACCCGATCTCTCGGTCGAAAGACCGTGAGTTCCCCCTTTTTCAGGTTTTCTCTATGTTTACCTTTCCCTTTCGGCGGGATAAAAGACGTTCGGTGGCGACTTCTTTGATGTTTCATTACATCCAGATGACAGGTTCGGCCAGGCGGTTTCAACAGGGAGATTTTCCCCCGCGAAAATCATGAGCTTAATAGCATCAAGAGCGAACTTCCCATAGTTTCGTTGTCGTTGAGTGAGGACTTTGGTAGGGAAATTCGTCCTCATACCTTCATTCGCCTTTTCACTTGATTTGCGGTGGAAGGGTGGATTTGATTTGATCTCCGAATTCAATGATTTTCTCTGCTTTCTTGTATGACGGCAAGTTGTACCGAGGGCATCAAGCTGGTCGACACAGTTACTAACCCTGAATTGGCTTGGGTTGGGCCAATTCCTCGGGGTATAGCCTCTTGCTTTGTCACCTCCTCGAGCGACACGTTCAAGATTGTCAAGCATGGTACGGGCGAGCGGGGATTCGAGGCGGGTTGAAAGATTACAAACCTACCAAGAACGAAAAGGTCCGGTCGTTCTATTTGGAGAACCACTTTCCTACATACGACTCCGTCTTCAAAGAGTTGGTACTTCGGCTACCTTTCAATGACTTTCAGATCGGGATTTTCGATCATCTAGAGTTAGCACCCTCCCACCTGCACCCGAATGTGATTTCCTTTATCTGGGCATTGTTGATGCGGTATAGCGGCAAGCAAAAAGTAAGTTATTAATTTACTGGGTGATATTTAGGTTATATTATATCGTGTCCATAAAGAGTAGTTATTGAATCGTTGTTCGACAAATCATTCGTTAATGAGTTTGGGGTTTGAATGGGTTTGGTTTGTATAGAAAGGAAAATAAATTAACATAAAAGTTATACACATAAGAAGAACTTCATCATTCGAATAGGATAGAACTCTTGAGTTTGTATTTCGTCCATCCTATCTCATACTTAAACTTACTACCCAGTTGCACTTAACCTTAACTACTCGTCAATATCATCACGTATCGCTCACACAGAGGTCATTTCTAACTCAGAGCGAGATATCAACCGTGTCGCTCCATGTTGACGATATCTCATCACAACACACAACAACATGAAGGCATTAAGAGTCGATACCTAAGTGATTACTACGCCTAAATCTATCTCTAGAATCTAAGCCTAATAAATATTCATCCTAAGTCCGAATTCAATTCGTCCATCTCTGTAACGACTCAAACCCAGACACTTAGCAAGCTAAAAAGGATAAACATCAATAAAGATTTCTAAAGAAAGTTTCATACAACACCATGAGCAATAAATATACACACAATCAAGGTAAAGTTATATACAAAATCCAGCAAATAATGGTTACAAAGAGAGGAAGATGAGAATAAATTAGATTTTCTGCACTGTCAAACACAATTCATCAAGCTCACGACCCCAGATCATCCATTTTCAAGTCACAAATGTTGCTGTCTAAGCTCTGACTATCAAAAATAAAGGTGATGGAATTTGGGAACAAATACCCCAAAAACAATCCACCCAAAATGAAACAAAATGAAAGTATAAAGAAATTGTGTTCCGCGAGAATCACCCGGTGACATAAAGCATCGACCGTCGACGTCCCTTATTCACTTGGCCCAGGATAAGCCACGTCCCCAGCAGGTCAAAAATATCCTCCACCGTCTGGTGACAGAAAGCTTCGCCCAACGACACATTTATTCCTCGCCTGGAGATGCAGCAACGAAGCAAGGCAGAGGCAATCATAAAAAATGGCCTTTTTGCCCAGTGTCGCCCGGTGACAGAAATTTCGCCCGGTTTTGCATGACAGTTCAGCAACTTCTGTTGCTTTCCTACATAACTTCCAATTGGATCCAATCTTTAGCCTTGTTCTTCATTGATCAAAAACGCATCTTGGATTTTTATTTATCTTTCTCCAACAATGCTCAAATACCTACAAAATGAGTACAAAACTATCAAATGATACACTTTATACATGAAAATGCATTATACACAAACTAAACATATTTATACACAAAGTTGGGTTATTTAACTGATTTTAACAACCAAGAGTCGATAAGTGCAACAAAAAGTATATACAAAAATAACTACAATTTCATTTATCAAACTATCCCCAACTTGAATCATTGTTTGTCCTCAAACAAGGCCAAACAACTCAAAGAACAAAGAAACAATAATCAAAGAATCACAAATCAATAGGTTTTTAAAATGGAAAACAAATGTATGGTTCAAAATAAAAATGTACACACAAGGCTATAACTTACCACTAAACTACAACGATAACATGAAAATGAAACAACTCCTAAATACAAAGCACGTGTCAAAAGTTATAAAACAATACAATGTTCACAACTGAATCACACCTAGCACACACTTCATCGGTAGATGAAAAACACAAATACAGTAGAAACTCTTTAAATTAATAATGTCAGGACAGGAGAAATTTATTAATTTAGAGAGTTATTGATTTATCGATAAATTAATAATTATTAATTTAAAGATTTTTTAAGTAATTATACTATACATACCAAACAAAAAGGAAAATTAGTTTATGCCTCTTAGAATTATGTTGCAGCGAACCTTGGGACTCAATGTAAATTAGTAACTATTGTGTTCATATGCATTGGAAATAAATAATGACTTTTGAAGTACAATAAAAGTAAGAAATAGGAACAAATGTGTACAATGTATTATTAATCAAGTTTGACATATATAAATTACATTAACGTGTTAGAGTATTCAAACCATATATCACAAGATGGCTTCTCATTTAAAAGGTGTTGCAATAAGAAAAGTTAGAGATGAGCTCCAAATAGACTTGAATTTTAAAGTAAAACTATTTTACCCCAAAATTTTACCTCTCATATTTCTCAACACATGGCAAGTGAGGTCCCCAAATTGCTCAAGGAAGTTCAAAGTTGACCAGACAAACTCTCTCCTAAGGCAGTCTACCTTAAATTAGGGTTTCATTTTTCATCAAGATGCTTGAGTCCAAAGGATCCCAAATTCTCACCATTGTCCTAATATGTTCTCAAGATCATCCATGTCAAGTTTCAAGCCTTGCAGAAGAAGTTTGCTCAGTCAATTGCTCAAAGGCCTGAAAATCGACTATGCTAGGTTAAAAGTCAACTGTGGCCCACATACAGTCAAACTTCAAGATTTTTGGTCAAAATCCTCATTTTGAAGTAAAATTCATCATTTTATTAAGGGTTGATCATGATTCATCAAGGATTTCTCACAATTCATCAAAGCCCAAAAGTTGCTAAATTAGGGTTTTGTAGGAAAAGTCAACTCAACTTTGACCAAACATAACTTTCTCATGCTTTGTCAGAAGTGACCCATCCAAAACTCATTTTGAAGAGGATGAAATTATATACAATTCATCTTCATCTCCCAAGTTCAAAATATGCACTCACAAGAAGATATGAATTTTTACATTATAGGTCATTTTGGAAAGTCAACAAAAACACCTTTTGGGTCAAAGCTTCATACATGAACATGGAAGACTCAATTGAGATGAGACAAAAAGGGTTGCTTAGAGGACATCCTAAGATTTCTAAAAATTCCAAGGACACCTCTCTAGGGTTAAAATTGAGAGGGTTATGCATTGGCCAATTTGACCATTTTTGCAAAATTGCCAAAAGTCAAATGTGCTTAAATTTGCATTTTTTCCACATGGGCCCATCTTTTCAAGATTGAATCTCATTCCTAGAATAGTCCACGACCTATGGGAGCCTCCATGCTTTATTTATTTATTTAATTTATTTTGATTTTGATTCACTTATAATTCAAATAAAATCAAATAAATCCAAATAAATCATATAATGTGTTTTAGGGATGATTTTTGCATTGAAGGAAGATCTTATGTGCTGTCAAATGAGAAGCAAATGGTGCAAGCCAAGAATAGACACAAAATATCCATGTTTGGGAAATTATTCAAGATTTGATTTTCTCTTAAAATCATACCATTATTCTTTGGATTCTTTACAATTTTATTACCCTAGATTGATTCACTACTTATGCCAGGATCCTAAAGACCTAGAACATAAGTTTTTTAGACGCGCAACTTGCCTGAAAGTGTAAAACAAAGTTCCAAATTTCTAAAGAAAAGTGCAGATTGGATCTTACTCTAGAGGCCGTTTCAAACTTTTCCAAGGATCAATTCACATTCCCAGGCACGCACTGAACCTATAGCAAGCATTCACACGACCTAAAACCTCAAGAATCGTGTTCTACGACTCCCACGGTTTGTCCAAAAATTTGATTTTGATTTCACTAATATATGCATCTTTAGTTCTTTTGATTGCCATACTCATGTTTATCATCGTGTTTGCAAGCTAATCATTATATTCAATTGCATATTTGAAGACTGTATATGAATCTGCCATGGCTAGGGTTTTGTATTCTTGTTTAGGGCTTTTTCGTGCAGGAAAAATTAGGCAATAACTCTGGTACCATGACACTCGTGAGGATGATACGGGTTGATTGATACCATCCATAGTCATTTATCTTGAACCTATGCAGTTTTGGAGATGGATAGGGTTATACCTATAACAAGCGTCTGTAGGTAAAAGCTTGATATGCTAAGGCGACGAAGAGAGGAAGAAGAAGTTGGTGTGGTAACGTGTGATTCATTTATTTGAATTTCGCGCGTTGGTTGGCTCTACTAGCTTGTTTTTACATATTATATTTCTGTTTTATACCACTTACAAGTTAACACCATGGCTCAGATGGTTGGAGCGATGGTTTTTAATGCACACGTCCTGGGTTCGATCCCAGGCGTGTGCATTTTATTATTTTCTTACTTATTTCAGGCAGATCTCATGCATTGCAGTAGCGCACGCCTATCATACACCTTTGTATTCCACCATCAGATCCATCAGCCAGGTGGATCCAACGTCATGTAGCAAGGGGCCTACCATGATCCTCAAGTCAGCGTGCATACTGGATTGAACGAAGTCAAACGGGCCATCAATCTTGGGCCCAGAAAATTCATATTCCAACCCCCCTTTCAGCAACACCACCAGGCCCATTTACTTCTTTTTTTATTATTTCTTTTCTTTATTTTTGCTCTTTTAATTTTCTTTATTTATTTTTTCACAAATTAATTATTTTTCATAAAAAAATCGTAAAATCAATAATTCAAAAAATTAGAATTAGGCTTTTTATTTTAAATTTTTTATTTTAATATAATTTAGTTTAACTTAGGAAAATTGTAATTTATTTTCATAAATAAAATCAAAATAGAAATTAGGTTAAAACTCTTGATTTAATTTTATTTTCTCTTTTTTCTCAAATAAATAAAAATACAAAAATAGGTTCTAGAATAAATTAATTTATTTTTCTTGATTTAAAATCAATTAGAATTAGGATTTTCTTTTTAACTATTTCATTATTTTCTTAAATAACAAAACAAAACAAATTTTTTTTAACCAATCGCAATTAGGTTTAGGCAAGGGTCAAAACCCTATTTATCTCGTATTGGATTCATCGCGCGTGTTATTTATATTTGCCAATATTTTTGTAACTGTTCATGGTTTGTAATAGTTTAATCTAGGACTTTTTACTTATCGCTTTTCCCCGGGTTTTGGCTATGTAATTAATCCCCCACCCCGAAGCTTTGTAATAGCGTAGATTTACTTTCTCGCATTTTTAATTTCTGCAAATATTTAACTGTTTAGATGTATGCAAATAGGATTGTATGACAAGAATGCATGACAAATTAATACGGTTAGAAAACCCTAATGTGTAAAACAAATCACTCGCACATATCACTCTTAGGGTATACTCTCACTTCGGTTGCCTTCGGTAAACGATCATTAAGTATAGGATACTTTAGTGGTTACCCTTCTGTCTAAAAAAGATCAAATGTCCCATTCAGATGTTGCCTCGGAATGTTGCCTCAGAAATGTTGCCTCGAATATGATCTTAAGGCTATAGGGTAATTACTAAGGTGTCCTAACATTTCTTTAGTGATTGTACGTCCCTTTCGAATTGACCCTTACAAACTCCAACGACGGTGCTACCTATTTCTCAATAGTAGGATAGCGCTGTCTAAAGGAAACGAGAATAGAAACAATATTTTTTCGAGTAGGTAGATGCTAGTAGGTACTTGCTCAAATCAAAACTTTTCACACTTACACTTTTCAAACAAATTTTCAAAACAACTTCGTCACACCTTAAAGGGTTGATACAAGGGTTATCACAAAGTCAATCTTTTCAAAAACAAAGCACATACACAAGCAATTTTCAAAAGATGAGCAAGTACCTAAGAGCCCATGGAAAACCATGGATAGAAAGGGTGCTAACACCTTCCCTTTCTATAATCTACCCCCCGTACTCAGAATATCTCGAAAAAGGATTTTTTCTGTACTTTTATCCTTTCCGGTTGGTTGAAATAAAAGTCGGTGGCGACTCTTGCTTACCGCGACATTTTGCAAACACAAAACGCAAAATGCAAACCAGCATTTAAACAGTCGGTTCTGCCACCGTATCACAAAACTGGAGACTCCACTGGGGAAAATAAGTGGGGTATACCTTAGGATCTAGTTCATCATAATTACTTCTCTTGATTGCTTTGTTTGCTTTACTTTTAAGGGTTTTGTTTGGGGTTACTATAGATCCTAACCCGGATCTGGGGATACCTTTTAGGTAAGTAGCAATAGACTGTGAGGGAACTTTATGGCATAGACCGATACGGTTGAAGCAGTAGCTACGTTGATGTGGCACATTGGTTGGTACCAGTATCCCTTGTGGAGAAACGAGGAGAATACGGGGCCGCTGGATGGTGTCGTTAAGCATCAACTGACCTTAGAACCTTTAATCGCCCAACTTGGCCATTAGAAAGTAGTGAGATAGCCGGCCTCGGTGTAAAGCTGAGAACTGGTTGATACTCGATGCTACACTCATTGAGACCATACTCTCGAGATAGTTCCAGCCGCAAGAAAAGATTGCGTGAGCTGAAACCATGAACGATGGAGGATGGTCAGTGATATTGAGATCCTCTAGAACCCGGTTACTTTTCTAGGAAAAGTTTGAACCAACTTAACTTCAAGAGGGTACTAAATTTGACCTCATGCAAGCCTTAAACCTAAGGGCTATGTGTGATTTGACTGTGTTTGCAATATCTGTGTTTGCTATACCTGTGGTTTACCATGACATCATACATCATAACATGGCATTCATACTTCATTACACCATCCATTTCAAAGACCAAGGGAATTTATCTTTGTTCTATTTTGCAGATTATGGCTTCCGTGCGTAGAAATACCATCCGAGTCAACTTTGTGCAAATACCTGCCCAACTTAAAGAGCTAGCCTCAAGAGTGTATGAGACTTCTATGTTCATTAAGAGACACGATCAACTTCTCAGCCTGGTTACTTCAAATCTTGATGAGCAGATGATGAGCATACTATTTCAGTTCTTCGATCCCGTGCATCATTGCTTCACCTTTCCAGATTACCAGCTGGTACCCACCTTGGAAGAGTTCTCTCATCTTTTGGGCATATCCATTCTTAAACGGGTACCCTTCACAGGTATGGAAGAAGTTCCTAGACCAGAAGACATTTCCTCAGCTCTGCATTTGAAACGGGCTGATGTAGTATCCAATTGGGAAACACGAAGCGGGGTCGAAGGTTTTCTAGCCAAATTTCTGATAGACCAGGATCAACTATTTTGGGATAATTTGGATTTTCAGGCTTTTGAAGATGTCTTGGCTCTTCTTATCTATGGTTTGGTTCTCTTTCCTAATCCAGACTCCTTTGTAGATGTGAATGCTTTCAAGATTTTCCTTTCTCGCAACCCTGTGCCTACCTTGCTAGGAGATATCTTACATGCTCTCTATACTCGTGCTATAAGGAGAAGAGGGACTCTTATGTGTTGCATGTCGTTGCTGTCAAGGTGGTTTATTTCACACCTCCCTAAGTCTGTGCTGAAGAACGAAGAAGGTTTGGGTTGGTCTTACAAAATAATGTCACTTGCTCATACATATATTCTTTGGTGTTCCCAGGCTATAGAAGACATTGCTGTTATTGACCGTTGTGGGGGGTACCTTAATGTCCCCTTGCTTGGAATCAGAGGGGGTATAACTTACAATCCTTGTCTAGATTTGCGATTATTTGGTCGTGCTCAAAGAGATGGTCCCTATGAGTTACTCCTTGAGGACATTATATTTGACTATAAGGAGGACGTTAAAGAGCATCGCCGGAGGTTTATACGAGCTTGGGGCATGGTGAACAGATTTGACCCCCAAGAGTTAGGACCAAAGACTTCCCTTCCTATGCAACCTTACCTCCAATGGGTCCGAGCTCGTTCTCAGAAGCTTGGGATGCCCTATGAGGCCGTATTACTAGTGATTGTAGAGCCCACTAATGAAGAAGGAATTCCTTACACGGTTCTCTATCCTTACATGCCTATTGATCCTGGGGAGTTGTAGAGGTCTTGGATTCAGCTGTGGAATGAGCGGGATACTTACCGAGAACAATACCATGAGCAAGAAAGGAAGGTTTTGAAGCTCACCAGGCAGCTCGAGGAAGAAAGAGTGATCAATGACTATATCGGCACAAAGAGGAAGCGACCATGGGACTTTTGCTTTTTGCTTTTCTTAGTTTTAGATTTGTTTTATTTACTTCTTTGTAACGCCTTAAAGGCATTGTTGAACCCTTCAAGTTTAAACTAATAAAGTGTTGTTTATTTTTGGTTTGCAAATTTAAATCTCCCAAAGTATTTGAAATCATTACATGCGCATCCCATTATCATACACATTATTACAGGTACCCCTACAGGTTTCTAATCTTCTTCGCTGTTTATTTCAGCAGAAATGTCTTCTGATCAAGCCATCAAAGATCTTCAAGCACAGAACGCCCAATTCTAACAGATGTTCATAAGTCTGGCTAAAGGGCAAGAGGATATGAAGACCCTTATCCTAAAAGAGAACAAGAAGAAGAAGAAGGTCGGTATTCTGAACATGGGTAGAAGATTCGGAAAAAGGTTGAGACAACCAACTGATCTGACCTTCTCGTCCAAGGACGGGGAGAACCAAGAGATGGCAAAGGACCCTAGTCATGCAGTTTCTGAAGACGGTACTGATTACGACTATGAGCAATATCCTCCTGCTGAGGATAAATACAAGCAGCTAGAAGACCGTCTGAGCGCTATGGAGATTCAGAAAATACTTGGTTTAGATTTCGGAGAATTGGGACTGGTATCGGGAGTGGTGATCCCTCATAAGTTCAAAGTTCCGAATTTTTCCAAGTACGATGGAGTATCCTGTCCGAAACTCTATCTCCGTTCATATCCTAGGAAAATCTAACCCCACACTGCTGATAGAAATTTGTGGGTGAATTTCTTTCAAGATAGTCTGTCAGGGACTCAGCTTGAATGGTTCTACCAGTTGGAAGGAGCCAGTGTCTGAAATTGGGAAGATCTTGCTGCTTCTTTCTACAAGTAGTATCAGTATAATGCCGACCTTGTTCCCACTCGTACTCAGCTCCAGTGTATGTCCATGGGTGCAGGTGAATGTTTTAAAGACTATGCTCAAAAGTGGAGAGACTTGGATGGAAGAGTCCAACCCCCTTTGTCTGATAGGGAGTTGGTTGACATGTTTCTAGGGATGCTATCTGGTCCATTTTTCAATCACTTGATCGACAACTCATCATCTGGTTTTATTGAGTTGATTTTGACTGGAGAAAGAGTAGAAGCCAGCATTCGAAGTGGAAAAATACAGAAGGATGCCTCTTCGAGTTCGGTAAAAAAGCCTTTCACTGGTAAGAAGGAAGCTAGTGCAGCCTATAGCCCAAGGGGCCAGAGAAGATCTGAATACCGTCAAACGGTAAATGCTGTAGTGATACCAAGACCCACAGTTGCTCCACAATGCAATAATCAACAAAGGGTGGAAAGATCACAACGGTAGTTTACCCGCATCAATATGACTTTGGCTGAAGTTCTACCTCATCTGCTGAAATCCAACTTGGCAACCTTGAGAGAGGCTCCCAAGAATCCAAACACTACTTCTCCCAGATACAACCCCAACACGCGGTGCGCCTACCATTCTGAGAGTCCGGGCCACAACACAAATGATTGTTGGGCTCTGAGAAATAAGGTACAAGATTTGCTCAAAGCCAAGAAGATAGAGATTGATGCTCCAGAAAAGCCGAATGTTATAACTGCTCCCGTGCCCAAACATGGTCGTGGATTGAATGCTGTTGACACTGATTCGTTTGTGACCTCTGTTGAAGAAATTTCCACTCCTCTGATGACTGTTAAGAAGAATTTGTTGTTGGCCAGTTTATTTCCGGGTTGTGGTGAAGGTTTCCACATGTGTTCGATTATACCTACTGGTTGCTGTTTATTGAAGTCAGGTGTTCAGCGCCTGATGGATAATAAAGAGATTTTGTTTGAGAAGACTATGATCCCCGCTGTTCCCACTGAAGACGTTGCCATTATAACCATTTCCGCCAATTCTTCCAAGGTTTCCTCGAGAAAACCTGTTAGGATTACACCTGTTCCAAGAATTGCTCCGCTAATAATCACTGTTCCTGGTCCCATCCCGTACACCTCAAATAAGGCTGTCCCTTGGAATTATGGTTCTGATGTATATTACCATGGTGTTAAGAAAGATCTGAAGACTGAAGAAGCTAATACTGATGTCAGTAATATTGTCGGGACTAGTAAAGTTACCCGAAGTGGAAGGGTCTTCTCTCCTGAGATTTCCCCGAAGATTATCATCAAGCCTACTGTTATTCCAACTGCTGCTCCAACCAGCACTCCTGACATTCCTCCTATTCTTACTCTAGTTATCACCCCTACTGCTGAGCCATCTGGGACTCGGGGAAAAGAAATTATAGGTGAGCCTGCCCGGACGGAGGCACCTAAGAAAATCGTTATGGAAGCCTCTAAACAAGAAATAGAGGAAATACTGAAGATTATCAAGAAAAGCGATTACAATGTGGTCGAACAGCTGGGGCAGACCCCGTCAAAGGTCTCCATGTTGTCTCTACTGTTATGTTCTGAAGCCCATGCCAATGCTTTGATTGCATTTCTCAAGACTGCGCATGTGCCGTAGGAAACTTCAGCAGATCAATTCAAAGATTGTGTGGCCAGCCTGACTATTAACAATGGGCTGGGTTTTTCAGATGCAGATCTGGCACCGAAAGGAAGAAATCATAATGATGCTCTGCATGTATCGATCGAGTGCAGGGGCACCACTATGGCCCATGTGCTGGTAGATACCAGGTCCTCACTGAATGTTCTACCAAAGAAAGTATTAGACCGTCTGGATTGTGAAGGTTTGATTCTAAAGCCAAGTAACATTGTGGTAAGGGCTTTTGATGGATCAAAGAGAATGGTGCACGGGGAGGTGGACATCCCTGTCAAAGTGGGTTCTCAGACTTTTGCATCCACCTTCTACGTGATGGATATCAAGCCATCATATTCTTGCTTGCTGGGTTGTCCTTGGATCCATAAGGCTGGGGCAGTTACTTCCACACTCCATCAAATGCTGAAGTATCCGGTGAAGGGGAAGATTGTCACAGTGCAAGGTGAAGAGGAGTATATGGTGAGTCATCTTAATTCCTTCTGCTATGTAGAGATGGACGGGGAATTTATAGAAACTCCTTGTCAGAACTTCGAAGAAGTCCCTCAGACTTTGGCATCAACTGAAGTTACTACCGGCAACCTCTGTTGAAGATGGCCTCTCTCAAAGACGCCAGGGCTGTGGTTGAAGAAGGTGGGTGTACCAATTGGGGTCAGCTCCCTGATTTCATTCACAAAACTGACAAATTTCGTTTGGGCTTTACTACAGGGGCTCAAAGGGCTGTTAGGCGCGCACAGATTGGAAGACCTCCTCTACACATCAACAATCGAGGAGTTAATGCAATGGATGACGAAGGACTTCATACCTGTTTCTTTTATTCCGCAGTAATTAACTTTTGTTTTAAGATTTGTAATAAACAGTTTGAAACTTTACGGCCCGGTGCCTTGCCCGAGGCACCTTGGCTTTGCTTGTGAGGGCTTATTATTTGTCATTTCATATATCATTAATAAAGCGTTAGACGTTTCTTACATTACAAATTTTGCACTCCTTGTTTTTCTTTTATGTCTCTGACTTTATCAAAACATCTATTCTCTTACACACACTCACGTATCATAATGCAGATCCATACCCACTCCGGATCCCATTGATAACAACTCTGCTACTGCCAGTTATGACTTCAAAAATCCGATCAACCAAGCCGAGGACGAAGGTGAGGATGATTGTGAGGTGCCTGGAGAACTTGCTAGACTATTACATCAGGAAGAAAGGGCCATACAGCCTCATGAAGAGCCAGTTGAGTCAGTGAATTTGGGTACAGAGGAAGACAAGAAAGAGGTTAAAATAGGTGCGAATCTGGAGCCTAATGTCAAACAACGGTTAATACAGATGCTACGTGACTATGTTGAGATCTTCGCCTGGTCCTATAAAGACATGCCTGGTTTGGACACTGATATTGTAGTACATCGCCTGCCGACTAAAGAAGACTTCCCTCCGATAAAGCAGAAGGTCCACCGTATGAGCCCTGAAATGTCAGAGAAAATCAAGGCAGAGGTTATGAAACAGTTCGACGCAGGGTTCTTAGCTGTCACTTCTTATCCGCAGTGGGTTGCCAACGTCGTTCCGGTGCCTAAGAAGGACGGTAAGGTACGGATGTATGTGGACTACAGAGATCTGAATAGCGCAAGCCCCAATGATGACTTCCCACTTCCTCACATTGATGTTCTAGTCGACAACACCGCACAACACAAGATCTTCTCCTTCATGGATGTTTTTTTTGGCTACAACCAGATCAAGATGGCTCCTGAGGATATGGAGAAGACAACCTTCATTACACAGTGGGGCACCTTCTGTTACAAGGTAATGCCTTTCGGGTTGAAGAATGCTAGGGCAACTTATCAGCGTGCCATGGTCGCTTTGTTCCACGACATGATTCACCACGAGATCGAGGTGTATGTTGATGACATGATAGCCAGGTCCCAGACTGAGGAAGAGAACCTTGATCATCTCCAGAAACTGTTTGATAGGTTGAAGAAATACAAGCTGAGGTTGAATCCGAACAAGTGTATCTTCGGGGTAAGGTCTGGTAAGCTTATGGGTTTTGTTGTCAGTGACAAAGGCATTCAGGTAGACCCCACAAAGGTAAAGGCCATACAAGAGATGCCAGTTCCCCGCACAAAAAAAGAAGTTAGAGGTTTCTTCGGACGTCTGAATTACATCTCCAGGTTCATTTCACATCTGACTGCTACTTGTGAGCCAATCTTCAAGCTACTGAAGAAAGATCAAGTGGTAAAGTGGAATGACAAATGCCAGACCGCTTTCGAAAGAATAAAGGAATACCTTCAAGAACCACCAATTTTGATGCCTCCAGTTGAAGGAAGACCTTTGATTTTATACTTGACAGTGCTAGACAATTTAATGGGGTGTGTGCTGGGGCAGCATGACGAGTCGGTCCGAAAAGAGCATGCCATTTACTACCTTAGCAAAAAGTTTACCGACTATGAGACCCGATACTCATTGCTCAAGAAAACTTGCTGCGCTTTGGCATGGGCTGCTCGCCGACTGAGACAGTATATGCTGACTCACACTACCTTGGTGATATCAAAGATGGATCCAATCAAGTATATTTTCGAGAAGCCCGCTTTCTCCGGAAGGATAGCAACATGGCAGATGATCCTAACCGAGTATGACATCCAATACACAACTCAAAAAGCAATCAAGGGGAGTGTATTGGCGGATCATTTGGCGCATCAGGCCGTGGATGACTACCAGTCCATGAATTTCGAGTTCCCGGATGAGAATATCATGTTGATAACCGAGTGCGAAGAACCTGGACCGGATGAAGGACCCGAGGAGGGATCCCGATGGTCTATGTATTTTGATGGAGCCTCGAACGCATTGGGTAATGGCATTGGCGCTGTAATCATATCTCCTGAGGGATGTCATACTCCATTAACCGCCCGATTATGTTTCAATTGCACCAATAACATGGCGGAGTATGAAGCATGTATCATGGGTCTTCGAGCTGCTATTGACATGAGGATTAAGTTCTTAAGTGTATTCGGGGATTCCGCTCTGGTGATTAGTCAGATCAAAGGAGAGTGGGATACGAAGCACCCAAATCTTATTCCTTACAAAGATTATGTACTGTTATTGCTCCCACACTTTGAAGAGATAACCTTTGAATACTTCCCAAGAGAGGAGAATCAGTTAGCGGACGCGTTAGCTACTATGTCTTCTATGTTCAAAGTCCGGTGGGATAATGAAGCTCCCCAGATTACCATTGAGAGGTTGGACGAACCCGCACATTGTTGTGACATTGAGGCTGAAGAGGTAGTAGATAAACTCTGGTTTCACGAGGTAAATAGGTATCTTGAGGCTCAAGAATACCCCGAGGGGGAATCTGTTAATGATAAGAAGTTTCTGAGAAGGTCCGTTGCAAAGTTCTTCATCAGTAATGGAATCCTCTATAAGCGTAACCATGATTCAACCTTACTGCGATGTGTGGACAAGAGCGAGGCAGAAAGGATCATGGCAGAATTACATGAAGGCACTTTCGGAACCCATTCTAGTGGACATACCATGGCGAAGAAAATCCTACGGGCAGGATATTACTGGTCCACTATGGAAGCCGATTGTTATCGGCACTCTTGAACCTGTCATAAGTGCCAAGTCTATGCTGATAAGGTGCATGTACCTCCGGTTCCCCTGAACATCCTGACAGCTCCTTGGCCTTTTGCGATGTGGGGCATTGACATGATTGGCAAGATCAGACCTACTACGTCTAACGTGCATCGTTTCATTCTGGTAGCCATTGATTACTTTATAAAGTAGGTTGAGGCAGCTTCCTTTGCTACAGTAACCAACAACGTCGTGGTGCGGTTTATTCGACACAATCTGATCTGTCGATATGGTGTACCCGAGAGGATTATTACTGAAAATGGTACAAATCTCAATAACACAATGATCACCGAACTCTGTAAACAGTTCAAGATATATCATCATAATTCTTCTCCCTATCAGACGAAGATGAATGGAGCTGTCGAAGCGGCTAACAAGAACATCAAGAAGATTGTGCAGAAGATGATAGTGACATACAAAGACTGGATCGAGATGTTACCATTCGCTCTTCATGGGTACCGTACCTCGGCACAGACATCGACAGGGGAAACACCCTAATCTTTGGTGTATGGCATGCGCTCCATTTGTGGTAAATGGACAAAGACTGAAGCTATACAAAGGAGGCGATTTGCCTGTTGACTACTCTAGTCATATTCTTATAGACCCACCAATACCCACATAAAGTAAGATCTAATTGTCAAGCTAAAGACGTTAAACAAGCGCTGCATGGGAGGCAACCCATGGTTTATTCTAAATTTTATTTTATTTTATTAATTTATATATGTTTTATCTGGACTAATTTCTTGTGTTTATATTTTCAGGATGCATTACCCCGATGGTATGGTTGTGATTTTCAGGGATGAAGCACAAAAAGCCCGATTTGCTACCTTATCTGCTAGACCTATGGTACCCACTAGGTACCCCGATCAGAGCTGCATGGAGGCACTCGGGATTGAGCCAAGTATTAGGTATCTGTGCAACCAACTTGGCTGGGATTATTATGCTGATGATGTCCACAAAACCTACAGGAACCTTACTCTGGAGTTTCTTAGCTCTGTGGATTATAACCCATGGGTGGGTGAAGGAGATGAGCGAGGATGCCTAAGTTTCAGATTGTTTAGTACCGAGTATACCCTGACCATCAAAGAATTTGGGGATTTGCTTGGTTTCCAAACTGGACCGACTGCTATCACTGAGTTACCATTGAGTTACTATATGGACAGAGATATTGATAAATTTTGGCAGGACATTACTGATGGAGCCAGCCTTGACCCCTCTACCCAGCTGTCCAGGAAGATCCATAACCCGGCTTTCCGATACTTCGAGATGATTCTGTGCCACACTTTCTTTGGGAGGAGTTACTGTGACCACTTAGTCACCGCTGAGGAGATCCTTTTCCTATACTGTGCCAGTCAGTCCAGACCTATAGCTAGTGGAGGTTTTCTGATAGAGATCCTCGAGCAGACTGCTCGATCCGCTGTAGGACTCATTCATTCCGGAGGGAATGTGACACAGATAGCTTCTGCTTTGGGTTTGGACAGTATGATAGCACAGCTGACCCCATACTGTGGATATACTTTCCTGGATTTAGACTTTTGCATGGATCGTGGGCTCATGAGGAGGGCCTCTTTCCACCCATATCAGTACAGATTGCTCATCGATGACCAGACAGTTTACACCTTCACACTGCCAGACCCTCAGATGACTTGTGTTTCCAACCCTGCTAATTGGAACTATTCTGTAGAAGGTTGGGGTGAGATATCAGAGTATGCCCCAGAATATACTCCTGCTTCCGAAGATCCCACTCCAGAATACACTCCTGCTTCCGAAGATCCTACTCCTGAATACACTCCTGCTCCTGAGGACTCTACTCCAGATCACACATCCCGACCCGAGGTTACACGCACTACTGTTCTTACTAATAACCTCAGCTTGCAGGAACCTGATATTCGCACTCTGTTGACTGCTATGCGCACTGAGATAGCCACTCTCCGCAATGAGGTGGCTGACCTTCATTTACAGTTGGAACTGAATGATGTTACCTTTGCTGGTGAGTTAGATGAATTAGCTCACGAGGTGGCAGAGATTCGACGCCAGCTGACTGAGCTGCGTGGCCCAGACACTCCTGCAGAGCATCCTCCCGGTTGGCGATAGATCTGTGTTATTCACAAGATCTCTAGTTCTAGTATTATTAGTATTATGTTGATTTCCTTTTCAGACTCATTTTTATTTGCATTATCTATTTCCTGCATTATTAATAACTATTTTGGTGACCCGATGTCCGTACCTATATATATATGCATATGTGTTTTTTTCTCTATATATATCTTTCATTTACTAATGTTTTTGTTTTTCTGGTCACCATAATGAAAATTTTGATATAAAAATAAATAAATATACCTGTATATATGTATTCACATACATATATGCACGTTCGTAAGAAAACTAGGTACACCTCCAAAAATTGAAGCTAATGGCAAGGAAGGAAAAGCCCAATGGAAAGGAAGCAAGACCGGCCCAACTTGGCTCGCCCTGACCGCGCCCGCGGTGATCCCTGCCGCGCCCGCGGTGACGTAACGGTCACCTAACGGCTAGTGGCTCGGTTTTCCCCCCATTTTGCCTCTTTTTCCACTTCCAATCCCATTTTCTTCCATTCTTAACCCCCCCATAACTTCCTTTATTATCCATACCTACCCCACTACATTTATTCCCATCATAAATATTCATCAACCACCATTTTTCTTCACTACCTATAAATACCCCCACTATTTCATTTTCACACCTTCACTACTTCTACATCCCATTCTTTCTCTTTATATTCATCCACAAGAAAATCCTATGGAGTATCACGGCTACATTTTGCGAGATGGCCAACCCGGAGAAAGACAACAAAAGCGGCTTGAGAAATTGCTGACAACACCAATACACTCTACCAGGTATATCGATGAAAACTGTCTATATTCATTAGGTATATACCATAGTGTATTTTTCCTTCTCGATAAACTAGGCATGCATGATATTTTTGCTACTCAAGCACCAACCTACCCTAGGCTGACGTTCGAATTTTTGAGTTCTTTAATTTATAACGTCTCTCCTAACACTGCTAGCGCCGTAGGTGGAGTAAAATTTAGAATGTTTAATGTTGAATATGACTACTCCACTGACGGTCTAGCTGCCATGTTAGGATGGCCTTATGGGGATGGTGCCGTTTGTGAAGCACCTTTAGACACGGATTGGGCATTTGAAGCATTTTGGGCCAGGATTACTAAACAAAATGCAACATCTTTTGATGGCCTACTTGCTTCTCATATCCACAATCCTGCCCTTCATGTTTTTAGATTTCTTTTAGCATCCACCATCTTTGCTCGGGAAAACCCAAACAAGGTGAATGCTAAAGAATTAATTATCATGCAGAGCTGCCTCACAGACACCAAAGTTAATCCAGTCCCATTTATGATTGCCCACATGCACCATGTTTTAAGAAAAGGTGGGCCGATTTCCTTTGGTGGACTGATTACTACTATTGCCCGTGCCATAGGATTGGATACAGAACTTGCCACCCTTGAGCCACTTCCTCCTCGTATTGCAAATCTTAAATTTTTAAAGGATATGCGTTTATGCAAGACGAGGAGGGAAGGTGGTTACTTCCTCATGGTTGGAGGTGCCGCTGTACCCAGTGTTGTTATTCCTTGCACCCGTCGTACTGATATCAGATTTGAGCGTAACTGGACCTACGATCTCAACGCTCCTGCTTTTATTGGTCCGTTGCCCCCAAATCTACCTTTAAATGAGGGTAACAACACTGATGATGAGTACGATTTCCGTACGGAAGAACCACCCCACTTTTCACCACCACACACGACACCATCTACTTCTAACCCACATGCAGATACAACTCCTAGTTTCCATGTCACTGAGGACATGTGGCGTGAGCATATGGCCTGAGAGGCCCAGAGGGACACCCTCCTTGCTACTTTGCAGCAACAGGCGACCGATAACATGGCCTTCATGCAAGCATCCCAACAGCAAAATGCTAGCTCTCTGCGCACTATTATGGAAAGTCAGCTGGCTTTCCAGAGAGAACAGCACCTTAACCAGACCACATACGCTCGTCACTTCCAATTGATAGAGGCAACCCAAGGCACCCTCATTGGTAGGACCCAAGAGCTACAAGCGGCAAATGCCGCCTTGACAGAGAGAATGGAGCAGCTAGTTTTGGACCGAGAGAGCCACCGTCGCAGCCGTAGCCGCCGTTCCGGTCGTACCAACCAGGATGGTGAAGGTCCTAGTGGCCCCCACTAGCGTTTTCAGGTACCTCCTCCTACCTTATTTTGGAACATTGAGGACAATGTCCGATTTAAGTGTGGGAGGAGCATTTATCGCTTTTATTTCCCGTTTTTCCAGCTTTTATTTCCCTTCCGCATTTTTCCTTTTAGGTATGTTATATTCGTAGTTAATAAAATGCATGTGATAGGCGAGTCTTTCTGCGTAGTGTACCCATTCATTTCCCCCACTTTTTAGCCTTACAAAATTTTTACAAAATCTTTTTCAAAGAATTGTGGTTGTTTTTAAGGATTTGGGCTATGAGACAGGTCCTAGATAGGGTCTATTTCTTGGGCACTCACTTTTTGAAAAATTCGTTATCGTTTTAACACCGTAAGCCTTTTTGAACATTTAGATTAGATCCTTTCTTCCCAATATGCTATGATTTTGAATAAAACTGTACAAATAGGTCTTCAAGTAGTTTATCTTAGCAGTCAGCTCCGGCCTAAGCATGCTATAAGTGTAGGATCGATGAATATAAGTGGATGATCTCTATTTTGCCTTAAAAGTTTATAAAATAAAGTATGAATACGACTACGAGTTGGGTGATCCTCACAAAGATTACTCAACTCAAGAAAGTTGTAAGCACTAATAAAAACAAAGAAAAAAAAATATATAAGGCACATCCGTTGTAGTTGGTCCCGAGGTATTTGGTGCTGGACTTGGTAGGGCGGACTACGGTCCGATCCCCCGCAACTGCAAATGGGTAAAATAAAAAGGGGTTAAACCAACTCTTGTACCAGAATCCCATCACTTGAGATCAGAGTCACTAACCGGTCACTACACCATGAGTATGTACGGATAACGGGCTTAATGTGATTGCGCCTGAATGAAAAAGGACCTCGTACAAAAAGAAGTCTTAGCATAGTAAGGATATTAGGATCGATCTGTATACTTATGAGGTTTATGTCCGCATTTCTGTGAGTAGTGTAATTACGATACCCTTGGTTCAGATAGTTAGTGCCTGACAACACACCCTTACTCGAACTTAGAAGCCCTCTTTGCCCAAAACCTGTATACACCATAATTTTCTTTCATCTACTTCTAAGAGTTGTTGCTTGAGGACAAGCAAAGGTCTAAGCGTGGGAGGATTTGATCGCACTAAATCGCACTATGTTTCTGACTCAAATATCACATGTTTTCCTTAGTTTTTATTATCATTTTCTCGTATTATGTTCCTTTTTCCTTTGTTTTCAGGATTCTTGTCATTTCAGAGCCTTCTGTGAAGAAACGAGCCAAAACGCCAAGAAATTAGGGTTTTTCAAGATATTCTGCACTTATGGCGTTCAGCGCCGCGCCGGCTACAGAGAACGCGATGACGTGGCCCACTTTCACCCAGAGACCAACTGCCACGTTCCCACGATCTGGCAGTTCCAGCCACCGCGCCCGCGGCCACTGCCACCGCGCCCGCGGCCTTCACAAAAGTTTCCCGCTCAGAAGAAGTTGAGGGGCATGCTGGTCTTTACGCATCTCAAGGATCCTCTATAAATAGTTTTCGATTTTCATTTTTTAGTTTCATCCAAGCTTAGTACAATCTTAAGCCATATACTATCAGTTTCTATAAAGTAATAATCTCTTCACATCGGGGAGTTATTGCGGTGTAGATTGAGTTGTAATCGAGTCTTGGAGCACTTTGGTTGAAGTTCATCATACCAGCCTTACCATTCCGCAGATTTGTATCAGATTCAAGTCTCCGACTGGAGCAAGGTTCTATTTTATTGCATTTCTTTACTTATAATTGCTCTTACCATAGTCTACACGTTTTATAGACTCTAAATGCTCTTACCATAGTCTACACGTTTTATAGACTCTAAATGCTCTTACCATAGTCTACACGTTTTATAGACTCGCACTCTTTTACTTACTCGCTCTTATCATAGTCTACACGTTTTATAGACTTGCACTTATTATGTCTGGCTAAACTATAAAGGTTTGGATGTAATGATTGTCATCATGGTCGTGTTCCAATTATCATGCTAGTGAAAATACTCTAGGGGATGTTTTGCTTTTAACTTAAGTCAATTATGTTTAAATGTTTATTGGGTAAGATCGAAAGCCGTCCAAACTAATGATACGACTTGATTATTATTTAACCAAACAAAAAGAGCAAAAGCCGTTGATTGGTTAAATAGGAATCATTGACCTTTTTAGAAAACGATTTTGAAACTATTTTCGGACGCGTTTGTAGGTTTGAAATCTGACTCTTGGTCAAAAGCCAAAAGTCTCTTTAAGTTAATCTTTCCAAGTAAAATTACTTTTCTGTTAAGTCAAAACTATCAATTTCTTAAAAATAGGTTTACCTCTTTAACGCGGAAGGCACCCTTTATATGTGACAATAAAGGAATTTAATTTAAAGAGTAAATTCGGTTCTTAGTAGTCAAAAGCTACAAGTTCCCGTTAAATTGATTCTTTGCTATCAATAGAAAATACTGCCCCATAAGTAGTTTCATCTACGCATGACCGGACCAATATCTGATTACATGATTTACATTCCAACCTGTCTTTTAAACTGTTATTTACCTCGCTCATTTACTTTGTTGCACTGCACTCACATCAATATTATTGTTCACCTTAGATAAGCACCTTAGCAATAGAGTTGATAGATTGACAATTGGTCTCTGTGGTTCGATAATCTTATATATTACTTCGATAGGCTGTGCACTTGCAGTACTATATTTAGGCTATACGTTACAGATCCCCATCAAGTTTTTGGCACCGTTGCCGGGGACCGACTTCGTCAAATTTCGTACCCTATTGTTATCCCGCTTAGACTAAGGCTATTCTAGCCGGTAGATGCGTAGAAATCGTAGCACCGGTAACCTAATAGATCCTTTAGTAGAACCTGAACGTTACGCTCGTACCCGTCTTTTTATACGCAAGATAAGAAGAGCTATGGCAGAAGATCGTAACCAAAGACCACTCAAGGAATTCGCCCAACCATCTAACGAGGAACCTAGTTCTAGTATAGTAAACCCTACTATAACTACCAACAACTTTGAACTAAAGCCCTCATTATTACAATTAGTACAACAAAACCAATTCGCTGGTCTCGCTACCGAGAACCCGAATCAACATTTAAAGGTATTTATCCAGTTAGCTGACACCCTTAAGGCAAATGGAGCCACACCCGAAGCCATCCGTTTAAGACTGTTTCCTTTTTCCCTTAGAGGTAAAGCTCACGACTGGTTAGACGCCCTTCCAGCTAACTCAATAACAACTTGGGAAGACCTTAGGAGAGCTTTTCTTGCGAGATATTTTCCACCAAGCAAGACCGCTGTTCTTAGGAACCTGATCACTTGTTTCACCCAAAACCAAGGCGAATCACTTTTTGATGCCTGGGAGAGATATAAAGAACTTTTAAGAGCTTGTCCGCACCATGGCCTGGAGCAATGGTTAATCATACATACCTTCTATAATGGACTCCATTACAACATAAAGATGTCCATAGACGCTGCCGCTGGCGGAGCGTTGATGAACAAACCTTACCCTGACGCTTGTGCCCTAATAGAGGACATGGCCCAAAACCACGCCCAGTGGGGATTAGAACGAGCGACAGTAGAGAAAAAGGAGAGCCATGGAGGAAAGCATGAGGTAAGTTGCATGGACATGATTAATGCCAAGATGGACGCCCTAGCTTTGAGAGTCGAGAACATGTCTCAAAACCCAACCACAGTAGCAGCAATCCAATCGGAATGCAAACTCTGTGGAACTCAAGGACATCAAACCGTTGACTGTAACCTTTTGAACGAATCTAGCTCAGACCAAGTTAACTATACCCAAGGGAACCCTTTCTCGAATACCTTCAATCCTGGATGGAGGAACCACCCGAATTTCTCTTACAAAAACAATAACCCTATCCAAAATCCCGGACCTTCGAGACCTCAAGGATTCCAAACGCAAAAACAAAACCAACCTATGCAAATAGTGCCCCCAAGACCAAACCTTAAAGAAACCATAGACACCTTTATTCAGACTCAAACTCAGCAAAATAAGGAGTTTATGAACCAACACATTCACACGAACGAACTAGTTACTCAACTGGCAACCAAGTTTGACCAGATGATAACCCACACCAAAATGCTTGAGACTCAGATTTCCCAAGTAGCACAAAACACCTCTGTACAAGTTGCACCTGGAGGACAATTTCCTGGACAAACTCAACCAAATCCAAAAGGCCAAGCAAATTCTATCACCTTAAGAAGTGGAACTGCTTATGAAGGGCCTAGAAATCCTAACTTAAGCACATCAGAAAAACCTATGGAAGATGCTACACCTAAAGACCAGGTAGAGGAACCAGAGAAACCAGAAAAGCAATCAAAACCAGAAGTAGGGAATAACACTCAACAACCTTATAAACCACCTATTCCGTTCCCACAGAGGCTGAAAAACACCAAAGTAGAAAACCAGTACCAAAAGTTTATTAAGGTAATAGAGAAACTCCATGTAGAGATTCCTTTTACTGAAGCTATAACCCAGATACCATCATATGCTAAGTTCTTGAAAGATATTTTGACCAATAAACGGCGACTCGATGATCCCAAGCCTTTAGAATGTCATTCTATATCCGAAAATAAACTCGCCAAGAAAGATAAAGACCCTGGA
The DNA here is from genome assembly GCA_948472305.1 of Vicia faba. NCBI lineage: Eukaryota > Viridiplantae > Streptophyta > Magnoliopsida > Fabales > Fabaceae > Vicia > Vicia faba. Next base: position 1,463,123,873 of record OX451736.1, on the reverse strand, counting down.
AGTTTTTCTATCCCTTGCATCCTAGGTAACCATATGATAGACAAAGAATTTTTAGACTTAGGAGCAAGCGTAAGTCTGATGCCTCTGGCCATCTGTAAGAGGTTAAAATTAGGAGAACTTCAACCTACTAAGATGTCCTTACAACTAGCTGATAGATCTGTCAAATATCCCATGGGTATTTTAGAAGACATACCTGTCAAGATTGGTCAGTTGTACATTCCGATCGACTTCGTCGTAATGGATATTAAAGAAGATGAAGACATCCCAATCCTCTTAGGAAGACCATTCCTATCGACCGCCGGAGCTATAATAGATGTTAAGAAAGGGAAACTGACTTTCGAGGTAGGAGATGAAAAGATTGAGTTCATTTTATCAAAGTTTCTAATGGCACCAGTGATAGGAGATGCGTGTTATGCCATCGACGTCATTGACGAATGTGTAAATGAGCTCGAACAAAACGAATATTTAATCAAATTACCATCAACCCCTATTTTAGAGGATGACGGATTTAAGAGTATCGAACCGTACATTGACGACAACCTTTTCGAATGCTTAGCTCTTACCCCTGACCTTATGCCGCGTACTGAGAAACCCACTATAGAACTTAAGGAACTACCCAAGAATCTAAGATATGAGTTTTTGGATGAGGAGATGAATAGACCTGTTATAATTAGCGCCGCTCTAAACCAAATAGAAACAAATCAACTCTTAGATACCTTGCGAAAATATCCCTCAGCTTTAGGGTATAAAGTTTCAGATTTAAAAGGTATAAGCCCATCCGTATGCATGCATCGGATTATGCTAGAAGAAGATTCAAAACCCTCAAGAGAACATCAAAGAAGAATAAACCCTATCATGAGTGATGTAGTCAAGAAAGAAGTTCTTAAGTTATTAGAAGCTGGTATCATATACCAAATTTCGGATAGTGAATGGGTAAGCCCAGTCCATGTGGTACCCAAGAAAGGAGGTATCACTGTTATGGAAAATGAGAAAGGTGAGCATGTGGCAAAACGAACAGAAGGAGGATGGCGTATGTGTATAGATTACAGAAAGTTGAATAAGGCAACGAGAAAAGACCATTTCCCTCTCCCATTTATAGATCAGATGCTTGAACGTCTAGCAAGACACTCATATTTCTGCTATCTTGATGGGTATTCGGGGTTTTTCCAAATCCCTATTCACCCAGAGGACCAAGAAAAAACCACATTTACTTGCCCTTATGGAACATTCGCTTATAGACGAATGCCCTTTGGACTCTGTAATGCACCTGCCACTTTCCAACGTTGTATGATGTCAATTTTCGCAGACTACCTAGATGGAATTATGGAAGTATTTATGGACGATTTTTCAGTGTGTGGGTTTGATTTCAAAAACTGCCTCTCAAACTTAGAGAAAATCTTAAAAAGATGTGTGGAAGTAAACCTTGTGTTGAATTGGGAAAAGTGCCACTTTATGGTAAATGAAGGGATAGTCTTGGGACACATTATTTCTGAAAGAGGTATAGAAGTTGATAAGGCCAAGATAGAAGTTATAGAAAACCTAAACCCACCTAAGACCGTTAGGGAAGTAAGAAGTTTTCTAGGACATGCCGGGTTCTACCGACGTTTCATCAAGAATTTTCCGGAATAACAAAACCTTTAATTAACTTATTGATGAAGGATGTCGAGTTTGAATTCGACCAAAAATGTCTTGAGGCCTTTGAAGTTTTAAAGCAAGCTCTTATTTCAGCACCTATCATAAGACCACCTGATTGGACACAACCCTTTGAAATCATGTGCGATGCTAGTGATTTCGCTGTAGGAGCTGTACTAGGGCAAAGAAAAGACAAGAAACTGCATGCTATTTACTACGCTAGTAGAACACTAGACGCTGCCCAGCTAAATTATACAACCACAGAAAAGGAATTGCTAGCCGTAGTTTTTGCTATTGATAAATTTCGATCTTATTTGGTGGGAGCAAAAATAATAGTATACACAGATCATGCAGCAATCCGGTACTTGTTAAGTAAGAAAGATGCTAAGCCTAGATTGCTCAGATGGGTTCTTTTACTCCAAGAATTTGACTTGGATATTAAGGATAAAAAAGGAGCTGAAAACTTAGTAGCTGATCATCTCTCTAGGTTAGAACACCTTAAACCTGAACTTATACCTATAGACGATCACTCTACTTATGAAAGATTAATAGCTGGGATAAACTCAACTGAAGAAGAGACCTATGAGGAAATCTCAACCTTGAACAACATACCATGGTACGCAGATATTGTGAATTATCTGGCCGCTGATATCATACCCCCTGACTTAAGCTACCAACAGAAGAAGAAGTTTTTTAGTGATGTTAAACACTTCTTTTGGGATGAATCCCTCCTATTCAAAAGAGGAATAGATAATATATTCAGACGATGTGTGCCGGAAGAAGAGGTAGGCAACGTCATTAAACATTGTCATGCTGCACCTTATGGTGGACATGCAAGCACATCTAAAACATGCGCCAAAATATTTCAAGCAGGTTTTTATTGGCCTACTGTATGGCGCGATGTCCACACTTACATTACAAAATGTGACCGATGCCAACGCACTGGGAACATCTCAAGACGTGATGAAATGCCTTTAAGTAACATCCAAGAAGTGGAAATATTTGATGTCTGGGGTATAGATTTCATGGGACCTTTTCCTTCCTCAATGGGTAACAAGTATATCCTAGTAGCTGTCGATTATGTCTCAAAGTGGATAGAAGCTGTTGCATCACCCACAAACGATACCAAGGTAGTTATCAAACTGTTTAAGAATATTATTTTTCCTAGGTTTGGAACCCCGAGGTTAGTCATAAGTGATGGAGGATCGCATTTTATATCTAAGATATTTGACAAGCTTCTAAGCAAATACGGAGTAAAACATAGAGTAGCAACACCATATCACCCGCAAACCAGTGGCCAAGTAGAAGTATCGAATAGGGAGATTAAGCAGATCCTAGAGAAAACCGTATCATTATCCAGAAAAGACTGGTCTGGAAAACTTAAAGACGCCTTATGGGCTTATAGAACGGCTTATAAAACCCCTATTGGAACAACTCCTTATCAATTGGTTTATGGAAAGTCCTGTCATTTACCCTTCGAACTAGAACATAAAGCCTATTGGGCCATTAAATCCTTGAATCTAGATTACCTAAAAGCCGGAGAAAAACGTATCCTGGACATTCACAAGCTGGAAGAGCTTCGCTTGAATGCCTATGAGAATGCCATCATATATAAGGAAAGAACCAAGATGTGGCATGATAAAAAAATCATCAAGAAAGATTTCAACATTGGTGACCCTGTTCTCCTATTTAACTCAAGGTTACGACTTTTTCCTGGTAAGCTTCGTTCAAGATGGACAGGTCCATTTGAAGTGTCAAAAGTTCTAAAGTCTGGAGCAGTAGAAATCAAAAACAATTCATGCGCTCCATTTGTGGTAAATGGACAAAGACTGAAGCTATACAAAGGAGGCGATTTGCCTGTTGACTACTCTAGTCATATTCTTATAGACCCACCAATACCCACATAAAGTAAGATCTAATCGTCAAGCTAAAGACGTTAAACAAGCGCTGCATGGGAGGCAACCCATGGTTTATTCTTAATTTTATTTTATTTTATTAATTTATATATGTTTTATCTGGACTAATTTCTTGTGTTTATATTTTCAGGATGCATTACCCCGATGGTATGGTTGTGATTTTCAGGGATGAAGCACAAAAAGCCCGATTTGCTACCTTATCTGCTAGACCTATGGTACCCACTAGGTACCCCGATCAGAGCTGCATGGAGGCACTCGGGATTGAGCCAAGTATTAGGTATCTGTGCAACCAACTTGGCTGGGATTATTATGCTGATGATGTCCACAAAACCTACAGGAACCTTACTCTGGAGTTTCTTAGCTCTGTGGATTATAACCCATGGGTGGGTGAAGGAGATGAGCGAGGATGCCTAAGTTTCAGATTGTTTGGTACCGAGTATACCCTGACCATCAAAGAATTTGGGGATTTGCTTGGTTTCCAAACTGGACCGACCGCTATCACTGAGTTACCATTGAGTTACTATATGGACAGAGATATTGATAAATTTTGGCAGGACATTACTGATGGAGCCAGCCTTGACCCCTCTACCCAGCTGTCCAGGAAGATCCATAACCCGGCTTTCCGATACTTCGAGATGATTCTGTGCCACACTTTCTTTGGGAGGAGTTACTGTGACCACTTAGTCACCGCTGAGGAGATCCTTTTCCTATACTATGCCAGTCAGTCCAGACCTATAGCTAGTGGAGGTTTTCTGATAGAGATCCTCGAGCAGACTGCTCGATCCGCTGTAGGACTCATTCATTCCGGAGGGAATGTGACACAGATAGCTTCTGCTTTGGGTTTGGACAGTATGATAGCACAGCTGACCCCATACTGTGGATATACTTTCCTGGATTTAGACTTTTGCATGGATCGTGGGCTCATGAGGAGGGCCTCTTTCCACCCATATCAGTACAGATTGCTCATCGATGACCAGACAGTTTACACCTTCACACTGCCAGACCCTCAGATGACTTGTGTTTCCAACCCTGCTAATTGGAACTATTCTGTAGAAGGTTGGGGTGAGATATCAGAGTATGCCCCAGAATATACTCCTGCTTCCGAAGATCCCACTCCAGAATACACTCCTGCTTCCGAAGATCCTACTCCTGAATACACTCCTGCTCCTGAGGACTCTACTCCAGATCACACATCCCGACCCGAGGTTACACGCACTACTGTTCTTACTAATAACCTCATCTTGCAGGAACCTGATATTCGCACTCTGTTGACTGCTATGCGCACTGAGATAGCCACTCTCCGCAATGAGGTGGCTGACCTTCATTTACAGTTGGAACTGAATGATGTTACCTTTGCTGGTGAGTTAGATGAATTAGCTCACGAGGTGGCAGAGATTCGACGCCAGCTGACTGAGCTGCGTGGCCCAGACACTCCTGCAGAGCATCCTCCCGGTTGGCGATAGATCTGTGTTATTCACAAGATCTCTAGTTCTAGTATTATTATTATTATGTTGATTTCCTTTTCAGACTCATTTTTATTTGCATTATCTGTTTCCTGCATTATTAATAACTATTTTGGTGACCCGATGTCCGTACCTATATATATATATGCATATGTGTTTTTTTCTCTATATATATCTTTCATTTACTAATGTTTTTGTTTTTCTGGTCACCATAATGAAAATTTTGATATAAAAATAAATAAATATACCTGTATATATGTATTCACATACATATATGCACGTTCGTAAGAAAACTAGGTACACCTCCAAAAATTGAAGCTAATGGCAAGGAAGGAAAAGCCCAATGGAAAGGAAGCAAGACCGGCCCAACTTGGCTCGCCCTGACCGCGCCCGCGGTGATCCCTGCCGCGCCCGCGGTGACGTAACGGTCACCTAACGGCTAGTGGCTCGGTTTTCCCCCCATTTTGCCTCTTTTTCCACTTCCAATCCCATTTTCTTCCATTCTTAACCCCCCCATAACTTCCTTTATTATCCATACCTACCCCACTACATTTATTCCCATCATAAATATTCATCAACCACCATTTTTCTTCACTACCTATAAATACCCCCACTATTTCATTTTCACACCTTCACTACTTCTACATCCCATTCTTTCTCTTTATATTCATCCACAAGAAAATCCTATGGAGTATCACGGCTACATTTTGCGAGATGGCCAACCCGGAGAAAGACAACAAAAGCGGCTTGAGAAATTGCTGACAACTCCAATACACTCTACCAGGTATATCGATGAAAACTGTCTATATTCATTACGTATATACCATAGTGTATTTTTCCTTCTCGATAAACTAGGCATGCATGATATTTTTGCTACTCAAGCACCAACCTACCCTAGGCTGACGTTCGAATTTTTGAGTTCTTTAATTTATAAGGTCTCTCCTAACACTGCTAGCGCCGTAGGTGGAGTAAAATTTAGAATGTTTAATGTTGAATATGACTACTCCACTGACGGTCTAGCTGCCATGTTAGGATGGCCTTATGGGGATGGTGCCGTTTGTGAAGCACCTTTAGACACGGATTGGGCATTTGAAGCATTTTGGGCCAGGATTACTAAATAAAATGCAACATCTTTTGATGGCCTACTTGCTTCTCATATCCACAATCCTGCCCTTCATGTTTTTAGATTTCTTTTAGCATCCACCATCTTTGCTCGGGAAAACCCAAACAAGGTGAATGCTAAAGAATTAATTATCATGCAGAGCTGCCTCACAGACACCAAAGTTAATCCAGTCCCATTTATGATTGCCCACATGCACCATGTTTTAAGAAAAGGTGGGCCGATTTCCTTTGGTGGACTGATTACTACTATTGCCCGTGCCATAGGATTGGATACAGAACTTGACACCCTTGAGCCACTTCCTCCTCGTATTGCAAATCTTAAAATTTTAAAGGATATGCGTTTATGCAAGACGAGGAGGGAAGGTGGTTACTTCCTCATGGTTGGAGGTGCCGCTGTACCCAGTGTTATTATTCCTTGCACCCGTCGTACTGATATCAGATTTGAGCGTAACTGGACCTACGATCTCAACGCTCCTGCTTTTATTGGTCCGTTGCCCCCAAATCTACCTTTAAATGAGGGTAACAACACTGATGATGAGTACGATTTCCGTACGGAAGAACCACCCCACTTTTCACCACCACACACGACACCATCTACTTCTAACCCACATGCAGGTACAGCTCCTAGTTTCCATGTCACTGAGGACATGTGGCGTGAGCATATGGCCCGAGAGGCCCAGAGGGACACCCTCCTTGCTACTTTGCAGCAACAGGCGACCGATAACATGGCCTTCATGCAAGCATCCCAACAGCAAAATGCTAGCTCTCTGCGCACTATTATGGAAAGTCAGCTGGCTTTCCAGAGAGAACAACACCTTAACCAGACCACATACGCTCGTCACTTCCAATTGATGGAGGCAACCCAAGGCACCCTCATTGGTAGGACCCAAGAGCTACAAGCGGCGAATGCCGCCTTGACAGAGAGAATGGAGCAGCTAGTTTTGGACCGAGAGAGCCGCCGTCGCAGCCGTAGCCGCCGTTCCGGTCGTACCAACCAGGATGGTGAAGGTCCTAGTGGCCCCCACTAGCGTTTTCAGGTACCTCCTCCTACCTTATTTTGGAACATTGAGGACAATGTCCGATTTAAGTGTGGGAGGAGCATTTAACGCTTTTATTTCCCGTTTTTCCTGCTTTTATTTCCCTTCCGCATTTTTCCTTTTAGGTATGTTATATTCGTAGTTAATAAAATGCATGTGATAGGCGAGTCTTTCTGCGTAGTGTACCCTTTCATTTCCCCCACTTTTTAGCCTTACAAAATTTTTACAAAATCTTTTTCAAAGAATTGTGGTTGTTTTTAAGGATTTGGGCTATGAGACAGGTCCTAGATAGGGTCTATTTCTTGGGCACTCACTTTTTGAAAAATTCGTTATCGTTTTAACACCGTAAGCCTTTTTGAACATTTAGATTAGATCCTTTCTTCCCAATATGCTATGATTTTGAATAAAACTGTACAAATAGGTCTTCAAGTAGTTTATCTTAGCAGTCAGCTCCGGCCTAAGCATGCTATAAGTGTAGGATCGATGAATATAAGTGGATGATCTCTATTTTGCCTTAAAAGTTTATAAAATAAAGTATGAATACGACTACGAGTTGGGTGATCCTCACAAAGATTACTCAACTCAAGAAAGTTGTAAGCACTAATAAAAACAAAGAAAAAAAATATATAAGGCACATCCGTTGTAGTTGGTCCAGAGGTATCTGGTGCTGGACTTGGTAGGGCGGACTACGGTCCGATCCCCCGCAACTGCAAATGGGTAAAATAAAAAGGGGTTAAACCAACTCTTGTACCAGAATCCCATCACTTGAGATCCGAGTCACTAACCGGTCACTACACCATGAGTATGTACGGATAACGGGCTTAATGTGATTGCGCCTGAATGAAAAAGGACCTCGTACAAAAAGAAGTCTTAGCATAGTAAGGATATTAGGATCGATCTGTATACTTATGAGGTTTATGTCCGCATTTCTGTGAGTAGTGTAATTACGATACCCTTGGTTCAGATAGTTAGTGCCTGACAACACACCCTTACTCGAACTTAGAAGCCCTCTTTGCCCAAAACCTGTATACACCATAATTTTCTTTCATCTACTTCTAAGAGTTGTTGCTTGAGGACAAGCAAAGGTCTAAGCGTGGGAGGATTTGATCGCACTAAATCGCACTATGTTTCTGACTCAAATATCACATGTTTTCCTTAGTTTTTATTATCATTTTCTCGTATTATGTTCCTTTTTCCTTTGTTTTCAGGATTCTTGTCATTTCAGAGCCTTCTGTGAAGAAACGAGCCAAAACGCCAAGAAATTAGGGTTTTTCAAGATATTCTGCACTTATGGCGTTCAGCACCGCGCCGGCTACAGGGAACGCGATGACGTGGCCCACTTTCACCCAGAGACCAACTGCCACGTTCCCACGATCTGGCAGTTCCAGCCACCGCGCCCGCGGCCACTGCCACCGCGCCCGCGGCCTTCACAAAAGTTTCCCGCTCAGAAGAAGTTGAGGGGCATGCTGGTCTTTACGCATCTCAAGGATCCTCTATAAATAGTTTTCGATTTTCATTTTTTAGTTTCATCCAAGCTTAGTACAATCTTAAGCCATATACTATCAGTTTCTGTAAAGTAATAATCTCTTCACATCGGGGAGTTATTGCGGTGTAGATTGAGTTGTAATCGAGTCTTGGAGCACTTTGGTTGAAGTTCATCATACCAGCCTTACCATTCCGCAGATTTGTATCAGATTCAAGTCTCCGACTGGAGCAAGGTTCTATTTTATTGCATTTCTTTACTTATAATTGCTCTTACCATAGTCTACATGTTTTATAGACTCTAAATGCTCTTACCATAGTCTACACGTTTTATAGACTCTAAATGCTCTTACCATAGTCTACACGTTTTATAGACTCGCACTCTTTTACTTACTCGCTCTTATCATAGTCTACACGTTTTATAGACTTGCACTTATTATGTCTGGCTAAACTATAAAGGTTTGGATGTAATGATTGTCATCATGGTCGTGTTCCAATTATCATGCTAGTGAAAATACTCTAGGGGATGTTTTGCTTTTAACTTAAGTCAATTATGTTTAAATGTTTATTGGGTAAGATCGAAAGCCGTCCAAACTAATGATACGACTTGATTATTATTTAACCAAACAAAAAGAGCAAAAGCCGTTGATTGGTTAAATAGGAATCATTGACCTTTTTAGAAAACGATTTTGAAACTATTTTCGGACGCGTTTGTAGGTTTGAAATCTGACTCTTGGTCAAAAGCCAAAAGTCTCTTTAAGTTAATCTTTCCAAGTAAAATTACTTTTCTGTTAAGTCAAAACTATCAATTTCTTAAAAATAGGTTTACCTCTTTAACGCGGAAGGCACCCTTTATATGTGACAATAAAGGAATTTAATTTAAAGAGTAAATTCGGTTCTTAGTAGTCAAAAGCTACAAGTTCCCGTTAAATTGATTCTTTGCTATCAATAGAAAATACTGCCCCATAAGTAGTTTCATCTACGCATGACCGGACCAATATCTGATTACATGATTTACATTCCAACCTGTCTTTTAAACTGTTATTTACCTCGCTCATTTACTTTGTTGCACTGCACACACATCAATATTCTTGTTCACCTTAGATAAGCACCTTAGCAATAGAGTTGATAGATTGACAATTGGTCTCTGTGGTTCGATAATCTTATATATTACTTTGATAGGCTGTGCACTTGCAGTACTATATTTAGGCTATACGTTACAGATCCCCATCACTAAACCATTCTTAACTTAGTGAAATTTTAACCTATTTTGGCAAGGTTTTCTACCTAACTTCAAGGCCATTTTCCATACACTTCCACTTGGAATTTCAATTTGCATTTCAAAGATGGATTGTAGTACACATTCCAAGCTTTCCAAAATGTCCAAGAACTCGTCAAACAACCTCATAACTTGAGAGAATCGAATTTTGCAAAATGGGAAAAAGTCACTTTTGTTCTTGGCCAAGACATGTTCATACTTTGGTGCCATTTTGAATTCAGCATGCTTAAGCTACACTACAGGTCCTAAAACCCTTTGACACTCAATAATTTAATGCAAAAACCTTGTGTCTTAGCATTATCTTGTTCATTAAACCATTACACAAGAGATTAACCTTAAAATGGAAAAAACACTTTAGCCATTTTTGAAAAGATTGCTTTATGTCAAGTTCACATATCTTTGAAGTACAAAGAAATCTCTGAGGCACAAGTTATGAGACACATTGCACTGATCAAGACAAGGCTTTGCAGCATGATTAGGGGGCCTGCATAAGCTTGTAACAAGGACTTGGCATTTTGACTTAAGAAAGAAGAAACATTGCATAATAGTTACCAATTTCCATATCAGTGAACCAGGCCTTAGAGAAAGATATCAAACACATTCCAAACATTGATCCTAAGCTGAAGCACGACCCTAACATCCCTCATACACTCCCATTCCCAGAATCACCTTCAAACTGCAAGAACAGGGCATGGCCTGCAGTTTGAGTGCCATCTCTATTTCCTCTCAAGCTTTCTTGCCCAAACCAGTTCACACGCCTTCCCTATCATCTATGCAAGCTAACCAAAACCTAAAACACGACCTGTAACTCCTCTAACTAGTTCCACCATTTTCACTTTTCTGATTTGCAGGTGAAGTGCTCTAGCACGATTCAAAAGCTTTCAAGACAAAGTAAAGCTTGGAATAGCATCCTTGGACCTCAAGGAAGCTATACCAATCATCACCTTGCACTGAAAGCTTCTCCATTGCCAGATAGAACTTCAACTGAACAGGTAAGTTCATGAACTCGTATCTCTCTTATTAGGCATTGTTAGCTTTAGGTTTGTGAAGGAAACATGTCACAATCATAGCCCTGAACATGCCCATATAATTAGATTTCATTTACATTATGTGTGCTGCAAGAATTTTGAGCCTGAACATTGATAAAAAGCTAGGTCAGAAATTGGGGGAGAGGAAATTCTCCCTCATCTTAGAGAGTTAAGACAAGTTCTTTATATCCCTGAATTCGTCTCTTGATGCTGAACATTTCTGATGTTGAGAGTTTTCATTAAAAAGCCAGGAATCAGGATGTTTGAATCAGTAAGCAAAGCGCGCGTTTTTTGAACGTTTTCTGGCTGGAGGTTGAAGAAGGGTCTACTGGGCTGGGCTTGTTCCATATTTCTTATTTGCACCATGTTTTTGGTTTTACACCCCCTAAGCCCATTTCATTCATTTTAATGATTTTTTTGACTTTTTCTTTTTGGTTTGACTTATTTATTTTTCATCATAATATAAAAAAAATAAAAATAATTTTTTGTACCATTTTTCTATTTATTAGGAATTTATTTACTTAAATTAGTATTTGTACATAAATAAAGAAATAGATACATTTTACTTAAAATACAAAAAATAATATAAACACATTTCATTTTCATTTTTATTTTGTTTTACTTTCTGAAAATATTTTATAGAAAAAATACTTTTTTATTAAATATTAAATATTATTAATTTGTATATATAATACCTATTTAGTAAATAATACATATATATATATATATATATATATATATATATATATATATATATATATATATATATATATATATATATATATATATATATATATATATATATATTTATTAATGTATTTAGGATAAAAATGCAAAAATACATACACTTTTTATTTTTATTAATATTTAAATATAAAAATATCTTTTGACAAATATACTTCATTTTATTTTATTTTTATACAATAAATAAATACTTGTACATAATAAATAAATAATGCATTTTATTTAATAGAATTAGGGTTTAACCTTAAACATGAAAAAACTCCCAAAAATAATACTTTTCTTTTTGTTTATTTTGGCACATAAAAACACTTTTTTTCATACATACAAAAAACCATTTTTACATCTTGCATATTTATTCTTATTTTATTTAATTTATGCCAATTAAATATCCTTGTAAATAATTCCAAATTGATGTAATAGTTTAGGTTTAAATTCCTTGTTAAAAATCCCCATTTGAACATTTGTACCCCCCTTCCCATATATGGTTTTGTAATAGCTTAGTAAATTTATTTTCGCAGTTTATCGCTTTCTAAATACCATGCTAGAATTAGGGTTTGTATGCAAATAAAAAGAACAAAATAGCTTGACCTAATTTCAAGATAATCAAAGCATGAAAAAATGGACAACACATCTCACACTTGCACCCCTAGGGTATTCCACTTTGTTGCCTTCAAATAAATGGGCCATATTGCATGTTAGGTCTCTTTGGGCAAAACAAACAAATCAAATGATCATAGTCCCTCGATGACGCTTTCAAAATGTTGCCTAAACAAATGATCAAAGTCCCTTAAAGAAAATGCCCAAAGATACTTAGCACCATTGCAATTATGGTCTAAACGATGACCCGCACCCGTCCCTTTCACATCCTAACATGAGATTGTCCACCAAATACAATGGTGGAACAAACTTATTAAAAGGGTTAAAACATAGCAATAAACTTTGAGAAATTTAGGAGTAGATAACCTCTTAGTTACTTGAATCAAAATTTGCAAAAACAAAACACTTGCCTATTTTCTAAAACCACACCTCACAACATTTTCAAAACAACTTTCAAAAACAAATGAAAACCTTTTCAAAAGACATACATCTTTGTATACATCCCCACATGGATCATTACAAAGGTTGCCACCACATTGGCTTCTTTTCAAAACATTTTCAAACCCACACACACGAGCACCATTTCAAACAATTGAAAACAAAGGGCAAGTGATCTAAGCAAGTAACTAAGAGCCCATGGATAACCATGGATAGAAAGGGTGCTAATACCTTCCCTTTCTATAATCTACTCCCCGAACCCAAGAAAAATCTCAAAGGTTTTTGCTGTGCTTTTTAAACCTTTCCTTAGGATAAAATAAAAAGTCGATGGCGACTCTTGCTCAACCGAAACATTTGCGAAAACAAACGCAAAACCTCAAGTCAGTTCTCCCCCCGTATCACAGAACTGGCGACTCTGCTGGGGACTTACTTTAAAAGTGGAGTAACCTTAGGGCTTAGATCACCCTCTTGCATGACTAATTGTGTGAATTGATTGCTTTATATTTTGGCTCTATTGTTTGGGTTTGCAATCCTCCACCCGGATTTTGGGAAACATTCATAGATAGCAATACGTTGTGGAAACTGTGCAGGGTATACCGACACGGTCGAAGCAATAGCTATATTAGTGCGACATATTTGTTAGTACCGGTAACCCTTAAGTTCAATCAAGGAGAGTACGGGGCCGCTGAGTGATGTCACTAAGCACTAATGACCTAGAACCTTACTTGACCATCTTGGCCTTACATTAGGGGTAGTGAGATGACCGGCTTTGGTGCAGTCCAAAGTTGGTAGATACTCGATACTACACTCATTGAGGGTTGTTTTCTTGGAATATTTTGGTCGCTAGTTAAGTGGCTAAACCAAAACAATGAACAATGAAAACAACCCAATGATATTGAGCTCCTTAGAACCCGGTTACTATTTATAGGACAGGTTTTTAAGCCAACTACACTCAAGAGGGTACCTACCTATGAAACCCCATGCAAGCCTGAAACTAGGGTTTGGTGTGATTTGCTTGTACATATGTTTTGTGCATACATCATAAACATCATGAAACATCATATGCATTCACTAACCATTTCAAGGGTTTGGATCTTCATCTTTGTTCTTGTTTTGTAGGTCATGGAAATTCCTCGCAGAAACACCATTCAAGTCAACCTTGTGAGAATCTCTCCTCAACTCAAGGATCTCACCTCAAGAATTCCGGAAAGCTCATCCTTCAGTGAAAGACATGGTAGACTGCTCAGCCTAGTCAACACCAACATTGAAGAAGACATGATGAAAGTGCTATTCCAGTTCTTTGACCCTCTTCACCACTGTTTCACTTTCCCTGACTATCAGTTGGTGCCCACTTTGGAGGAGTTTTCTCAACTCCTAAGAATCCCTATCCTTAATCAACTACCCTTCAACGGTACGGAAAAGGAACCAAAGCCGGAAGATGTTGCTCGAGCATTACATCTACAACCATCCGACATCAAGGGGCATTGGGAAACCAGAAGCGGCGTCAAGGGATTCTTAGCAAAATTCTTGTTTGAGAAGGCACAAGAATGTTGGAATTCATTGGACCTACAAGCCTTTGAAGAGATTGTGGCACTCCTTATCTATGGGTTGGTCTTGTTCCCAAATCCTGACCAATTGGTAGATGTCAACGCCGTCAAAATCTTCTTGTCTAGAAATCCAATACCAACATTGCTTGGGGACATTCTTCACTCATTTTACACACGAACAATGAGAAAGAGGGGTGTTCTCATGTGCTGTACTCCTCTCCTTGCAAGGTGGTTTATTTCGCACCTTCCACAACCTGTCTTGAAGAATGACCAAGGCTCAAGGTGGTCCCAACGGTTGATGACTCTTACTCACTCTGATGTACATTGGTGTTCTCGGTCCAGAGAAAATGTCATCATCGTCGATCGTTGTGGAGAATTCCCTAATGTTCCTTTACTTGGAATTAGAGGAGGTATCACCTACAACCCTTGCCTAGCTTTGAGACAATTTGGATATGCACGGAGGGATGGCCCTCATGACATGTTGATTCCTGACCTAGTTTTTGACTTCGACAACGATGCGCAAGGACTTCGCCAAAGATTCATCGGAGCTTGGGGAAAACTCAACAAGGTTGATAGCAAGACTCTGAGACACAAGAACTCCATCCCTCTTGAGCCTTATCTCAAGTGGGTACGAGCCCGAGCCCAAAGTATGATGATGCCTTATCCTCATGTTCTCCCTGTGATTAAAGAGCCCGTCAAGGAAGGAGAGGTTCCCTACACCATCCTACATCCAGACATGCCTACATCGTGGGAGGAAATGCAGAAAAGTTGGATTCAGCTCAAGGAAGAACGGAATACTTTTGAAGCTAGCTTCTACGCCAGTGAGAAGAAGGTTCTAGAGCTTACCCTCCGGCTCCATGAGCAAGAGGCCCTCAACACCTACATCGCACCAAAAAGGATGCGCAATGTCTTTTTGCCTTAAGAAGTTTATTTTGTAATATTTGGCCCATGGGGCATTTATGTACTGACCAATTTCTTCTTATTAATATGACGTGCGTTCTTCTTTGTCTGAAACGATTTTGAATGTCCTAAATCCTTGAATGCATTGCATACATAAGCATACCATTCATCATGTGCATAAGCAGGTCTCATTCCAGGTTTCCTTATCTGTCTGCTGTTTATTACAGTAGGATGGATCTCGAGCAAACAGTCAAAGACCTACAAGCTCAAAATGCACAGTTCCAGCAACTCCTGATGACCTTGGCTAAGGGTCAGGAGGATATCAAGACTCAATTAGGGAACAAAGACCCAGTGAAAAAGAAGAAAAAGAGACTCGGGGTGGCTACTTTGGGGAGAAGATTTGACGGAGAAGCTCGGAGAGTGCTTGAATTTCCGCCTACTTCTGATGAAGGAACCATCAAAGGAAGTGGAGCTGCGGTACCTTCCGAGTCTGATGCAGAAGAAGAAGAGGTCGAAGAGGATGAAGATTATACTGATCAGCAATACCCTCCAGCTGATGATAAATACAAAGGGCTAGAAGACAGGTTGGCCGCCATGGAGCTACAAAGGGTACCAGGTTTGGATTTTGAAGACTTGGGTTTGGTTGCCGGGATTGTGATTCCCCCAAAATTCAAAGTGCCAGTGTTTGTAAGGTATGATGGGCTGTCCTGTCCAAAAATGCATCTTAGGTCCTACGTGAGGAAGATCCAGCCCTATACGGCAGATAAAAACCTTTGGATTCATTTCTTTCAAGACAGCCTTTCTGGAGCTCAATTGGAGTGGTTTTATCAGCTAGAGGGAACCAGCATTCGAAATTGGGAAGATTTGGCCACCGCTTTTTACAAACAATACCAATACAATTCTGACCTTGCCCCTACTCGTACCCAACTTCAGGGTATATCGTTAGGAACATGCGAAGGATTTAAAGAATACGCACAAAAATGGAGGGATTTGGCTGGCAGGGTGCAGCCTCCTTTAACCGATCGTGAACTTGTTGATATGTTTCTAGGAACCCTATCTGGGCCATTTTTCAATCATCTGATTGGTAACTCTTCCGCGGGGTTTACCGATTTGATCTTAACGGGCGAAAGAATAGAAGCTGGCATCAAGTCAGGAAAGATTCAGAAGGGTGTTGCTGCAAGTACTGAGAAGAGGCCTTTTAAGAAAGAAGCAAGTGCCGTCTATGGTCCTAGAAGACAAGTTAAGCCAGAAAGTCGCCAAGCCGTCAATGCTTTGGTCATTTCCAAACCTGTTGCTGCTTCTCAGCAGTACAATCAACAAAGAGGTGAAAGGCCCAAGAGACAGTATACTCGGTTGAGTATGACCTTGTCACAAATTTTACCCCAACTGTTATCAACCAACTTGGTGACCATCAAAGAAGCTCCTAAAGTCGTGAATACAGCATCTCCTAAGTATAACCTAAATGCCCGTTGTGCTTATCATTCTGATAGCCCCGGGCATACTACTGATGATTGCTGGGCCTTGAGAAACAAAGTGCAAGATCTTATCGACGCGAAGGAAATTCAGTTTGAAGCGCCTGAGAGGCCGAATGTTGTAACCGCTCCTATGCCCCAGCATAGAGTCAATGCCATTGAGGAAGATTTGTATGCTGTTTCGGTGAATGATGTTGCTACCCCTCTTTTGACTGTTAAGAGGAACTTACTACTAGCCGATTTATTTCCGGGTTGTAGTAAGGGTTGCCTCCTGTGTGCTGTTATCCCTACCGGTTGTCCACTGCTGAAATCAGGCATCCAAAGCCTGATGGATAGCAAAGAAATTCTGTTCAAGAAAACTGCTGTTCCGTTTGTTTCCGTTGAAGAAATATCTGTTGTCACAATTTACAATCCTGCCAAAGCTCCCATGAAGAAACCAATCCAAATATTGTCTGTTGCACCCATTACTATTACTGTTCCGGGGCCTCTCCCATATGAGTCTGATAAAGCGGTCCCCTGGCATTATGGGGCCGGCGTATATGTGCTTGGGGTGAAGCAGGAGTTCAACACCAATACCAGTATCAGTAACATCACTGGTCCCGCCAAGATTACCCGCAGTGGCAGGCTCTTCTCGCCTGACATTGCACCGCCAGTTATCCGAAAACCTCTCACCATCACACCCGCAAGTGTGCATGTTCCAATTCAAGTTCCTGTGTCTACTACTGCCGCCGAGTCCTCTGATACTTGCGGCAAAGAAGTTGTTGCCGATTTTCTTGCCAGGACGGAGGCACCAAAAAAGACTGCTGTGGAAGCCTCCCAACAAGAAATGGAGGAAATTCTTAAAATCATCAAAAAGAGTGACTTTAACGTTGTTGAACAGTTGGGGCATACTCCCTCCAAAATCTCTATGCTATCTTTGCTGCTATGCTCAGAGGCCCATGCAAAAGCCCTGATTTCATTTCTGAAAACGGCCCATGTGCCGCAAGAGACCTCCGCAGATCAATTCACTGATTGTGTGGCTAATTTAACGGCTGACAATGGCTTGGGGTTCTCAGATGCTGACCTTACCGCCAAAGGGAAAAATCACAATGATGCCCTGCACGTCTCTATAGAGTGCAGGGGCACTACTCTCGCACACGTGTTGGTGGATACCGGTTCTTCCCTGAATGTTTTGCCCAAGAAGGCATTGGATCATCTGGATTGTGAGGGTTTGGAGCTGAAACCTAGTAACATCATTGTTAGAGCCTTCAACGGTTCTAAGAGGATGGTGCACGGTGAGGTAGACATTCCTATTCGTGTGGGCTCCCAGGTTTTCGACTCAACATTCTATGTAATGGATATTCGTCCATCTTATTCCTGCTTGTTGGGTCGACCCTGGATTCACAAAGCTGGGGCAGTAACTTCCACTCTACACCAAAAGCTCAAATATCCTGTCAAAGGGAAGATTGTTACTGTGCAGGGTGAGGAGGAATACATGGTTAGTCACTTGAATTCATTCCGGTATACCGAGATGGACGGGGAGTTTATTGAAACCCCCTTTCAGCATTTTGAGGAAGTACCTCCAACGTTGGCATCGGCTGAGGCAGTGGTTGAAGAAGACTTTCCGTTGAAGATGGCATCCTTGAAGGATGCCCGGGCTGTAATCGAGAAAGGCAATTGTGCAAACTGGGGTCAGCTTCCTGACTTCACTCAAAAGAATGACAAGTTTGGACTGGGCTTTACCGCAGAGGCTCAGAGGGCTGTGCGCAAGGAAAAGATCAGAAAGGCTCCGGTGTTTATCTCCAACCCAAGGGTGAATGCTGTCGAGGAGGATGTAGAGGAAGCAGAGTTTGACAGTTGGATCTACCCGACTACCAGCAACGGACCAAGCAACTGGACGGCAAAGGATTTTACACCTATCACATTTGTCACGCAGTAATTATTTCTTTTAATTTCCAATTTGTAACAAACAATATGTTAAAACTTTATTGGCTCGGTGTCCTACCCGGGGCATCGTAGCTCCATTTGTGAGGGCTTTTTGTATGACATTTCCATATATCATCAATCAAAACATTGGACGTTTGTTGCATTTCAAATCTTGTGCTCTTTTTCTCTCTGTGTTATATATTGCAAAACAGCTATATTTACACACACTCACTTATACAGGTTTCAATCCACTCTGGATCTCACTGGTAACAGCTCTGTTACCGCCGGTTATGACTTCGAGAATCCGATCAACTTGCCCGAAGACGAAGGTGAAGATGATTGCGAAGTGCCTGGTGAACTCGCAAGACTGCTACTCCAGGAAGAGAGGGCTATTCAACCACATGAAGAGCCAGTGGAAACAGTTAACCTGGGTACGGAGACAGATAGGAAAGAGGTCAAGATTGGGGCTAATCTAGAGCTCAGCATGAAGCAACGATTGATCCAGATGCTACATAATTACATGGAGATCTTTGCTTGGTCATACGAAGATATGCCTGGTTTGGATGCCGACATTGTAGTTCATCACCTGCCAACTAAGGAAGACTGCCCTCCGGTAAAGCAAAAGGTTCTCCGCATGCGCCCAGAGATGTCCGAAAAGATCAAGGCTGAGGTTATGAAGCAATTCGATGCCGGATTTCTAGCAGTAACTTCTTACCCTCAATGGTTTGCCAATGTGGTGCCAGTGCCGAAGAAAGACGGTAAAGTCAGAATGTGTGTTGACTACAGGGATTTAAACTGGGCAAGCCCCAAGGATGATTTTCCTCTACCTCACATTGACGTTCTCGTTGACAATACTGCTCAACACAAGGTTTTCTCCTTCATGGATGGTTTTTCAGGGTATAATCAGATCAAGATGGCTACGGAGGATATGGAGAAGACTACCTTTGTGACTCAGTGGGGCACCTTCTGTTACAAGGTCATGCCATTCGGATTGAAAAATGCTGGGGCAACCTATCAACGTGCCATGGTTGCTTTATTTCATGATATGATCCATCATGAGATTGAGGTATATGTTGATGACATGATTGCAAGGTCCCAAACTGAGGAGGAACACCTTGACCATCTGCGGAAGCTGTTTGACCGACTGAAGTTGTACAAGCTGAGGTTGAACCCAAACAAATGCACCTTTGGGGTGAGGTCTGGAAAATTGCTAGGTTTCATTGTAAGCGATAAAGGTATTCAAGTGGACCCTGCCAAGGTGAAAGCCATACAAGAGATGCCGACTCCCAAGACAGAGAAAGAAGTCAGAGGCTTCCTAGGACGACTGAATTACATTGCCCGTTTCATCTCACATCTGACTGTTACTTGTGAGCCAATCTTCAAATTACTGAAGAAAGATCAAGTAGTACGCTGGAACGATGAATGTCAGGCTGCCTTTGAAAAGATAAAGGAATATCTCCAAGAGCCACCTATTCTTATGCCGCCAGTGGAAGGAAGACCTCTGATACTATATTTGACAGTACTTGACAATTCAATGGGGTGCGTGCTGGGACAGCATGACGAGTCTGGCCGAAAAGAGCATGCTATTTATTACTTGAGCAAAAAGTTTACCGACTGTGAGTCTCGTTACTCACTGCTTGAGAAAACTTGCTGCGCTCTAGTATGGGCTGCTCGCCGGTTGAGACAGTATATGCTGACTCACACTACTCTATTGATTTCAAAGATGGATCCCATCAAGTACATATTTGAAAAGCCTGCTCTGTCTGGGAGAATAGCAAGATGGCAAATGATCTTAACAGAATATGATATCCAGTATACAACTCAGAAAGCAATCAAAGGAAGTGTACTGGAAGATCATTTGGCACACCAACCTGTGGACGATTACCAATCATTGAACTTTGATTTTCCGGACAAAGACATCATGGTGGTAACTGACTGTGAAGTACCTGGACCGAATGAAGGACCCGAGGAAGGATCCCGATGGTCTATGCATTTTGACGGAGCCTCCAATGCTTTGGGTAACAACGTCGGCGCTGTAATCATATCTCCCAAAGGAACTCATACTCCACTCACCGCCCGATTGTGTTTCAACTGCACCAACAACATGGCAGAATATAAGGCATGTATCATGGGTCTACAAACTGCAATCGACTTAAGGATCAAATTTCTGAGTGTCTTCGGAGATTCCGCTCTCGTGATCAATCAGATCAAAGGCGAGTGGGATACGAAACACCCAAATCTTGTTCCTTACAAGGAGTATGTGTTGACCTTGCTTCCCCACTTTGAAGAGATAACTTTTGAGCACTTCCCAAGAGAGGAGAATCAGCTAGCGGACGCACTAGCTACGATGTCTTCAATGTTCAAAGTTAAATGGGACAATGAGGTTCCCCGGATCATTATCTGGAAGTTGGACGAACCGGCATACTGCTGTGACCTCGAGGCCGAGAAGGCGACTGAAAAACCCTGGTATCATGAGGTGAAGAGGTACTTGGAAGCTCAGGAATACACTGAAGGTGCATCTGTCAATGACAAGAAGTTCATGAGGAGGTTTGTGGCAAAATTCTTCCTCAACAACGACATCCTCTACAAACGGAATCATGATTCAACTCTACTACGTTGTGTGGATAAAGCTGAAGCAGAGAAAATCATGATAGAATTGCATGAAGGAACATTCGGAACACATTCCAGTGGACACACCATGGCAAAGAAAATCCTTAGGGCAGGATATTTCTGGTCCACCATGGAAGCCGATTGTTACCAACACTCTCGAACTTATCACAAATGCCAGATCTATGCTGACAAGGTGCATATTCCCCCAGTTCCTCTGAACGTCCTGACGGCACCTTGGCCTTTTGCAATGTGGGGCATTGATATGATCGGTGAAATCGGACCGACGACATCTAATGGGCATCGCTTCATCTTGGTAGCGATCGATTACTTCACGAAGTGGGTTGAGGAAGCTTCCTACGCCACAGTAACCAAGAGCGTCGTGGCACGTTTCATCCGGCATAATCTGATCTGTCGATACGGCGTCCCGGAAAGAATCATTACGGACAATGGTACCAATCTCAATAACAAAATGATCACTGAACTCTGCGAACAATTCAAGATACAGCACCACAATTCTTCTCCCTACCGGCCGAAGATGAATGGGGCTGTAGAGGCAGCTAATAAGAATATCAAGAAAATTGTGCAGAAGATGACAGTGACCTATAAAGATTGGCACGAAATGTTACCATTTGCTCTTCATGGGTACCGTACCTCAGCAAGGACGTCAACCGGGGAAACTCCTTTCTCCTTGGTCTATGGCATGGAGGCAGTCTTGCCAATTGAAGTTCAGATACCCTCTCTCCGGATAATGAAGGATGCAGACTTAAATGAAGATGACTGGATCCAGACTCGACTTGATCAATTAAACCTGATTGACGAAAAGAGGCTCACTGCTATCTGTCATGGTCAGACGTATCAAAAACGGATGATCAGGGCATTTAACAAGAAGGTCAGACCACAAGAGTATCAAGTTGGGGACCTGGTAATCAAACGCATCATCCTTCCTCAAAGTGATCCCCGAGGCAAATGGACCCCTACATACGAAGGGCCATTTGTGGTTAAACATGTGTTCTCAGGAGGAGCCATGATCCTGACCACTATGGATGGTGACGACCTTCCTCACCCCGCCAATGCAGACATAGTAAAAAGATACTACGCATGAATAAAAGACCCGCTAGGTTGACATACCTAGGCAAAAATAAGGGCTTCCCGGCGAACCAAAAGGGTTCGGGCAAAAATAAGGGATGAAATGAAAAATCTGTACACCCGGCAAGTCGAAAACCTGAAAAGGCGGCTTGGGCAAAAATGGGTATCCCGGTGGACTGAAAACCCGAAAGAGCGGTCCAGGCAAAAGTTAGGGATAAAGCGTAACACTATGTCTCATTGGATCACTTCGCATCCGGAATTCGACATCAACTATCTGGCTCAGATTTCGGCATCGACCAATCAGCTTCATCTTCAACTAGGCAGCAAAGTGATGAGACGTTTGGAGACATAAAGGCGATAGCAGAGTTGGAACCCAATGGGATTGTTCACATAGCTGTTTTGTTTTCTTTTCAAAATTGTAAATTCTGTGATTATTCGGCGGCGTCCTCTTACTAGGATGTCAGCCTCTTGTACAAAAAACGCCTTTTCACAGGAAAAATTCAAATTAATACAAAGTCACTTGTCCATACAAATCTCCATTGTTTTTCCTTTTTCTGTTTTGTCTTGCGAAGAACGTCCAATGTTCATTTTTGATATATGCATTTGACATTAAATTGCTGATTCATAAATATTTGCAAAAGATTAATTACAGGTGACATCAGAAACAGGGGCAATGTAAGGTTGTCTGATGCAGTCTGGTTGCTTTGTCCGCCAAGGTACCAAGGTAGATTCGACTGAAGAATGTTACCAAATTATCTCAACGCCCCGCAGAATAAGACAAGATTCAGCATTGCTTTCCCCAAGCGGAGTTGACTCCCCGTCAATCCTGAAAAGGCACAACTTTCCCCGGAAGGTCTTAAAGTTTATCCCCAGTAGATTCTGGGAGCTTGTTCCCTGCAGAATACGGACGTATCTTCCGAGCTTTATTCATAGTTATTCCTCACAAGGGCTTATAACTGGGTTATCCTCAGCTAATTGCCACGGAAGATCGCCCTCAACAAAGTTCTTTCAATCCCCAGTGGAGTTTATCTTTGGTATCCCCAGCGGAGTTTATCTTTGGTATCCCCAACGGAGTTTATCATCATTATCCCCAGTGGAATCCATCATTGAAGTCCTCAGCAGGCCTCTCATCAAAAACTTCAGTAAAGTATCTCTTCCACAGAGCAATTCCCCGGTCGACCGTCAAGGATTTATT
The DNA here is from genome assembly GCA_948472305.1 of Vicia faba. Taxonomy (NCBI): domain Eukaryota; kingdom Viridiplantae; phylum Streptophyta; class Magnoliopsida; order Fabales; family Fabaceae; genus Vicia; species Vicia faba. The sequence goes on along the minus strand of OX451736.1, from coordinate 1,463,100,420 downwards.
TTCCTAAAACGAAAATACATTCATAAACATTTCACGTTTTCATACATCCTGCTTACATACATGATAAGGTGCATACAACACTATCTCATGTTAAAACATCATGCATATCATACATCATGACATTGCATACAACTTATGTTTTGCCTTTTCAGGGAAAAAGACTATCCCAAAGACAACTACCTTCAACTGTCACTATTTCCAGATTCGATACCTGTATCTAGCCAGGGCACATCTATCTACTACAACATTTCCAGATTCGATTCCTGTATCCAGCCAGGGCATATCTGTTGACCACATTTCCAGACTCGATTCCTGTATCTAGCCAGGGCACGTCTGAAGAGTTCGAAGATTCGATTCCTGTATCCATCCAGGGCATATCTATTGACGACTATTTCCAGATTCGACTCCTGTATCCAGCCAGGGCACATCTGTGAGCAACCGATTGTAGATTCGATACCTGTATCCAGCCAGGGCATATCTGCATAAAGAGATTGAAGATCAAACACCTGTAACAAGCCAGGAAAACATTTGACTTTCTAAATTACACAAAGTTCTCGCTAAAGAATCTCTTGTGCGATCAACACTTCCAAATGGCATCTATAAGCCCATTCCCGACAAGGTTCTGTCACATCTCCAGATGGCATCTATAAGCCCATCTCCCTATCCACCACCTATCCAAATGGCATCTATAAGCCCATTCCCGACATCACATTGTTGATACTCCAACATGCGAGTGCAAATTTCCGGGCACTCTAGTGTCCAATCTCCTTTTACCCTCGAGTCACGAAAGGCAAACTTGCCAATCTAACTCTTCAAGTTCAAGAAGATTGAACAGGGGCAACTGTTGTACCCCAAAATTTGCCCTCCCATTGCCTCAACATTTTCTCATCACAAAACCCTTGGAGCTCAAGATCCAGTTAGGGTTTCCTCTGCTCAAGACTTCTCCTTGCACTGTTGACCCAAATTAGGGTTTGTGTTTGCACAAAGATGTTTTGACCTAAAAAGCCTAAGATGACTTTCATGCTTCATGTTGGACTCCCAAGTTTATTCATACAAAGTTTCAAGTCTTGATTCCAAATTTTGCCCAGTCAATTGGACAGTTGACCTATAAATCAACTGTATTGGGGAAAAAGTCAACTGTGGCCAATTGACAGTCAAATCTCATGAAAATTGACCCACATCAACATTATGAACTCACATAGACCATTTTATCAAGTTTGGATCACAATTCCACAAAAAATTTGATCAGATCATCAAAAGGGCAAAATGGTCATTTTTAGGGTTTTGACTGCACCTAGGCAATTTTTGACTGTTTGACCTAGCCAATGGCAAACCAAGCTCACATGTGGACTCAAGGGCCCCATGGAATTATCTTGACATGCTCAACAAGTTCAAAAGATCCCAAGTACACAAGATTGACAGTTGAATTTCCCAGTCAATTGATCAATTTTGACTGTATACTGAAAAGTCAAACTTTGACTTTTTGGTCAAAATCAAGGGTCAAGATTCATTTTTCATCAAAACATGCCAAATCATGAAACTTGTTCACCAAGAAATCAAGAAATGCAAATTAGGGTTTGAAATGGAAATTTTTCATAACTTAGAATTTTTCTAAGTTATGGAAAACCCTAATTTTTTCCCAACTTTGCCCCACTTTCTCACCAAGATTCATTGGGATTCAAACAAAAGTCAAAACATGAAAGTTGTAGTTTGTTTCATAATATACAACTTTGATTCACAAAGTTTTCCCAAATGAGGTTTGTATCTCAAGTTATGATTTTTGGAATAAGGGTACTAAACCATTCTTAACTTAGTGAAATTTTAACCTATTTTGGCAAGGTTTTCTACCTAACTTCAAGGCCATTTTCCATACACTTCCACTTGGAATTTCAATTTGCATTTCAAAGATGGATTGTAGTACACATTCCAAGCTTTCCAAAATGTCCAATAACTCATCAAACAACCTGATAACTTGAGAGAATCGAATTTTGCAAAATGGGAAAAAGTCACTTTTGTTCTTGGCCAAGACATGTTCATACTTTGGTGCCATTTTGAATTCAGCATGCTTAAGCTACATTACAGGTCCTAAAACCCTTTGACACTCAATAATTTAATGCAAAACCCTTGTGTACCCTTGTGTCTTAGCATTATCTTTTTCATTAAACCATTACACAAGAGATTAACCTTAAAATGGAAAAAGCACTTTAGCCATTTTTGAAAAGATTGCTTTATGTCAATTTCACATATCTTTGAAGTACAAAGAAATCTCTGAGGCACAAGTTATGAGACACATTGCACTGATCAAGACAAGGCTTTGCAGCATGATTAGGGGGCCTGCATAAGCTTGTAACAAGGACTTGGCATTTTGACTTAAGAAAGAAGAAACATTGCATAATAGTTACCAATTTCCATATCAGTGAACCAGGCCTTAGAGAAAGATATCAAACACATTCCAAACATTGATCCTAAGCTGAAGCACGACCCTAACATCCCTCATACACTCCCATTCCCAGAATCACCTTCAAACTGCAAGAACAGCGCAAAGCCTGCAGTTTGAGTGCCATCTCTCTTTCCTCTCAAGCTTTCTTGCCCAAACCAGTTCACACACCTTCCCTATCATCTATGCAAGCTAACCAAAACCTAAAACACGACCTGTAACTCCTCTAACTAGTTCCACCATTTTCACTTTTCTGATTTGCAGGTGAAGTGCTCTAGCACGATTCAAAAGCTTTCAAGATAAAGTAAAGCTTGGAATAGCATCCCTGGACCTCAAGGAAGCTATACCAATCATCACCTTGCACTGAAAGCTTCTCCATTTCCAGATAGAACTTCAACTGAACAGGTAAGTTCATGAACTCGTATCTCTCTAGGCATTGTTAGCTTTAGGTTTGTGAAGGAAACATGTCACAATCATAGCCCTGAACATGCCCATATAATTAGATTTCATTTACATTATGTGTGCTGCAAGAATTTTGAGCCTGAACATTGATAAAAAGCTAGGTCAGAAATTGGGGGAGAGGAAATTCTCCCTCATCTTAGAAGTTAAGACAAGTTCTTTATATCCCTGAATTCGTCTCTTGATGCTGAACATTTTTGATGTTGAGAGTTTTCATTAAAAAGCCAGGAATCAGGATGTTTGAATCAGTAAGCAAAGCGTGCGTTTTTTGAACGTTTTCTGGATGGAGGTTGAAGAAGGGTCTACTGGGCTGGGCTTGTTCCATATTTCTTATTTGCACCATGTTTTTGGTTTTACACCCCCTAAGCCCATTTCATTCATTTTAATGATTTTTTTGACTTTTTCTTTTTGGTTTGACTTATTTATTTTTCATCATAATATAAAAAAAATAAAAATAATTTTTTGTACCATTTTTCTATTTATTAGGAATTTATTTACTTAAATTAGTATTTGTACATAAATAAAGAAATAGATACATTTTACTTAAAATACAAAAAATAATATAAACACATTTCATTTTCATTTTTATTTTATTTTACTTTCTGAAAATATTTTATAGAAAAAAATACTTTTTTATTAAATATTAAATATTATTAATTTGTATATATAATACCTATTTAGTAAATAATACATATATATATATATATATATATATATATATATATATATATATATATATATATATATATATATATATATATATATATATATATATATATATATATATATATATATATATATATATATATATATATATATATATATATATATATATATATATATATATATATATATATATATATATATATATATATATATATATATATATATATATATATATATATATATATATATATATATATATATATATATATATATATATATATATATATATATATATATATATATATATATATATATATATATTTATTAATGTATTTAGGATAAAAATGCAAAAATACATACACTTTTTATTTTTATTAATATTTAAATATAAAAATATCTTTTGACAAATATACTTCATTTTATTTTATTTTTATACAATAAATAAATACTTGTACATAATAAATAAATAATGCATTTTATTTAATAGAATTAGGGTTTAACCTTAAACATGAAAAATCTCCCAAAAATAATACTTTTCTTTTTGTTTATTTTGGCACATAAAAACACTTTTTTTCATACATACAAAAAACCATTTTTACATCTTGCATATTTATTCTTATTTAATTTAATTTATGCCAATTAAATATCCTTGTAAATAATTCCAAATTGATGTAATAGTTTAGGTTTAAATTCCTTGTTAAAAATCCCCATTTGAACATTTGTACCCCCCTTCCCATATATGGTTTTGTAATAGCTTAGTAAATTTATTTTCGCAGTTTATCGCTTTCTAAATACCATGCTAGAATTAGGGTTTGTATGCAAATAAAAAGAACAAAATAGCTTGACCTAATTTCAAGATAATCAAAGCATGAAAAAATGGACAACACATCTCACACTTGCACCCCTAGGGTATTCCACTCTGTTGCCTTCAAATAAATGGGCCATATTGCATGTTAGGTCTCTTTGGGCAAAACAAACAAATCAAATGATCATAGTCCCTCGATGACGCTTTCAAAATGTTGCCTAAACAAATGATCAAAGTCCCTTAAAGAAAATGCCCAAAGATACTTAACACCATTGCAATTATGGTCTAAACGATGACCCACGCCCGTCCCTTTCACATCCTAACATGAGATTGTCCACCAAATACAATGGTGGAACAAACTTATTAAAAGGGTTAAAACATAGCAATAAACTTTGAGAAATTTAGGAGTAGATAACCTCTTAGTTACTTGAATCAAAACTTTCAAAAACAAAACACTTGCCTATTTTCTAAAACCACACCTCACAACATTTTCAAAACAACTTTCAAAAACAAATGAAAACCTTTTCAAAAGACATACATCTTTGTATACATCCCCACATGGATCATTACAAAGGTTGCCACCACATTGGCTTCTTTTCAAAACATTTTCAAACCCACACACACGAGCACCATTTCAAACAATTGAAAACAAAGGGCAAGTGATCTAAGCAAGTAACTAAGAGCCCATGGATAACCATGGATAGAAAGGGTGCTAATACCTTCCCTTTCTATAATCTACTCCCCGAACCCAAGAAAAATCTCAAAGGTTTTTGCTGTGCTTTTTAAACCTTTCCTTAGGATAAAATAAAAAGTCGGTGGCGACTCTTGCTCAACCGAAACATTTGCGAAAACAAACGCAAAACCTCAAGTCAGTTCTCCCACCGTATCACAGAGACTTACTGCTATCTGTCATGGTCAGATGTATCAAAAGAGAATGATCAAGGCTTTTAACAAGAAAGTAAGATGTCAAGAATATCAAGTCGGGGATCTAGTGATCAAACGCATCATACCACCGCAAGGTGATCCCAGGGGGTAATGGACCCCTACATACGAAGGGCCATTTATGGTTAAGAACATTTTCTCGGGAGGAGCTATGATTTTAACCACCATGGACGGTGACGACCTTCCTCACCCCGTCAATGTAGACATAGTGAAAAGATACTACGCATAATCAAAGACCCGCTAGGTTGACTGGCCTAGGAAAAAATAAGGGCTTCCCGGCGATCCAAAAGGGTTCGGGAAAAAGTAAGGGATGAAAATGAAAAAAACTGTACACCCGGCAAGTCGAAAACCTGAAAAGGCGACTTGGGCAAAAAAGGGTATCCCGGTGGACTGAAAACCCGAAAGGGAGGTCCAGGCAAAAATTAGGGATCAAAGCATAACACTATGTCTCATTGGTTCATCTCGCAACCAGACCTCGGTATCGACTATCAAGCTCAGACAACGCTAACCAATCTGATCCACCTTCAGCCAAGCAGCAAAGTAATGATACACTTGAAGATATAAAGGCAATAGCAGAGTTGGAACTCAATGGGATTTGTTTCACAGAGCTGTTTTTCTTTCTTTTACAAATTGTAATTTCTTTCGGCGGCATCCTCTTACTAGGACGTCAGCCTCTTTGTACAAAACGCCTATTACAGGCCAACTTCAAAAAATCAATACAACTCATTTTCACCAGAAATTTCAATTTGTTTTTCTTTTTTTATTTTGTTTTGCAAGAACGTCCAATGATTTATTTTTGATATGGGCATTTGAAAATAATTGTTGCACATAAATATTTACACAAGAAACAAAAGACGACTACTCGTAATTCCAAGAACAAGGACAAACAAGGAGTGTCCAAACCTTATAGTTACTCTGTCCATCAGGTACAGGGATAGAGCCAGCTTGAGAACATGAGTAGTGGTACATATGCTCCCCACAGAGTAAAAAGTATCCGAAGACAGTGATGTTAGCTTTCCCGAGAAGGACATGACTCTCCCCAACTAAGGTTTGCAATCACGAGTGAGTGAGTAAATTTTCCCCAAGCAGAGTTTATTTCTCTCACAAGCAGAAATTCAATCTCCAACAAGAATTCATTATCACCAGCAACGGTAGTTCATCCCCAGCTAAGTTGTTTCTCCAAGTCAGCAGATCTATCAACAGAGCATCTCCTCTCCAACAGAGTTATTCCCCGCAGAGTTATCCCCATACAGGGTCACTTCCGGCAGAATATTCACCAGCTGAATGGATGGCAAATCTCCAGCATCGTCATCTATGTTCACCACCCCCAACAGAAATAGAGGAACTGTGGTTTTCTACAACAGTCAAGAATACCATTTCTCATACTCTCCAAACAGCAGTCATGGATTTATTTTCCCGGACTCAGATTATTACGCCAGCATTTCATGTTCATACATCATGACATGTGCATTCATCACATATAACATAGTCTCATTTATTTTGAGAACATCATTACACAATACATCTCATGCATCGCACATAACTAACCCTGTATTTCTTCCAGGAAAAGACAATTATTATCAACGATTTCAAGCAGGTACATGATCAACACTCGAAGTTAAACAGAGTAATCAACGGTGCGACAAAGCAACCTTACCCAGGTTCTCTCTGCAGTTTTACCGAAACTCGTGTCGAAGTAACCCTACTATCCAGGTTCCTTCTCACAGCCCTACTACCCCGACTTTCATACCGAAGTAACCCTACCATCCAGGTTCCTTCTCACAACCCTACTATCTAGACTTTCATACCGAAGTAACCCTACCATCCAGGTTCCTTCTCACAGCCCTACTATCCAGGCTTTCATATCGAAGTAACCTTACTATCCAGGTTCCTACTCACAGCCCTACTATCCAGGCTTTCATATCGAAGTAACCCTACTATCCAGGTTCCTTCTCGCAGCCCTACTATCCAGGCTTTCACACCGAAGTAACCCTACTATCCAGGTTCCTTCTCACAACCCTACTATCCAAGCTTTCATATCGAAGTAACCCTACTATCCAGGTTCCTTCTCGCATCCCTACTATCCAGGCTTTCACATCGAAGTAACCCTACTATCCATGTTCCTTCTCACAACCCTACTATCCAGGCTTTCATATCGAAGTAACCCTACTATCCAGGTTCCTTCTTACAACCCTACTATCCAGGCTTTCATCTCGAAGTAATCCTACTATCCGGGTTCCTTCTCATAACCTTACTATCCCAACTTTCATATCGAAGTAAATCTACTATCCAAGTTTCTTCTCATAACCTTACTATCCGGGTTCTTCCTCTCTTATCCCCAGACAGCAGTCCACAACACTGTAAGACCGGGACCCGATCTAACACAATTGATTTCACATTCCCCCAGTAAGTCGCGGTGCAACATATACCTCGACCAGATACACAGTTCACTTCCGCTTCCCAAACCAAAATCATTCCCCAATAGAGTAACAGACAATTGAAGCTCCTAAAATTCTAATTCTCTCAAGACAGAGACCAGCATTCCCCAGCAGAGTCCTCCTCAGACAACAGGTATACGGGTTCTCGTAAAGGAATCTCTTATGCGATCGACGATTCCTTGGATGGCATCTTTAAGCCCATCTCCGACAATTCTCAAGCGACTTCCAAATGGCATCTACAAGCCCATTCCCGATATCATAAATCAAGTATCACTTCATGCGAGTGCAAATTTCTGGGCACTCTAGTGTTCAATCATCTTTCACCTTCAGATCACGAAAGGCAGACGAGCCAATCTACATCCTCATGTTTAAGAAGATTGAATAAGGGAAGCTATTGTACCCCAAAATTTTCCCTCCCATATTTCTTAACACATGGCAAGTGAGGTCCCCAAATTGCTCAAGGAAGTTCAAAGTTGACCAGACAAACTCTCTCCTAAGGCAGTCTACCTTAAATTAGGGTTTCATTTTTCATCAAGATGCTTGAGTCCAAAGGATCCCAAATGCTCACCATTGTCCTAATATATTCTCAAGATCATCCATGTCAAGTTTCAAGCCTTGCAGAAGAAGTTTGCTCAGTCAATTGCTCAAAGGCCTGAAAATCGACTGTGCTAGGTCAAAAGTCAACTGTGGACCACATACAGTCAAACTTCAAGATTTTTGGTCAACATCATAATTTTTAAGTAACATTCATCATTTTATCAAGGGTTGATCATGATTCATCAAGGATTGCTCACAATTCATCAAAGCCAAAAAGTTGCTAAATTAGGGTTTTGTAGGAAAAGTCAACTCAACTTTGACAAAACATAACTTTCTCATGCTTTATCAGAAATGACACAGCCAAAGCTCATTTTGAAGAGGATACAATTCCCTACAATTCATCTTCAACTCCCGAGTTCAGAATATGCACTCACAAGAAGATATGAATTTTGACATTATAGGTCATTTTGGAAAGTCAACAAAAACACCTTTTGGGTCAAAGCTTCATACATGAACATGGAAGACTCAATTGAGATGATAATAAAAGGGTTGCTTATAGGACATCCTAAGCTTTCTAAAAAGTCCCAGAACACCTCTCTAGGGTCAAAATTGAGAGAGTTATGCATTGGCCAAGTTGACCATTTTTGCAAAATTGCCAAAAGTCAAATGTACTTAAATTTGCATTTTTTCCACATGGGCCCATCTTTTCAAGATTGAATCTCATTCCTAGCATAGTCCACGACCTATGGGACTCTCCATGCTTTATTTATTTATTTATTTAATTTATTTTGATTTTTATTCACTTATAATTCAAATAAAATCAAATAAATCCAAATAAATCATATAATGTGTTTTAGGGATGATTTTTGCATTGAAGGAAGATCTTATGTGCTGTCAAATGAGAAGAAAATCGTGCAAGCCAAGAATAGACACAAAATATCCATGTTTGGGCAATTATTCAAGATTTGATTTTCTCTTAAAATCATACCATTATTCTTTGGATTCTTTCCAATTTTATTACCCTAGATTGATTCACTACTTATGCCAGGATCCTAAAGACCTAGAACAAAAGTTTTTTAGACGCGCAACTTGCCTGAAAGTGTAAAACAAAGTTCCAAATTTCTAAAGAAAAGTGCAGATTGGATCTTGCTCTAGAGGTTGTTTCAAACTTTTCCAGGGATCAATTCACATTCCCAGGCATGCACTTAACCTATAGCAAGCATTCACACGACCTGAAACCTCAAGAATCGTGTTCTACGACTCCCACAGTTTATCCAAAAATTTGATTTTGATTTCACTAATCTATGCATCTTTAGTGCTTTTGATTTCCATACTCATGTTTATCATTGTGTTTGCAAGCTAATCGTTATATTCAATTTCATTTTTGATGACTGTATGTGAATCTGCCATGGCTAGGGTTTTATATTCTTGTTTAGGGCTTTTTCGTGGAGGAAACATTGGACGATAACTCTGGTACCATGACACTCGTGAGGATGATACGAGTTGATTGGTACCAGCCATAGTCATTTATCTTGAACCTATTCCGTTTTGGAGATGGACAGGGTTATACCTACAACAAGCGTCTGTAGGTAAAAGCTTGATATGCTAAGGCGACAGAGAGAGGAAGAAGAAGTTGGCGTGGCAACGTGTGATTCGTTTATTTGAATTTCGCGCATTGGTTGGCTCCACTAGCTTGTTTTTACATATTATATTTCTGTTTTATACCACTTACAAGTTAACACCATGGCTCAGATGGCTGGGGCGAAGTCCTTTAATGCACACGTCCTGGGTTCGATCCCAGGCGTGTGCATTTTATTATTTTCTTACTTATTTCAGGCAGATCTCATGCATTGCAGTAGCGCACACCTACCATACACCTTTGTATTCAACCATCAGATCCATCAGCCAGGTGGATCCAACGTCATGTAGCAAGGGGCCTATCATGATCCTCAAGTCAGTGTGCATACTGGATTGAACGAAGTCAAACAGGCCATCAATCTTGGGCCCAAAAAATTCATATTCCAACCCCCCTTTCAGCAACACCACTAGGCCCATTTACTTCTTTTTTTATTATTTCTTTTCTTTATTTTTGCTCTTTTAATTTTCTTTATTTATTTTTCACAAATTAATTATTTTTCATAAAAAAATCATAAAATCAATAATTCAAAAAATTAGAATTAGGCTTTTTATTTTAAATTTTTTATTTTAATATAATTTAGTTTAACTTAGGAAAATTGTAATTTATTTTCATAAATAAAATCAAAATAGAAATTAGGTTAAAACTCTTGATTTAATTTAATTTTCTCTTTTTTCTCAAATGAATAAAAATACAAAAATAGGTTCTAGAATAAATTAATTTATTTTTCTTGATTTAAAATCAATTAGAATTAGGATTTTCTTTTTAACTATTTCATTATTTTCTTAAATAACAAAACAAAACAAAAATATTTTTTAAATCAATCGCAATTAGGTTTAGGCAAGGGTCAAAACCCTATTTATCTCGTACTCGATTCATCGCGCGTGTTATTTATTTTTGCCAATATTTTTGTAACTGTTCATGGTTTGTAATAGTTTAATCTAGGACTTTTTACTTATCGCTTTTCCCCGGGTTTTGGCTATGTAATTAATCCCTCACCCCGAAGTTTTGTAATAACGTAGATTTACTTTCTCGCATTTTTAATTTCTGCAAATATTTAACTGTTTAGATGTATGCAAATAGGATTGTATGACAAGAATGCATGACAAATTAATACGGTTAGAAAACCCTAATGTGAAAAGATAAATAACTGAAATAAATCACTCGCACGTATCACTCTTAGGGTATACTCTCACTTCAGTTGCCTTTGGTAAATGATCATTAAGTATAAGATACTTTAATGGTTACCCTTCTGTCTAAAAAAGATCAAATGTCCCGTTCGGATGTTGCCTCAAAATGTTGCCTGGGAAATGTTGCCTTGAATATGATCTTAAGGCTATAGGGTAATTACTAAGGTGTCCTAACATTGCTTTAGTGATTGTACGTCCCTTTCAAATTGACCCTTACAAACTCCAACGACGGTGCTACCTATTTCTCAATAGTAGGATAACACTGTCTAAAGGAAACGAGAATAGTAACGATCTTTTTTCGAGTAGGTAGATGCTAGTAGGTACTTGCTCAAATCAAAACTTTTCACACTTACACTTTTCAAAAAAAATTTCAAAACAACTTCGTCACACCTTAGAGGGTTAATACAAGGGTTATCACGAAGTCAAACTTTTCAAAAACAAAGCACATACACAAGCAATTTTCAAAAGATGAGCAAGTACCTAAGAGCCCATTGAAAACCATGGATAGAAAGGGTGCTAACACCTTCCCTTTTTATAAACTACCCCCCGTACTCAGAATATCTCGAAAAAGGATTTTTTTTGTACTTTTTTCCTTTCCAGTTGGATGAAATAAAAGTCGGTGGTGACTCTTGCTTACTGCGACATTTTGTGAACACAAAATGCAAAACGCAAACCAGCATTTAAATAGTCAGTTCTGCCATCGTATCACAAAAACAGACAACTATTGAATTATATTTCAATAGAGTGTTATTTTTTTTTTATTTTCTATGAATTATTAATTTATGATTTTCTTGGGATTGAAAATTATAAAGGGATCTCCCGAAAAATTATTATCTTATTATTTTATCGAGTTTTTCAATTTTTTACATTGGCCCAAGTCGGGACCGGAGAAATTTATTATTTTAGATAGCTTAGAGTATTAATTTAAAGATTTTCTACTGTATGAGGTGCTCAACTCTCACCCAACAATCTTGCTAACAACAACTAAATTATGCATTCATCAAATCAAATTCATATTGAAAAGCACAAAAGCAGAATCACAAGGGCTTCAAGGGTTATAGTGTGGTCAGATGAACAAACAAGGGATAATTCCTAAGGCTAATCGAAACAAAAACTTGCCTAAACCTAAGGGAGTGATCAATTCACCAAAGATTCAAACACAAAATTCCAATTAAACTTCTTTCAAATCCCAAATTTCACACCAAAGCACCATACTTATTAACACAATATATTCGAACTCTTTTTGTTTTTCTTTTTCAACTTTTTTTTCTTTTTTATTCAACCTCATAGTAATAAACCAATAAGTACACAATCATTTTTATCCCTAACTTGAATTCAACCGTATCATTATGTGAATACTCCCTACATTCTAAGGCAAGGCAAAAATTCATACAACAACACAAAGTTGAGGGCTCAAGAAAAAACAACAATCAAAATCCATTCAAAAAGTGAATTCAATACCCACAGACAAGCATCTAGTTCAAACAACATGGATAGTGACAAAAGGCTCAAAGGGGTTACAAATGATCACACACTCACAAGGTGAAATTGACTATTTGGCTAGGTGGTTGTGCTCAAAATCAAACAAAATGCCTTGATAATATCATGCTTTCATATGAATCAACATAAATACAAGATTAAACATAATAAAATTGAGTTAAGACAATATTGTCGGTCTCCCGTGCATATAGTAAACAATGGAAAGCAACCTCACAAGAGTTTAGTTCTAAAGTGATTCAAAAGTGAACACAATTTGCAAAAGAATGAATGACATGAAAATTGTACAAAAGAAAAGTCTCATAAACATGTTATGTTCTAGAAAGCGATAAATGAGTACCTGGTATGTACCAACTTCAAAACACTATCATTACCATACATCCGCAAGTTGAAACATTATGACTTGGAAAATCACCTATAAATTTCTCAAGATATCGAACCAAAATTGGAGTCCAAACAACAATCAAAAGAATTAGAAATATAATACTCCTACAAAATTTCAATGTACAAAATTTACAATATATGCAACGAACAAAACTCCTCAAGCTAAACACGACAAGCTTTTGGAAAACACAAACTCACATAACAAAACAAATACAAATAACGATATGAAAACCGGGTGAAAATGAATTAACAAGTTGAAAACTGAAGATTTGAAATTCATAAAATTTCCTTGTTTCAACTTGTTAAAACACAAATCACCACACGTATAAACAAATACCAACTAACATGCTTGTTTTATGTCGTAGGCTCGACACCTTTATTGTGCAAGCTAGTAACCTCCTCTCGTCATGCCATGATATTGTCACACCGCACAAACCTAAAGAAAGTATCCTAACAATCACACAACAAACGTTACAAAAATGAGACAATTCACAACAATACGTGAAAACACATATATGCACAAATATCATATACAAGTTAATATACAATTTGTATACAATATATACATTAATTACAAATCTCAAAAACAAAATAATTATCGCAATGCGAAAACAATATAACCAATCCCCAACAACGGTGCTATTTTGTTACTGTGATATAACAGCAAGCAAAGAGTAAATTATTAATTTATCAGGTGATATTTAGGTTATATCGTATCGTGTCCACAAATATTGGTTATTGAATCTCCGTTCGACAAATCATTCATTAATGATTTTGGGGTTTGAATGGGTTTGGTTTGTATAGAAAGGAAAATAAATTAACATAAAAGTTATACACACAAGAAGAATTTCATCATTCGAATAGGATAGAACTCTAGAGTTTGTATTTTTTCCACCCTATCTCATACTTAAACTTACTATCCAGTTGCACTTAACCTTAACTACTCGTCAATATCGTCATGTATAGCTCACACATAGGTCATTTCTAACTCGGAGCGAGATATCAACTGTGTCTCTCCATGTCGACAATCTCTCAGCACAACACACAACAACACAGAGGCATTAAGATTCGATACCTAAGTGATTACTAAGCTTAAATCTATCTCTAGAATCTAAGCCCAATAGATATTCATCTTAAGTCCGGATTCAATCAGTCCATCTCTGCAAAGACTCAAACCCAGATACTTAACAAGCTAAAAAGGATAAACATTAATAAATATTTGTAAATAAAGTTCCATACAACACCATGAGCAATAAATATACATAAAATCAAGGTAAAGTTACATACAAAATCCAACAAATAATGGTTACAAAGAGAGGAAGAGGAGAAGAAACCAGATTCCCCATGGTGTCAAACATAATTCATCAAGCTCACGACCCCGAATCATCCATTTGCAAGCCACAAATGTTGTTGTCTAAGCTCTAACTATCAAAAAAGAAGGTGATGGAATTTGGGAACAAATACCCCAAAAACCATCCACCCAAAATGAAACAAAATGAAAGTATAAATAAATTATGTTCCGCGAGAATCGCCCGACGACGTCTCTTATTCACTTGGCCCAGAATAAGCCACGTCCTCAGCAGGTCAAAAATATCCTCCATCGCCCGATGACATAAATCTTTGCTTGGCTACACCTTTATTCATCGTCTGGCGATGTAGCAGCAAAGCAAGGCAGAGGTAATCATCAAAAATGGCCTTTTCACCCACTGTCGCCCGACGACAGAAATTTTGCCCGGTGATGCATGATAGTTCAGCAACTTATGTTACTTTCCTGTATAACTTCAAATTAGCTCCAATCTTTAGCCTTATTCTTCATTGATCAAAAACGCATCTTGAAGCTTTATTCCTCTTGCTCCAACAATGATCCAATACCTACTGTGATACGGTGGGAGAACTGACTTGAGGTTTTGTGTTTGTATTCGCACTTGTTCGGTTTAGCAAGAGTCGCCACCGACTTTTTATTTTATCCTAAAGGAAAGGTTAAAAAGCACAGGAAAAACCTTTTTGAGATGTTTCGTGGGTTCAGGGGGTAGATTATGAAAAGGGAAGGTATTAGCACCCTTTTCATCCATGCTTATCCATGGGATCTTAGTTACTTGTTTAGATCACTTGCCTTTGATTTTCAATTGCTTGAAATTGTGGTGTGTGTGTGTGTGTTTTGAAAATGTTTTTTTGAAGAAGACGCTTTGTCTAGGCAACCGTTGTAATGACTCGTGTTTGAGTGTTTTACAAAGGTGTGTATCTTTTCGAAAAGATGTTTCAAATGTTTTTGGAAGTTTGTTTTTGAAAGTGTTTGTGGAGTGTGGTTTCAAAAGTAGGCAAGCATTTTTGCAAGTTTGATCAAGTAACTAAGAGTTTGTCTACCCCTAATTTTACTCAAAGGTTTTTCTCATGTTTTAACCCTTTTTAACAATTTTGTTCCACCATTGTATTTGGTGGACAATCTTGCGTTAGGATGTTTAACGGGACAGGCGCGGGTCATCGTATGGACCATGAATGCAATGGTGCCAAGTGTCTTTGGCAATTTGCTTGAAGGGACTATGATCATTTTGATAGGCAACTTTCGAAAGCGTCATCGAGGGACTTATGATCATTTGAATTGTTTTGCCAAAGAAACTCAACATGCAAGCATGGCCCATTTTGGAAGGCAACAAGCGGGATTACCCTAGGGGTGCAAGTGTGATTGTGTATTGATTTCATGTATTTGTCTTTGTATTAGGTTATCTAGCGTTTGATTTTATGTACATACAAACCCTAGGTCTAACCATGGTATATTTGAAAATGATAATTGCGAGAATTTAAAATCTACGCTATTACAAATAAGTATCCGGGAGTGGGGGTACAAATATTTACAAATGGGGATGAGACTTAAATAGGAGAGTAGTGTCAAAATAGTTTACAACCAAATCGAATCGATCGCAATGTAAAAATGTATCAAATGTACAGCAATGTATAAGAATAAAGCAAATGTGAATGTGTCAATGTATAAAGATAATCAAATGTGTATTGTAAATGTGTATGTGCATGTAATTATTTATAAGTTGAGAAATGTATTTATTAAGTATTCTTATCTTGTTTTGTATTTTGTTAATTATGTACAAATAAGGATCTTAGTTAAAAAAGAAATGTTTAACTTAAAAATCTATTTTTTTATGTATTTCTATGAATATTTTATACAAGGGTTTGAATCAAAAGAAAAAATGTTTCAAGAAAATTAATGTTTTGTGTATTAATGTTTTATGTTCCAAGATTCCCTTTTTTAGTTGAAAAAGGTTTTCTTAAAGAAAAAATTGTTTAATCCAAATAATAAAAGAAATTTAATATTTATATATTAAATATGATAAACAATGTTAATAAGATTTTTACAAGAAAAGAAATTAATATATTATTTTAGTTATGAACAAAATTTCATATATTAGTTTAAATCATAAAAATAAAATGATAAAGAAAAATGTTAGTTTATGAGTGTTAAAAAAAAGTAAAGGAATAGATTGAATGGGCTAAAGGAGTTTTGGGCCCAAACAACAAACAAGCAGAAGGAGAAAATGGGGAGGTGAGGCGTGCAATTCGTTGGGCTTAGATTGATTAGGAAAGGGCAAGGCCCATGGCGTTTTACACGTTTTTGTTTAGGGTTTCAGTGTGTTCGTTCCAATTGGATTTAGGGTTTGTTGAATACAGAGGCGCGCCGTTCTTCGTCTTCACTTTGTTTCCTCCATTCTTTCTCAAGCCATGGAATCTGAATGCTTGTCTCCTCGCCTCAAGTTGCTAGGCGTTGCCTCCATCTCCCTCTTCTTAAGGTTGGGAAAAACAGTGATGACATGAAAGGTATGAGTCTGAGCTTTGTTGACTTAACGTTTTTTTTTTGTGGGGTTTCAACTCATGTGTTATTAGTTCTGATTGATTTTTATTACTTGTTTCTGTTTGAGATGTGTGAAAATGAAGAAAAGATTATACCTTTGGGGAGAAGGGATGGAGGAGGACGGCGGCGCTTCCGGTAGCCAGAGGCGAAGGGGAAACACATGATGTTGAGCTCGCTTGCTTTGTTGGAGAACCTGGTACTCTGTTTCACCTTTTTTAGGTTTCGTGATGATAACTGAAAACCTTTGTATGACTTCCTTTTCCTCTTCTGTCTCTTTGCCTCGTATGCTAGCTTGATGCCTTTGATTGCTTCTTTTCCTCGTTTCTGTATACCTCTGAATCTGAGAAACATTGATGTTGTTGTTGGCCCAGTGATGAAGCAATTCTGAGGGTTTGTGTTGCCTGACTTTGAGTTGCCTTGAATGCTTGATATGCTGGTTATTGCCTTGTATGCTTGAGTTGCCTTTTCCTCTTCTTCTTGTTGTCTTGCTGAGATACCTGATATGTTGGTTACTCGATGATGAACTCTTTGAGTTCTGAGAGTTTGGGCTTCAGTTTGAGACTTGGCTTATGGTACTGGTTCAAGGCTTATGGTTTAGGCTTGGACAGGGTAGGTGCTTTGAATGGTAAGGCTTGAAGTTTGATGTTCTGGTTTGAATATGTTAGGAGGTTTTGATGCTTTGTTACAGTTCAAGGCAGGCCTGGCTTTGAATTCAGGTTTAAGGTTAAGCTTGATGCTTCTGGTTTGAATATGTTAGCAGGTTTTGATGTTTTGTTACAGTTCAGGAAAGTTTGATGCTTAGGCTTGTGTTGAAAACCTATTTAAGCTTCAGTTTGAGGCTCTTTGACTTGATGCAGGTTTAGAGGCTTTGGCTTTCAATGTTACAGTTTTGTTTGTGTTTCTTTTCTTTGTGTTCTTTCTGCCTTTTTCTCACTGTGTTGATGACAGTTTGTTTTATATATTTGTCCTTAAGCCTCAGCCTGCTGTAAGCCTATCTTCCTTTTATCTTCTCTCTCTCTCTTGACAGATTAAACAACAATTTTATATTGTTTAAATTTGTCTTTACTGAAAAGGTAGCTGCTGGAAAATGATGTGATTGGAAGAGTTTGCTTGCATTGTTGGTTTACTCTGCATACTTTGTTGACAGCATTTTGTACTTTGATATCTTTCCATATCCTTTTGGACAGCTTTTGGATATCTTGGATAGCTTGAAATTGTGACTTTCAACTTGCCTTTTTGATTTGGTTAGGCCTAGTTCAGTTTGCCTCTTATCCTTGGTTTGGAATTTTGTGCAGTCTTGCTTGACAATTTTGAATCATGAACTATGCAGTTTGTTTTACCATTTTGAAATTGTGCAATTTGTATACTTGTGCATTTCATACTTTTTGCAAGCATTTTTATCCTTCCCTCTTTGTGAACCAAGAGAAATCTTGTGATTTGCAGAGAGGGCAAACTGATTCCGGCCAGTTACCTTTAATGATGAATTCATTTTTTATTTGTCCGTCTTTTATTTTATCTGCTTTTGACTTTTTCTTTCTTCTTTGTTTTGCAGATGAAAATCAATGGAGCAGAAGAGGAGTAGCAGTATAGAAGATGAAGACTTAGGAATTTAGGATTCAAATTTATTTCAACTTTAATCATTGTAACCATTATTATTATAAATGCTTTGTAAATAAATACTGTATTTAAATAACAATTGTAACAAATAATTAAAGATGAATGAAATCCAATTTTGATCAGTTAATTCTTTTTCCAGCTGTCTATTTAATTACTTATAAATTCTTAAATTATAATAAATGTAAATAAATCCCAATTATCCTAACTTAGAATAAATAAACAATTAATAAACACTATGGTCAATCAATAATAAACCCGACGTTTCAAATATCCAAAGTAATGCACAGCTAAGCAACAAATGTCCACATGTTCTTTTTCTTTTACTGATTAAATCAAGCACTGCAAGTTCTTAATTTAACTGCCTCAGCTCATATCTCAGAATAACTTGAAAAGCACTGTAGAATTAATTCTTTTTTGAGAAATATTCGCACAAACCCTAGTTCTTGATTAAATTGCCAGAGAAGCGTCCGCCTGATCAAAACCTGAGCCAAAATCAACCAAACCCTGATAATTTGTTTGAACTGTATCAAAAGTCCATGAAAACCCTAATTTGGCTAGACTGATAAGAAAAATCTATTTGACCGATTCTTGAGCCAGTCTGAAAAATCAGGAAAAGCCCGAAGCTGTGATTTCTTGTGGAAAAATAGGAGGGCAAATTTTAGGGTACAACAGTTACTAAATGAGTATAAAACTATCAAACGAGACACTTTATACACGAAAATGAATTATACACAAACTAAACATATTTATACACAAATTTGGGTTATTCAACTGATATTAACAACCAAGAGTCGATAAGTGCAACAAAAAGTATATACCAAAATAACTATAATGTTCACTTATCAGGCATTCGAGACCGTGTGTCGATATCTCGAGTTCGATGTCACAATCCCCCTATTTTTCTGAGGCTTCCATCTTCAACGATAGAGTTTGAATAGGAAACATAGTCGGGCCTCCCTGAAACAGGTGAAGAGGCTATTTACGATGTTCATGGACTATGTTCGTGACTTCAAGGACATGTACTACCTTACCAAGTCAGTGTCTTGGGAAGCCTTTGATTCGGTATTCGAGGGACGATAATGGTTGATGAAGATAGGAACATGTTCTATGATGAAGACATGAACGAGGAGTCGAAATTGGTCTTCAAACTTCCTCTCCATTGGTGCGAGAGTCATTTCTTGAAGGGGATAAACCATTATCTCACCAGGTATGGTGTCTTAGACTCCGAGGACGAAGAGTCCTTGGCAAACTTACTAAGTTTCTTAATGGTTTATTTCCTGCCAAGTTGGAGACAAGAAATAGGGAGGAGCTCCTCGATGATAAGGGCCAGCCCATATTCGAGGCTCGACACATCAATACTAAGGAGTTCCTCGAGTGTAAAAATTTCGAGGAAGCCAAAGTGCTTTTAGCTAGCCGTATTTTATTTTCTTTTAGCGTGCTCGTATGCTTTTCTCCTCGTCGTACTACCTTGTGTTTGTTTGTCGTAGATATGATTTCAAGTCTCAAAGAGCGCGTGCTCAAGCTGGCGCAGAACATAGGGAAGGGCTCGAAGAAAATAACCAAGAGTCTCTTCGTCCCACCCACAAACCAACCTCCTAAGGATGGTTTTGGTACTTCTTCATCTCTGGATGTCGACCAACCTCTTCTTATGCAGGAAAACTCGAGTAGAAAAAGGGGTCGCTCGACGGAGGGAGATATCTAAAATCTCATGGATGATGACCCCGAAGCCAAATTTACCCTGTGTTGTACCCCAAAATTTTACCTCTCATTCTACTCAACACATGCCCATTGAGGTCCTCAACTTGCCCAAGGATGCCCAAGAATTGATCAGACAAATTCTCTCATAAAGCAATGAACCCCTAATTAGGGTTTCCATGTTCATCAAGATGGGTGAGTTCTAAAGGTCTTAAATATTTTACATAGTCCTAGTATGTCCTCAATATCATCCATGCCAAGTTTCATGCCTTGCACAAGATGTTTGCTCAGTCAACTGCTCAAATGCCTGAAAATCAACTGTACAAGGTCAAAAGTCAACAGTGACCCACATACAGTCAAACTTAAAGATTTTTGGTCAACATCAACATTTTGAAGTGATATCCATCATTTGATCAAGGTTTGATCATGATTCCTCAAGAAATGCTCCTAACTCATCAAAAGTAAAAAATGACAATTTAGGGTTTCTATAGGAAAAGTCAACCAAACTTTGACCAAGCATAACATTCTCATACTTTATCAGAAATTTTCCAACCAAGGCTCATTTTGAAGAGAATCCAATTCCCTATAACTTCTCTTCAATCCTCAAGGTCAAGAAATGCCTCAATCAAAAGATACAAGTTCCTACATTATAGGTCATTTCAAAAAGTCAACAAAAACACCTTTTGGGTCAAAGCTCCTTACATGAACATGGAAGATCCAATTGAGGTGAAACCAAAAGGGTTTGTTATATGACATCCTAATATTTCTAAAAAGTCCAAGAACACCTTCTTAGGGTTAAAAATGAGAGAGATTTGCATTGCTAAAGTTGACCAATTTTTGAAAATGTGCATGAAGTCAACTTTGATCAAAATGACTTTTTCCAAATGGGCCCATGTTTTCTTGTTTGAAGCTTGTTCCTAAGATGGCCTATGACCCCTGAGCTTATCCACCTATTATTTCATTATTTTTATTATTTATATTGATTTTTTATTAATTTAAATCAAAATAAATCAATTTAAATAGTGGAATAATCAAATAAAATCAAAGATTTTATTTTGTGAGTACATTATGAGTCCATGAATAGCTAGCAAATCAGGAAAATTCATGTAAGGGCTAATTGATTGGAAAAGATCATGATTTGGTTTGTTTTAGAAACAAATCATACAAGGCAAAAAATCAAATCTTTTTCAACAATTTGCAAAGATTGAATACCGTTTTGTTAACCTAATTGCTTCTATTATATATAGACAACATTTCCAAAGCATAAAAACAAGGTTTGGCCGTGTGAATTGGCAGCACAAAACTCAAATTTTGAACAAGAAAGAGACAATCAGATTTCCTTCTACAAGGAGATTCAAGGTGTTTCAAGGCCATCAATTCATTCCTGGAAGTATTTGGGAGCTATTTGGATCATCACCAAGCCTTAACACGCCCATAAACGCTCTACACGAGTACCACAGTTTGCCTTCCTTCTTGAAATTGATTTTTGCAATTTACGCATGATAAACGATTTCTAAATATACAACCATGCTTATATAATCATTTAGAACATGTTTGCATAATTAATTGTGTGTTTTGATGCATATTTGACAGGATGCCATTGTTAGGGTTTCAAGGTTCTTTTTAGGGCTTTTCGTTTCAGGAAAAATCAGAGCAAAAGATGAGTACCATTATGCTCACGAGATCAAACCCAGTTGATCTATATGTTTGGATTTAATTTTTATTGTATGGTTATGATTTTGGATATATACAGGTTTATAGCAATGGACGTGTACATAGGTATAGGTCTGGGTCTAAAACGACAGTTCTAACAAGGAAGATGAAGGCGTGTCAAAACCTGAGTGGCTAGTTTGAATGGCACACATTTTTTCTTATAACACTGCTAATTCTTAAATATATTATATGTTGTTTGTTTATATCAATGAATAGCAAGTTGGCTCAGTGGTACAAGAGAAGGGTTTCAGGGCACGCGTGTGTAAGAGGTCAGGGGTTCGATCCCTGTCTCCTACATAATATTTTTCTTAACATTTATCTACAGATTCAATGGTCTCTTTCCAAGTGCGTACACCATAGGCCTCAAGATCCATCACCATTGGATCATCCTTGCCCAGATCTAACGCTTCAATGCTGCAGCTCATGATGGACATTCCTGGCATAATCACACTGGATCCAGCGCTGCATTGGGCCAATAGGATTGGGCTTCGGACAAGATTCAGATTACAACCCCTCCAATTTGGGCCTACACCCCCTCAGGCCTAATTTCTAACCTTTTTTTAGTTTTTTATTTATCATCATTATTTTGTTTAACTATTTTTATTAATCAATTTCTTTTACAAAATCATAAAATCAAAAATCACAAAAATAGTACTTAGTTTTTTATTTATAATAAAATAACTTTTGTAAATAAATTAATTTCATCAACCTTAATTTATTTTTCATTAATTAAAATCAATTAGAAATTAGGTTAAATTCAAATCTTTTTTCACAAAAAATCCAAAAATATTTTAGTGATCAAATTAGGGTTTTTAGGGTTTTAAACTTTTTCCAAGCTTTATTCTCGCGCTGAATTATTTTTGCCGTACGATACTTTTTCAATATTGATGTAACCGCGCTTGGTTTATAATAGATTAATTAGGGTTTATTATTTCCACAAATTTATTTTCAGTCAATTCTTTATGTATCTGTCTGAAAGCCTTGTAATAACGTAAGACTCTTTTTACTTTCTCGCTTTTATATCTTATGCTTGTATATAATTGTTAGCAACCTAGACTGACATGCTTAATCAATCAATCTTAGACCACTTAATTGCAAGATAAGATATCTGAAAACAAACATTGTTGCACACTTGCACCCTTAGGGTATACCTCACTTGGTTGCCTCAGAAACAATGGTCATGTCCCTCGAACATAGGGATATCTTAGCAAAAACCCTCAATTCAAAAGTCGTCATAAAGATCATAGTCCCTTACTATCCCTCGATGTTGCCTAAGAATATATGATGACAGTCCCTTCGAACTGCTAAGGGATCCCTATATGTTGCCTTCTATGGCCATAACAATGACCTTCACTTGTCCCTCATACATCCAACGATAGGGCTACCTACTCACTAATAGTAGGATAACATTGTCTAAAGGAAAGGAGGAAAATAACACCTTTTTCGAGTAGGTAGATAACTCTTAAGTACTTGCTTAAAACAATCAATTTTTCACACACACTTTCAAACAATTTTCAAACAAAGTTTTCAAAAACACTTTATCACAGCCTTGAGGACTGATACAAGGGTTACCATAAAGTGAAACGCCGCACTAAGGAATTTTCAGAACTTTTCAAAACACAGCACTAACAATTTTCTAAACATGAGCTAAGCATCTAAGAGCCTGTAGATAACTACAGATGGAAAGGGTGCTAACACCTTCCCTTTCCATAATCTACCCCCTTACTCAGAAAATCTCGAAAAAGGTCTTTTTTGTTCTTTTCACCCTTTCCTTTGTTGGATAAAAGAAAATTCGGTGGCGACTCTTGCTTACCGCGACATTTGAAAACAAAAAACACAAACCAGTATTAACAGTCAATTCTGCCACCGTATCATAGAACTGACGACTCTGCTGGGGAAAATTAAAAAGTGGGGTTTACCTTAGGATCTAGGTCATTTTTAAATTGCTTTCTTGTTTGTTTTGCCTGCTTTATCTTTAAGGGTTTTTTCTTGGGTATTGTTGAAGATCATACACCCGGATATGGGGACACTTTTAGGTAAACAATAATAGATTATGGAGACTGTACGGCGTAGAATGATATGGTTTAAGCGATGGTTGTGTTGGTGGGACACTTTGGTTGGTACCCGTATCCTTCGTGTTGAAACAAGGAGAATACGGGGCCGCCACATGGTGTCGTGAAGCACTAACGGACCTTAGAACCTTAGTTGAACAAACTTGGCCATTAGAAATTAGTGAGATAGCCGGCCTCAGTATAAAGCTGAGGATTTGTTGATACTTGATGCTACACTCATTGATATCAGACTTTCGGGATATTTCGGCCGCAAGAAAAGATTGCCTGAGCTGAAACAATGCCCGATAAAGGATGATCAATGATATTGAGAATCCTTAGAACCCGATTACTTTTCTATGACAAGTTTGAAACCAAATAAACTTCAAGAGGGTACTTACCTATGGAATCCATGCAAGCCTAAACCTAAGGATACTTGTGTGACTTGTTTGCTTTCTTTGCCTAATAATTTGAACTCATTGCAGGGCTTTGTTTGTATTCCTTATAGGACCTTGTTTGTATAAATCCAATAAATTGGTTTCTTACCCTGCATTTTTGCTTGATGCATAGCATACACATCATAGCATCATAACATGACATATCGTACTAACCATTTCAAGGATCTCGAGGGCCTGTGATGCAGGTTATGATGAACTAGACGTCTAGCAAGGGGAAAGGGGATTTATTCTCCTCTAGCTAATGTCGTCAAAAGACCAAAACACGATAACTTGAGTCAGGGGCTATGACCCACTTGATATGGTGAGCTTTACTCTTGTAGAAGGACCTTCAACAATACAAAGTGCTTCAATCAAAGCTGTAAAGTTCAACGCCTAACATTTTTCTTGTTTACCCCGCGAGATCCTTGAAAACAGTTGCATATCATATATGTCATTGCATAACAGGTAGTCTCCAGTACAAGTTTCTCATCTTCTTTGCTATTTATTTCAGAAATGGCTCTCAAACAAGACAACAAATATCTCCAAACTCAAGAAGCTCAGTTCATGGAAATGTTCCTGAACCTATCCAAGGGGCAGGAAGAGTTGAAAGCACTCCTCGCTGGGAACCTGGCCAAGAAAAATCTTGAAGACAATAAGGACGAATGGTTAGAACAACTGCAAGCTAAGGTAGAAGCAATGAGAACCCGGATGCTGGGGCAGATGGCTCTTATCCAAGGCCTAGCCCGAGGACAAGAAGAGCTGAGGGCCATTATCAACCAACTTCATCAAGACGGATACAACCGTATGAAGAAAATAGTCGAGGTTGAGGATCAGGTCGTTAATCAGCCCCTGATGAGATAAGGAGTTGGTTTGGTGAAGAGTGGACCTTTCCAAATTACTGCTATGTCGCAAGCCCAACAACAATCTCACCAACCACAACGGGATAATCAGCAAAAGCAAGACAAGACTAAGAGACAATTCACCAGAATCAATATGTCACTAGCCCAAGTGTTACAACACATGTTGAAGGCAGAGTTGATTACGTTAAGGGCTCCTTTGCGAAATCCCAATACTTCTGCTCCTAGTTACCACCCCGACGAAAGGTGCGCATACCATTCTGATAGTCCCGGACATGATATGAATGACTGTTGGGAATTGAAAAATAAGATTCAGGACCTGATCAATGAAGAAGTGTTGGAGTTTACACAAGGTGATCAGACTAAAGTCTTCTACCATCCCTCAAAGGCATGCTATCTGAAGTGAAAAGATCAGACAAGGGGGCTTTCGTTCATTAGAATTTTCAATTTGTAATGTTCTTTCGATTGTTTGAACATTTATTCATATCAAACCTTGTTATTTCATCATTGCATTGCATATGTTTGTCTTGAATCAATTCATTCGTATTCACTATTTCAAAACTGCTTTCTTACTTCCTTTTGTGATATTCAACTCTTGATTAAAGGCTCTAAGCCTTTAGAGGGAGGATGACAAGAACGATACCACAATCTCTACAGTATGCTTTTGAATAGACCTTGCTGATGATGTACATGCGTTGTTTCAAATCCCAAACAGTGGAGTTATAAGGAAGATAATCCCTAGTCAACCCCTTTGAGCCAAGGAAGTAGGAGTTTTTATTTTCACAAAATAAAACCCTTACTCATAACTTGGGACAGGGTAGTTTCTCAGTTAATTTAGATGCGCCTTCAGTCACAATCTTATGCTTCGTACACAACGAATGGCATCGAAGACGTCCTTCCAAATCAAAGGGCAGTGATGGTTCCGCATAATCATTAAAATAGGCAGTCATTATTTTTTTTTAAAAAACAAAAGAAAAGCCCACTAAGTCAAAACCTATGAAGGAGACTTAAGAGAAAAAACCGGGGCATCCCGCTGACTGTAAATCACCAAAGAAACAGTTTAGACAAAAAAAGAGATTACAAAAATGGCTGCCTCTTCAAAATAAACTTTCAGTATTCGAACCATCACCGGAGCATTAAGGACAAGATTCCAGACTCAATCGGGACCTAAACGCGCAATTAACTGAGCATGGGACTGAAGAACATCACGAAGAGAGGGTTGGGTCCAAATAAAATTTGAGCCTTTATCTTTTGTTTCTTGAACCGTGAACTAGGCCACGTTATAACCCTTAAAAGTCCTAGCTGAAGCATGGGTTAGTTCGAAAGCATACTGTTACAAAAGGTATCCTAACTTCTGTAAGGTTTTCTATAAATCCTGAGTTGATATCACGCTCTTACAAAATTTGTTTGTTTTACTAAAAAATGAAATTTCAAACTTTAAGACAGACATAAGCTTTGCATTCTTTAAATGACATTATTTGCATATGACTATTTGTTCAACAACAAAGAAATTTGCATGATGAATATCTAGTGAACAAAAACCTTTTCAATGAAAAGGATCGCCTCAAGTGGAAAAACACTTCTAACCAAGGGGCACGACATGATCATTGCCCATCGCCTGGGGAAATCAAGTCAAGATTCGAGGAATCTCTCAAAGGTGCCAAATAGCAAAGGGCAGATCTCCATCTGAATCACTTGGGGAATTGGACATGAATTCCAGCAACGAATCCTGTACAATCAAACAAACATCTTCTAGCAGTGTGGCAACACTTACTACTATGGACAATAACAATTTTCCGCTCCCGATGAACATGGACATAGTAGGAAAATACTACGCATGAACAAAGACCCGCTAGGTTGACTAGCCTAGGCAAAAATAAGAGCATCCCGACGAACCAAAAGGGTTCGGGCAAAAATTAGGGATAAAAACAAAAAAAAGGTACACCCAGCAAGCCGAAAACATGAAAAGGCAGCTTGGGCAAAAAAGGGTATCCCGGTGGACTGAAAATCTAAAAAGACAGTCCAGGAAAAAGTTAGGGATTAAAGCGTATGACTACGTCTCGTCATCTCATCACTTGTCTAATCAGTAGAAGGTTTATTACCCTGATCTTCATTCACCAAGGACTCCAAGAGTTGGGATAACACTCAAGCCATCCATAAAGCCTCCGCAGGTACTTTCTCCAACAGGTACAGGGGCAGAAAAGTCCTGATGCAAAGTCATTGTCGTATCCTCAACATACGACCCTGTGACATCTACACTCCCCACAGAGTAGAGGCAACCAAATCTTTGACATTGGCTTCCCCAAACAGGAGTTACTTTCCCCAGAAAAGTTCCTTCAGAGAGCCGACGTCTATATTCCCCAGCCAAATTTTATAATCGCAAGCGGTTCATAAAGTCTCCTCCCGAGCAGAGTTTATTTCTCTGAATACAGAAGCTAAATCCCCAACAGAGTTTATTCCTCCAGCTACGGAAGTTCATCCCTCAACAGGGTTTATTTCTCCGAATCAGAAAAATCTTCCAGCAAAGCATCTCCTATCTCAAAAAGAGTTATTCCCCCACAAATTTATTTTGAAGCAGAGCCTCTCCCTAGCAGAATATTCACAAACAGAAAGGAGTGAATCCATGGCATAGTCATCTCTGTTCACCAACCCCAGCGGAAGTAGAAGAACCACTTTTTCTACAACGGTCAAGAATTCAATTTCCAGTACTCTCCAGCAGCAGTCAGGGATTTATTTTCCCATACTCGGATATGTCAAAGTAGTATCTCATGTTCATACATCATAACGTGCGCATGCATATTACATACAATATAATCTCATTTATTTTGAGAACATCATCACACAATGCATTTCATGCATCACATATAATTAATCTTGTACCTTTTCAAGAAAGATGGTTATCATAAAAAATTCCAACAGTTCAAGATTAAATCCATGAAGCTATACATGTCATATCTGCAGACAACTAATGGAAAATCAGTTCCCGAAACCTAACGGGTCAACTAATCTACGTGATCAAATGAAGCAGCCCTACCACCCAGGTTTTTATTCTGAAGTAGCCCTACTACGCACGCTTTATTTCGAATTAACCCTACCACCCAGGTTCCTTCTCATAGCCCTACTACCCAGGCTTTATTCCGAAGTAACCCTACTACCCAGGTTCCTTCTCATAGCCCTACTACCCAGGCTTTTATTTTGAAGTAACCCTACTACCCAGGTTCCATCTCATAGCCCTACTACCCAGGCTTTATTTCGAAGTAACCCTACTACCCAGGTTCCTTCTCATAGCCCTACTACCCAGGATTTATTTCGAAGTAACCCTACTACCCAGGTTCCTTCTCATAGCCCTACTACCCAGGCTTTGATTTCGAAGTAACCCTACTACCCAGGTTCCTTCTCATAGCCCTACTACCCAAGATTTTATTTCGAAGTAACCCTACTACCCAGGTTCCTTCTCATAGCCCTACTACCCAGGCTTTATTTTGAAGTAACCCTACTACCCAGGTTCCTTCTTATAGTCCTACTACTCAGGCTTTATTTCGAAGTAACCCTACTACCCAGGTTCCTTCTCATAGCCCTACTACCCAAGCTTTGATTTCTAAGTAACCCTACTACCCAGGTTCCTTCTCATAGACCTACTACCCAGGCTTTGATTTTGAAGTAACCCTACTGCCCAGGTTCCTTCTCATAGCCCTACTACCCAGGATTTATTTCAAAGTAACCCTACTACCCAAGTTCATTCTCATATCCCTACTACCCGGGCTTTTATTTCGAAGTAACCCTACTATCCAGGTTCCTTCTCACAAGCCCTACCACCCAGGCTTTTATTTCGAAGTAACCCTACTACCCAGGTTCCTTCTCATAGCCCTACTACCCAAGCTTTATTTTGAAGTAACCCTACCACCCAGGTTCCTTCTCATAGCCCTACTACCCAGACCTTTATTTCGAAGTAACCCTACTACCAATGTTCCTTCTCATAGCCCTACTACCCAGGCTTTTATTTCGAAGTAACCATACCACCCAGGTTCCTTCTCATAGCCCTACCACCCAGTCTTTATTTCGAAGTAACCCTACTACCCAGGTTCCTTCTCAAAGCCCTACTATTTAGTCTCCTTTTTATGAATTACCTGACGCAATTTTACATGGACTTGTCCCGAGAAAACCCTATACAGGCTCCTTCCTTTTATCTCTGGACAACCGTTTACAACACTATAAAACCTGGACCCGACCAGATACGGTCGATTTCATATTCCCCAGTAAGTCGCAGTGAAACCCGGACTCGACCAGATAGCAGCGCACTTTTGTCTCATCATTCAAGAGTTAATTCCCCAGTAGATCATAGGACAACCAAAGCTCCTAAACTCTATTTCCCAGAACATAAATTAACATTCCCCGGCGAAGTCCTCCCCAATGGTAGGTACATGAATTCTCGCAAAGGAATCTCTTATGCAACCGATATCTTTTCTGGATTGAATCATTAAGCCCATCTCCGACGATTCCCTGTCGCCTTCTAAATGGCATATGTAAGTCCATTCTCGATATTATCTATCGACATTCACTCCAAACGAGTGCAAATTTCTGGGCACTCTAGTGTTCAATCATCTTTCACCTTCAGATCACGAAAGGCAGACCAGCCAATCTACATCCTCAGGTTAAAGAAGATTGAGCAGGGGCAGCTGTTGTACCCCAAAATTTTCCCTCTCATTATACTTGTTGTACCCCAAAATTTTCCCTCCCATATTTCTCAAAATATCTCAAGAAAGATCCTCAAGTTGCTTAAGGAAGTCCAAGGGTTGACCAGACAAATTCTCTCCTTAGGCAGTCTACCTCAAATTAGGGTTTCATGTTGCATCAAGATACTTGAGTCCAAGGGATCCCAAATGCTCACCATTGTCCTAATATGTTCTCAAGATCATCCATGTCAAGTTTCAAGCCTTGCAGAGGAAGTTTGCTCAGTCAATTGCTCAAAGGCCTGAAAGTCGACTATGCTAGGGCAAAAGTCAACTGTGGCCCCATATACAGTCAAACTTCAAGATTTTTGGTCAAAATAATCATTTTGAAGTATCATTCATCATTTTATCAAGGGTTGATCATGATTCATCAAGGGTTGCTCACAATTCATCAAAACCCAAAAGTTGCTAAATTAGGGTTTTTGCAGGAAAAGTCAACCTAACTTTTACCAAGCATAACTTTCTCATACTTTATGAGAAATGACCCATCCAAATCCCATTTTTAATAGGATGCAATTCCCTACAATTCATCTTCATCTCCCAAGTTCAAAATATGCACTCACAATAAGTTATGAATTTGGACATTATAGGTCATTTTGAAAAGTCAATAAAAACACCTTTTTTGTCAAAGCTTTATACATGAACATGGAAGACTCAATTGAGATGATACCAAAGCGGTTGCTTATAGAACATCCTAAGATTTCTAAAAAGTCCAAGAACACCTTCATAGAGTCAAAATTGAATAAGTTATGCATTGGTGGAGTTGACCTTTTTTGCAAAATTGCCAAAACTCAAATATGCCTCAAATTGCAATTTTTGTCAAATAGGCCCAACTTTTTGCACTTTTTTTTGAGTTTTTAACATGTTCCACGAGCCCTAACTCTTCCAACTTGCCTTTATTTTATTTTTGCCATTTATTTTTATTTTTTATTTCAATTAAATCAATTTAAATCAAAATAAATCATGGAAATATCAAAATCATTTAAGTCTTAAGATTTGGTGTATGTTTCAGGTTCCTTATACAGCTATCAACAAAATCAAATCGGGAAAGGCCTATGTGTGCATGAAAAGATTGGTTTTTGGCTTATTTTGGAAAGATTTTCATGAAAATCAAATCATGATCAAAGACCATAATTGACAAAGATTGAATTAACTTTTGTAAACCTAATTTGATCAGCGATATATAGTGAACAAAAGCAGACAAAAGGCACAAGGTTTGGAGGCGTGTAAAGGAAGAACAAAACTTGGAAAAACTCAAGAAAAGTGGTGACTTGATTTCATACTTACAAAATCGAATCTCTTCATTCTTGCATCTTTATCATGTTTCAATAGCATATTTATAATCCTTAACGTGTTTGCAAGCTCATGGTGACAATTAATTGCATTTTTTTGGCTATATTGGAATCCATCATTGCTAGGTTTTGTTGTTGCGTTTTGGGATCTTTTTATACAGGAAAAATTGGTCCACAAGAAGGGCACCATGATGATCAGCAGGCCAAGGCGATTTGATCTACAACATTAGATTCCATTTATCGTGCCTGTGTGTGATTTTGAAATATGCAGGGGTTATAGTGACATACCTTTGTCCATAGGTAAAAGTCTTTAACTTTTACCAATGGAGAGGGGAAGAAGAAGGTAGCGTGGCACCACCCCGTTATCCAATTTGAAAGTTCGCGCGCTGGGAGTTAATATATTATGTTTTTCAATATAATCTTTGTTTTGTCCATTGTATACAACAAGCGCGTTTGGTTCAGTTGGCATTGAGGCAGGTGAAAAGGCCATAGGACCTGGGTTCGAATCCCAGGTCCCCCATGTATTTCATGTTATTTTTATTTGAATAATCAGGCATGCACGCAGGCATGAGGTCCACCATGAGTCCTCAAGGATCAACCATCCAGATGTCCAACCAATCCAATCCAACGCTTGGCATGAGGAGATCCATGATACGCCCTAGTCAAACATGCAGCACTGAATCAAGGAGGTCAACATGGATCAGATTGTTGGGCCTAAAAGTTTGCTAATGGCACCCCCCCAAACTGCTGCTTACCAGGCCCAATTTCTTTTTCTTTTGCTTTTTATATTTTCTTTATTTAATTTATTTAATTATTTTACTAACAAAAAAATTAATTCTTTTATTTATAAAATCATAAAATCAATTTTCACCCAATTAGATTTAGGTTTTATGTTTTATAAAAAAAAATAATTTAATTAGTTTATTTAATTTTAGGGTAACTTTAATTCTTTTTTTTTTTTGTAAATAATTTAAAATAAATTAGAAACTAGGGTTTTTGCTTAATCTAATTTCTATTTTCTTTTCTTAAAAATAACCAAAAATATAAAAATAGGTCAAATTTAATAATTTTCTTAATTTAACTTAATTAGTAATTAGGTTCATATTTCATTTAAAACCTTATTTTCTTAAAATAATCAAAAACAACCAAAAAAAGATTTTTCTTGTAACTAGGTTAGACGGGGTCAAAACCCTAATTTTCTCTCGTTCTCGATTCACCGCACGCGTTTATTTTATTTTACAATATTGATGTAATTGCTCATGGGATGTAATAGATTAATTTGGACCTTTCTTTTTCGTTATTTATCGTTTTTGCGGGTTTTTTTGGCTATGTAATTAATACCCAAAGCCTTGTAATAGCGTAGCTTTATTTTCTCGCACTTTAATTCTCGCAAATATTAGTTGTTAGATGTATGATATTAGGGTTGCATTACAAGAATGTATGTTAAATTTAAAATGGTTAGCAAACCCTAAATGTGCAAAGATAATAACTTGAAATTGAATCACTCGCACATGCGCACTCCTAGGGTATACTCTCACTTCGGTTGCCTTCGGTAAACGATCATTAAGTATAGGGTATTTTATTGGTAGCTCTTTTGTCTAAACAAAGATCAAATGTCCCATTCATAAATTTTGCCTCGGAAAGATTGCCTCAGAAATGTTGCCTCGGAAATGTTGCCTCGAATATTGATCTTAAGACATTAGGGTTATTACTAAGACGTCCTAACATTGCTTTAGTGATCGAACGTCCCTTTCGAATTGACCCTTACAACTCCAACGACGGCGCTACCAACTCACTAATAGTGGGATTGCACTATCTAAAGGAAATAAGAAGAGAAACATTCTCTTTTTCGAGTAGGTAGATGCTAGTAGGTACTTGCTCAAAAATCAATCTTTTCCACACTTACACTCTTTTCAAACTAAAGTTTTCAAAACAACTTCGTAACACTCTTGAAGATAGAAACAAGGGTTAAATCAAAGTAAAATAAAAACTTTTTCAAATCAAACATGCACAAGCAATTTTTAAAATTATGAGCAAGTACCTAAGAGCCTGTAGAAAACTACGGATAGTAAGGGTGCTAATACCTTCCCTTTCTATAATCTACCCCCCGTACTCAAAATCTCGAAAAAAGGATTTTTTCTGTGCTTTTTTCCTTTCCAGTTGGATAAAATAAAAGTCGGTGGCGACTCTTGCTTACCGTACATTTGCGAATACAAAACACAAACCAATATTAACAGTCTGGTTCTGCCACCGTATCACAGAACTGGCGACTCTGCTGGGGAAAATAAGTGGGGTATACCTTAGGATTAGTACATCATAAATTGCTTCTATTGTTTGATTTGTTTGCTTTACCTATGAGGGCTTTGTATTGGGAGTTACTATAGATCCTAACCCGGATCTGAGGAACACCTTTTAGGTAAGTAGCAATAAACTGCGAGGGAACTGTACGGCGTAGACCGATACGGTTGAAGTAGTAGTTACGTTGATGTGGCACATTGGTTGGTACCGGTATCCCTTGTGGAGAAACGAGGAGAATACAGGGCTGCTATATGGGTCGTTAAGCATCAACTGACCTTAGAACCTATAATTTACCAACTTGGCCATAGGAAGTAGTGAGATAGCTAGTCTCAATGTAAAGCTGGGAACTGGTTGATACTCGATGCTACACTCATTGAGACCATATTCTCGAGATAGTTCCGGCTGCAAGAAAAGATTGCGTGAGCTGAAACCATGACCGATGGAGGATGGTCAGTGATATTGAGAACCTCTAGAACCCGGTTACTATTATTAGGACAGGTTGAAACCAACTGAACTTCAAGAGGGTAATACCTAGACCCCATACAAGCCTGAAACTTAAGGGCTATTGTGTGACTTGTTTTCCTTTACCATGTCTGTTATCTGCTATACCTGTTATTTGTTTTATCATGACATCATGCATCATAACATAGCATGCATACTTCATTAGACTAACCATTTCAAAGACCGAGGGGATTTATCTTTGTTCTGTTTTGCAGATTATGGCCTCCTTGCGCAGAAATACCATTCGAGTTAACTTTGTGCAAATACCTGCTCAACTCAAGGATTTAGCCTCGAGAGTTTCTGATACTTCCTCATTCATTAGAAGACATGGTCATCTTCTTAGTTTGGTTACCTCCAGGTTTGATGAGCAAATGATGAGTGTGCTTTTCCAGTTCTTTGATCCAGTGCATCATTGTTTCACTTTCCCGGATTATCAGCTAGTTCCCACTTTGGAAGAGTTTTCTCATTTATTGGGTATATCCATCCTCGAGCAGATGCCCTTCACAGGTTTAGAAGAGACTCCTAGGCTAGAAGACATTGCTTCAGCTTTACACCTGAAAAAGGCTGATGTAGTATCTAACTGGGAGACACGAAGCGGGGTTAAAGGTTTCTTAGCCAAGTTTCTAATGGATCAAGCTCAATTGTTCTGGGATAACTTGGACTTTCAAGCTTTTGAAGACATCTTGGCTCTCCTTATCTACAGTTTGGTTCTTTTCCTGAATCCAGATTCCTTCATAGATGTGAATGCTGTTAAGATCTTCCTGTTTCGCAATCCGGTGCCTACTCTTCTGGGTGATATTTTGCATGCCCTCTATACTCGTACTGTGAAAAGACAAGGGACTCTCATGTGTTGCATGCCTTTGCTAGCGAGGTGGTTTATTTTGCACCTCCTCAAGTCCGTGTTGAAGAATGAGGAAGGTTTAGGATGGTCTTACAGGGTAATGTCCCTTGCCCATACGGACATTCTTTAGAGTTCTAAGGATACAGAAGGTGTGGCTGTCATTGATCGATGTGGGGAATAACCTAACGTCCCTTTTCTTGGAATTAGAGGGGGAATAACCTACAGTCCTTGTTTGGCTTTACGACAGTTTGGTCGCGCTCGGAGAGACGGTCCCCATGAGCTACTTCTTACAGATATTGTCTTTGACTATAAGGAGGATGTCGAAAAGCATCGCCGAAGGTTTATACGAGCCTAGGGCATGGTGAACAGGTCTGAACCTCAAGAGCTAGGACCAAAGACTTCTCTCCATATGCAACCTTACCTCCAGTGGGTCCGATCTCGGGCTCAGAAGCTTGTGATGCCTTATGAAGTTGTGTTGCCAGTGATTATGGAGCATACTAATGAAGAAGGGGTTCCTTATACAGTCCTTTATCCCTACATGCCTACTGATCTGGGGGCATTGAAGATATCCTAGATTTAGCTAAAAGAGGAGAGGGATACTTACCAGGAGAAGTATCATGAGCAAGAGAGGAAGATCTTGAAGCTCACGAGGCAACTTGAGAATGAAAATACGATCAATGACTACGTCAGCACGAAGGGAAAGCGTCCATGGAATTTTTGATTTTGTTGCTTTTTCTAGTTTAGATTTGTTTCCAGTCTATTTCTTTTGTAACGCCTTAAAGGCATTGTTAAACATTCTTACAAGTTTAAATCTAAGAAAGTTTGTTATTTTTTTTGGTTTGCAAATTTAAATCTCCCAAAGTCTTTGAAATCATTTCATACGCATTCCATTATCATGCACCTCATTACAGGTATCATTACAAGTTTCTCATCTTCTTCGCTGTTTATTTCAGCACATAATGTCTTCTGAAATACTTACTGATCAAGCCATCAAAGCTCTTCAAGCACATAATGCTCAATTCAAAGAGATGTTCTTGAACCTGGCTAAAGGGCAGGAGGATTTGAAGACTCTCATCATGAAGGAGAAGAAAAAGAAGAAGAAGAAGGTGGTTCTCCTGAATATGGGTCACAGATTTGGGAATAGGTTGCGACAAGAAGCTGATCTGTCTGATTCATCTAAAGGAGGAGAGAATCAAGAGGAAGAAAAGGGTCATAGTCCTGTAGTCTCTGATAATGACACTAATTTTGATGAAGAACAATATCCTCCTGCTGAGGATAGGTACAAACAACTTGAAGACCGTCTGAGTGCCATGGAGATTAAGAAGATACCTGGTTTGGACTTCAGAGATCTGGGACTAGCATCTGGGGTGGTGATCCCTCATAAATTCAAAGCTCCTATTTTTGCTAAGTACGATGGAGTATCCTGTCCAAAACTCCATCTCCGCTCGTATGTCAGAAAAATCCAACCCTACACTGCTGATAGAAATCTGTGGGTTCATTTCTTTCAAGATAGTCTGTCAGGGTCTCAGCTTGAATGGTTTTATCAATTGGAAGGAGCTAATGTCCGCAACTGGGAGGACCTTGCTACTGCTTTTTACAAGCAATACCAGTATAACTCCGACCTTGCTCCCACGCGTACTCAGCTTCAGGGTATGTCTATGGTTGCAGGTGAAGGCTTTAAGGACTATTCTCAGAAGTGGAGAGATCTGGCTGGAAGAGTCCAACCCCTTCTGTCTGATAGGGAGTTGGTTGATATGTTTCTTGGGACATTGTCGAGTCCATTTTTCAATCATTTGATCGGTAGTTCGTCATCTGGGTTTACTGAATTGATTTTGACTAGGGAGAGAGTAGAAGCTGGTATCAGAAGTGGTAAGATACAGAAAGGTGCTTCATCAAGTGCAGAAAAGAGGCCTTTCATCGGTAAGAAAGAGGCTAGTGCAGTTTACAACTCGAGGAGCCAAAACCGACCTGAACGCCGCCAAGCAGTAAATGCGGTAGTAATATCAAGACCCACCGTTGCCCCACAACGCAACAATCAGCAAAGAATAGAGAGACCGCAAAGACAATACACTCGGCTCAGTATGACCTTATCTCAAATTCTACCGCAATTGTTGAAGACTAACCTGGTAACTCTAAGGGAAGCCCCGAAGAATCCCAGCACCATATCTCCATTATATAATCCAGACGCCCGCTGCGCCTATCACTCCGATAGCCCGGGGCATGATACAAACAACTGCTGGGCCTTGAGGAATAAGGTGCAAGATTTGATTGAAGCTAAAGAAATTGTGTTTGACGCTCCGGAGAAGCCCAACGTCATGACTGCTCCTATGCCCAAACATGGTCATGGAGTAAATGTTGTGTACGATGATTCATTTGTGACCTCTATGGAAGACATTTCTACTCCGTTGATGACAGTAAAGAAGAACCTATTATTGGCCGGTTTATTTCCGGGTTGTGGCGAAGGTTGCCACCTATGTTCAATCCTGCCTGCTGGTTGCCATTTATTGAAATCAGGTGTTCAACGCCTGATGGATAAAGAGATCCTGTTCGAGAAAACTTTGATTCCGTTGATTCCTGTTGAAGATGTTTCCATCATAACCATTTCCGCCAATCCTTCCTAGGTTTACTCGAGAAAGCCTGTTAGGATTAATCTGTTCCGAGAGTTGCTCCATTGATCATTACTACTCCTGGTCCTATCCCATACACTTCGAATAAGGCTGTCCCGTGGCACTATGGGACCGATGTGTATTATCATGGGATCAAACAAGACTTGAAGGTTGAAGAAGCTGATACTGATGTAAGCAATATTGTCGGGGCCAACAAGGTCACCAGAAGTGGGAGACTCTTCTCTCCTGAGATTTCCCCTCCGACTATTCAAAAGCATGTTGCTATTCCATCTGCCAGTACATCAGCTACTGCCCCAGTTCATATTCCAATTATCACCCATTTCGCCGAGCCATCTGATACTCGGGGCAAAGGAGTCATAGGTGAGCCTGCCCGAATGGAGGCACCTAAGAAGGTCATTGTAGAAACCACTAGGTAGGAGATAGAGGAAATTCTGAAGATTATCAAGAAGATCGACTACAACGTAGTCGAGAAGCTGGGGCAGACCCCGTCAAAAATCTCCATGTTATCCTTATCGTTGTGTTCAGAAGCCCATGCAAAGGCTTTAATTGCTTTCCTCAAAACTGCGCATGTGCCGCAGGAAACTTCTGATGATCAATTCAAAGACTGTGTGGCTAGTTTGACCACTGACAACGGGTTGGGTTTCTCAGACGTAGATTTGACTGCTAAAGGAAGAAATCACAATGATGCTCTGCATGTCTCAATCGAGTGCAGGGGCACCACTCTGGCCCATGTACTGGTGGATACTGGGTCCTCATTGAATGTTTTACCCAAGAAAGCATTAGACCGTCTGGACTGTGAAGCCTTGGTTCTGAAGCTGAGTAATATCGTGGTTAGAGCTTTTGATGGATCAAAAAGGATGGTACACGGGGAAGTGGACGTCCCTGTTAAAGTTGGCTCTCAGACTTTTGCATCTATGTTCTATGTGATGGATATTAGACCATATTATTCTTGTTTGCTAGGTCGCCCGTGGATTCATAAGGATGGGGCAGTGACTTCCACGCTCCATCAGATATTGAAATATCCAGTAAAGGGGAAGATTGTTACGGTGCAAGGTGAGGAGGAGTACATGGTAAGTCATCTTAATTCCTTTCTCTATATGGAGATGGATGGAGAGTTCATCGAAACCCCGTGTCAGAACTTTGAAGAGGTCCCCTAGACTATGGCGTCGACTGAAGTTGCTGTTGAAGAACCTCCGATGAAGATGGCTTCCCTCAAGGATGCCAAGGCTGTAACTGAAAAATGTGGGTGTGCAAATTGGGGTCAGCTCCCCGACTTCGCACACAAAACTGACAAGTTTGGCTTGGGCTTTACTGCAGAGGCTCAAAGGGATGTTTTGCACGCACGGATTGGAAGACCTCCTCTGCACATCAGTAATCAGGGAGTGAATGCGATTGAGGATGATGAAGAAGAGTCAGATATTGACAGCTGGATTTACCCGACTACCGACGGTGGATTGAACAATTGGACAGCGAAGGACTTCGTGCCCGTTTCTTTTATTACACAGTAATAGACTTTTGTTTTAAGATTTGTAACAAACAATTTGAAACTTTACAACCCGATGCCTTGCCCGAGGCACCTTGGCTTTGTTTGTGAGGGCTTAATATTTGTCATTTTCATATATCATCGATAAAGCATTGGACGTTTTCTTGCATTACAAATTTTGCGCTCCTTGTTTTTCTTTTCTATCTTGCACTTTATCAAAACAACTATTGTCTTACACACACTCACATATCATAATGCAGATCCACATACACTCTGGATCCCATTGATAATGACTCTGCTACTGCCAGTTATGACTTCGAAAATTTGATCAACCAAGCCGAGGACAAAGGTGAGGATGATTGCGAAGTGCCTGGGGAACTTGCTAGACTGTTACTACAGGAAGAAAGGGCCATACAACCCCATGAAGAGCCAGCGGAGGCAGTGAATTTGGGTACAGAAGAGGACAAGAAAGAAGTCAAGATAGGTGCAAATCTGGAGCCTAGTGTCAAGCAACAATTGATTCAGATGCTACGCGACTATGTTGAGATCTTCGCTTGGTCTTATGAAGATATGCCTGGGTTGGATAATGATATCGTGGTACACCGCTTGCCAACTAAAGAAGACTGTCCTCCAGTAAAGCAGAAAGTTCGCCGTATGCGCCCAGAGATGTCTGAGAAAATTAAAGCTGAGGTCATGAAACAGTTTGATGCTGGTTTTCTAGCAATTACTTCTTACCCATAGTGGGTCGCCAACGTTGTTCCGGTACCGAAGAAGGATGGAAAGGTACGGATGTGTGTGGACTATAGAGATCTGAACAGGGCAAGCCCCAAGGATGATTTCCCACTCCCTCACATTGACGTTCTAGTCGACAACACCACGCAACATAAGATCTTCTCCTTTATGGATGGTTTTTCTAGTTACAATCAGATTAAGATGACTCTCGAGGACATGGAGAAGACGACTTTCATTACGCAGTGGGGAACCTTTTGCTAGAAGGTCATGCCATTCGGATTGAAGAATGTCGGGGCAACATATCAGCACACCATGGTCGCTTTGTTCCATGACATGATTCACCATGAGATCGAGGTGTACGTTGACGACATGATTGCAAGGTCCCAGACTGAGGAAGAACATCTTGACCATCTCCAGAAGCTATTTGACAGGTTGAAGATGTACAAGCTGAGGTTAAACCCGAACAAGTGCACCTTCGGGGTAAGATCTGGTAAGCTGTTGGGTTTCGTCGTTAGTGATAAAGGTATTCAGGTGGATCCTGCCAAGGTAAAGGCTATACAGGAAATTCCAGCTCCCCGAACAGAAAACGAAGTTAGAGGCTGTGATCGGTGGAAATAGAACTGACTATTTAAAGCTGGTTTGTGAAATGTCGCGGAAGCAAGAGTCGCCACCGTCTTTTATTTTCTCCAACATGGACAGGACAAAAGCACAGCAAAATTCCTTATGAGATTGTCTCTCGGTTCGGGAGGTAGATTTATAGAAAGGGAAGGTGTTAGCACCCTTTCTATCCGTGGTTATCCACTGGCTCTTAGATACTTGCTCTTATGTTTTCAAAATGTTTCCTTTTCAAAATGTGAGTGGGTTTGAAAAAGTTTCGTTTAAAGATTTCTGAATAACTCTTGTATCTGTCCTCAAGAGTGTTTGAAAAATTGTTTTGAAAGATTTTTGAAAGTGTCAGTGTGAAAAGATTTTTGATTTGTTTTTGAAGAGAGCAAGTATCCATGAGTCATCTACCTACCCTAAGGAATTAGGCTGTACTTTTGTCCTTAAGGTAGTGCCATCCCACCATTGAGAGGTAGGTAGCACCACCGTTGGAGGTGTTCGGGTCAATTCGATTGTAGGGACAGTGTGGTCACCGAAGCAACAGTAGGACACCTTAGAAGCTACCCTTATGTCCTTGATCCTTTTTTAATTCGAGGCAACCGTTTCGAGGCAACTATTTCGAGGCAACTGTTTCAGGGCAACTGTTTCGAGGCAACTGGATCATGGACATAAGGACCGCTAAAACGTCCTATACTTGACGACCACGTTTCGAATGCAACGAGTGAGGCGTACCCTAGAAGTGGTGTGTGTATTTGTGTGTTATTTTCATGTTAACAGTTATCTTTGATCATGGCATTTGTGAGCTACGCTTGTTTTTAATTAACATACATTCTTTCATGCAATTTAGAATTTAGGATTGTGGAAATTTAAAAGCGGAAAGATAAAAGCTACGCTATTACAAGGCGCGGGTCTATACATCGCCAAAATACAAAGACCCGTTTTTGATAAAATACGGAAAGTAAATAAATACCTAATTACTATTACATTCCTTGAACAGTTACATAATAATCAACGAGAAAAATAATGCGCGAAAGAATAAAATCAGGACGTCCGAGGGTTTTGACCCTTTTGAAATTAAATTGAATTAAAAGCTAATTAATTATTTAATTAAAGAAAAGAAAATATGTTTTTTTTTATGTTTTTGTATTTATGAAAATAAAGAAAAGAATTAAAATTAAAGTTAGTGAAACCCTAGTTCTAAATTATTTTAATTATTAATGAAAATATTAAAGTTAACCTAATTTACTAATTAATTAATTTACATGTTTATTTACAAAATAATAGTAATAATAAATAATAAATAATGATGAAAATAATTAATTAAGAAAAAGATAAAAAAGATGTCAAAAACCTAATTCTATGTAATTTTTATTTATTAAGAAAAAGTGTCAAAATTAAAACCTAATTTAAACTAGATTAATTGTTAGTTATTTATTTACCAAAAAATAGGTTAATGATGAACTTAATAATAATTAAATATAAAACATTTTTTGATTTTTTGTTTTTATTATGGAAAAAATTATTTCATGGTGAAAAAATAATTAAAACAAATAAAAAGAATTAGAAAAGAAAAGAAAATTAAAAAATGCAAACCAAGGGGGGGTGTCAGGCCCAAATGGAGGTTTGTTTGAAGCAATTCTGGCCCAAGAGACAAGGCCTTGTTTGACTTTTCTGATCATGCGTATGATGCTTGACTGGGGTACACCCTGGATTACATCTTCTGGCCATTGGATTGGGCATCATGGCCATCTGGCAAGCTGTGCGTGAGGCTTATGGTAGGGATATTGAATGAGTGTTGCATGTGAATACGTTAGGACAAAAATCAAGAATTATATGGGGGGACCTGGGAATCGAACCCAGGTCCCAATGCTTGCAATACATCTCATCAACCAATTGAGCCAGTCAACACATTTGTTATATGGATAGACAAAAAATATAATATATGAAAAAAGATAATCATGCTGAAACAAAGAAAAAACGCGCTAATATTTGAATCTTCCAGTAGCGTAATGCCACGTTCATCTTCTTCCTTGTTCTTCCTGCAATTATAAAACAAGTAGCGGGAGTTTTAAACCCCCACAAACTGAAAGTCCTAGAAATAGCGATTAGCCCTATGCATTACATAAATTGAGCGCGAGTAGTTGGTTGAATTCGTCTGGCCTTGACGAATTCAACCATGGTCATGGCTTAATCCAATTTTTCTTCCTGTAGAAAAACCCAATTTTCAAGCTTATGAACCCTAGATTTTATCAATGGTGGATTTCGATTCAGGGGGCTATAATTCAATTGAATGGTACCAACAGCTTCAGAAGGTCCCCATGAGCATGAATCAATCCAAAAAAATTGTTAAAAGCGCATGAATGATGATATACGAATTTAGAAAATATAGCAAACCGTGTCACTTGTATCTTCTGATTCTTTGCGTGTTTGGACTAGCTCTTGATTGCAAAAGCTTCCTGGAGACTCAAGCAATACGTTTTGATCACTTTTAGGCTTCGAATCCACCTGCAAATGGGAAATCAGTCTTCAAGTTTTTATTGAAATTTTGCAAAGTGATTATAGTGTTGCAGCAGCTTTCACGTGTATGTATGAATAGGGTTCACTCTTGCATAAGTATGTGAAGCAAATTAGGTCAAAATAAAGCCCATGAATCCATGAATTGATGACTTGAATCTTTGATTGCTAATCATATCTTTTTTCAATCTTTTTCCATGGAAACTTTGCCAATTATGGAAGATCTTGTCTTGTTGATTGATGCACGAAATCCTTAGCATGTGTGGAGTATATTTGATGCATAAAAAGATTTGACAA
Source organism: Vicia faba (assembly GCA_948472305.1). Taxonomy (NCBI): domain Eukaryota; kingdom Viridiplantae; phylum Streptophyta; class Magnoliopsida; order Fabales; family Fabaceae; genus Vicia; species Vicia faba. The sequence continues at coordinate 1,463,057,285 of OX451736.1, read as the reverse complement.
CCATTATTTGATATTTTTCTACAATTAAAACTAATTAAATGAATTAATAAGAATATAAATTCAATTAATTAATTAAAAATAAGAAAATAAATCCTTTTAAGCTCAATGGGTCGTGCATAGGCTTTGGGTAATGATTCAAGAGAGAATTTGAGACTCATTAGCAAATTTGAAGTGTTTTAGGCAAAGTTGACTTTTGAAAGTTCCCAAAACTTTCCCAACTTCTCCAATGCATATCTTGCTCAATTTTGAAGCTATGAACATGTTCGTGGACATTTTGGAAAGGTCTTGAAGTCCTCTAACCAATGCCTTTGGTCCCATGTCATTTTGATTTACCAATCTCAAGTTATGGTCTTTGACTTAAAGTGCCTTTTTGTTGACTTTTGAAAATGACCTATAATGTTGAAATTGATAACTTTTTGTGAGAATTTCTTGGACTTGGAGTGTGAAGATGAGTTGTAGGAAATGTAATCCCCTTCAAAATGAGAATTGGATGGAATTTTTCTGATAAACCATGAAGAAGTTATGCCTTGGTCAATTTGCAGTTGACTTTTCAGCTGTCCAAAAATAGAAACTTTTGCATCTTGAGACTTTTTGAGCCATGCTTGTGGAATCATGATCAAGAATTGATCAAATGATGATTGTGGCTTCAAAATAATATGTTGACAAATTTTTTTGACTTTTGACTGTCAAATGACCATTTTGCCCCTGCAGTTGACTGTGAAGCATTTAGGGTTTTTGACTGTGCAATTTGATGCTGTGAGTCTTGAAACTTGACATATGGATGCTTGACAATGTATATAGGCATATGGGACTTGATTGGACCCTTGAAAACATCAATTTCTTTGCAAGAACCAAAACCCTAATTTTGACTGTGTTAGGAGGCAATTGGACTGTGCAACCCTTGAGAGATTTTGAATCATCTGGAGATTGATCTTGGAAAATCTTGAAGAATATGGGAGGGAAAATTTTGGGGTACAACAGTTTCCCCTGTTCAATCTTCTTAGACCCGAGGATGTAGATTGGCTGGCGTGCCTTTCGTAATCCGAAGGTAGAAGATGATTGAACACTAGAGTGCCCAGAAATTTGCACTCACATAGTTGAGTATCAGCAGTGTGATGGTGGGAATGGGCTTACAGATGCCATTTGGAGACTGATGAATAGGAGGATGGGCTTATAGATGCCATCTGGAAGTGACAGGACCTTGTCGGGAATGGGCTTATAGATGCCATTTGGAAGTGTAATGGATAGTTTGTGGAGATGGGCTTATAGATGCCATCGGGAGGTTGTCGATCGTGTAAGAGATTCCTTAGCGAGAACTTGCGTACCCGAGAAAGAAAGATAATTACCTGGCCTGTTACAGGGGTTGATCTTCAAACTCTTTATGTAGATGTGCCCTGGCTGGATACAGGAATCGAATCTTTAAACTCTTCAGACGTGCCCTGGCAAGATACAGGAATCGAGTCCGGAGAATAGTCGTCAACAGATACACCCTGGCAAGATACAGGAATCGGATCTTCAAACTCTTCAGACGTGCCCTGGCAGGATGCAGGAATCGAGTCTGGAATTAGTCGTCAACAGATACACCCTGGCAAGATACATGAATCGGATCTTCAAACTCTTCAGACGTGCCCTGGCAGGATACAGGAATCAAGTCTGGAATTAGTCGTCAACAAATACACCCTGGCAGGATACAGGAATCGGATCTTCAAACTCTTCAGACGTGCCCTGGCAAGATACAAGAATCGAGTCTGAAATTAGTCGTCAACAGATACACCCTGGTAGGATACAGGAATCGGATCTTCAAACTCTTCAGACGTGCCCTGGCAAGATACAGGAATCGAGTCCGGAGAATAGTCGTCAATAGATACACCTTGGAAAGATACAGGAATTAGATCTTCAAACTCTTCAGACGTGCCCTGGCAAGATACAGGAATCGAGTCTGGAATTAGTCGTCAACAGATACACCCTGGCAGGATACAGGAATCAGATCTTCAAACTCTTCAGACGTGCCCTGGCAAGATACAGGAATCGAGTCCAGAGAATAGTAGTCAACAGATACACCCTGGCAGGATACAGGAATCGGATCTTCAAACTCTTCAGACGTGCCCCGGAAAGATAAAGGAATCGAGTCTGGAATTAGTCGTCAATAGATACACCCTGGCAGGATACAGGAATCGGATCTTCAAACTCTTCAGACGTGCCCTGGCAAGATACAGGAATCGAATCTGGAATTAGTCGTCAACAGATACACCCTGGCAGGATACAGGAATCAGATCTTCAAACTCTTCAGACGTGCCCTGGCAAGATATAGGAATCGAGTCCGGAGAATAGTTGTCAACAGATACACCCTGGCAAGATACAGGAATCAGATCTTCAAACTCTTCAGACGTACCCTGGCAAGATACAGGAATCGAGTCTTTAAACTCTTCAGACGTGCCCTGGCAAGATACAGGAATCGAGTCCGGAAAATAGTCGTCAACAGATACACCCTGGCAGGATACAAGAATCGGATCTTCGAACTCTTCAGACGTGCCCTGGCAAGATACAGGAATCGAGTCTGGAATTATCGCTCACAGATGTGCCCTGGCTAGCTACATGTATCGAATCTGGAATTGCGACAGTTGATAGTTAATCATCTTTGTACTGATCTTTGTCTTGCAAAGGTAAAACATCAGTTGTATGCAATGTCATGATGTATGAAAAGCATGATGTCATGATGTTCTCAGGGAGAAATGAGATTGTGTGATATGATGCGTATGTGCATGCATTGTGTATGTAAGCAAGATGTATGAAAATGTGATATGTTTATGAATGTATTTTTGTCTAGGGAAGTAAATCCTTGACGGGTGCCGGGAAGTTAACTCCTGGGCTGATGTTGAAGAATAGTGTTCTCTGTTTCCGCTGGGGATGATGGTTGCAAGAATACCGGTAGGAGAAGATGACTCTGTTGGGGAATAAACTTGGCGAATAGATTACTCTGCAGGGAGTGAACTCTATGGGGAAAGAGCGGTACTTTGCTGAGGTTGATGATAACTCCGCTGGGGATACCATTGTTGATATGTTATGGAAGATTTGATGAACTCCGCTGGGGATAGGGAGACTTCGCCGGGGACGATCTTTTCGTGGCAATTAGCTAAGGATAACCCAGTTATAAGCTCTGGTGGGGAAATAACCTTTGAACATGGTCGGGGAGCGATACGTTGGTACTCTGCAGGGGACAAGCTTCCAGAATCTACTGGGGATAAGCTTCAAGACCGGCTGGGGATATGGATTTCACTTTCCTGGGGAACTTTTCAGATTGGACTGGGGAAGTGGCTCCACTTGATGTTTGGTATTCCGCCAGGGAACAATCTTATGTCAAGACTGCCGGGGATGCTTGTTAGGAATGTTTGTATACTCCGCTGGGGAATATTGAGATCTTATGGGGATACCCAACTTCCTTAAGGCTGACAGTAGTCTAGCCCTGCTTGGGGGAGAGTGTTACTGACTTGCTGGAGGTATTGTTCCTTTGTTAGGGTTGATTGGAGACCAACTGCTTGGGGAGAATTGTAGAATCTTGTCTTACTCGGACGAGAGTGAAGGTATCTGGATTACATTCTTCAGCCGAACTTACCTTGGTACCTTGGTGGACAGAGCAATTAGATTGCTTTAGACAACTCATTATTGCCCCTGTTTCAGATGTTACCTGTAATTAATCCTTTGTTTCGTATTCGAATATTTATGAGTTGGCAATTAGTGTCAAATGCATATATCAAAATTGAACACTGGACGTTCTTTGGAAAACAAAACAGAAAAAGGAAAAACAATTGGCAATTTAGCTGAAAAGTGAATTTGTATTGATTTTGAATTTGCCTATAAATAGGCATTTATGTACAGGAGGCTGGCGTCCTAGTAAGAGGACGCCGCCGAACAAAAGAATTTATACAATTTGTACAAAAGGAGAACAAAACAGCTATGTGAAAAAAAAGATAATCCCACTGGGTTCCAACTCTGCTATCGCCTTTATATTTTCGAGCGTCTCATCACTTGGCTGCTTAGTTGAAGATGAAGCTGATCGATCGATGCCGTCTGAACATGATGTTGATACCGGATTCTGGATGCAAGGTGGTCCAATGAGACATATTATTACGCTTTAATCCCTAACTTTTGCCTGGACCGCCCATTCAGGTTTTCAGTCCACCGGGATACCCATTTTTGCCCAAGCTGCCTTTTCAGGTTTTCGACTTGCCGGGTGTACAGATTTTTCTCATTTCATCCCTTATTTTTGCCCGAACCCTTTTGGCTCTCCGGGAAGCCCTTATTTTTGCCTAGGTATGTCAACCTAGCGGGTCTTTTATCATGCGTAGTATCTTTTTACTATGTCTGCATTGGCGGGGTGAGGAAGGTCGTCACCATCCATGGTGGTTAGAATCATGGCTCCTCCTGAGAACACATGTTTAACCACAAATGGCCCTTCGTACGTAGGGGTCCATTTGCCCCTGGGATCACTTTGAGGAAGGATGATGCGCTTGATTACCAGGTCTCCAACTTGATACTCTTGTGGTCTGACTTTCTTATTAAATGCCCTGATCATCCGTTTTTGGTACGTTTGACCATGACAAATAGCAGTGAGTCTCTTTTCATCAATTAGGTTTAACTAATCAAGTCGTGTCTTGATCCAGTCATCTTCGCTCAAATCTGCATCCTTCATTATCCGGAGAGAGGGTATCTAGACTTCAATCGGCAAGACTGCCTCCATGCCATAGACCAAGGAAAAAGGAGTTGCCCCGGTTGACGTTCTTGCTGAGGTACGGTACCCATGCAGAGCAAACGGTAACATCTCGTGCCAATCTTTATAGGTCACTGTCATCTTCTGCACAATCTTTTTGATATTCTTATTAGCTGCTTCTACAACTCCATTCATCTTCGGTCGGTAGGGGGAAGAGTTGTGGTGCTGTATCTTGAATTGCTCGCAGAGCTCAGTGATCATTTTGTTGTTGAGATTGGTACCGTTGTCCGTAATGATCCTTTCTGGGACGCCGTATCGACAGATCAGATTATGCCGAATGAACCGTGCCACAACGTTCTTGGTTACAGTGGCGTAGGAAGCTGCTTCAACCCACTTCGTAAAGTAATCAATCGCTACCAGGATGAAGCGATGTCCATTGGATGCTGTAGGTTTAATCTCGCCGATCATATCAATGCCCCATATTGCAAAAGGCCAAGGTGCAGTCAAGACATTCAGAGGAACTGGAGGAACGTGCACCTTATCTGGATAAATCTGGCATTTATGGCATGTCCGAGAATGTTGGTAACAGTCGGCTTCCATCGTGGACCAGAAATATCCTGCCCGAAGGATTTTCTTTGCCATGGTATGTCCACTGAAATGTGTTCCGAAGGTACCTTCATGCAGCTCTGCCATGATCCTTTCTGCTTCAGTCTTATCCACACAACGCAGTAAGGTTGAATCATGGTTTCGTTTGTATAGAATGCCATTGCTGAGGAAGAACTTTGCTGCAAACCTTCTCAGAAACTTCTTATCATTGACAGATGCACCCTCGGGGTATTCTTGAGCTTCCAGGTACCTCTTCACCTCATGATACCAGGGTTTTTCAGTTACTATCTCAGCCTCAAGATCACAACAATATGCCGGTTCATCCAACTTCCAGATGATGATCCAGGGATCCTCATTGTCCCATTTGACCTTGAACATAGAAGACATCGTAGCCAACGCGTCCGCCAGCTGATTCTCCTCTCTTGGGAAGTGTTCAAAAGTTATCTCTGAAATGGGGGATCAATGTCAACACACACTCTTTGTAAGGAATAAGGTTTGGGTGTTTCGTATCCCACTCGCCTTTGATATGATTGATCACGAGAGCGGAATCTCCGAAGACACTCAGAAACTTGATCCTTAAGTCAATTGCAGCTTGAAGACCCATGATGCATGCCTCATACTCCGCCATGTTGTTGGTGCAGTTGAAACATAGCCGGGCAGTGAGTAGAGTATGAGTGCCTTGAGGGGATATGATCACAGCGCCGATACCGTTACCCAAAGCGTTGGAGGCTCATCAAAGTGCATAGACCATCGGGATCCTTCCTCAGGTCCTTCATCCGGTCCAGGTACTTCACAGTCAGTCACTACCATGATGCTCTCGTCAGGAAATTCAAAGTTCATTGACTGGTAGTCATCCACTGCCTGGTGTGCCAAATAGTCTGCCAACACACTTCCCTTGATTGCTTTCTGAGTCGTGTACTAGATGTCGTATTCTGTCAAGATCATTTGCCATCTTGCTATTCTCCCAGACAGAGCAGGCTTTTCGAATATGTACTTTATTGGATCCATCTTTGATATCAACAGAGTAGTGTGAGTCAGCATATACTGTCTCAGCCGGCGAGCAGCCCATACCAAAGCGTGGCAAGTCTTCTCGAGCAGTGAGTATCGGGTCTCACAGTTGGTAAACTTTTTGCTAAGGTAATAAATGGCGTGCTCTTTTTGGCCAGACTCGTCATGCTGCCCCAGCACACACCCCATTGAGCTGTCAAGTATTGTCAAGTATAGTATTAGAGGTCTCCCTTCAACCGGTGGCATAAGAATGGGTGGTTCTTGGAGATACTCTTTGATTCTGTCGAAAGCTGCCTGACATTCATCGTTCCAACGTACCACTTGATCTTTCTTCAGCAACTTGAAGATTGGTTCACAGGTAGCAGTTAGGTGCGAGATGAACCGGGCAATATAATTCAGACGTCCTAGAAAGCCTCTGACTTCTTTCTCTTTCTTGGGAACTGGCATCTCTTGTATGGCTTTAACCTTGGCAGGGTCCACTTGAATACCCTTGTCACTCACGACGAAGCCTAGCAACTTTCCCGATCTTACCCCGAAGGTGCACTTGTTCGGGTTCAACCTCAGCTTGTACAACTTCAGACGGTCAAACAGCTTCTGTAAATGGTCAAGGTGTTCCTCCTCAGTTTGGGACCTTTCAATCATATCGTCGACATATAACTCAATCTCATGATGGATCATGTCATAAAATAAAGCAACCATGGCACATTGGTAGGTTGCCCCAGCATTTTTCAGTCCAAAAGGCATGACCTTGTAGCAGAAGGTGCCCCACTGAGCAACAAAGGTAGTCTTCTCCATGTCTTCAGGAGCCATCTTGATCTGATTATAACCCGAAAAACCATCCATGAAGGAGAACACCTTGTGCCGAGCAGCATTGTCAACCAGAACGTCGATGTGAGGTAGAGGGAAATCATCCTTGGGGCTTGCCCTGTTCAGATCCTTGTAGTCAACACACATTCAGACCTTTCCATCTTTTTTCGGTACCAGAACCACGTTGGCAACCCACTGAGGGTAAGAAGTCACTGCAAGAAAACTGACATCAAATTGTTTCATAACCTCAGCTTTGATCTTTTCGGACATCTCTGGACGCATACGGCGGACCTTTTGCTTTACCGGAGGGCAGTCTTCCTTGGTAGGCAGGTGATGGACCACAATGTCGGTATCTAGCCCAGGCATGTCTTCGTAGGACCAGGCAAAGATTTCCACATAGTCATGCAGCATCTGGATCAACCGTTGTTTCACACTGAGCTCTAGATTGGCACCAATCTTGACTTCCTTTTTATCTGTCTCAGTACCCAGATTTACCGTTTCCACTGGCTCTTCATGTGGCTGAATGGCCCTCTCTTCCTGGAGTAACAGTCTTGCAAGCTCACCAGGCACTTCGCAATCATCTTCACCTTCGTCTTCGGCTAAGTTGATCGGATTTTCGAAGTCATAACTGGCAGTAGCAGAGTCGTTACCAGTGAGATCCAGAGTGGATTGAAACCTGTATGGGTGAGTGTGTGTAAATATAGCTGTTTTGCAATATATAAAGAAAGAAAGGGAGCACAAGATTTGAAATGTGAAAAACGTCCAATGTCTTTATTCATGATATATGGAAATGACAAGTAATAAGCCCTCACAAATGAAGCCAACGGTGCCCCGGGTAAGACACCGGGCCATAAAGTTTCAAATTATTGTTCGTTACAAATTAAAAAACAAAGGAATTCATTACTGCGTAACAAAAGTAACATGTATGTAGTCTTTAGCAGTCCAATTGTTCAGTCCACCGTCAGTCGTCGGGTAGATCCAGATATCAAACTCTGATTCCTCCGCATCGCCTTCAATAGAATTTACTCCCGGGTTGGTGATGATCACGGGAGGTCTTCCGATCCTTGCTTTGCGTACAGCCCTCTGAGCCTCTGCAGTGAAACCCAGCCCAAACTTGTCAGTCTTAGGAGTAAAATCAGGGAGCCTGCCCCAGTTAGCACATTCACCTTTCTCAATTACGGCCCGGGCGTCCTTCAAGGAAGCCATCTTCAAAGGAAAGTCTTCTTCAATCACTGTTTCCGCTGACGCCAATGTTGGAGGTACCTCTTCAAAATGTTGAAATGGGGTTTCAATAAACTCCCCGTCCATCTCTATATACCGGAACGAGTTCAGATGACTAACCATGTATTCTTCCTCCCCCTGCACTGTAACAATCTTCCCTCTGACATGGTATTTGAGCTTCTGGTGTAGAGTGGAGGTCACAGCCCCAGCCTTGTGGATCCAAGGACGACCCAGCAAACAAGAATAGGATGGACGAATGTCCATCACATAGAACGTTGAATCGAAGACTTGAGAACCAACCCGAATCGGAATATCTACCTCACCATGCACCATCCTCTTCGACCCGTCAAAGGCTCGGACAACGATGTTACTAGGCTTCAACTCCAGACCCTCACAATCCAACCTGTCTAAGGCCTTCTTGGGCAATACATTCAGCGAAGAACTGGTGTCCACCAACACGTGGGCGAGAGTAGTGCCCATGCATTCAATGGAGACATGCAGGGCATCATTGTGGTTCTTCCCCTTGGCGGTCAGATCAGCATCAGAGAAACCCAACCCGTTGTCAGCGGTCAAATTGGCCACACAATCAGTAAATTGATCCCCAGATGTCTCTTGTGGCACATGGGCCGTCTTTAGGAATGAAATCAGGGCCTTGGCATGGGCCTCTGAGCACAACAGTAGTGATAGCATAGAGATCTTAGAGGGGGTGTGCCCCAACTGTTCAACGACGTTGAAGTCACTCTTCTTAATAATCTTGAGGATTTCCTCCATCTCTTGCTGGGAGGCTTCAGCATTAACAGTCTTTGGTGCCTCCACCCGGGCACGCACATCAGCAATCCCTTTGCCCCGAGTATCAGATGACTCAGCAGCAGGGGTAGAAACTTGATCAGGAGGGGAAACAGGCGCACTTGTAGGCGTGATGATAAGAGGTCTTCGGATAACTGGTGGCGCAATGTCAGGCGAGAAGAGCCTGCCACTGCGAGTAACTTTAGCGGGACCGGTGATGTTGCTGATACCGGTACTAGTGTTGAACTCCTACTTCACTCCAAGCACATACACATCTGCCCCATAGTGCCATGGGACAGCCTTGTCAGATTTATAAGGGAGGGGCCCCGGAACAGTAATGATAATAGGTGCAACAAACATGATTTTGACAGGCTTCCTCGGGGGAGCCTTGGTAGGATTATTAAAAATGGTGACAACAGATACTTCTTTAGTAGGAACAATAGGAACAGCGGTCTTCTTGAACAAAATTTCTTTGCTATCCATCAGGTTTTGGACGCCTGACTTCAGCAACGGACAACCAGTAGGGGAAACAGCACACAGAAGGCAACCCTTGCTACAACCCGGAAATAAATCGGCCAGCAACAGGTTCCTGTTGACAGTCAATAAAGGGGTAGCAACATCATCCGCAGAAACTGCATACAGGTCTTCCTCAATAGCGTTTACGCCATGCTGGGGCATAGGAGCAGTCACAACGTTGGGCCTTTCGGGCGCCTCAAATTGTATTTCCTTGGCATCGATAAGGTCCTGAACCTTATTTCTTAGGGCCCAACAATCGTCAGTAGAATGCCCCGGGCTATCAGAGTGATAAGTACAACGGGCATTGGGATTATACTTCGGAGAGGTTGTGTTCACCACCTTCGGAGCTTCTCTGACGGTTACCAAGTTGGTCGATAGCAGTTGCGGCAAGATCTGCGACAAGGTCATACTAAGCCGAGTATATTCTCTTCTGGGTCTCTCACCCCTTGGTTGGTTAGGTTGCCGAGGAGCGGCAGCAGGCTTTGTAATTACCACCGCGTTGACAGCGTGGCGGCGTTCTGGTTTGTTTTGCCTCCTGGGCCCATACACAGCACTGGCTTCTTTCTTGAAAGGCTTTTTCTCAGCACTTGAGGACGCACTTTTCTGTATTTTCCCTGATTTCATCCCAGCTTCTATCCTTTCCCCAGTCAGAATGAGATCTGTAAACCCTGCAGATGAATTGCCAATGAGATGATTGAAGAACGGCCCGAATAGGGTCCCCAAGAACATGTCCACAAGTTCACGGTCGGTTAACGGCGGCTGCACCCTGCCAACCAGGTCCCTCCACTTCTGCGCATACTCTTTAAAACCTTCTCCCGATCCTAGCGACATCCCCTGGAGTTGGGTACGTATATGAGCGAGGTCGACATTATACTGATACTGCTTGTAAAAAGCAGTAGCCAAGTCCTCCCAGTTACGAACCTTGGTTCCATCCAGCTGATAAAACCATTCGAGATGAGTCCCTGAAAGACTCTCCTGGAAGAAATGGATCCACAAGTTCTTATCCACAGTATACGGCTGGATCTTCCGCACATAAGATCTGAGATGTAGCTTAGGGCAGGACGCCCCGTCATACTTTGTGAAAGATGGTGCTTTGAACTTGTGTCGGATCACCACACCAGAAGATAGACCCAAGTCCCTGAAATCCAACCCAGGCACTTGTTGAATTTCCATGGCGTTCAGACGATCCTCTAACTGCTTGTACTTGTCTTCAGCTGGAGGGTACTGCTCCTCATTAAAATCAGTCTCGTTGTCAGAGACCACCGGACTAGGAACCCTTCCCCCTTGGGGACTGCCTTTCCCTACAGAAGAACCAGCTTGATCAACCTCATTCTGCAGTGTGTTACCAAACCTCCGACCAGTGTTGAATAGTACAGTTCTCTTCTTCTTCTTCTTGACCAGCAGAGCCTTCAATTCCTCTTGACCTTGGGCCAAACTCATGATCAACTCTTGGAACTGGGAATTTTGAGCCTGGAGGGCCTTGATGGATTGCTCGGTAGATGATTCAGGATTCATGATGGCAAGCTGAAATAAACAGCGAAGAAGATTAAACCACCTGTAAAAAAGAGTACCTGCTATGCACATGATGCATGATATGCTGTGTATGCAATGCATTCAAGGGTTCGAAAGTTCAAATTTGTTGTAGACAAAAAGGAACACACGTTATCATTAATAAATAATTGTTCAGTACATCAAAGCCTCATGGGCAAAACATTACAAAGTAAATCAATCCCAAAAGACATTGCGCATCCTCTTCGGAGCTATGTAAGTGTTGAGAGTCTTTTCCTCGTGCAGTAGGCGGGTGAGCTCCAAGACCTTCTTCTCACTAGCATGTAGACTGGCTTCAAGAGATTTCCGTTCTTCCTTAAACTGGATCCAGCTCTTCTGCATTTCTTCCCAGGATGTGGGCATGTCAGGATGTTGAATGGTGTATGAGACCTCTCCTTCCAACACTGGGTCTTTGATCACAGGGAGAACATGAGGACATGGCATCACTAACTTCTGGGAGCGGGCTCGTACCCACTTGAGATAGGGTTCCAACGGGATGGAGTTCCTGTGTCCCAGTGTCTTGCTGTCTACCCTGTTGGGCATCCTCTAAGCTCTGATAAATCTCTGGCGAAGTCCTTGTGCATCATTGTCGAAGTAAAAAACTATGTCAGGAATTACCATGTCATGAGGACCATCCCTCCGAGCATATCCAAACTGTCTCAAAGCCAAGCATGGGTTGTAAGTAATACCTCCTCTGATTCCAAGTAAAGGAACATTAGGAAAATCCCCGCAACGATCAATGATAGTGACATCCTCTCTGGACCGAGAACACCAATGTATATCAGCATGTGTAAGAGTCATCAATCGTTGTGACCATCTCAAACCCTGCTCATTCTTCAAAACTGATTGTGGAAGGTGCGAAATAAACCACCTTCCCAGGAGAGGAGTGCAGCACATAAGAACACCTCTTTTTCTCATGGTTCGAGTGTAACATGAGTGAAGAATGTCCCCAAGCAACGTAGGTATAGGATTCCTAGACATGAAGATCTTGACAGCATTGATATCTATAAGCTGATCGGGATTCGGGAATAACACCAATCCATAGACAAGGAGAGCCATAACTTCTTCAAAAGCTTGTAAGTCAAGGGAATTCCAACATTCTTGGGCCTTCTCAAACAGAAATCTGGCCAAGAACCCTTTGATACCACTTCTAACTTCCCAATGTCCCTTGATGTCAGATGGTTGTAGGCGTAATGCTTTAGCAATCTCTTCAAGTTTGGGTTCCTTTTCCGTACCGTTGTAGGGTAGTTGACTAAGAATAGGGATCTTCAGAATTCGGGAGAACTCTTCCAATGTAGGCACCAGTTGATAATCCAGGAAAGTAAAGCAGTGGTGCAGAGGGTCAAAGAACTGGAAGAGGACCTTTATCATATCTTCCTCAATGTTGGTGTTGACCAAGCTGATGAGTCTTCCATGCCTCTCACTGAAAGAAGAACTCTCGGGAATCATGGATATAAGTTCCTTAAGCTGAGGAGGGATCCTTACAAGGCTGATCTGAATTGTCTTTCTGCGGATAGTTTCCATGTCCTACAAAACAAGAACAAAGATGAAGATTCGAACCCCTGGAATGGTTAGTGGATGCATATGATGCTGTATGATGTTATAATGCTATGATAAAAACACACCACAAATATCCACAAAAAGCAAACATGGTAAGGCACACAAGTCACACAAGACAGCCCTTAGAGTTTAGGCCAGCATGGGGTCTAGGTATTACCCTCTTGAGGTTGGTGGGCTCAAAACCTGTCCTATCAAAAAGTAACCGGGTTCTAAGGATCTCAATATCATTGGATTATTTTCTGTGTTCACCGTTTCGATTTAGCCACTGAACTGGCGACCGAAATATTCCAAGAAAACAACCCTCAACTGAGTGTAGCATCGAGTATCAACCAACTTCGGACTGCACCAAAGTCAGTTATCTCACTACCCTAAAGAGGCCAAGATGGTTCAATTAAGATTCCTAAGGTCAGTTGATGCTTCACGACACCACGCGGCGGCCCCGTAATCTCCTTGACTTGACTCAAGGGTTACCGGTACTCACCAAAGTGCCACATCAACGTAGCAGACTACTTCAACCGTGTCGGTATACCCCGCACAGTTCCCTCACAATCTTGTTGCTACTTTCTAAAAAGGTATCCCCCAGATCCGGGTTAGGATCTATAGAACTCCCAAGACAGGCCCAATAATATTAAAGCACACAAATCAGGCAATTGAAAACATAAGTATGAGCTATCCTAAGGTACACCTCACTTTAAGTGTCCCCAGCAGAGTCGCCAGTTCTGTGATCGGTGGAAATAGAACTGACTGTTTAAAGCTGGTTCGCGAAATGTCGCGGAAGCAAGAGTCGCCACCGTCTTTTATTTTCTCCAACATGGACAGGACAAAAGCACAGCAAAATTCCTTATGAGATTGTCTCTCGGTTCGGGAGGTAGATTTATAGAAAGGGAAGGTGTTAGCACCCTTTCTATCCGTGGTTATCCACGGGCTCTTAGATACTTGCTCTTATGTTTTCAAAATGTTTGCTTTTCAAAATGTGAGTGGGTTTGAAAAAGTTTCGTTTAAAGATTTCTGAATAACTCTTGTATCTGTCCTCAAGAGTGTTTGAAAAATTGTTTTGAAAGATTTTTGAAAGTGTCAGTGTGAAAAGATTTTTGATTTGTTTTTGAAGAGAGCAAGTATCCATGAGTCATCTACCTACCCTAAGAAATTAGGCTGTATTTTTGTCCTTAAGGTAGTGCCATCCCACCATTGAGAGGTAGGTAGCACCACCGTTGGAGGTGTTCGGGTCAATTCGATTATAGGGACAGTGTGGTCACCGAAGCAACAGTAGGACACCTTAGAAGCTACCCTTATGTCCTTGATCCTTTTTTAATCCGAGGCAACCGTTTCGAGGCAACTATTTCGAGGCAACTGTTTCGAGGTAACTGTTTCAAGGCAACTGGATCAAGGACATAAGGACCGCTAAAACGTCTTATACTTGACGACCACGTTTCGAAGGCAACGAGTGAGGCGTACCCTAGAGGTGGTGTGTGTATTTGTGTGTTATTTTCATGTTAACGGTTATCTTTGATCATGGCATTTGTGAGCTACGCTTGTTTTTAATTAACATACATTCTTTCATGCAATTTAGAATTTAGGATTGTGGAAATTTAAAAGCGGAAAGATAAAAGCTACGCTATTACAAGGCGCGGGTCTATACATCGCCAAAATACAAAGACCCGTTTTTGATAAAATACGGAAAGTAAATAAATACCTAATTACTATTACATTCCTTGAACAGTTACATAATAATCAACGAGAAAAATAATGCGCGAAAGAATAAAATCAGGATGTCCGAGGGTTTTGACCCTTTTGAAATTAAATTGAATTAAAAGCTAATTAATTATTTAATTAAAGAAAAGAAAATATGTTTTTTTATGTTTTTGTATTTATGAAAATAAAGAAAAGAATTAAAATTAAAGTTAGTGAAACCCTAGTTCTAAATTATTTTAATTATTAATGAAAATATTAAAGTTAACCTAATTTACTAATTAATTAATTTACATGTTTATTTACAAAATAATAGTAATAATAAATAATAAATAATGATGAAAATAATTAATTAAGAAAAAGATAAAAAAGATGTCAAAAATCTAATTCTATGTATTTTTTATTTATTAAGAAAAAGTGTCAAAATTAAAACCTAATTTAAACTAGATTAATTGTTAGTTATTTATTTACCAAAAAATAGGTTAATGATGAAATTAATAATAATTAAATATAAAACATTTTTTGATTTTTTGTTTTTATTATGGAAAAAATTATTTCATGGTGAAAAAACAATTAAAACAAATAAAAAGAATTAGAAAAGAAAAGAAAAGAAAATTAAAAAATGCAAACCAAGGGGGGGTGTCAGGCCCAAATGGAGGTTTGTTTGAAGCAATTCTGGCCCAAGAGACAAGGCCTTGTTTGACTTTTCTGATCATGCGTATGATGCTTGACTGGGGTACACCCTGGATTCCATCTTCTGGCCATTGGATTGGGCATCATGGCCATCTGGCAAGCTGTGCGTGAGGCTCATGGTAGGGATATTGAATGAGTGCTGCATGTGAATACGTTAGGACAAAAATCAAGAATTATATGGGGGGACCTGGGAATCGAACCCAGGTCCCAATGCTTGCAATACATCTCATCAACCAACTGAGCCAGGCAACGCATTTGTTATATGGATAGACAAAAAATATAATATATGAAAAAAGATAATCATGCTGAAACAAAGAAAAAACGCGCTAATATTTGAATCTTCCAGTAGCGTAATGCCACGTTCATCTTCTTCCTTGTTCTTCCTGCAATTATAAAACAAGTAGCGGGGGTTTTAAACCCCCACAAACTGAAAGTCCTAGAAATAGCGATTAGCCCTATGCATTACATAAATTGAGCGCGAGTAGTTGGTTGAATTCGTCTGGCCTTGACGAATTCAACCATGGTCATGGCTTAATCAAATTTTTCCTCCTGTAGAAAAACCCAATTTTCAAGCTTATGAACCCTAGATTTTATCCATGGTGGATTTCGATTCAGCGGGCTATAATTCAATTGAATGGTACCAACAGCTTCAGAAGGTCCCTATGAGCATGAATCAATCCAAAAAAATTGTTAAAAGCGCATGAATGATGATATATAAATTTAGAAAATATAGAAAACCGTGTCACTTGTATCTTCTGATTCTTTGCGTGTTTGGACTGGCTCTTGATTGCAAAAGCTTCCCGGAGACTCAAGCAATACGTTTGGATCACTTTTAGGCTTCGAATCCACCTGCAAATGGGAAATCAGTCTTCAAGTTTTTATTGAAATTTTGCAAAGTGATTATATTGTTGCAGCAGCTTTCACGTGTATGTATGAATAGGGTTTACTCTTGCATAAGTATGTGAAGCAAATTAGGTCAAAATAAAGCCCATGAATCCATGAATTGATGACTTGAATCTTTGATTGCTAATCATATATTTTTTCAATCTTTTTCCATGGAAACTTTGCCAATTATGGAAGATCTTGTCTTGTTGATTGATGCACGAAATCCTTAGCATGTGTGGAGTATATTTGATGCATAAAAAGATTTGACAACCATTATTTGATATTTTTCTACAATTAAAACTAATTAAATGAATTAATAAGAATAAAAATTCAATTAATTAATTAAAAATAAGAAAATAAATCCTTTTAATCTCAATGGGTCGTGCATAGGCTTTGGGTAATGATTCAAGAGAGAATTTGAGGCCCATTAGCAAATTTGAAGTGTTTTAGGCAAAGTTGACTTTTGAAAGTTCCCAAAAATTTCCCAACTTCTCCAATGCATATCTTGCTCAATTTTGAAGCTATGAACATGTTCTTGGACATTTTGGAAAGGTATTGAAGTCCTCTAACCAATGCCTTTGGTCCCATGTCATTTTTATTTACCAATCTCAAGTTATGGTCTTTGACTTAAAGTGCCTTTTTGTTGACTTTTGAAAATGACCTATAATGTTGAAATTAATAACTTTTTGTGAGAGCATTTCTTGGACTTGGAGTGTGAAGATGAGTTATAGGAAATGTCATCCCCTTCAAAATGAGCATTGGGTGGAATTTTTCTGATAAACCATGAAGAAGTTATGCCTTGGTCAATTTGCAGTTGACTTTTCAGCTGTCCAAAAATAGAAACTTTTGCATCTTGAGACTTTTTGAGCCATGCTTGTGGAATCATGATCAAGAATTGATCAAATGATGATTGTGGCTTCAAAATAAGATGTTGACCAAAAATTTTGACTTTTGACTGTCAAATGACCATTTTGCCCCTGCAGTTGACTGTGAAGCATTTAGGGTTTTTGACTGTGCAATTTGATGCTGTGAGTCTTGAAACTTGACATATGGATGCTTGACAATGTATATAGGCATATGGGACTTGATTGGACCCTTGAAAACCTCAATTTCTTTGCAAGAACCAAAACCCTAATTTTGACTGTGTTAGGAGGCAATTGGACTGTGCAACCCTTGAGAGATTTTGAATCATCTGGAGATTGATCTTGGCAAATCATAAAGAATATGGGAGGGCAAATTTTGGGGTACAACAAAGGCTTTTTGGGATGTCTGAACTACATTGCCCGATTCATTTCACATGTGACTGCTACCTGTGAGCCAATCTTCAAGCTGCTGAAGAAAGATCAGGTGGTAAAATGGAATGATGAGTGTCAGTCCGCCTTCGAAAGGATCAAGGAATACCTCTAAGAGCCCCCTATTCTGATACCTCCAGTTGAAGGAAGACCTTTGATCTTATACTTGACGGTACTCGACAATTCGATGGGGTGTGTGCTGGGGCAGCATGACGAGTCTGGCCAAAAAGAGCATGCTATTTACTACCTTAGCAAAAAGTTTACCGACTGTGACACCCGATACTCACCGCTTGAGAAAACTTGTTGCGCTTTGGCATGGGCTGCTCGCCGGCTGAGACAGTATATGCTGACTCACACTACCCTATTAATATCAAAGATGGACCCAGTCAAGTATATCTTCGAAAATCCTGCCTTGTCCGGAAGAATAGCAAGATGGCAGATGATCTTAATTGAGTATGACATCCAATACACAACCCAAAAAGCAATTAAAGGGAGTGTGTTGGCAGATCATTTGGTGCATCAGGCCGTGGATGATTACCAATCTATGAATTTCGAGTTTCTGTATGAGAGCATCATGTTGGTGACTGACTGTGAAAAACTTGGACCGGATGAAGGACCTGAGGAAGGATCCCGATGGTCTATGTATTTTGACGAAGCTTCAAACGTGTTGGGTAACGACATTGGTGCCGTGATCATATATCCTGAGGGATGTCATACTCTGTTCACCGCCCGATTATGTTTTAACTGCACCAATAACATGGCGGAGTATGAAGCATGCAACATGGACCTTCGAGCAGCTATCGACCTAAGGATTAAGTTTTTGAGTGTATTCGGAGATTCCGCTCTAGTGATCAGTCAAATCAAAGGCGAGTGGGATACGAAACACCCAAATCTTATTCCTTACAAAGAGTATGTATTGACTTTGCTTCTGCACTTCGAGGAGATAACCTTTGAACACTTTCCGAGAGAGGAGAATCAGTTAGCGGACGCGCTAGCTACCATGTATTCTATGTTCAAGGTCAGGTGGGAAAACGAGGCTCCCCAGATTACCATTGAGAGGTTGGACGAACCCGCACATTGCTGTGACATTGAGACTGAAGAGGTAGCAGATAAACCCTGGTTTCATGAGGTAAAGAGGTATCTTGAGACTCAAGAGTACCCCGAGGGTGCATCTGTTAATGACAAGAAGTTCTTGAGAAGGTTCGCCGCGAAGTTCTTTATCAGCAATGATGTCCTTTACAAGCGTAACCATGATTCAACTTTACTACGATGTGTGGACAAGAACGAGACAGAAAGGATTATGGCAAAATTACATGAAGGTACTTTTGGAACTCATTCCAGTGGACATACCATGGCAAAGAAAATCCTACGGGCAGGATATTATTGGTCTACTATGGAAGCCAATTGTTATCAGCATTCTCGGACCTGTCATAAGTGCCAAGTCTATGCTGATAAGGTGCATGTACCTCCAGTTCCTCTGAATGTCTTGGCAGCTCCTTGGCCTTTTGCAATGTGGGGCATCAACATGATTGGCGAGATCAGACCTACTGCGTCGAACGTGCATCATTTCATTCTGGTAGCAATTAATTATTTCACGAAGTGGGTCGAAGCAGCTTCCTTTTCTACAGTAACCAAGAAAGTCGTGGCGCGGTTTATTCGGCATAATTTGATCTGTCGATATGGTGTACCAGAGAGGATCATTACGGACAATGGTACAAATATCAACAATACGATGATCACTGAGCTCTGCAAATAGTTCAAGATACAACATCACAACTCTTCTCCTTATCGACCGAAGATGAATGGGGCTGTTGAAGCAGCTAATAAGAACATCAAGAAGATTGTGCAGAAGATGACGGTGACATATAAAGATTGGCACGAGATGTTACCATTTGCTCTTCATGGGTACCATACCTCAGCGAGAACTTCAACAGGGGCAACACCCCACTCTTTGGTGTATGGCATGGAAGCAGTCTTACCTATTGAGGTCCAGATACCCTCTCTTCGGATTATGAAGGATGCAGGTTTGAGCGAGGAAGACTGGATCCAGACCCGGCTTGATCAGTTGAACTTAATCAACGAAAAGAGACTTACTGCTATTTGTCATGGTCAGACGTATCAAAAGAGAATGATCAAGGCATTTAACAAGAAAGTCAGACGACAAGAGTATCAAGTTGGGGATCTGGTGATCAAACGCATCATATTGCCGTAAGGTGATCCCAGGGGCAAATGGACTCCTACGTATGAAGGGCCATTTGTGGTTAAGAACATTTTCTCAGGAGGAGCTATGATTCTAACTACCATGGATGGTGATGACCTTCCTCACCCCATCAATGCATACATAGTGAAAAAATACTACGCATAATCAAAGACCCGCTAGGTTGACTGGCCTAGGCAAAAATAAGGGCTTCCCGGTGAACCAAAAGGGTTCGGGCAAAAATAAGGGATGAAAATGAAAAAAAATGTACACCCGGCAAGTCGAAAACCTGAAAAGGCGGCTTGGTCAAAAAAGGGTATCCCGGTGGACTGAAAACCCGAAAGGGCGGTCCAGGCAAAAATTAGGGATTGAAGCGTAACACTATGTCTCATTGGATCATCTTGCAACCAGACTTCAGTATCGACTATCAATCTCGGACGACACCAATCAATCTGATCTACCTTCAACCAAGTAGCAAAGTGATGAGACGCTCGAAGATATAAGGGCAATAGCAGAGTTGGAACCCAGTGGGATTGTTCACATAATTGTTTTTCTTTGTTTTTCACGAATTGTATAAATTCTATCTTTCGGCGGCATTCTCTTAATAGGACGTCAGTCTCTTGTACAAAAAGCCTATTTACAATCCAACTTCAAGTCAATACAATTCATTTTCGCAAAGAAATTTCAAATTGTTTTTCTTTTTTCTGTTTTGTTTTGCAAGAACGTCTAATGGTTCATTTTTGATATATGCATTTGACAATAATTGCTGCTTATAAATATTTACATGCGAAACAAAAGAAGATTACTCGTAATGTCAGGAACAGGGGCAAATAAGAAATGTCCAAACCTTACAGTTGCTCTGTCCACCAGGTATAGGGATAGACCTAGTTGGAGAATATGACTAAAGGTACATTCACTCCCCGCAGAGCAAAAGGTATCTAAAAACATTGATTCTCCCCAAGCAGAGTTTATCTATTACCAGCACTAGAAGATTATCCCCAGTGGAGTTTATTTCTTCCACAAGCAAAAACTCAATCCCCAACATGGATCATTATCGCCAGCAACAGTAATTCATCCTCAGCCAAGGTTATTTCTCCAAATCAACAGATCTTCTAGCAGAGTCCCTCTTCCCCATAGAGTCATTTTCTCGTCAGTTTATTCTCCAGCAGGATTATTCTCACAATCTCCTTCGCACGTTATCCCCAGCAAGAACGAAGAATTCAACTCCTTTCACTCTCCAGCAGCAGTCCGAGATTTATTTTCCCCAGTTAGAGAATATCATAAAAACATTGCATATCCATACATCACGGGCATACGCATCATACAACACAATCTCATTTATTTTGAGAACATCATTTCTCGATACATGTCATGCATTACATACAACTAACTCTTTACCTTTCAGGAAAAAGGTACAATCAAATTCTCACCAAGTTCAAGCTATGAAGCCCAGATCCGACCGGATAGTATCTTGATTTTTACATCATATTGTGAAGCCCGGAGAACAACCGGATAACGGTATCAAACACCGCGAAGCCTGGAATTGACCAGATAGTGGTTTATCTTTAAGCTATGAAGCCCGAATTTGACTGGATAATAGTTTAATCCCCAACAAGTATTGTGAAGCCTGAATTGCGACCAGATAGCAATACAAGTACCATGAAGCCTGGATTCGACCAGATAGTGGTATGTCATAAACACAAGCCATGAAGCCCGGATTACGACTGGATAACAGCTCAACAAGTTATTGTGAAGCCTGGATTACGACCAGATAGCAATACAAGTTATTGTGAAGCCTGGATTACGACCAGATAGCAGTGCGAGACACCATGAAGCCTGGATTCGACCAGATAGTGGTATATCATAAACACAAGCCGTGAAGCCCGAATTACGACTAGATAAAAGCTCAGCAAGTTATTGTGAGGCCTGGATTATGACCAGATAGAAATACAAGTTTCTATGAAGCCTGGATTACAACCAGATAGCAGCCAAAGACACCACGAAGCCTGGATTATGACTAGATAGTGGTATATCTTTAATACAAGTTATGAAGCCCGAATTCGACCGGATAGTATCTTGATTTCTACGAACACCATGAAGCCTGGATTAGACCAGATAATGGTATAAAACATTGTGAAGCCTGGATTACGACCAGATAGCGGTAAAAGACACTAAAGCCTGGATTACAACCAGATAACAGTGAGGGACATTGTGAAGCTTGGATTACGACCAAATAGCAGTTTACCCGGCCAATTACTATGAAGCTCGGATTCGACCGGATATTAGTAGGCTCAAAAATCAAATGGAAGCCCGGAGGCGACCATATAACCACTTGATTTCTTCTGAAGCCTGGATTACGACCAGATAAGAAGCAAGGTATTGTGAAGCCTGGATTACGACCAGATAGCAGTACAGGACACCATGAAGCCTGGATTCGACCAGATAATTGTATAAAGCATCGTGAAGCCTGGATTATGACCAGATAACGATAAAAGGACTGAAGCCTGGATTACGAACAGATAACAGTACAAGACACTATGAAGCTTGGATTTCGACCAAATAGAAGTTTACCTGGACAAATACTAAGAAGCCCGGAGTCGACCGGATATTAGTGTGCCCTAAATTCAAGTTAAAGCCCGGATGCGACCGGATAACAACTTAATTCCTTCTGAAGCCTGGATTACGACCAGATAATAATCGAGAAATCGTGAAGCCTGGATTACGACCAGATAACGATAAAAGGACTGAAGCCTGGATTACGACTAGATAACAGTACAAGACATTGTGAAGCTTAGATTTCGACCAAATAGCAGTTTACCTGGACAAATACTAAGAAGCCCGGAGTCGACCAGATATTAGTGTTCCCTAAATTCAAGTTGAAGCCCAGATGCGACCGAATAACAACTTAATTCCTTCTGAAGCCTAGATTACGACCAGATAAGAATCGAGAAATTGCGAAGCCTGGATCACGACCGGATATCAAGTTTAATCTCATCTCCCCAGTAAGTGACTATAAAGCCTGGATTACGACCATATAGCAGTCGGTCTTATCACTATGAAGCCTGGATTATGACCAGATAGTAGTTCATTTTCACCTCTTCGACTAAGAGACAATTCCCCAGTAGAATAACGGACGACCGAAGCTCTTAAAATTCAATTTTTTCCTCAAGACAGAGACCGGCATTCCCCAGCGTAGTCTTCCTCAACAACAGGTATACTGGCTCTCGCTAAGGAATCTCTTAGGCAATCGACACTCCTCCGGATGGCATCTTTAAGCCCATCTTCCGTCATCAATTTCCAAATGGCATCTGTAAGCCCATTCTCGACATCACAAGACAAATACCACTTCATCCGAGTGTAAATTTCTGGGCACTCTAGTGTTCAATCATCTTCCACCTTCGGATCACGAAAGGCAAGCAAGACAATCTACATCCTCAGGTTTAAGAAGATTGAACAGGGGCAGCTGTTTTACCCCAAAATTTTCCCTTCCATATTTCTCAAAACATCTCAAGAAAGATCCTTAAGTTGCTCAAGGAATTCCAAGGGTTGACCAGACAAACTCTCTCCTAAGGCAGTCTACCTCAAATTAGGGTTTCATGTTGCATCAAGATACTTGAGTCCAAGGGATCCCAAATGCTCACCATTGTACTAATATGTTCTCAAGATCATCCATGTCAAGTTTCAAGCCTTGCAGAGGAAGTTTGCTCAGTCAATTGCTCAAAGGCCTGAAAGTCGACTGTGCTAGGGCAAAAGTCAACTGTGGCCCACATACAGTCAAACTTCAAGATTTTTGGTCAACATCCTCATTTTGAAGTATCATTCATCATTTGATCAAGGGTTGATCATGATTCATCAAGGGTTGCTCACAATTCATCAAAACCTAAAAGTTGCTAAATTAGGGTTTTTGCAGGAAAAGTCAACCTAACTTTGACCAAGCATAACTTTCTCATACTTTATGAGAAATGACCCATACAAAGCTCATTTTGAATAGTATGAAATTACCTATAATTCATCTTCATCTCCCAAGTTCAAAATATGCACTCACAAGAAGTTATGAATTTGGACATTATAAGTCATTTTGAAAAGTCAACAAAAACACCTTTTTTGTCAAAGCTTCATACATGAACATAGAAGACTCAATTTAGATGATACCAAAGGGATTGCTTAGACAACATCTCAAGCTTTCTAAAAAGTCCAAGAACACCTTCATAGATTTAAAATTGAAGAAGTTATGCATTGGTGAAGTTGACCTTTCTTGCAAAATTGCCAAAAGTCAAATATGCCTCAAATTGCATATTTTGTCAAATGGGCCCAACTTTTTGCACTTGTTTTGAGTTTGTAACATGGTCCACGAGCCCTAACTCTTCCCACTTGCCTTTATTTTATTTTTGCCATTTATTTTGATATTTATTTCAATTAAATCAATTTAAATCAAAATAAATCATGGAAATACCAAAATCATTTAAGTCTTGAGATTTGGTGCATGTTCCAAGTTCCTTATACAGCTAGCAACAAAATTAAATCGAGCAAGGCCTATGTGTGCACGAAAAGATTGGTTTTTGGCTTATTTTGGAAAGATTTTCATGATAATCAAATCATGATCAAATACCATAATTGACAAAGATTGAATGGACTTTTGTAAACCTAATTTGATCAGTGATATATAGTGAACAAAAGCAGACAAAAGGCACAAGGTTTGGAGGCGTGTAATGGAAGAACAAAACTTGGAAAAACTCAAGAAAAGTGGTGACTTGATTTCATACTTCCAAGCATTTTCAAGACTCCCAAGCCATCTCTTTCGTTTCCTGGGCATACAAGGAAGCTAGACCAATCAAAAGCAAGCGTCTTCGTGCCCAAAATCCGGTTCCACGACCCCCACGGTTTGCCACTATTTCCAAAATCAAATCTCTTCATTCTTGCATCTTTATCATGTTTCAATAGCATATTTATAATCCTTAACGTGTTTGCAAGCTCATGGTGACAATTAATTGCGTTTTTGTTGGCTATATTGGAATCCACCATTGCTAGGTTTTGTTGTTGTGTTTTGGGATCTTTTTATACAGGAAAAATTGGTCCACAAGAAGGGCACCATGATGCTCAGCAGGCCAAGGCGATTTGATCTACAGCATTAGATTCCATTTATCGTGCATGTGTGTGATTTTGAAATATGCAGGGGTTATAGCGATGAACCTTTGTCCGTAGGTAAAAGTCTCTAACTTTTACCAACAGAGAGGGGGAGAAGAAGGTGGCGTCGCACCACCCCATTAGCCAATTTTAAATTTCGCGCGCTGGGAGTTAATATATTATGTTTTTCAATATAATCTTTATTTTGTCCATTGTATACAACAAGCGCGTTTGGTTCAGTTGGCATTGAGGCAGGTGAAAAGGCCATAGGACCTGGGTTCGAATCCCAGGTCCCCCATGTATTTCATGTTATTTTTATTTGAATGATCAGGCATGCACACAGGCGTGAGGTCCACCATGAGTCCTCAAGGATCAACCATCCAGATATCCAACCAATCCAATCCAACACTTGGCATGAGGAGATCCATGATACGCCCTAGTCAAACATGCAACACTGAATCAGGGAAGTCAACATGGATCAGATTGTTGGGCCTAAAAGTTTGCTAATGGCACCCCCCAAACTTCTGCTTACCAGGCCCAATTTCTTTTTCTTTTGCTTTTTATATTTTATTTATTTAATTTATTTAATTATTTTACTAACAAAAAAATTAATTCTTTTATTTATAAAATCATAAAATCAATTTTCACCCAATTAGATTTAGGTTTTATGTTTTATAAAAAAAATTAATTTAATTAGTTTATTTAATTTTAGGGTAACTTTAATTCTTTTTTTTTTTTTTGTAAATAATTTAAAATAAATTAGAAACTAGGGTTTTTGCTTAATCTAATTTCTATTTTCTTTTCTTAAAAATAACCAAAAATATAAAAATAGGTCAAATTTAATAATTTTCTTAATTTAACTTAATTAATAATTAGGTTCATATTTCATTTAAAACCTTATTTTCTTAAAATAATCAAAAACAACCAAAAAATGATTTTTCTTGTAACTAGGTTAGACGGGGTCAAAACCCTAATTTTCTCTCGTTCTCGATTCACCGCGCGCGTTTATTTTATTTTACAATATTGATGTAATTGCTCATGGGATGTAATAGATTAATTTGGACCTTTCTTTTTCGTTATTTATCGTTTTTGAGGGTTTTTTTGGCTATGTAATTAATACCCGAAGCCTTGTAATAGCGTAGCTTTATTTTCTCGCACTTTAATTCTCGCAAATATTAGTTGTTAGATGTATGATATTAGGGTTGCATTACAAGAATGTATGTTAAATTTAAAATGGTTAGCAAACCCTAAATGTGCAAAGATAATAACTTGAAATTGAATCACTCGCACATGCGCACTCCTAGGGTATACTCTCACTTCGGTTGCCTTCGGTAAAAGATCATTAAGTATATGGTATTTTAGTGCTAGCTCTTTTGTCTAAACAAAGATCAAATGTCCCATTCAGAAATGTTGCCTCGGAAAGGTTGCCTCGGAAATGTTTCCTCAAATATTGATCTTAAGACATTAGGGTTATTAATAAGACGTCCTAACATTGCTTTAGTGATAGTACGTCCCTTTCAAATTAACCCTTACAACTCCAACGACGGTGCTACCTACTCACTAATAGTGGGATATCACTGTCTAAAGGAAATAAGAACAGAAACATTCTCTTTTTCGAGTAGGTAGATGCTAGTAGGTACTTGCTCAAAAAACAAACTTTTCCACACTTACACTCTTTTCAAACTAAAGTTTTCAAAACAACTTCGTAACACTCTTGAAGACAGAAGCAAGGGTTAAATAGAAGTAAAACAAAAACTTTTTCAAATCAAACACGCACAAGCAATTTTTAAAATGATGAGCAAGTACCTAAGAGCCCGTAGAAAACTACGGATATAAAGGGTGCTAATACCTTCCCTTTCTATAATCTACCCCCCCCCCCCCCCCCCCCCCGTACTCAAAATCTCGAAAAAAGGAATTTTTCTGTGCTTTTTTCCTTTCCAGTTGGATAAAATAAAAGTCGGTGGCGACTCTTGCTTACCGTACATTTGCGAATACAAAACGCAAACCAGTATTAACAGTCCGGTTCTTCCACCGTATCACAATACTCAACACATGCCCATTGAGGTCCTCAACTTGCCCAATGATGCCCAAGAATTGATCAGACAAATTCTCTCCTAAAGTAATGAACCCCTAATTAGGGTTTCCATTTTCATCAAGATGGGGGAGCTCCAAAGGTCTCAAATCTTTTCCATAGTCCTAGTATGTCCTCAAGATCATCCATGCCATGTTTCATGCCTTGCACAAGAAGTTTTCTCAGTCAACTGCTCAAATGCCTGAAAACTTTATGTGTTTTTCACAACTTTGAGCCAATTTGTCACCATGATGCAAGATGATTCAAAAGAAACTTTCAACATGAAAGTTGTAGATCTCCATGAGACCTACAACATTTATTTACACAACTTCTCCTAGAAATGCTTGGATCTCAAGTTATTAATCCATGAAGTCATGGTCTTGAAACTAAACACTTAGTGAAATTTTGAGACTTTTAGGTCAGGATTTTGACCTAACTTCTAACCTAAGTTTCACATAGTTCCATTTGGATTTTGCAAAAGTGATTAAAATATAGGTTGTAGAGAACATTACGAGCTTTCAAAAAAGTCCAAGAACTCCTTGAGATCATTTGTGAGCAAGGAGAATCGAAGGTCAGAAGTTGGGGTTTCAAGTTGTTTTACAAGGAAAATTTTGTGATGAACAAAATTCAAATCTCAAACCTATGCTGCATAATCTTTGCTTTGCAGGCCTTAAACTTGTTAGGCACTCCATAGTTAAATGCTTGCACAACCGTTAGAGGCTTCAACTCAAGCATTCAATGCATTGCCCATGCTTTATGTCCATTTTAGGAAGAAAGTGCACAATGGCATTTTGTAAAAGTAGCTTTATACACAAAACATGTTCTTGAGCCTTGCAATTGTTTTCTTCTGATCATACACGACCTATAACTCAAAAGAAGTTTGTCTCAAGCCTCACAATCACTCAGCCCATGCTTGTAATTCATCTTGGCACATACTCCAACTTTTCTTAAAAATCAAGTAACATAGCAATCAACCTATATCTTGTACTTCTGACCCTCTCAAACACTGAAGCCTTCTCCTTACTTATGCACAAGTTATTTGCATCATAACACAGGCAGAAAAAAGCCCAAAAACTCACAAGAACTCAGAGCTGATAACACATACTTCCATTCTTGCATAACCTGACCAAAAACTTGAAACTCACATCTCCCTCGTGCGTTTTCAAGCCTTTTGGTTCCTAAAGCTTTTAAATATCATTTAAAACTCATCCCACACCCTGTTACAAGACTGTAACACCATTAACACCATCTTCCATTTTCAAAAACAGAGCTTTGCATTTGGACTTCTCCAGCACGATTCAGCCATCTCAAGTACAAACTAAATATTGCATTAGCTTCCTGGGACCTCAGTGGAGCTACTCTGATCATCATAACACCTTGAGGAGTTCTCAAACTCAGAATACAATTTCCAGTTTTGAGGTAAGTTTCCTTAACTTGGAACTCTTCACACAAGCATCATTAATGGTTTATTTGTGAATAATAAATGTAGATATCATTGTCCTGAAGCTAACCATGTCCTTAGATTTCATTATTATTGCTTGAGTAGTTAGAATTTTGGAACTGAACCTCTGAAAATAATTAGGTCAAGATTTGGTACTTTCAAAAATTCTCATTCATCTTTGATTTATAGTTTATGATATTTATATGGTTGGATTCGTATGAAAAAATGGAACAAATTTCATGTTTGCATTTTCCATTTTTGTTGAGAAATGGTGAAGTTACAGGTGGTCTGGCTGGAGGTTGAAGATGAAATGTGTTCAGGACTTGTTTTGCCTTACATATTTATCATTTCAGTTATATTAACGGATGTACAGCCACCCCAGTGGTAAGGCAGTGCGCTGGTGTTGTACCCCAAAATTTGCCCTCTCACTTATCAAGAATTTCCTCACAAGATCTCCTTGGACTCAAGACTGCACTAGGGTTTGATCAGCTCAAGACACTTTCTTAAGCACTGATGACCAAAATTAGGGTTTGAGTTTGCACAAGGATTTTTAAACTTCCAATTGCCCATATGACTTTCATGGATCATTATGGACCCCCCAGGATTACTCACGTCAAGTTTCAAGCCTTGGATCACATTTTTGCTCAGTCAATTGAGTAGTTGACCTAAAAATCAATTGTATTGGGGAAAAAGTCAACTGTGGCCAATTTACAGTCAAAATTCATAATTTTTGATCCACATCAACATTTTAGACTCATATGTATCATTTGATCAAGTTTGGATCATAATTCCTCAAGAAATTTGATCAAATCCCCAAAAGGGCAAAATGGTCAAAATTAGGGTTTTGACTGGAAAGGGCCAATTTGAGATTTTTGACCTAGCAAATGGTCAATTGGTTTAAGGCATGATCTCAAGAGCCCAATTGCATCATTTTGACCTAATGACGTGGTTCAAAACATTGTAAGTCCATTGGATTGACAAATGAATTTTGCAGTTAACTGATCAAAAGTCAACTATATACTGAAAAGTCAAACTTTGACTTGTTGGTCACATTCAAGTGCCAAAGATCATAATTCATCAAAACATGTCAAAATATGAAACTTATTCATCAAGAAATCAAAAATTCAAGATTTCATGTTTTTTTCATAACTTTGAAAAAAAATTTCACCATGATGCAAGATGATTCAAGAAAAACTTACAACATGAAAGTTGTAGATCTCTATGAAATTTACAACTTTGCTTTACACAACTACTTCCAAAAATTATTGGATCTCAAGTTATAATTTTATGAACATGTGGTTATGAAACTAAACACTTAGTGAAATTTTGCCCTAATTTGGTCAAGATTTTTACCTAACTTCATGGCATTTTTTCATATAGTTCCAAGGGGAATATTCAAAAGCAATTCAAAGATGGGTTGTAGAGCACATTGCTAGCTTTCCAAAATGTCCAAGAACTCCTTGAGATCATTCTTGAGGAGGGAGAATCGAAGATATGAAGTTAGGGTTTTGTCACTTGAATTACAAGTCATTTTTGATGAACACATGAACCAAATCCAAGCTAGGCTGCATAATCTTTGCTTTGCAGGACTCAAACTTGTTTGTAACTCCATAATTAAATGTTTACACAGCTGTTAGGGCTTTGATCAAAGCCATTGAGCTATTGTCCAAGTTGCATTTCCATTTATGGTACAAAGTTAACAATGCCATTCTTGTAAAGCAAGCTTTTTGCATAAAGTTCACATTGAGCCTCTAACTTGTTCCCTCTGATCACACTCCATCCACAAAGTCAGAAGAAAGCTTGTTTAAAGCATAACCACTTTATCTTAGCAAGTACACAAGGCATGGAAACTTGTTTTGTCAAAAAATCACATGTTTAACTTAAACATGTAAATTTGAATTCTGATCAACTAGAGCACTCCAAACTTGTTGCTTATAAATAGAATCACTATTTGTGAGCTAGGACACGAGCTTGAGCACCCTGAAATACACCAAAACTCTCTCAAATCAGAAATTTCCCACAAACCCCATGGTTGCACAGTTTCTGACCTTGAACATCAAACTCCCATTTCCCTCGTGTGTTTCTTTGCCTTTTAGTTTCTAAAGCTTCCTTACATCAAATACAACTCATCCCTATCCTTATTCCAGAATTGTAACACCATTTACCATAACTTCCATAACCAAAAAATAGAGTCTGCAACTTGACTTCTCCAAGTCATTTCAGCCACTCTCAACTTGAGCAAACCATTGCATTAGCTTCCTAGGACCTCAAGGAAGCTAACCTGATCATCACCATCACTTGAAACAAGCTCAAACTCCAAACACAATTTCCAGTTTTGAGGTAAGTTTTCTCAACTTGAAACTCTTCATACAGGCATCATCAATAGTTTATTTGTGAATAAAACATGTAGATATCATTGCCCTGAAGCTAACAATGTCCTTAGTTTCCATTAATTTTGCTTGAGCTTAGAGAATTTTGAAACTGATATTTATGAAATTTTTAGGGTTCAGATTAGGGCCATTAAAATTCTTGCTTATCTTTGATCTATAGTTTTAATACTTCATATTTCAGGAATCGTGAGAAAATTTGCTAAAAGTTTCATGTTTACAGTTTTCATTTTTTATGAGAAATGAGAAAGTTACAGATGGTCTGGCTGGAGGTTGAAGATGAAGTCTTCAGGGCGCATTTTTCCTTACATATTTATTGTTTTACTTGTATTAACAGCTGTATAGCCACCCCAGTGGTAGAAGCGCACGCCTGTAACCTATGGGACCTGAGTTGGAGCCCTAGTGGTACCCTTTTTTCCCCTTTAATTTTTCATATTTTTACAATTCTGACTTTTTTTTTGTTTGGCAGGCGCTGGGCCCTTTGGGCCTGGTTTATTTTTGTTTTTGCTAACTGACCTCCATATCGACTCTTGGCACCCCCTGGCCCAAGTTATTTATTTATTTATTTATTTATTTTTCATTCATCTTTTCTGAAATATATTTTTTCTAAATATAAAAAATCATAAAATACAAAAAATGATATATTTATATTTTGACTTATTTTGTTTTATTTTTCTCATAAAAAATATTTTTATTTATTACACTTTATTTATTTTATTAAATAATCTTGTAAACTTAATTAATATTATGTTTTTATTTATTTATTTTTCTCACCATTTAAAATACATTATTTTTAAACATAAAAAGGACTAAAAATAATTTATAATGCCATAAATATTTTCAAGATAAAAAATACCAAAAAATACTTTTCTTAAACTTATTTTCTTTTGATTAATTAATAGAATTAGGGTTTTCATTTAAAATCTTTTCTTAATAAATTCAAACTTAATTAACTATTTTCTTTATTTAATTAGGTTAAGACAAAATATTTTTTTCATGAAAACTAAACAAAATTCATTTTCTCTACATTTTGCATCCTTGTACATTTATTCATTTTTATACTTTGTATTTATTCAATTCCTTGTATATTCATACCAATTCAATATGGTTGTAATAGACTAATTGGGTTTAAATTCTTGCAATCCCCATTTACAAATTGTACACCCCCTCCCCACAAATGTTGTAATAGCGTAGTAACTTTAAATTTCGCAAGTTATCGCTTTTATATAGCATGCTAGTAATTAGGGTTTCTATGGAAAGACTAAAATCAATATCTAGAAAACCCTAATTCAAGACAAAACAAGCATGAAAATGATGCACTTGCACACAAAGACCCCTAGGGTTATTCCACTTGGTTGCCTTATACAAAATGGCCATATTATGCATGTGAGGTATCTTAGCAAAAACAAACAAATACAAGATCATAGTCCCTCGATGACGCTAGCTAAGTTGCCTTACAAATGATCTTACTCCCTCCAAAAGAATGCTAAGATACCTTACAACATTGCTAATCATGGTTATACGATGACCCACGCCCGTCCCGTTTACATCCAAAGATAGGGTTGTTTACCAAATCAATGGTAAGAAACCAATGTCAAAGGAAAAGAAAATGAACAAGAAAGACATTTGAATAGGTAGATTGATCCAAATTACTTGCTCCACTTAAAAACAAACATCCTTCAAGAAAATTAACAAGAAATACATTTGAGTAGGTTTCACTTTAAGTGCTCAAAAGGCTGTACGCCGCGCTCGTGCTGAAGGACCACCCCTGAAGATCAGCAACCGTGAAGTCAACACGGTAGAGGATGATGAAGATGGCTGTCACCTGGAGGATTGGATCTTCCCAACTGTCAGTGAAGGGCTCAACAATTGGGAGGCTAGAGATTTTGTCCCAATCACTTTTATCCCACATTAATTTGTCTTTACATTTTGTTGGATCTGTAATATTAAAACAATTCAAACTCTAAAAACCTTGTGTCTTACCCGAGGCATAATGATCCATTTGTAAGGGTTATTATCTCATCTCCACATGACATCAATGAATCATGGACGTTTTGCATATAAAGTTTATGCTCATTGTTTTTCTTTTTACATTTTTTATTTCTTTCAAAGATAGCTATATCCTTACACACACTCACACTCATAATGCAGGTCTACATCCATTCGGGATCCCATGGGTAACGGTTCTGCTATGGCCTTCTGTGACTCTGAAAATCTAATATACCAAGTCGAAGACGAAGGTGAGGAAGATTGTGAAGCACCAGGGGAACTTTCCAGATTGCTACAACAAGAAGAGAGAACCATTCAGCCCCACGAGGAACCTGTAGATACAATCAACCTAGGTACCGAAGAAGACAAAAGAGAGGTCAAGGTGGGTGCCAATATGGAACCCAATGTCAAGGAGCGGTTGATTCAGTTGTTACACGAGTATGTTAAGGTCTTTTCCTGGTCGTATGAAGACATGCCAGGACTTGATGCAGATATTGTGGTACACCGTCTACCTACAAAAGAGGATTACCCACCGGTAAAACAAAACGTTCGTCGTATGCGACCTGAAATGTCAGAGAAGATTAAAGCAGAAGTCATGAAACAATTCAATGCTAGATTCTTGGCCGTCACCTCCTATCCGCAATGGGTTGCCAATGTCATTCCCGTGCCCAAAAAAGACGGCAAGGTACGAATGTGCGTGGACTACAAAGATTTGAATAGGGCAAGCCCTAAGGATGATTTCCCACTTCCCCACATTGACATCCTAGTTAATAATACTGCACAACACAAAGTGTTATCCTTCATGGACGGTTTCTCATGTTACAACCAAATCAAAATGGCGCCTGAGGACATGGAGAAAACAACATTTGTCACACAGTGGGGCACATTCTGCTACAAGGTTATGCCATTTGGACTGAAGAATGCAGGGGCAACCTATCAACGTGCCATGGTAGCTCTATTTCACGACATGATACATCACGAAATAGAGGTCTATGTGGACGACATGATAGCTAGATATCAAACAGAAGAAGAGCATCTTTATCATTTACATAAACTGTTTGAGAGGCTAAAGAAATACAAGCTGAGGTTGAACCCAAATAAATGCACGTTTGGAGTAAGGTCTGGTAAGCTCCTAAGCTTTGTCGTCAGCAATAAGGGTATTGAAGTAGATCCTGCCAAAGTAAAAGCGATACAAGAGATGCTTGCTCCTCATACAGAAAAGGAAGTCAGAGGATTCTTGGGACGTTTGAACTACATTGCCAGATTCATTTCTCACCTGACAGCTACCTGTGAACGAATCTTCAAACTATTGAAGAAAGATCAAGTAGTCAAATGGAATGATGAATGCCAAACTGCTTTCGACAAGATCAAAGAGTACCTGCAAGAGCCTCCTGTTTTGATGCCACCAGTCGAGGGAAGACCATTGATTATGTATCTAACTGTTTTAGAGAATTCAATAGTGTGTGTGCTGGGGATGCATGACGAGTCTAGCCTAAAATAGAATGCTATTTATTACCTGAGAAAAAAGTTTACCGATTGTGAAACACGATATTCACTGCTAGAGAAAACTTGCTGCGCTCTGGCATGGGCTGTTCGCCGGCTAAGACAGTATATGCTGACCCATACTACCTTGTTGATATCTAAAATGGATCATTTAAAATACATCTTTGAGAAACCTGCTCTCTCTGGGAGAATAGCGATATGGCAGATGGTCCTAACAGAATATAACATACAATATACTACCCAGAAGGAAATAAAGGGCAGTGTACTAGCTGATCGCCTTGCTCACCAAGCTGTGGAAGACTACCAGTCCATGAAGTTTGAATTCCCGGATGAAGATATCATGATGGTAAACAATTATGAAGAAATCAGGCCATATGACGGACCTGAACAAGGATCCCGATGGACCCTAGTTTTTGATGGGGCATCTAACGCACTCGACAATAGTATTGGTGAAATACTCATATCTCCTGAAGGGTGTCATACTCTATTTACTGCAAGACTTTGCTTCAATTGTACAAATAACATGGCAGAATACGAAGCATGCATCTTTGGTCTCAAATCTGCCATAGACTTGGGGATCAAATCTTTGAATGTATTCGGAGATTCAACTTTGGTCATTAGATATATCAAAGGGGAATGGGACACCAAACACCCTAACCTTATCCCTTACAAAGAACATGTTTTGACATTGCTCCCACACTTTGAGAAGATTACCTTCGAGCACTTCCCACGAGAAGAAAATCAACTAGCAGACGAACTAGCTACAATGTCATATATGTTTAAACTTAAATGGGATAACGAGGCTCCCTAGATCACCATTGAACGAATGTATGAACCAGCACACTGTCACGAGATTAATACTGAAGAAGTAGTGGACCAACCTTGGTTTCACGAAGTCAAGAGGTATCTCGAAACCCAAGAATATCCAGAAGGAGCTTCAGTCAATGATAAGAAGTTCTTAAGGAGATTCTCTGCTAAATTCTTCCTTAGTAATGGCATTCTTTGCAAACGCAACCATGACTCTGTGTTACTTCGGTGTGTAGACAAGGTTGAAGCTGAAAGGATCATGGATGAGTTACATAAAGGCACTTTTGGCACCCATTCCATTGGGCTTATGATGGAAAAGAAAATCCTACGGGTAGGATATTACCGGTCTACCATGGAAGCAGATTGCTATCAACACTCTCGAACTTGCCATAAGTGTCAGATTTATGCTGACAAGGTGTATGTACCTCTGGTTCCTCTGAATGTCTTGACGATTCCTTGGCCCTTTGCTATGTGGGGAATTGATATGATTGAGGAAATCAAGCTAAAAACTTCCAATGGACACCGCTTTATCTTAGTGGCCATTGACTATTTCACCAAGTGGGTGGAGGCAACTTCTTTTGCTTCCGTGACCAAGAATGTTGTTGCCCGGTTCATCAAGCAGAATCTCATCTATCGTTACGGTATCCCGGAAAGGATCATTATAGACAATGGTACAAACTTGAACAATACTATGATCACTGCCTTGTGCGAGTAATTCAAGATTCAGCATCACAATTCTTCCCCTTACCGGCCAAAGATAAATGGTGTTGTCGAAGCCGCAAATAAGAACATTAAAAAGATCATACAGAAAATGATAGTCACATACAAAGACTGGCATGAGATGCTACCATTTTCTCTCCACGAATATCGTACCACAACTTGCACATCAACCGGAGAAACACCCTTTTCTCTGGTTTACAACATGGAAGCTGTTTTGCCTATTGAGGTCCAGATCCCCTCTCTAAGAATCATGAAGGATGCCGGGTTGAATGAAGACGATTGGATCCAAACTCGACATGATCAAGTAAACTTGATTGATGAGAAAAGGCTTACTGCTGTCTGTCATGGTCAAATGGTTAAAAAACAGATGATGAAGGCTTTCAACAAAAAGGTCAGACGACAAGTATATCAAGTTGGAGATTTGGTGATCAAGCGCATCATACTACCTCTAGGTGATCCCAGGGGAAAATGGACTCCTACATACGAAGGACCATTTGTAATCAAAAACATATTCTCTGGAGGGGCAATGATCTTAACCACCATGGATGGCGACGACCTACCGCATCTTGCGAACGCAGACATAGTCAAAAGATACTATGCATAAGAAACCCGATAGGTTAACACACCTAGGCAAAATGAAGGCATCCCGACGAACCAAAAAGGTTCGGGAAAAAATTAGGGACAAAACAAAAAAAGAATCCGCACACCCGATAAGTTGAAAACCCGAAAGGGCGGCTTGGGCAAAAACGGGTATCCCAGTGGAGTGAAAACCCGAAAGGGAGGTCCAGGCAAAAGTTAGGGAATTAAAGCGTATGACTATGTCCCGTTGGATCACCTTACAGACAACCTGCAAACTCAGAGGTTCTGATAAATTCAATCAACTTCGGACAAGGCAACAAATAGACAAGATGCTCAGAGATACGAAGGCTATAGCAGAATGGGAACCCCATGGGATTATTGCACATAGCTATCTTTTCTTTGTATCAAAATTTTCATTTTTTTTGCGACGACATTCTCTTACTAGAATGTTTGTCCCTTTGTACAAAAATACTTACTCAAAGTCAATACAAAGATATCCCTTTGAAAGTGTAAAACTATATGTTTTTTTTCTTTACTTTTGTGTTTTGTTTTCAAAAACGTCCAATGATTCATTTTTGAACATATGCATTTGAATATAATTACTGTTTATAAATAAGCAAAATCGAAATACAATCACTGATGGATTTAAGAGGTAGGGAAATCTATCTATGCTATTTCCATAATCCCCCGAAGTGTGCAGTTTAATCCCCAGCGGAACAGAGCTTCCAATTATCAATCCCCAGTAGAAGTCATCAAATTTCTCAAGATTCCCCAAATAGGATTTTACAAGCAGTACATGAAATCTCCCTTACAACAGAGTCTATTCCTCCAAGCAGAAATTCATCAACACTTAGACTTCACAACATGAAGACTTATACTCCATATCCTCAACAGCATCAGGGATTTATTTTCTCCAATCCAACAACGATGTGTCAGATTAGCTTGCATACACCTACATTGCATCCATATATCATAAACATTGATAACACAAATGCATTATACCATGCATTTCATACAACATGACTTTGCATTTTAGCTAACATTTTACCCTTTTCAGGATAAGGTTAACAACTACCATTAATGAAGTTCAAAGTTTTTAGATACAGTTCAGATACGCTCCAGACACGGATGCCATTCTGATACTCATTCAGATCCAACTTTCAGATACAATTCAGATACACTCCAGACACGGATGCCATTCTGATACTCATTCAGATCCAACTTTCAGATACAGTTCAGATACGCTCCAGGCATGATGCCATTCTGAGACTCATTCAGGTTTCAACTTCCAGATACAGTACAGACACGCTCCAGACACATATTCCATTCTGATACTCATTCAGAGCCTCTTCCAGACACAGTTCAGATATGCTCCAAACACAGACACCATTCTGATACTCATTTGTTCAGCTTACAAATTACAATTCAACAATCACTCTTGGATGGAATATACAAGCCCATCTCCAACAACTTTCTATCATCTCTCCAAATGGCATCTTTAAGCCCATTCCCTCTACCATCATATCGCCTAGTGCAAATTTCTGGGCACTCTAGTGTCCAATCATCTTCCACCTTCGAGTCACGAATGACAAAACATGCCAATCTAACTCTTCATGCTTAAGAAGATTGAACATGGGCAGCTATTTTACCCCAAATTTTTCCCTCTCACTTATCAATAATTTACTCACAAGATCTCCTTGGGATCAAGACTGCACTAGAGTTTGATCAGCTCAAGACACCTCCTCAAGCACTGATGACCAAAATTAGGGTTTGAGTTTGCACAAGGATTTTTGAACTTCCAATGCCCCATATGACTTTCATGGATCATTATGGATCCCCAAGGTTACTCATGTCAAGTTTCAAGCCTTGGATCACATTTTTGTTCAGTTAATTAAGCAGTTGACCTAAAAATCAGTTATATTGGGGAAAAAGTCAATTGTGGCCAATTTACAGTCAAACTTCATAATTTTTGATCCACATTAACATTTTAGACTCATATGTATCATTTGATCAAGTTTGGATCACAATTCCTCAAGAAATTTGATGAAATCCCCAAAAGGGCAAAATGGTCAAAATTAGGGTTTTGACTTGAAAGGGGCAATTTCTGATTTTTGACCTAGCAAATGGTCAATTGGTTTAAGGCATGATCTCAAGATCCAAATTGCATCATTTTTACCTAATGACATGGTTCAAAACATTGCAAGTCCATTGGATTGATAGATGAATTTTGCAGTCAACTGATCAAAAGTCAACTGTATACTGAAAAGTCAAACTTTAATTTTTTCATCACATTCAAGTGCCAAAGATCATAATTCATCAAAACATGTCAAAATATGAAACTTATCCATCAAGAAATCAAAAAGTCAAGATTTCATTTTGAAAAGTCAAAATTTCTAAACATAGAAATTTTTCTAAGTATTGGAAATTTCATGTTTTTTTCATAACTTTGAACAAATATTTCACCATGATGCAAGATGATTCAAGAGAAACTTCCAACATGAGAGTTGTAGATCTCCATGAAATATACAACTTTGCTTTACACAACTCCTTCCAAAAATTCTTGGATCTCAAGTTATAATTTTATGAACATGTGGTCATGAAACTAAACACTTAGTGAAATTTTGTCCTAATTTGGTCAGGATTTTGACCTAACTTCATGGCACTTTTTCATATAGTTACAAGGGGAATCTTCCAAATAAATTCAAATATGGGTTGTAGAGAACATTGCAAGCTTTCCAAAATGTCCAGGAACTCCTTGAGATCATTCTTGAGGAGGGAGAATCGAAGAGATGAAGTTAGGGTTTTGTCACTTGAATTACAAGTCATTTTTGATGAACACATGATCCAAATCCATGCTAGGCTGCATAATCTTTGCTTTGCAGGCCTCAAACTTGTTTGTAACTCCATAATTAAATGTTTACACAACTTTTGGGGCTTTGATCCAAGCAATTGAGCTATTGTCCAAGTTGCATTTCCATTTATGCCACAAAGTTAACAATGCCATTCTTGTAAAGCAAGCTTTTTGCATAAAGTTCACATTGAGCCTCTAAATTGTTCCCTCTGATCACACTCCGTCCACAAAGTCAAAAGCAAGCTTGTTTAAAGCATAACCACTCTATCTTAGCAAGTACACAAGGCATGGAAACTTGTTTTGTCAAAAAATCACATGTTTAACTTAAACATGTAAATTTGAATTCTGATCAACTAGAGCACTCCAAACTTGTTGCTTATAAATAGAGTCACTATTTATGAGCTAGGACACGAGCTTGAGCACCCTGAAATACACAAAAACTCTCTCAAATCAGAAATTGTCCAAAAACTCCATTGTTGCACAGTTTCTGACCTTGAACATCAAACTCCAATTTCCCTCGTGCGTTTCTTGGACTTTTAGTTTCTAAAGCTTCCTTACATCAAATATAACTCATCCCTATCCTTATTCCAGAACTGTAACACCATTTACCATAACTTCCATAACCAAAAAACAGAGTCTGCAACTTGACTTTTCAAAGTCATTTCAGCCACTCTCAACTTGAGCAAACCATTGCATTAGCTTCCTAGGACCTCATGGAAGCTAACCTGATCATCACCATCACTTGAATCAAGCTCAAACTCCAAACATGATTTCCAGTTTTGAGGTAAGTTTTCTCAACTTGAAACTCTTCATACATGCATCATCAATAGTTTATTTGTGAATAAAACATGTAGATATCATTGCCCTGAAGCTAACCATGTCCTTAGTTTCCATTAATTTTGCTTGAGCTTAGAGAATTTTTAAAACTGAAATTTCTGAAATTTTTAGGGTTCAGATTAGGGCCATTAAAATTCTTTCTTATCTTTGATCTATAGTTTTAATACTTTACATTTCTGGAATCGTGAGAAAATTTGCTACAAGTTTCATGTTTACAATTTTCATTTTTGATGAGAAATGAGAAAGTTACAGATGGTCTGGCTGGAGGTTGAAGATGAAGTCTTCAGGGCACATTTTTCCTTACATATTTATTGTTTTACTTGTATTAACTGATGTATATCCACCCAGTGGTAGAAGCGCGTGCCTGTAAGCTATGGGACCTGGGTTCGAGCCCTAATGGTACCCTTTTTTTCTTTCATGTTTTCATATTTTTACAATTCTAACTTTTTTTTTGTTTGGCAGGCGCTGGGCCATTTGGGCCTGGTTTATTTTTGTTTTTGCTAACTGACCTCCATATTGACTCTTGGCACCCCTGGCCCAAGTTATTTATTTATTTATTTTTCATTCATCTTTTCTCAAATATATTTGATCTAAATACAAAAAATCATAAAATACAAAAAATGATATATTTATATTTTGACTTATTTTATTTTATTTTTCTCATAAGAAATTTTTTTTTGTTATAATTTATTTATTTTGTTAAATAATCTTGTAAACTTAATTAATATTATGTTTTTGTTTATTTATTTTTCACACCATTTAAAATACATTATTTTTAAATATAAAATGGACTAAAAATAATTTATAATGCCATAAATATTTTCAAGATAAAAAATACCAAAAAATACTTTTCTTAAACTTATTTTCTTTTGATTAATTAATAGAATTAGGGTTTTCATTTAAAATCTTTTATTAATAAATTCAAACTTAATTAACTATTATCTTTATTTAATTAGGTTAAGACAAAATCTTTTTTTCATGAAAACTAAACAAAATTCATTTTCTCTACATTTTGCATCCTTGTACATTTATTCATTTTTATACTTTGTATTTATTCAATTCCTTGTATATTCATACCAATTCAATATGGTTGTAATAGACTAATTAGGTTTAAATTCTTGCAATCCCCATTTACAAATTGTACACCCCTCCCCACAAATGTTGTAATAGCGTAGTAACTTTAAATTTCGCAATTTATTGCTTTTATATAGCATGCTAGTAATTAGGGTTTGTATGGAAAGACTAAAACCAATATCTAGAAAACCCTAATTCAAGAAAAAAACAAGCATTAAGATGATGCACTTGCACATAAACACCCCTAGGGTTATTCCACTTGGTTGCCTTATGCAAAATGGCCATATTATGCATGTGAGGTATCTTAGCAAAAACAAATAAATACAAGATCATAGTCCCTTGATGACGCTATCTAAGTTGCCTTACAAATGATCTTAGTCCCTCCAAAAGAATGCTAAGATACCTTGCAACATTGCTAATCATGGTTATACAATGACCCACGCCCGTCCTGTTTACTTCCAAAGATAGGGTTGTTTAACAAATCAATGGTAAGACAACAATGTCAAAGGAAAAGAAAATGAACAAGAAAGACATTTGAGTAGGTAGATTGCTCCACATTACTTGCTCCACTTCAAAACAAACATCCTTGCTATTTTCAAAACAAACACTTACACTTTTAAAACATCTTACAAACTTGAAAACATTTTCAAAAGATCAACATCTTTGTATACGTTCTTACGAACAAGAATCATTATAAAGATTTCCTAAACAATGGCCTCTTTACAAAATACTTTCAAAAACCACACAAAGCATAATTTCAAACAAAAGCAAGTGATCTAGCAAGTAAATAAGAGCCCATGGAAAACAATGGATGAAAATGGTGCTAATACCTTCCCTTTTCATAATCTAGCCTCCGAACTCAAGAAATAATCTCAAAGGTCTTTCCTGTGCTTTTTCACCTTTCCTTTTGGATAAAAGAAAAGTCGGTGGCGACTCTTGCTAACCGCAACATTTGCGATCAAACGCAAAATCCTCAAGTCAGTTCTCCCACCGTATTACAGTTGGTAACCAAGAGTCATGGGTTCAAACCTCAGCGTGCTGCCTTTTGCATTTTTTCACATTTTCTCACATTATTTTGACTCTTGCAGCGCCTGGGCCTCCATTTGTTTGGGCTTAACCTTTTTTGCTATTTTTTGCCCCCTTCCTTGTTCTTAACACCCCTGGCCCATTTATTCTTCTTTGTTATTTTTATTTCCTTTTTTTATTTATTTTTTATTTCATTTTCATTTTATATTTTCTTTGTTATTACTATTATTATTATTATTATTATTATTATTATTATTATTATTATTTTCATTAATAAAAAATCCCAAAAAATATTTATATTTTATTATTTATATTTATTTAGTTTATTTTTCATAAAAATAAAAGAACAAAAACATTATCTTTAATTAATGTTTTTGAATACTTAGATAATAAATTTTAATTATTATTTTTCTTGTAAATTAAAATCAGTTTAAAATTTAGGATCTTTTATTTAATTATTTGTATTTACTAGTTTAATTAAATTCACAAAAACCCTAAAAATTTGTTTCCTCTAAATTAATTTATTTTACTAACTTAATATTAATTTCCTTATTTTTAGTTGATTATTTTTATCTTAATTAATTAGGTCAAAAACCCCATTTCATAAAAAACCAAACAAAAAAATCACATCCCTTCTTACATTTTATATTCTTGCATTTTATTTTTATTTTGTACATTTATCCAAAGTTCAATATGGTTGTAATAATTTATTTAGATTTAATTTCTTGCAATTCCCCATTTGTAATTTGTACACCCCCTCCCCAAAAATGATGTAATAGCGTAGTAATTTTATTTTCCGCAATTTAAATGCTTTATTTACAAATGATAGTAATTAGGGTTTTATATGGAAAGATTAAAACCAACAAATAGCAAACCCTAATCAAAGACAAATCAAGCATGAAAATCAATACACTTGCACACATACACTCTTAGGGTAAATCCACTTGGTTGCCTTACAAAAATGGCCATATTATGCATGTGAGATATCTTAGCAAAAACAAGCAAAATACAAGATCATAGTCCCTCGATGACGGTATCCATGTTGCCTTTCAAAATGATCTTAGTCCCTAAAGAAAAATTCTAAGATATCTTACAAAATTGCTAATCATGGCTATACGATGATCCTTTCCCGTCCCTTAAACATCCAAAGATAGGGTTACTTACCAAATCAATGGTAAGATAACAATGTCAAAAGAAAGAAGAAATAAACATGAAAGACTGTTCAGTAGGGAGATTGTTCCTAATTGCTTGCTCAATTATAAAACTAAGAACATCCTTTCTATTTTCAAAACAAACACCAACACTTTCAAAAACATCTTTTAAACTTGAAAACATTTGCAAAAGATCAACACTCTGTATACATTCTTACGAACGAAAATCATTACAAAGTTTGCCTAAACAATGGAAACTTTTCAAAATACTTTCAAAAACCACACAAAGCACATTTTCAAACAAAATCAAGTTATCTAGCAAGTAACTGAGAGCCCATGGAAAACCATGAATGAAAAGGGTGCTAATACCTTGTTGGATTAAAATATCCAGCGTCAACCTTAGGGATTCGAAGGGCTTAACATCCCCCCATGGGCGCCTACACAGGTGTGTTAGGTGGGCCAGGTAGGTCCCTTGTTGGATTTGCTATAAGGAAATAGAGTAGCACCTTGGCTACAAGCAATTGCTTTTAGCGCAGTGGTAGGCGCTTGATCCAGTTTATGTGGTATCAGAGCAAGGTCATGGGTTCGAATCCCCCCGGCTGACACTCGGGAGGAGATTGTTGGATTAAAATATCCAGCGTCAACCTTAGGGATTCGAAGGGCTTAACATCCCCCCATGGGCGCCTACACAGGTGTGTTAGGTGGGCCAGGTAGGCCCTTTGTTGTATTCGCTATAAGGAAATAGAGTAGAACCTTGGCTACAAGCAATTGCTTTTAGCGCAGTGTTTCTTCAGATGTTTCTTCAACTGCCTGCAAAACTTTAGACTCAGATATTTTGTTAGATTTTAATGCTAAAGGCTTACCTTGCTTCTGAGGTTCATCAGCTTCCAGCTCTATCTCGTGGCTTCTGAGGGAGCTGATAAGTTCCTCCAGAGAAATTTTGTTGAGATCTTTAGCTAGCTTCAGCGCTGTAACCATTGGCCTCCACTGCTTTGGCAAGCTTCTGATGATCTTCTTCACATGATCAACAGTAGAGTATCCTTTGTCCAGAACCTTGAGACCAGCCACCAGAATTTGGAATCTTCAGAACATTGTTTCAATGGATTCACTTTCTTCCATTTTGAATGCCTCATACTTCTGAATGAGCGCAAGAGCTTTAGTTTCTTTGACCTGATTGTTGCCTTCATGCGTCATTCTGAGTGAGTCAAACATGTTCTTTGTTGTGTCTCTGTTAGAGATCTTTTCATATTCAACTTAAGAGATGGCGCTGAGAAGAATGGTTCTGGCCTTGTGGTGATTTTTGAAGTCACGCTTTTGTTGATCAGACATTGCTTTCCTGTCAATCTTCTGACCGCTTGCATTCACTGGGTGCATGTACCCATCTGTCACCATGTCCCACAGATCAGCATCATGTTCCAGAAAGAAGCTTTCAATTCTGTCTTTCCAGTAATCAAAATTTTCTCCATCAAAGACTGGAGGTTTGCCGCTGAATCTGTCTCTGTCTTCATTGTTATCATTGCTGGTGTGTTGATAAGTTCCTGCCATTGTGTTTTTCTGACGCTGGATCTTGTACTAACACGATTAAGTGTTTTAGCTCAGAACCAGGCGCTCTGATGCCAATTGAAGAAGTGAAAAACACAAGAAGGGGGGTTGAATTGTAAAAACTGGAAATCAATTGCAGTCAACGCAGTATTTTTATCCTGGTTCGTTTGATCTCAAACTACTCCAGTCCACCCGTCAAGGTGATTTCGCCTCTCTCCAACGAGGTCTTAATCCACTATATTCAACTGAATATTACAACTGCTTTAACAACTGCTAAAGCCTTCTTGAGTCAAACCACAAACCGGTTTCTCAAGGAAATACTTTCTTACAGATAATTGAAATCTAAGTGTGT
Source organism: Vicia faba (assembly GCA_948472305.1). Lineage (NCBI taxonomy): Eukaryota > Viridiplantae > Streptophyta > Magnoliopsida > Fabales > Fabaceae > Vicia > Vicia faba. The sequence goes on along the minus strand of OX451736.1, from coordinate 1,463,012,315 downwards.
TGAATGTTTTCTACAAAAACTGTTTATCACAACTGTGATACTACACAATTTAAGCTTATGAGAACTAGAGTGCTAAAATAATTGAGTAAAGAATTTGAGAGCTTTTAGCAAACTGAGAGTGAGGAAGATGATGAATAACTTTAGGCGTGTAGAGTGTTGTAGAGCATTAGCCAATTCAATCTTCATTGACTTGTTTATATAGCATTGGAAATAAGGTACGTTGGAGTAGTAATTCCGTTTCAATGCTAATAACATTCTTTCCTTATTAAGCAGATCTTGTCTGGAATGATGCCGTTGGTAATAAATCATCTTGAATGCACAGTACTGTTTCCACTTAAACGTGTTCTGGCTTTGGCTCATTCTGACGTTGCTAGATGCTGATGAGTTGTTGTTTCCCAGATCAGAGTTCAGATTGTTAAGCGCAGATCTGTTCATCAAGCTTCAGCGTAAGCGCAAGTTGATCTTCTGATTCTGGCATCTGATTCTGATGATGATGTTCTCTTGCTGATATCCATCAGAGTTTCTGTAAAACAGAATGTAATTTTTTGATAGCATGTGTGTCTTACATGAATCATACAATTAATGTATCTTAGCATTTTGTTATCATCAATACTTAAACTTAGGGTAGTAGATTCAAACTTTGTTCTAACAATCTCCCCCTTTTTGATGATGACAAAAACTAGATATTTTTTGATTGAAAATTAACGTGAAAAGTATCAGAGATAACCAAATAGTAAAGAGTGTCAGAATAAAATAGGAAGTTTTCAAAGATAAGGGATAAAGAGATATCAGAGTTTGGATCGGAGATACTCCCCTTGAATTTATTACTTCCCTTTTTAATTCCAAGAGTTCTTCAGGATCAGATCTTTACTGACTTTCTTTGAACATCAGAGTATCAGAGCTTCAGACCAGAATATCAGAGCTTCGATGTATCAGAGATGATTAACTTCTTGTACCTGTAGACTTATGCAAAACAGAAAACATTCAAGTATATCATAGTGTTAGAATGTTTGAGACTTTTTGTCTCAGTAATCCGTTATTGAAAAATATCATTCTTGTTCTCCCCCTTTTTGTCAACAATAAAAAAGTGTAAGTAATATAAGCTAAAACGATCAGAGCAGAAAAACTGTTATATTTAATTCAGAGCCAGACAAACAGTACAGATGATATGCAAAGAAAACAATGAAAATATCATGAATGAAAATCTAAGGTTGGGGTGGAAGGCGTGTGAACAGAGTCTCTAGCATTGTCTTAATCTGATCAGCAGTTTCATTATGCTTGTGCACCATGCTGACTACTGTATCAATCTTGCTGTCTTGCACATCCATCCTTTCCTTCATCTTCTGATCATTCTCATCCATTCTTTGCTGCAGACGAATATCATTCTGCTTCAGCTCTTCCAGAGTCTGCCTGTCCAGGGCAGCTTGAGAAACGTCAGAAGCAGGATACTTCTGAGAGCTTTCTGCAACATCTTCAACTTGACTAACCTCTTCAGCTTGAATAGTCTAACCTTCTGCTGGCTGCACTTTTGAAGCTGGACGCTTCTCAGACCATGGCTCACTATCCAGAAAGAGCAATTCGTCCTATGGCAGCTGACTTTCAACTTCCTTCAGCAGTTTGCTGAAGTTCTGTTGTGCTTGTTCATAATTGATGTCTTGCAGCTCGAGGGCTTCAGCGCGTACCCACTTTCTGAATTGAGTCCAGAGATGGTATGAAGCGGCAGGGTCAATCATTCTAGGACAAACCTGCTTTAGAGAAGCAATCCAATTCTGCAAGCCTGTTTCAAAATTCAAAATGTCAGCACCAACATCTAGTTATTTGGGTTTGGGGATGGCTATTTTGTGTTTAAGGTCAGCAAGACGGTTAAGGCTTGTTAAATCAATAAAGGTACTGCTGTGGTCTTCAGTATTTTGTTTGGGAGATGGAGTGGGCGAATTAGAAATGATTATTGGACTGTGTGGAGTATTGGGAGGGGTAGTTTCTGGTGAGGATGGCAGCTGGGGTATGTTTACAGTAGTACCACATGGCAGCTGAATTGCCAAGGGTTGAGGTTCAGAGGATTGAGGAGAATGAGGTTCAGGAGTTTGATGTTCAGGTGATGGAGTTTCAGAGTGTTGAAACTCAGGTTGTGGAGGTGATGGTTGAGGTGAGAGTGGATGAAGTTCTGGTTGTGGAGAGGGAGGAGGAATTTCTGGTTGTGGAGAAGGAGGTGGAATTTCTGGTTGTTCTGGTATGGGTGAAAGAGTATGTTCTGGTTGAGGAGAGTGGGCAATTTCTGGTTGAGTGTTTGGATTTTCTGAGAGGGGAGCGGAAGCATGTTGATCAATTTCAGAAATAACTTTATCAAGTTCTGATTCTGTTGATGTTGTGGGTTTTGGAGTTTGGGATTTGGTGCGAGATCTCCTGAGAGTCAGTGACTCAGAAGGGTCAGCCTCTGGTTCGGTTTCATCAATGGTTGGTATGGGGATTGGAAGTTCAAATGAAGCTGGGGTTGGGATTGATGTTGGAATAGCAGAAGAATTTAAAACATTAGCAGTAGATAGATTACCTCTCTTCTTAGGGGTTTTCTGGGATGGTCCTTCTGAAGTGGCCTTTCTTTTCTTCGTCTTCTTCATAGTAACTTCTGGATTTTGCTGAAGCAGATCTTTTATGTTCAGAGTGGGATCTGTGCCATCAGCCTTGCAAGCGTCCAAGTATCTGAGAACAATGTTTGGTTTAGAGTCAATCTTAGAAAATATTGGAAAGTCATCCAGAGGGACTCTTCTGCTGGTGATGTCAGCCAGAGGAGTGATGCTGGGCTCCTTTCTGATATTCTCTATCAGTTTCATTTTCTTCAGATTCTTGGCATTCAAAGGCTTGCCAACAGTAGGTTCAATAGAACTTAATTCCCGAGCTTCTGTAAGGTGTTCTATCAGCCTATTCTCAGTCAGAATGTCTGATATTAACCTGCCAAAGGGTATCCAGTCCCTTTTGTCCTTTCTTCTTCCCTTGTCTCCTTGACGCTGGTCCTGAGGTGATTAAACAGAAGATGAGCCAAGTTAATCTTTACCTTCTGATTAATAAAATAGATCAGAAACTGCTGATCTATGTTTATATAATCAGGGGAGCTTGTGGGCTTCCTGTGATTGAAGCACCCCAGAATAATCTTCGCCCATATTCTGTGCTGATCCTTTAAGTCTCTGATTTTGTTGCTGGGAACCCCATGGGTGAAAATCTCTCTTGCAATGACAACAACATCTGAGCATCTTTCTGCCATGTCGATACAGCGGATGCCACCACCGTTGTATCCAATAAGTCTAGCAATGTGATCCTCAGTGATCACAATCTTCTTTCCCATTATGTAGGAGGTAACTTGATGTGTTGATGAGGACGCATGAATCCAGAATTCCTTGACCAATACTGGGAACATTGGACCCACCAACCTATCAAAGTATCTCTCCCATCCTTGTGCCCTAACTTCTTCTGTCAAATCGAATCCATTTTCTTTCAGACTGGAGAAGTCAACAATCAGTTCAGACAGCACTTCCAAGTTCTTCACTGGTGTAAGGAGCGTTCTAAAGGGAATTTGGTATTGTGAAGATGAAACCTCCTTCTGAGAACCTGCAGAAACAGTGCTAGAGGTTGCCATGTTCACACTTAGGGTTTTCTGAGAAAACTTGAAAAATGGGTTTCTTTTGAGAAAGATGAACACACAAGTAAGAATGCAGAGAAAGTATTTGGATGATTGTAAGAAACGGTAAAAGATTAATGAATGATGTTAATGTGCTTAAATAGATTTAAAAAAATTTTGAAAACGTAAACGGTTTTAAGAAAGAGAATTATTTCATGATTACATTTTAAAACATGATTACGTGCATTTAATGCTTGCTGATTTTGGGGGATTTGAGAAAGATACTTGAAACGGTTACCAGACATGTGTCTCAATGCACCCAATCAGCGTTTTGCCTTCTCAGAAGCGTGCACGCGTGTTCTGCTTCAGAGATTTGCTGATGATTGGATGACACTTGTTTGATTTAGTGAGCAGCACGTCTATCCTTGAGCTGAAACGCTCAGATCTTTAAGAATAGAATCTAATACAATCTGCATGTCTATCTTTCTGAAAGGAGATTGATCAGAAGTTCACAGTAAACAGAAAACACATTCTGTAGGTTAGTATATAAAATTAAAATATTTTCACTCTGGGCAGAGTTTCATGCTGAGATGTTTCAGAATGAAATTGAACTTATCTTCAGAAAGGGGTTTAGTGAAGATATCAGCCCATTGATGGTCTGTATCAATAAATTTTAAGTTCAAAATTCCTTTCTGAATATAGTCCCTAATGAAGTGATGTTTTATTTCTATATGCTTAGCCCTAGAATGAAAAATAGGATTTTTACTTAAGCAAATGGCAGAAGTATTGTCACAGAGTATAGGGATGTTACTCTCAAAAATCTGGAAGTCTTCAAGCTGACTTTTCATCCAGAGCATTTGTGTGCTGCATCCAACTGCTGCTATGTACTCAGCTTCTGCTGTTGATAGCGCAATTGTGGATTGCCTTTTGCTGGACCAAGAGTTCAGATTTTCTCCCAGAAACTGGCAACTTCCAGAAGTACTTTTACGCTCTACTCTGTCTCCAGCAAAGTCAGCATCGCAGTAGCCTACTAAGCTGTAATCACTAGATTTTCTATAAAATAAACCCAGATTAGTAGTACCTTTCAGATACTTGAAAATTCTCTTAACAGCTGTTAAGTGAGATTCTCTAGGATCTGATTGGAATCTAGCACAAATACATACGCTGAATAAAATGTCAGGCCTTGAAGCCGTCAGATAAAGGAGAGAACCAATCATACCTCTGTAGACCTTCTGTTCTACCTTTTTGCTTACCTCTTTTCTTTCCAGAATGCACGTGGGATGCATTGGAATCTTTGATGGCTTACATTCTGAGAGGTCAAATTTCTTCAGAAGATCTCTGACATATTTGCTCTGATGAATGTAAGTTCCCTCTGGAGTTTGATTGATCTGAATTCCTAGAAAGAATTTCAGTTCCCCCATGAGGCTCATCTCAAATTCTGCCTGCATACACTTAGCAAATTTTCTTCCAAGAGAAGGATTAGTAGATCCAAAAATAATATCATCAACATAAATTTGGCAAACTAAGATGTCATTCTTAACTGACTTACAGAATAGGGTAGTGTCCACCTTCCCTCTGGTGAATTATTTTTCTAACAGAAAGTTACTTAGTCTTTCATACCAAGCTCTGGGAGCTTGTTTTAGACCATATAGTGACTTCTTTAGTTTGAAAACATATTCTGGATTTTTTGTACTTTCAAAACCAGGGGGTTGGTGCACATAAACCTCTTCTTCTATATAACCATTTAAGAATGCACTCTTGACATCCATCTGATACAGAGTGATGCCTTTGTTAACAACAAATGAAATTAAAAGTCTGATAGATTCTAACCTGGCAACTGGAGCAAAGGTTTCTGTATAGTCTATCCCCTCTTGCTGACTATAACCTTGTGCTACAAGTCGTGCTTTGTTTCTGATAACTTCACCTTGTTCATTCAGCTTGTTTCTGAACACCCATCTTGTTCCAATGACGTTGAATCCTTTTGGTCTGGGAACAAGATCCCATACGTCATTTCTGGTGAATTGATTCAGCTCTTCTTGCATTGCTAGAATCCAATCGTTGTCCAGAAGTGCTTCATCAATAGAAGAAGGTTCAATCAGAGACACAAGTCCCATGAGGGATTCTTCAGAGTTTCTGAAGCTGGCTCTTGTTCTGATTGGATCTTCCTTTCTTCCTAAGATAGTTTCTTCTGGGTGATCCAAGCTGCTTCTGGGTAGTCTCTTCTGAGGTTGATCAGCAGCTGTTGTAGGATTGCTAGCAGTGCTCCTTTCAGATGTTGAAGGAGTGTCTTTGTTGAGAGCTTCTGATAACTTGTCTTCAGAACCTGTAAATTCAACTTCCATACCTGCAAAAACTTCATTCTGCTTTGACTTTTCAGAGTCAAGCTTATCATCAAAACGAACACTGATTGATTCTTCCAAATTCTGTGTTTCTGTATTGTATACTCTGTACCCTCTTGAGCGTTCAGAGTATCCTAACATAATACACTTCTGTGCTTTAGAGTCAAACTTGTTCAAATAATTTTTTGTATTTAACATAAAACAAGTACATCCAAATGGATGAAAATATGAAATGTTTGGCTTTCTGTTCTTCCACAATTCATATGGAGTCTTTTCCAGAATAGGTCTTATTGAGATTCTATTATGAATGTAGCACACTGTGTTTATTGCCTCTGCCTAGAAGATCTTAGCAACGTTTGTCTCATTGATCATGGTTCTGGCCATTTCTTGCAATGTTCAGTTCTTTCGTTCTACAACTCCATTTTGTTGGGGAGTTCTAGGACAAGAGAAATCATGCAGAATGCCTCTGTCATTAAAGAATGACTCAAAATATTTGTTTTCAAACTCTCCACCATGATCACTTCTGACTTTAACGATTCTAAGATCCTTTTCATTCTGAACTTGGTTACAGAAGGTAACAAACACATAGTGTGACTCATCCTTGTGTCTTAAGAACTTTACCCATGTCCATCTGCTATAGTCATCTACGATTACTAACCCATACTTCTTGCCACTGACTGAAGCAGTTTTAACTGGTCCAAATAAGTCAATGTGCAGAAGTTCTAACGGCTTAGAGGTAGAAACAACATTTTTAGATTTGAAAGAAGGTTTTGCAAACTTGCCTTTCTGACATGCTTCACACAGAGCATCTGAATTGAACTTCAGATTAGGAAGTCCTCTGACCAGATTGAGTTTGTTAATCTGAGACATTCTTCTCATACTAACATGCCCCAATCTTCTGTGCCAGATCCATTGCTCGTTGTTAACAGACAGAAGACACTTTACATTCTGACTTTTCAGTTCAGAGAGTTTGATTTTATAAATGTTGTTTTTCCTCTTTCCATTAAATAGGATGGTCCCATCTTTCTGACTAACAGCTTTACATGATTTTTGATTAAAGATTATATCATAACCGTTATCACTTAATTGACTTATGGATAACAGATTATGCATTAATCCATCTACTAGCAGAACATTATTTATAGAGGGAAGATTTCCATTACCTACAGTTCCAGAGCCAATGATCTTTCCCCTCTGATTGCCTCCAAAGCCAACATGGCCTCCAGGCTTAAGTTCCAGGCTTTGGAACATATGCCTTCTTCCCGTCATGTGTCGCGAGCAGCCAGAGTCTAGGTACCATGACGGGTGTTTCTGATTTGCTGCTAGAGATATCTGCAACATGTATTATTTTATCCTTAGGTACCCAGATTTTCTTGGGTCCTGATTTGTTAGATTTACCAAAACTCTGGTTGAATTTTGGTTTCACAGAATACTTACTGCTAGTGTATTTAATATCATGTGTGTGACCATACACAAAATGTGAGTTCAGAGGAGTGTGTTTAATAGTTAAATCCATGGCATTCTTTGGTGTAGGAACCTTACCTTGGTATCCTATTCCCTTTCTGCCGTTTCTGTTAACTCCATAGATCATTGAAGCCATTTTGCTTTTATCTATGCTTTTAGCAAGGAACTTCTGAAAGCTATGATCATACTCCTTGATGATCTCATCAGCGCTGCTGGGAGTTTCAGAAATTGTTTCCTTCTGAGCGTTTTGTAAAGCATTTTCTAACTTTGAAATTTTATTTTTCAGCTTAGAATTTTCCAATTTAAGACTCTCAGTCTTATCAGAGTCAGATTCAAGATTCATTTTCAGGTTTCTGAATTTAACTCTAATCTGCTGGTACCTTTCCAGAATTTCGTTAAGGCTTTCAGCAAGTTCAGCCTTAGTAAAATTAATTGCAAAGTCAGGAAATACCTCTTCAGTGTCTGATTCTGAGTCTGATTCAGAAGCTTCACTGTCTTCTGAAATGTTGGCCATGAGAGCTATGTTGGCTCTCTCATCATCTAATTCTGAGTCAGCTTCAAACGAGTCAGAGTCATCCCATGTAGCCATGAGACTTTTCTTCTTTTCTCTTCCAAACTTCTTTTTGGGCTTTTCCCTCTGAAGCTTTGGGCAGTCACTCTTGTAGTGTCCTTGCTCATTGCACTCATAGAAGATGATGTCCTTAGTGTTTGGCTTTCTGCTTCCTGAGGAGCCTTCAGATCTTCTGTATCCAGAGGAAGAATCTGACCTTCTATATCTGGAAGAAGACTCATTCTGATCAGATCTTCTTGGATTCCTGAACTTCCTTTGCCTCTGCTTCCATAGTTGATTCACTCTTCTGGAGAGGAGGGAAAGTTCGTCTTCTTCTGATGAGGATCCATCAAATGTTTCTTCAACTGCCTGCAAAACTTTAGACTCAGATTTTTTGTTAGATTTTAATGCTAAAGGCTTACCTTGCTTCTGAGGTTCATCAGCTTCCAGCTCTATCTCGTGGCTTCTGAGGGAGCTGATAAGTTCCTCCAGAGAAATTTTGTTGAGATCTTTAGCTAGCTTCAGTGCTGTAACCATTGGCCTCCACTGCTTTGGCAAGCTTCTGATGATCTTCTTCACATGATCAGCAGTAGAGTATCCTTTGTCCAGAACCTTGAGACCAGCCACCAGAATTTGGAATCTTGAGAACATTGTTTCAATGGATTCACTTTCTTCCATTTTGAATGCCTCATACTTCTGAATGAGCGCAAAAGCTTTAGTTTCTTTGACCTGAATGTTGCCTTCATGCGTCATTATGAGTGAGTCAAACATGTTCTTTGCTGTGTCTCTGTTAGAGATCTTTTCATATTCAGCGTAAGAGATGGCGCTGAGAAGAATGGTTCTGGCCTTGTGGTGATTTTTGAAGTCACGCTTTTGTTGATCAGACATTGCTTTCCTGTCAATCTTCTGACCGCTTGCATTCACTGGGTGCGTGTACCCATCTGTCACCATGTCCCACAGATCAGCATCATGTGCCAGAAAGAAGCTTTCAGTTCTGTCTTTCCAGTAATCAAAATTTTCTCCATCAAAGACTGGAGGTTTGCCGTTGAATCTGTCTCTGTCTTCATTGTTGTCATTGCTGGTGTGTTGATAAGTTCCTGCCATTGTGTTTTTCTGACGCTGGATCTTGTACTGACACGGTTAAGTGTTTTAGCTCAGAACCAGGCGCTCTGATGCCAATTGAAGAAGTGAAAAACACAAGAAGGGGGGTTGAATTGTAAAAACTGGAAATCAATTGCAGTCAACACGGTATTTTTATCCTGGTTCGTTTGAACTCAAACTACTCCAGTCCACCCGTCAAGGTGATTTCGCCTCTCTCCAATGAGGTCTTAATCCACTATATTCAATTGAATATTACAACTGCTTTAACAACTGCTAAAGCCTTCTTGAGTCAAACCACAAACCGGTTTCTCAAGGAAATACTTTCTTACAGATAATTGAAATCTAAGTGTGTTGAATGTTTTCTACAAAAACTGTTTATCACAACTGTGATACTACACAATTTAAGCTTATGAGAACTAGAGTGCTAAACTAATTGAGTAAAGAATTTGAGAGCTTTTAGCAAACTGAGAGTGAGGAAGATGATGAATAGCTTTAGGCGTGTAGAGTGTTGTAGAGCATTAGCCAATTCAATCTTCATTAACTTGTTTATATAGCATTGGAAATAAGGTACGTTGGAGTAGTAATTCCGTTTCAATGCCAATAACATTCTTTCCTTATTAAGAAGATCTTGTCTAGAATGATTCCGTTGGTAATAAATAATCTTGAATGCACAATATCGTTGCCACTTAAATGTGTTCTGGCTTTGGCTCATTCTGACGTTGCTAGATGCTGATGAGTTGTTGTTTCCCAGATTAGAGTTCAGATTGTTAAGCGCAGATCTGTTCATCAAGCTTCAGCGTAAGCGCAAGTTGATCTTCTGATTCTGGCATCTGATATAACATCTTCTGATGCTGATGATGATGTTCTCTTGCTGATATACATCAGAGTTTCTGTAAAACAGAATGTAATTTTTTGATAGCATATGTGTCTTACATGAATCATACAATTAATGTATCTTAGCATTTTGTTATCATCAAAACTTAAACTTAGGGTAGTACATTCAAACTTTGTTCTAACATACCTTCCCTTTTTATAATCCACCCCCCGAACTCAAGAAAACATCTCAAAGGTCTTTCCTGTTCTTTTCAGCCTTTCTTTTTGGATAAAAGAAAATTCGGTGGCGATCTTGCTAATCGCAACATTTGCAATCAAACGCAAAACAACCAAGTCAGTTCTCCCACCGCGTTACAGAACCGGTGACTCTGTTGGGGAATTACTTAAAAGTGGGGTTACCTTAGGTCTAGATCACATTTACTTGCTTTCCTTGTTTGACTTGCATGCTTTACATTATGGTTCCTTGTTTGGGTTTGCTTTGATCCTACATCCAGATTTATGGCACCTTTTTAGGTAAGTAGCAATAAACTGTGAGGGAATTGTGCGGGGTATACCGACACGGTTGAAATAGTAGCTACGTTGATGCGATAATTTGGTGTGTACCAGTAGCCCTTGAGTAATCAAGGAGAATACAGGGCCGCTGCGTGGTATCATAAAGCGTCAACTGACCTTAGCACCTTAATTGACCAAATTGGCTTTTAGGACGTAGTGAGATAGCCGTCTTTGGTGTAAACCCAAGGTCAGTTGATAATTGATGCTACACTCATTGAGGTTTGACCCTTGAGTTTTGTTTTGTGGCAAGTCAATTGTCTATCGGAACGAGATTTATGGGAAAGACCGGTGATATTGAGATCTCTTAGAACCCGATTACTATATTTAGGACAGGTTGAGCCAATCCAACTTCAAGAGGGTATCACCTTAAAATCCATGCAAGCCTTAAACCTAAGGTCTCTGTGTGATTTTCTTGTGCTTGCTATATCTTCTATATCTGAGCATAATCATGACATCATAACATAGCATGTAATACTAACCATTTCAAGGATTCTTAGGGTTTATTTTTGTCTTGTTTTGTAGGACATGGCTCTCACCCGTAGATTCACTATCCAAATCAGTTTGGTAAAAGTACCTCTTCAGCTTAAGCATTTGGCATCAAGGGTTCCCGAAATCTCTCCATTCACAGAAAAACATGGTAGGATTCTCAACTTGGTCACTTCAAACCCTGATGAAGAAATGTTAAAAGTGCTCTTTCAGTTCTTTGACCCTCTCCATTACTGCTTCACTTTCCCGGATTACCAGTTAGTGCGTACTATGGAGGAGTTTTCTCTGCTGTTGGGGTGCCTATCCTTAATGAGGTACCTTTCAATGGTATGGAAAGAGACCCTAAACCTGAAGATATTTCCAAAGCTCTATCCTTACAACAGTCTGACGTAGTAGCAAATTAGGAAACCAGAAGAGGTATCAAAGGTTTTTTTGGCTAAGTTCTTGTTCAAGAAAGCTCATCATTTCTGGGATACCTTGGACTTACAAGCTTTTGAAGAGGTGTTAGACCTTCTCATCTATGATTTAGTACAGTTTCCTAATCCGGACCAGCTCATAGACATGAATGCGGTTAAGATTTTCCTGTCACATAATCCAGTACCTACTCTGCTTGGAGATATCCTACATTCGTTGCATACTCGCACTATGAGGAAAATAGGTACCCTTCTGTGTTGCACACCTCTTTTGGCTAGGTGGTTTATTTCTCACCTACCCTGATCCGTCTCGAAGAATGAACAAGGTTTGAGATGGTCTCAAAGGCTGATGACTCTTACACATTCAGGCATTCATTGGTGTCCCCGGTCCTCAGAGAATGTTACCATTATCGATCGCTATGGTGAATTCCCTAATGTCCATCTCTTAGGCATTAGGGGAGGAATCACTTACAATCCTTGTTTGGCACTACGGCAGTTTGGATACGCAAGAAGGTATGGTCCTCATGATGCACTTATTCAAGGAATCGTCTTCGACTACAAGAATGATGCTCGGGATTACCGCAAAAGGTTCATGAGAGGTTGGGGCATGGTACATAGAATTTATAGCAAGACACTGGGGCACAAGAATTCCATCCCTCTTGAGCCTTATCTCAAATGGGTACGAGCTCGTGATCAAAGTCTTATGATGCCCTATCCCTCTATTCTCCCAGTTATTATAGAGCCTATTATGGAAGGAGATGTCCCATACACTATCTTTCATCCTAACATGCCCACCTCTCTCGAAGACTTGCAAAGGGATTGGATACAACTTAAAGGGGAGCAAGACACTTTTGAGGCCCAATTCTACGCCAGCGAGAAGAAGGTTTTGGAACTCACCAAGCAGCTTCATGAGGAGCGGAGTCTGAACGCCTATATCGCACCAAAGAGGATGCGTACAACTTTTTTATCTTAGAGTTTTTTGTATTTTCTTTATAAGTCCAAAGAGGCATGATGTACTCAAACTTTGATTTATTAATATGACGTGTGTTCCTTTTTGGTCTAAAGCAAATCTAAATCTCTAATTTCCTTGAAATCATTGCATATGCATCTCCATTCATCATAACATAAGCAGGTTTCTTACCACATGTCTCCTTATCTTTCTACTGTTTATTTCAGTAAGATGGATCTTGAGCAGACAGTGAAAGACCTCCAGGCGCAAAATGCTCAGTTTCAACAGATGTTCTTGACTCTAGCCAAAGGACAAGAGGATTTGAAAACTTTGCTGATTGAAGAAAAGAAGAAGAAAGCAAAGAAAACAACCGGAGTTCTGAATCTAGGAAGAAGGTTCTTAGGGCCAGCCAGATGGACCCTAGACTTTGCAACATCATCTGGTGAAAAGGATAATCAAGAAGGGAAAGGCAAGGAAGTGACTGCCCAGCCAGAATCTGAAGAGGAAGAAGAAGAAGATTACTCTGAAGAGCAGTATCCTCCAGCTGACGACAAATACAAACATCTGGAAGAGCGTCAAAGTCCAATGGAGATTCAGAAAGTGCTCGGGATGGACTTTGAAGAGATGTGATCGGTGTGTGGGATTGTTATTCCACCAAAGTTCAAGGCGCCAGTGTTTGCTAAGTATGACGGGGTCTCGTGTCCCAAGATGCATCTCAGATCTTATGTGAGGAAGATACAACCTCAAACTGCTGACATAGATTTGTGGGTCCACTTCTTTCAAGACAGTGTATTTGGGACTCAGCTAGGTTGGTTCTATCAACTAGAAAGGGCCAATATCCATAATTGGGAAGACCTTGCCGCCGCTTTTTATAAACAGTATCAGTACAACACGGACCTTGCTCCTACATGTACTTAACTCCAGAGTATGGCTATGGTTTCAAGTGAAGGTTTCAAAGACTACACTCAGAAATGGAGGGACTTAGCTGGAAGAGTCCAGCCTCCCTTGTCTGAAAGGGAGCTAGTGGATATGTTTCTAGGGACTTTGTCTAGTCCATTTTTCAATCATCTAATTGAAAGCCCTCAGCAGGCTTCACTGAACTAATCTTGACCGAGGAAAGAGTGGAAGCTGGGATTAAGAGTGGGAAGATCCAAAAAGACGCATCCTCCAGTACCATGAGAAAACCATTTATTGGAAAGAAAGAAGTTGGTGCTGTGTATCCCCAAAGAAATCAGGATAGAACTGAACGTTGTCCAATGGTAGGGGCTATCATGATCCCTAAGCCCGCACCTACTCAACAAAGGAGCAATCAACCTAGAACAGAAAGACTAGTAAGACAGTTTACCCAGATAAATATGACACTATCTCAAGTCCTTCCACATTTATTGAGATCCAATTTGGTAACTTTGAAGGAAGCCCCGAAGAATCCCAACAGTCTCTCCTCATCACCATCATAATGCTCGCTGTTCTTACCATTCAGAAAGTCCAGGCCATGATACCAATAACTGTTGGGCTTTGAAAAACAAGGTGAAAGACCTTCTTGAAGAAAAAGAAATTGAATTTGATGCTCCTGAAATCCCAAATGTTATCACCGCTCATATGCCCAAGCATGGCCGTGATGTTAACACTGTTGAAGATGATATGTTTGTTACTGCTGTTGATGAACTTGTTACTCCTCTCCTGACTGTCAAGAGGAACCTGTTGAAAGCCGGTTATTTTCCGGCTGTGACGAAAGCTACCACCTCTGTTTATCCCTACTAACTAGTTGTCATTTACTGAAAGCAGGTGTCCAACACCTAATGGATGACAAAGAGATTTTGTTTGAAAAGACTCCCGTTCCAACCATTTCTTACAATGATGTTTCAATAGTAACCATTTCCTCCAATCCTTCCAGGGTCTCCACCAAAAGTCCCGTTAGGATTACATCTGCTCCTAAAGTGGCTCCACTAATAATTACTATGCCAGGGCCGGTCCCGTACTCATCAGATAAAACTGTCCCATGGAACTATAGGGGTGACATCTACTATCACGATGTCAAGCAAGATTGGCTGGCTGATGAAGACTCAATTCTTAAGAAGGCTGACCCCGACATCAACAACATTGCGGGAACCAGCAAGATAACCCAAAGTGGCAGAGTATTCTCTCCCGAGATTACTCCCCCGAAAACTGTTACCGGCCCTGTGACCATCCCTGCTTCTGTTCCCGTTGACAATACTACTACAATCCCTATGGTTACCCCTACTGACACTCCTACCACCGAGTCGACCGAGACTCGGGGCAAAGGCATTCTGGTTGAGCCTGTCCAGATGAAGGCGTAATCAGTATCTATCCCTGAAGTCTCCCAAAAGGAGATTGAAGAAATTCTGAAAATTATAAAAAGAAGCGACTACAACATAGTCGAACAGCTAGGGCAGACTTCATCAAAGATTTCCATGCTGGCTTTATTGTTGTGCTCTGAGGCTCATGCGAAGGCCTTGGTGAAATTCCTTAAAACTTCCCATGTACCACAAGAAACCTCTGCTGATCAGTTCTAAGACAGTGTGGCCTGTTTGACCGCTGACAATGGTTTAGGCTTTTTTGATGCTGACTTGACACCTAGAGGGAGGAAGCACAACGAGGCATTGCATGTCTCTATCAAATGCAGGGAAACAACTTTGGCCCATGTCTTGTTGATACCAGTTCGTCTTTGAATATGCTGCCTAAGAAAGCTCTTGATAGACTCGACTGTGAAGGTTTGACCTTAAAACCCAGCAACATAGTGGTAAGGGCCTTCGACGGTTCAAAAAGGATGGTGCATGGGGAGGTGGACATCCCCATAAAAGTTGGAACTCAAACCTTTGATTCAACTTTCTACGTGATAGACATTCGCCCTTCTTATTCCTATTTATTGGGCCGACCATGGATTCACAACACTGGTGCCGTCACCTCTACATTACATCAGATGCTGAAATATCCAACCGAGGGGAAAATCATTACTGTCCATGGAGAAGAGGAATATATGGTCAGTCACTTGAATTCCTTCAGATACGTGGAATTGGATGGTGAATTCATTGAAACTCCATTTCAGCATTTCAAAGAAGTCCCACAGATAGTTGCAGCTACCAAGACTGTCTCCCAAATCCCGAAGATTACGAGACCTCTGCTAAAGATGTCTTCTCTGAAAGATGCCAAGGCGGTGATCGAAGAAGGTGGGTGTACTATTTGGGGCCAACTCCCGGATATCCCTTACAAATTTGACAAATTTGGTTTGAGTTTCACTTCAGGAGCCCAGAAAGTTTTTCGTCGCGCTCGTGTCGGGGGACCACCTTTGAGGATCAGCAACCATGGAGTCAACGCAGTGGAGGATAGTGATGATAACTGTGACCTGGAAGAATGGATTTTCCCAACTACCAACGGAGGACTCACCAACTGGGAGGCTAAAGATTTTGTCCCAATTACTTTTATCCAACAGTAATTGTCTTTAAATTTTCTACCGGACTTGTAATAATTAAACAATTCAGACTTTTTAAACCTTGTGTCTTACCCGAGGCACAACGGTCCATTTGTAAGGGTTGTTACCTCATTTTCATATATCATCAATGAACCATGGACATTTTTGCATACAAACTTTGTGATCTTTGTCTTTCTTTTTCTACATTTTTATTTTCTTTCAAAGATATCTATACTCTTACACACACTCACATTCAAAATGCAGGTCTACATCCACTCAAGATCCCATGGGTAACCATTCTGCTATGGCTTATTATGACTCTGAAAATCTAATTTACCAAGCCGAAGACGAAGGTGGGGAAGATTGTGAAATGCCAGGGGAACTAGCCAGGTTACTACAACAGGAAGAGAAGACCATACAACCCCACGAAGAACCAGTGAATACAGTTAACCTAGGTACCGAAGAGGACAAGAAAGAAGTCAAGGTGGGTGCCAATCTGGAACCCAGTGTCAAGAAGCGTCTAACTTAGTTGCTACATGATTATGTTGAGTTCTATGCCTGGTCGTATGAAGACATGCTAGGACTTGATGCTGATATCGTGGTCCGTCATCTACCAACAAAAGAAGACTTCCCTCCAGTAAAACAGAAAGTCCGTTGCATGCGACCAGACATGTCAGAGAAGATCAAGGCCGAAGTCATGAAATAATTCAACACAGGGTTCTTAGACGTTTCCTCCTATCCATAATGGGTCGCCAATGTTGTTCCAGTGCCTAAAAAGGACGACAAAGTACGAATGTGCATGGACTATAGAGATTTGAATAGGGTAAGCCCCAAGGATGATTTCTCGCTTCCCCATATCGGCATTCTGGTTGACAATACCGCACAGCATAAAGTGTTCTCATTCATGGATGGTTTCTCAGGCTACAACCAAATCAAAATGGCACTCGAGGACATGTAGAAAACGACCTTCGTCACCCAATGGGGCACTTTCTATTACAAGGTTATGCCATTCGGGTTGAAGAACGCTGGGGAAACTTATCTGTGTGCCATGGTAGCTCTATTTCACGACATGATACATCACGAAATAGAGGTCTATGTGGACGACATGATAGCCAGATCTCAAACTGAAGAAGAACATATTGACCATTTGCAGAAACTGTTTGAAAGGCTAAAGAAATACAAGCTGAGGTTGAACCTGAATAAATGCACATTTGGGGTGAGGTCCGGTAAACTCCTAGGCTTCGTCGTCAGCGGTAAAGGTATCAAAGTGGACCCTGCCAAGGTGAAAGCAATACAAGAAATGCTTGCTCCTCACACTGAGAATGAAGTTAGAGGATTCTTAGGATGGCTAAACTACATTGCCAAATTCATTTCTCACTTAACAGCTACTTGTGAACCAATATTCAAATTACTGAAGAAAGATCAAGTAGTTAAATGGAATGATGAATGCCAAGTTGCCTTCAACAAGATCAAAGAGTACCTACAAGAGCCTCCTGTTTTGATGCTGCCAGTCGAGGGAAGACCCATGATCATGTACCTAACTGTCTTAGAAAATTCAATGGGGTATGTGCTGGGGCAGCATGACGAGTCTTTCCGAAAAGAGCATGCTATTTATTACCTGAGAAAAAAGTTTATCGATTGTGAAACAAGATATTCACTGCTCGAGAAAACTTGCTGCACTCTGGCATGGGCTGATCGCTGGCTAAGACAGTATATGTTGACCCATACTACCTTATTGATATCCAAGATGGATCCAATAAAATACATATTCGAGAAGCCTGCCCTCTCTGGGAGAATAGCAAGATGGGAGATGATCCTAACAGAATACGACATTCAGTACACTACCCAAAAATCAATAACGGGTAGTCTACTAGCCGACCACCTTGCTCATCAAGCTGTGGATGACTATTAGTCCATGAAGTTCGAATTCCCAGATGAAGACATCATGATGGTAAACAACCGTGAGGAACTCAGACCATATGACGGATCTGAACAAGGATCCCAATGGACCCTGGTTTTTAACAGAGCCTCTAACGCACTCGACAATGGCATATGTATTGTACTCATATCCCCGGAAGTATGTCATACTCCCTTCACCGCAAGACTTTGCATCAACTGTACAAATAACATGGCAGAATACAAAGCGTGCATTTTTGGTCTCAAAGCTGCCACAGATTTGGGAATGAAGTCCTTAAGTGTATTTGGAGATTCATCCTTGGTCATCAGTCAAATTAAAGGAGAATGGGACACTAAACACCCTAACCTCATCCCCTACAAAGAACACGTGTTGACATTAATCCCACATTTTGAGGAAATTACCTTTGAGCATTTTCCACGAGAAGAAAATCAACTAGCAGACGCGCTAGCCACAATGTCATCCATGTTTAAACTCAAATGGGATAACGAGGCTCCCCAGATCACCATTGAACGGATGGATGAACCAGCTTACTGTCACGAGATCGATACTGAAGAAGTAGTGGACCAACTTTGGTTCAATGAAGTTAGGAGGTACCTCGAGGCTCAAGAGTATCTGGAAGGAGCTTCCGTCAATGATAAGAAGTTATTAAGGAGATTCTCTGCTAAGTTCTTTATCAGTAATGACATTCTCTACAAGCGCAACCATGAGTCTATTTTGCTTCGTTGCATAGACAAGGTTGAGGCATAAAAGATCATGGCTGATCTACATGAAGGCACTTTTGGCACCCACTCCAGTGGGCATACGACGACTAAGAAGATCCTAAGGGTAGGGTATTACTTGTCTACCATGGAACCAAATTGCTATCAACATTCACGAACTTGCCACAAGTGTCAGATCTATGCTAACAAAGTGCATGTGCCTCCAGTCCCTCTAAATATCCTGACTGCTCCCTGGCCATTCGCGATGTGGGGCATCGATATTGTAACACCCCAATTCTAGCCGGCAATTAAATATGCAAATCAGAGTTATAATCATTCAAGCAAACGAATCAGGATGCCACAAATCCAACTTTCAAAACACATTGCATTCAACGTGGAGACATAACACTTTTAAAATTTCGGATGAACTATCAGCATAATAATTAAATCTCTTAATTCAACAATTTAAACATCTACGCAGCGGAATTCTTAATAACATCTTTATCCATCATTACAGCAACTTCAAAACAACACATACTTAATAACAATCAAATTAAAGTTCAACAACTGAAATAATCAACAATTAAAAGCAACAAGCATTAATCCCCCCAAGTGTTACATATCAGAGCAATGACACCGACTCGAACTACTGAAGGTATACATCCTTCACTCTCGATTACCTGCACGTTACCAACTTAAGGGTAACATTCAAACATAAGGGGTGAGATATCTAACAATATAATAAAACGTATGATAATTAATATATTAAATTAGATCACATAACATCACCACTTCTCATCTTACAAACAACAATAATCGCCATAGAAATACCAACTATAACACATATTCATCACATCAATTCACAACGTCTTAATGAAATCATATAATGCGGCTCAATACTATGCAAATGCATGTGGTACCATTGGAGCAAAACTCCCATCTTAAAAATCTGCTAATAAATAGAGGCACCAACAAGGCATAAGCCTTCATCTTAATATTCGCCAATACAGGCCATCTTAACAAGCATAAGATCCATCTTGAAATGCAATGTATGCGACACAATCATGAATGTAATGACAACACCATAATTAACAACATCTCAACACAACATCATCGTTGGCCAGAAACCTGCATCTTAATAGCTGCCAATTATTAGAGGCATCTCACATCTTTCAATCAACATCATTTATCATCGTAATTCATCACACATTATTTATACATCATAATTCATCAAACATATTTTATACATCATAATTCGTCAAACATCATTTCATCAACAACTCAGCCATACAACAATACAACTGTAACTCGTCAACCTCGCAACGTTGACCATATGCCTACAACATGATATTTCCTATAATTATTTAATCATCTAAGGCTTACTTCTAAATTACCAAACCTCTACATATTACCATTCTGTAATACTACATCATTATCATCATTAATCCTACTGTTACAAACCAAACAGTAATCTATAATCATCTCATCTTCATCATTCTTCAGAAAAATCAACATAGCGATTAACGCGGGAACTAACTCTAGTCCTAATTTGGATACTAGGATTATCCTTCCTATTCTTCATTTTGATCATTAGGAATGAAGTTCATCGCGTTATCTATTCAATGCTTTGAACGGCACCAAGAACAGAGTCCGAAAACTCAAGTTACAACCTTTTCAAACTGATTCTATCAAAAACCAGACAACATGGATCGACGGGTACTGAACTGAACACGCTACATGAGTCAACGTATAATCTCTTGTATTGACTCATGCTGAGTCTGCAACACTGCATGTATCGACACATGCTCTTACGTATCTACTCATCTTGAGTCTAAAAGCCCTTATGTGTCGACGCATGACTCCTTCGTATCGACTCATCCTGAGTCTAAAGGCTTTCTTGTATCGACACATAACATTTGGGATCGACACATACTACTCTGCCATGAATATTTTCTGCGATTTTCTCTGCGTTTTCACTACGGGTTCCATACTTTAGGTCCTAAAAACATCATCTAATCATAGATAATCATCAATTATAATTATCCTATAATTCTACATCATTTATACAACATTGGGGCATCGTTATTCATCTTTCAATCATCGATTTCCATCATACATTATCATATATAATTCAATCATAAACCAAACAATCTTTCACCTCTAAACCCACATACAAATTATCATAAACCCTATTATAGAGTCAGAACCCCACCCTTACCTTGGATTGAAGGTTGCTCTATATCTTTTACGGTTGAATTTCCGTTCTGCCTCTTTCCTCCTCTCCAACAGCTTTCACGTTCTTTTCTTCCAACCCTTATTTCCTTCTCTCTTACTGCTTCTTCTTTTCTCCTTATTATTTATAACAATAATAAAATAACCCTATTATTCTCTTTATTCCTTAATGGGCTTAAGACTACTACACCCTCTTATTACTACTTCTATCCTTTAAAACAAGCCCACATCAAATAACATCATTCTTCTAATATTATTTCATAACTTAATAAAATAATTAATTCCAATTAATCACAACACAATATCTCATAAGAACACAACTTCACAATTATTCCAAAAATAATTTAATTAAATAATTAATTAAATTACGGGCGTTACAACTCACCCCCACTTAGAATATTTTCGTCCTCGAAAATTTACCTTAAACAAACAACTCAAGATAGGAGTCTCGCATCTTGCTCTCCAACTCCCAAGTCATGCTTTCTCCGGAAGCTCCTAGCCAAACCACTTTAACCAAAGCAATCTCTTTTCCCCTCAGTGTCTTTATTTCATGATCCACGATCCGTACAGGCATCTACTCCACCGTAAGATTATCCCATACTTGCACATCATCCATATGAATCACATGAGATGGATCTGAAATATACTTGCGGAGTTGTGACACATGAAACACATCATGCAAATTCGAAAGATTAGGCGGTAAAGCCACTCTATAAGCAACATTCCCCACTCTCTCCAAAATCTGATATGGTCCAATAAAACGAGAAGTGAGCTTCTTAGACTTCAATGCTCGCCTAACACCAGTCACATGTGTAACTCTCAAAAACACATGGTCACCCGCTTGAAATTCTAAATCTTTCATTCTCTTGTCATGATAACTCTTATGTCTACTTTGGGAAGCTTTCATCTTTTCTCGAATCAACTTTACCTTCTCAGTAGTCTCACGAACAAGTTCAGGTCCAAGTACCACACTTTCACTAGATTCATGCCAACATAAAGGAGTTCTACATCTTCGACCATACAACGCTTCAAAAAGTGCCATCCCAATACTGGAATGGTAACTGTTATTATAGGTGAACTCTATCAATGGAATATAAGTATCCCACGAACCTCCCTGCTCAACAACACATGCCCTCAGTAAGTCTTCCAACGATTGAATAGTCCGTTCAGTCTGACCATCTGTCTGAGGATGATACGCCGAACTAAACCTCAACTTAGAACCCAACGCTTCTTGCAAACTCTTCCAGAAATCAGAAGTAAATCTTGGATCTCTATCTGACACAATGCACAAAGGAATACCATGCAACTTCACAATCACACTAGTGTAAATCTCAGCCAACTTCGACACTGGAAAACTGATGTTAATAGGAATAAAATGAGCCGAATTCGTAAGCCTATCAACAATCACCCAAATTGAATCATGTCCTCTTATAGTATTAGGTAACCCTGCCACAAAGTCCATCGAAATTCTATCCCATTTCCATTCTGGAACTTCTAACAGTTGCATCAACCCTGCAGGTTTCTGATGTTCAACTTTCAACTTCTGACAAGTCAAACATGCGTACACAAACCGAGCCACATCACTCTTCATTCCAGGCCACCAAAACAAACCTTTCAAATCTTGATACATCTTTGTAGCTCCGGGATGAATACTCAACTTACTTATATGAATCTCCGCAAGTATCAATTTCTTCTTCTTAACATCATCAGTAATACAAATCCGGTTATGAAACCTCAACACACCTTGCGCATCTAGCTTAAAATCATTATTCTCAGACTGATCGATCCCAACCATCGAATCTACCAATTTCACATCCAACTTCTGAGCTTCTCTGATACTGTCTAGAAATTCATTATTAATCTTCAACATATCCAACATAACACTCTGCGACGTAACCTCACAAACTAAGCTCATATCTCTGAACGGTTCAATTAATTCCAACTCTTTAATCATCATTGCCAACATATGTAAAGTCTTTCGACTCAATGCATCAGCTACCACATTCGCTTTTCCTGGATGGTATTTTAATCCAAAATCATAATCCTTTAACAGTTCCAACCATCTTCGTTGCCTCATATTCATCTCTTTCTGATCGAATAAATACTTTAAGCTCTTATGGTCACTAAACACTTCAAATCTAGAACCATAAAGATAATGCCTCCAAATCTTCAACATAAAGACAACTGCATCAAGCTCTAAATCATGCGTAGGGTAGTTCTTCTCATGAGTCCTCAACTGTCTTGATGCATAAGCAACTACCTTATCACTCTGCATAAGCACACCTCATAAACCCATCTTAGAAGCACCACAATACACCACAAAAGGCTCTCCTGGATTAAGCAACGTCAAAATCGGAGCCGACGTCAACCTCTTCTTAAATTCCGTAAAACTTTCTTTGCACTGAACATCCCATACAAAAGCTCTACCTTTACAAGTCAACTTAGTCAACGGAAGTTCCAACTTAGAAAAACCTTCGATAAACCTTCTATAGTAACCAACTAATCCCAAAAAGCTTCTAATCTCAGTAGTTGACTTCGGAGTTTCCCATTTCAACACAACATCAACCTTCGATGGATCTACAACAATGCCACTACCTGAGATCACATGACCAAGAAAACTAACCTCCTTTAACCAAAATTCACACTTGGACAACTTTGCATACAACTTATTCTCTTTCAAAACATGCAATACTACCCTTAAGTGTTCTCCATGCTCTTCTTCTGACTTAGAGTAAATCAAAATATCATCAATGAACACCACTACAAACCGATCCAAATAAGTATGAAAGATACGATTCATATATTCCATGAATACTCCCGACGCATTAGTAACACCAAAAGGAAACACCGAATACTCATAGTGTCCATAATGCATTCTAAAAGCCGTCTTCTTGATATCTTCATCCTTCACCTTAATCTGATGGTAACCCGACCGCAAATCAATCTTACTAAACACACGAGCATCCACCAATTGGCCCATCAAGTCATCTATTTTTAGAAGCGGATACTTGTTCTTAATCGTCACTTTATTCAACTGTCTATAATCAACACACAACCTCATACTTCCTTCTTTCTTCTTTACTAACAACACTGGAGCACCCCACGACGATACGCTTGGTCTTACAAACTTCTTTTCAAGTAACTCCTCCAATTGCTTCTTTAACTCTGAAAATTCAGATGCAGACATCCTGTGTGGTGCCATAGACACAAGTCTGGTACCAAGTACAAGATCAATAGCAAATTCAACTTCCCTCTCCGGCGGTACATCAGGAATCTAATCGGGTAATACTTCAGGAAATTCACACACCACTTGCAATTCCTCAATTATAGCTTGAGTATCTACAGATAACAATGCCATCAACGAGAACATCTGTGCTTCCTCTTGCATCAACTTCCTCAACTTTTTAGCAGACAACAAACTACCTTCCTCTCCTTCAGGAGTAGAAAACCTTACAGACTTGTCATAACAGTTAATATGAACACAATTATGCCCTAACCAGTTCATACCCAAAATCACATCCAACCCTCTTAATGGTAAACAAACCAAATCAACAGTAAAGTCTCTGTCAAAGATCGACAAGGGACACTTTAAACACACAAAAGAAGTAGTCACCGACCCCTTGGCTGGAGTATCGACGACCATTTCTCCATTCATAGAAGACAACATAAGACCCAATCTTTCAACACAATCAACAGTAATAAAACAATGAGTAGCATCGATATCAATAATAGTAATTAAAGGAGTACTATTAATGAAACATGTACCTCTGATAAGTCTGTCCTCAACAGCTGTCTGATCCTCAACCAAAGTAAATACTTTACCACTTGTCTGTGCCCTCTTCGGTTTCTTACACTGACTACCGATGTTCCCTTCCTCACTACAATTGAAACAAATCACATCCTTATGCTTGCACTCAGATACATAATGTCCATTTTTACCACAAAAGAAACACCACTTTACTTCAGTAGTACACACATTACTCTTATCCCCAGGTTTCCCACATTTAAAGAAAACCACACCAGCAGGAGCGTCTCCCCCACTAGTCCTCTAACCTTAAGCAACTTTCTGTTTACCTTTACCAGCTGGGGTATCATAAGGCTTACCATGATTCTGTTGGTGCTTACCCCTCTTCTCGTTGATAATCTTGTAATGCACATTATTATCCTCTTAAAAAATTATGTAGCTATCTATCAAATCAGCAAAGACACAGATCTTTTGGTATCCAACAACCTTATTGATCTCCGGGCGTAACCCGTTCTCAAACTTGATGCACTTCAAAAACTCAGCATCTGCCTCAGTGTAGTGCAGATAAAACTTAGCCAACTCAGAAAACATGGCAGCATACTCAACAACCGACATACTTCCTTGCTTCAGCTCAAGGAACTCAATCTCCTTCTTACCACGAACATCTCTAGGAAATTACTTCCTAAAAAATTCCCTACGGAACACAGCCCAAGTGACATTCTCACCCGCAGCTTCCAATCTCTGACAAGTCTCTAGCCACCAGTCATCAGCCTCGACTGCTAGCATATGAGTGCCATACCGAAGCTTCTGCGCTGGAGTGCAGTCCATCACACGGAAGATTCTCTCAATCTCTTTCAACCAATCCAATTCTCCGTCAGGATCACACTTTTCCTTGAACGTAGGCAGATTCTCTCTCTGGAAAGTCGCCAAACTACGAGATCCAGCATTCCCATCAGCATTCGGCTGATTCTCCATCGCATGAGCCATTTCTTCTAAAGCAGCAGCAAGTGCAGCATCATTCCTTCCATCCATCTCAACCTATCACTATAACATAAACAAAGGTTAGAACTCAAATTAACAATACTTGATTGTTAGACAACTACGACTCGACGACAAGGTCGGACCAACCTTTTGCTCTGATACCAACTTTGTAACACCCCAATTCTACCCGGCAATTATATATGCAAATCAGAGTTATAATCATTCAAGCAAACGAATCACGATGCCACAAATCCAACTTTCAAAACAAATTGCATTCAACGTGGATACTTAACACTTTTAAAACTTCGGATGAACTATCAGCATAATAATTAAATCTCTTAATTCAACAATTTAAACATCTACGCAGCAGAATTCTTAATAACATCTTTATGCATCGTCACAACAACTTCAAAACAACACATACTTAATAAAAATCAAATTAAAGTTCAACAACTGAAATAATCAACAATTAAAAGCAACAAGCGTTCATCCCCCCCGAGTGTTACATATCAGAGCAATGACACCGACTTGAACTACTGAAGGTATACAACCTTCACTCTTGATTACCTGCATGTTACTAATGTAAGGGTAACATTCAAACAGAAGGGGTGAGATATCTAACAATATAAAAAAAACATATGCTAATTAATATATTAAATTAAATTACATAACATCACCACTTCTCATCTTATAAATAACAATAATCGCCACAGAAATACCAACTATAACACATATTCATCACATCAATTCACAACTTCTTTATGCAATCATATAATGCGACTCAATACTATGCAAATGCATGTGGTACCATTGGAGCAAAACTCCCATCCTAAAAATCTGCCAATAAATAAAGGCATCAACAAGGCATAAGCCTTTATCTTAATATTCGCCAATACAAGCCTTCTTAACGAGCATAAGCTCCATCTTGAAATGCAATGTATGCGACACAATCATGAATGTAATGACAACACCATAATTAACAACATCTCAACACAATATCATCGTTGGCCAGAAGCGTGCATCTTAATAGCTGCCAATTATTAGAGGCATATCACATCTTTCAATCAACATCATTTATCATCGTAATTCATCACACATTATTTATACATCATAATTCATCAAACATCATTTATACATCATAATTCGTCAAACATCATTTCATCAACAACTCAGCCATACAACAATATAACCGTAACTCGTCAACCTTGCAACATTGACCATAGGCCTACAACATGGTATTGCCTATAATTAATTAATCATCTAAGGCTTACTTCTAAATTACCAAACCTCTACATATTACCATTATGTAATACTACATCATTATCATCATTAATCCTACTGTTACAAACCAAACAATAATCTATAATCATCTCATCTTCATCATTCTTTACAAAAATTAACATAGCGATTAACGCGGGAACTAACTCTAGTACTAATTTGGATACTAGAATTATCCTTCCTATTCTTCATTTTGATCATTAGGAATGAAGTTCATCACGTTAGCTATTCAACTCTTCAAACGGCACCTCGAGCGGAGTCTGAAAACTCAAGTTATAGCCTTTTCAAACTGATTCTGTAGAAAACCAGACAACATGGATCGACGCGTAATGCCTTGGGTCGACGCGTAGTAAACTGAACACGCTACATGAGTCGACGCATACTCTCTTGTATCGACTTATCCTGAGTCTGCAACACTGCATGTATCGACACATGCTCTTACGTATCGACTCATCCTGAGTCTAAAAGCCCTCATGTGTCGACGCATGACTCCTTCGTATCGACTCATCCTAAGTCTAAAGGCCTTCATGTATCGACACACAACATTTGGGATCGACACATACTGCTCTGTCATGAATATTTTCTGTGATTTTCTGTGTTTTCACTACGGGTTCCATACTTTAGGCCCTAAAAACATCACCTAATCATAGATAGTCATCAATTATAATTATCCTATAACTCTACATCATTTATACAGCATTGGGGCATCGTTATTCATCTTTCAATCATCGATTTCCATCATACAACATCATATATAATTCAATCATAAACCAAACGATATTTCACCTCTAACCCCACATACCAATTATCATAAACCCTATTATAGAGTCAGAACCCCACCCTTACCTTAGATTGAAGGTTGCTCTATAAATTTTCCGGTTGAATTTCCATTATGCCTCTTTCCTCCTTTCCAACAGCTTTCACATTCTTTTCTTATAACCCTTATTTCCTTCTCTCTTACTGCTTCTTCTTTTCTCCTTATTATTTCTAACAATAATAAAATAACCATATTATTCTCTTTATTCCTGAATGGGCTTAAGACTACTACACCCCCTTATTACTACTTCTATCCTTTAAAACAAGCCCACATCAAATAATATCATTCTTCTAATATTATTCCATAACAATAAAATAATTAATTCCAATTAATCACAACACAATATCTCATAACAACACAACTTCACAATTATTCCAAAAATAATTAATTAAATTACGGGCGTTACAAATATGAGTGGAGAAATCAAACCTACAACTTCTAATGGACACCGCTTCATCTTAGTGGCCATTTACTATTTCACGAAGTGGGTTGAGGCAGCTTCTTTCGCGTCCGTTACGAAGAATGTCGTGGCCAATTTCATCAAATAGAATCTCATCTGTCGGTACGGAATCCCATAGAAAATCATCACAAACAATGGTACGAATCTCAACAATACCATAATCACCGCACTATGCGCACAATTCAAGATCCAGCACCATAATTCTTCCCCTTACCGACCAAAGATGAATGGCACTGTCGAAGCCGTAAATAAGAACATTAAGAAGATCATATAAAAAATGACAGTAACCTACAAGGACTGGCATGAGATGCTACCATTCGCTCTCCACGGTTACCATACCACGACGCGCACATCAACAGGGGCAACTCCCTTTTCCTTGGTATACGACATGGAAGCTGTTCTACCAATTGAAGTACAAATAACTTCTCTAAGAATCATAAAGTATGTAAGGCTGAGTGAAGACGATTGGATCCAAACTCGACTCGACCATTTAAACCTAATTGATGAGAAGAGGCTTACGGTTGTCTGTCATGGCCAGATGTACCAAAAACGTGTGATCAAGGCTTTTAACAAAAAGGTTAGACGTCAACTATATCGGGTTGGTGACTTGGTAATCAAGCATATCATATTGCCACAAGGTGATCCCAAAGGAAAATGGACTCCTATGTACGAAGGACCGTTTGTGATCAAAAACATATTCTCTGGTGGGGCAATGATCTTAACTACTATGCATGACGACGATCTTCCACACCCCGTGAACGCAGACATAGTCAAAAGATACTACACATAAGAGACCCGCTAGGTTGACACACCTAGGCAAAACAAGGGCATCCCGACGAACCAAAAAGGTTTGGGCAAAAATTAGGGATAAAACAAAAAATTTGTACACCTGTTAAGATGAAAACCCGAAAGGGCGGCTTGGGCAAAAAAGGGTATCCCGGTGGACTGAAAACCCTAAAGGGCGGTCCAGGAAAAAGGTAGGGAATTAAAGCGTATGACTATGTCCCATTGGATCACCTTACAGACAACCGTTAGCATCGACTGACAAACTAAACAGGTCTAATCAATCCAATCAACTTCGAACAAGGCAGCAAGTGGACAGGTCGCTCAGAGACACGAAGGCTATAGCAGAATGGGAACCCCGTGGGATTATTTCACATAGCTATCTTTTTCTTTGTATCAAATTTTAATTATTCACGACGACATTATCTTACTAGAATGTTCGTCTCATTGTACAAAAATACTTATTCAAGTTAAATACAAAGATATCCCTTTGAAAGTGAAAAACTATCTGTTTTTCTTTATTTTTTGTGTTTTGTTTACAAAAATGTCCAATGATTTATTTTTGAACATATGCATTTGAACGTAACTACTGTTTACAAATGAACATAAAAGGAATAAAAAATAGAAAGACAATCACTAATGGCTTTAAGAAATAAGATAATATCTTTACACTATTCCATAAAATCCCCTACAGTGTGCAACTTAATGACTCACATCCCCAGCGGGACAAAACTTCCAGCTATCACTCCCCAGTAAAAGTCGCCCAATTTCTTAAGATTCCCCAACAGGATTCCATAAGCAATATACGGTTTTTCCTTTACACAACAGAGTTTATTTCTCAAACAAATGAAAGCTCATCAACTCATCAACAACTTCAAAACATGAAGACCTACACCCTTTGTACCCAGTGGTACTCAAGGAATTATCTTCCCCAGCAACACTACGGCATAACAATTAACATGTCCATACATCACTCTCATACGTCATAATATTGACAGCACAAATACATACGACACAATCTCATTTATTTTGAGAACATCATTGCATCATGCATTGCATGCATCATGACATTGCATACAACTAACGTTTTACCTTTTTCAGGAAAAGGTTAATCAATAGATGGTTGTTGTCAATAATCTTCAAAAGGTCATAAATTAATACCTGAAACAAGCTAGGACAATTATCTTCACGTCCAGTTGAAGCAATCCTACACGGGATCCTTCTCATACACTCTTCTAGATACAGTTCAGATACGCTACAGATACGGACGCCATTCTGATACTCATTCAGATTCAACTTTCAGATACCGTTCAGATACGCTCCAGATATGGATGCCATTCTGATACTCATTCAGATTCATCTTTCAGATCGAGTTCAGATACGCTGTAGATATGGACGCCACTCTGATACTCATTCAGATTCAGCGTTTAGATACAATTCAGATACACTCCAGATGTGGATGCCATTCTAATACTCATTTAGATTCATATTTCAGATATGGTTCAGATATGCTCCAGATACGGATGCCATTCTGATACTCATTCAGATTCAGCTTTCAGATACAGTTCAGATATGCTCCAGATACGGACATCATTCTGATACTCATTTAGATTCAGCTTTCAGATATAATTCAGATACGCTTCAGATATAGACGCCATTCTGATACTTGTTCAGATTCAGCTTTCAGATACAGTTCAGATACGCTCCAGATACGGACGCCATTCTGATACTCATTTAGATTCACTCATTCAAATACAGTTTAGATACGATCCAAATACGGATATCATTTTGATACTTCTTTCAACATACCTTTCCAATACAGTCCAGATGCGATCCAGATACGGATGTCATTCTGACTCTCATTCAGTATATATCTCAGATACGAGTCAGATACAATTCATTTTATGAATATTATTTTGATGCTCATCCAAGACCTCTGCTGGTTCGGTTTAAATCTCTCAACGGTTTATCTTGATTCTTCCTGGTGGACATTTTCTTTTTGTCTGGTTCAGTTGAATCAATCCTAAGATTCTTCTGATTTCCATTCCAGTCAAAGTTAATTAAAGATTTTTCTCTAGTCCAATCAGATCGACACTAAGATCTCTCTGATTTCTATTCCAGTTGAAGATGATTCAAGACCTTTGCTATTTCAGTTAAATCAACTAAGATTTATTCTGATTCTTCTCCAGACCCCTGCTGGTTCAGTTTAAATCTCTCAATGGTTCATTCTGATTCTTTCTCGTAGACGTTTCTCTAGTTCAGATAAATTTCTCAACGATTTATTCTGATTCTTTCCTAGCAAGACTTCTTCTAGTTCAGATAAATCGCTCCAGAGATTTATTCTGATTCTTTTCCAGTTGAAATCAAGTCCAGACTTAGTACATTCTCTGTCAACAGTCACCTTTGGATGGCATCTATAAGCCCATCTCCGGTAAATCTCCACCATTCCTCCAAATGGCGTCTATAAGCCCATTCACAATCCATCTTCGAGTGCAAATTTTTGGGCACTTTAGTTTCCAATCATCTTCCACCTTCAAGTTACGAATGGCGGATCCGCCAATCTAACTCTTCAGGTTTAAGAAGATTGAACAGGGGCAGCTGTTGTACCCCAAAATTTTCCCTCTCATTTATCAAATATTTTCTCACAAGATCTCCTTGAGTTCAAGACTGCACAAGAATTGATCAGCTCAAGACACCTCCTTAAGCACTGATGATTTGAAATTAGGGTTTGAGATTGCACAAGTATAATTGAACTTTAAATGCCTCATATGACTTTCATGGACCATTATGGAGCCCCAAGATTACTCATGTCCAGTTTCAAGCCTTGGGGAAAAAGTCAACTATATTGGGGAAAAGGTCAACTGTGGCCAATTTATAGTCAAACTTCATAATTTTTGATCCATATCAACATTATAAACTCATATGTATCATTTGATCAAGTTTGGACCATAATTCCTCAAGAAATTTGATCAAATCATCAAAAGGGCAAAATGGTCAAAATTAGGGTTTTGACTAAGAAAGGGCAATTTCTGATTTTTGACCTAGCAAATGGTTAATTGGTTTAAGGCATGATCTCAAGATCTCAATTGCATCATTTTGACCTAATGGCATGACTCAAAACATTGCTCAAGATCAATTTATTGATAGTTGATTTTCAGTTAACTAATCAAATGTCAACTGTACACTGAAAAGTCAAACTTTGACTTTTAGGTCAAAATCAAGTGTCAAAGATCAAAATTCATCAAAACATGTCAAAAAATGAAACTTGTTCATCAAGAAATAAAAAAGTCAAGATTTCATTTTGAAAAGTCAAAGTTTTCAAACTTAGAAATTTTTCTAAGTGTTGAAAACTTCATGTTTTTTCCACAACTTCGAGTCAATTTTTCACCATGATGCAAGATGATTCAAAAGAAACTTTCAACATGAAATTTGAAGATATCCATGAGATATACAACATTTCTTTACACAACTTCTCCTAGAAATTCTTGTATATAAAGTTATGAATCCATGAAGTCATGGTCTTGAAACTAAACATAATGAAATTTTGAGCATTTTAAGTCAAGATTTTGACCTAACTTCTGACCCAAGTTTCACATAGTTCCATTTGGATTTTGAAAAGTGATTCAAAGAGAGGTTGTAGAGCATATTACAATCTTTCTTTAAAGTCCAATAAGTCCTTGAGATCATTTGTGAGCAAGGAGAATTGAAGGCCAGAAGTTGGGGTTTCAAGTTGTTTTACAAGGCAAATTTTGTGATGAACAAAATTCAAATCTCAAACCTATGATGCATAATATTTGCTTTGCAGGCCTCAAAATTGTTAGGAACTCCATAATTAAATGCTTGAATAGCTGTTAGAGGCTTCAACTCAAGCATTCAATGCATTGCCCATGCTTTATGTCCATTTTAGGAAGAAAGTGCACAATGCCATTTTGAAAAAGTAGCTTTATACACAAAACTTGTTCTTGAGCCTTGCAATTGTTTTATTCTGATCATACACGACCTATAACTCAAAAGAAGTTTCTCTCAAGCCTCACAATCACTCAACCCATGCTTGTACTTCATCTTGGAACCATACTCCCACTTTTCTTCAAAATCAAGTAACATTGCAATCAGCCTATATCTTGTACTTCTGACCCTCTCAAGCACTGAAGCCTTCTCCTTACTTATGTACAAGTTATTTGCATCAAAACACAGGCAGAAAAAAGGCCAAAAACTCATAAGAACTCAGAGCTGTAACACATACTTCCATTCTTGCATAACCTGATCAAAAACTTGAAACTCACATCTCCCTCATGCGTTTTCAAGACTTTTGGTTCTTAAAGCTTCTAAATATCATTTAGAATTCATCCCACAACCTGTTACAAGACTGTAAAACCATTAACACCATCTTCCATTTTCAAAAACAGAGCTTTGCACTTGGACTTCTCCAGCACGATTCAGCCATCTCCAGTACAAACTAAACATTGCATTAGCTTCCTGGGACCTCCGTGGAGCTACTCTAATCATCACAACACCTTGAGGAGTGCTCAAACTCATAATACGATTTCCAGTTTTGAGGTAAGTTTCATTAACTTGAAACTCTTCATACAAGCATCATTAATGGTTTATTTGTGAATAAGAAATGTAGATATCATTGTCCTGAAGCTAACCATGTCCTTAGATTTCATTATTATTGCTTGAGTAGTTAGAATTTTGGAACTGAACCTCTGAAAATAATTAGGTCAGAATTTGGTACTTTCAAAAATTCTCATTCATCTTTGATTTATAGTTTATGATATTTATATGGTTGGATTCATATGAAAAAATGGAACAACTTTCATGTTTGCATTTTCCATTTTTGTTGAGAAATGGTGAAGTTACAGGTGGTCTGGCTGGAGGTTGAAGATGAAGTGTGTTCAGGACTTGTTTTGCCTTACATATTTATCATTTCAGTTATATTAACGGATGTACAGCCACCCCAGTGGTAAGGCAGCACGCTGGAATCCAAGAGGTCATGGGTTCGAACCTCAACATGCTGCCTTTTGCATTTTTTCACATTTTCTCACATTTTTTTGACTCTTGCAGCGCCTGGGCCTCCATTTGTTTGGGCTTAACCTTTTTTGCTATTTTTTGCCCCCATGCCTTGTTGTTAACACCCCTGGCCCATTTATTCTTCTTTGTTATTTTTATTTTCTTTCTTTTTTTTATTTCATTTTCATTTTATATTTTCTTTGTTATTACTATTATTATTAATACCATTATTATTATTATTATTATTATTATTATTTTCATTGATAAAAAATCCAAAAAAATATTTATATTTTATTATTTATATTTATTTAGTTTATTTTTCATAAAAATAAAAGAACAAAAACATTATCTTTAATTAATTAATTTATTTTAATACTTAGATAATAAATTTAAATTATTATTTTTCTTGTAAATTAAAATCAGTTTAGAATTTAGGATCTTTTATTTAATTATTTGTATTTACCAGTTTAATTAAATTCACAAAAACCCTAAAAATTTGTTTCCTCTAAATTAATTTATTTTACTAACTTAATATTAATTTCCTTATTTTTAGTTGATTATTTTTATCTTAATTAATTAGGTCAAAAACCCCTTTTCATAAAAAACCAAACAAAAAAATCACATCTCTTCTTACATTTTATATTCTTGCATTTTATCTTTATTTTGTACATTTATCGAAAGTTCAATATGGTTGTAATAATTTATTTAGATTTAATTTCTTGTAATTCCCAATTGTAATTTGTACACCCCTCCCCAAATATGATGTAATAGCGTAGTAATTTTATTTTATGCAATTTAAATGCTTTATATACAAATGCTAGTAATTAGGGTGTTGTATGGAAAGATTAAAACCAACAAATAGCAAACCCTAATCAAAGACAAATCAAGCATGAAAATTAATACACTTGCACACATATACCCCTAGGGTAAATCCACTTGGTTTCCTTACAAAAATGACCATATTATGCATGTGAGATATCTTAGCAAAAACAAGAAAAATACAAGATCATAGTCCCTCGATGACGCTATCCATGTTGCCTTTCAAAATGATCTTAGTCCTAAAGAAAAATGCTAAGATATCTTACAACATTGATAATCATGGCTATATGATGATCCTTTTTGTCCCTTAAACATCCAAAGATAGGGTTACTTACCAAATCAATGGTAAGATAACAATGTCAAAGGAAAGAAGAAAGAAAAATGAAAGCCTTTTGAGTAGGTAGATTGTTCCTAATTGCTTGCTCAATTTCAAAACCAAAAACATCCTTGCTATTTTCAAAACAAACACCAACACATTCAAAAACATCTTTCAAACTTGAAAACATTTTCAAAATATCAACACTTTGTATACATTCTTACGAACGAGAATCATTATAAAGTTTTCCTAAACAATGGCACCTTTTCAAAATACTTTCAAAAACCACACAAAGCATATTTTCAAACAAAAGCAAGTGATCTTGAAAGTAACTAAGAGACCATGGAAAACCATGGATTAAAAGGGTGATAATACCTTCCCTTTTCATAATCTACCCCTCGAAATCAATAAAACATCTCAAAGGTATTTCCTGTTCTTTTCAGCCTTTCCTTTTGGATAAAAGAAAAGTCGGTGGCGACTCTTGCTAACCGCAACATTTACGATCAAACGCAAAACAACCAAGTCGGTTCTCCCACCATTGTACACCAACCAAGGTTCACTTTGAATAGAATCCAATTCCCTACAACTTCCCTTCAACCCTCAAGGTCAAGAAATGCCTCAATCAAAAGACACAAGTTCCTACATTATAGGTCATTTCAAAAAGTCAATAAAAACACCTTTTGGGTCAAAGCTCCTTACATGAACATCAAAGATCCAATTGAGATGAAACCAAAAGGGTTGTTTAGAGGATATCCTAAGCTTTCTAAAACGTCCAAGAACACTTTGTTATGGTTAAAAATGAGAGAGATGTGCATTGCTAAAGTTGACCAATTTTTGGAAATGTGCATTGTAGGTGTTTAGGTATTGGCTTGCATTTTTGGTAAATCCCAAGTGTATGTGTGAATGTCATGACTGATGTCATAACATTCTAGTTCAGGTTGTACTAACTCATTAGGTACATTTGCAGAAAAATATTGTAATTCAAATACTGATGTTTATAAGTGTGTATCTGAGCATTTTTGCAAAATGATCACATTTTGCTAAATCAGTAGACAGGTTTTCTCAGATGTCATAACAGATGTTATGACATCCTGTTCTGAACTAACAGGTTTGCAGGATTGGATAAGTCTGAGTTTTTTCAGGAAATAACTCAGTCCTTTCTGAACAGAATCCTGCGTTTTCTGAGGGGTAACCTAGCTCAACCCTAACCTGGTTAATAAAGTCCTGTGACCTGGTCTTTAGGTCAAACGGAATTAACCCTAGGTTTTTGGAAACCCTAACTGAAGTTGCAGCTGCTATATATTCAACAGAGCTGCTGTTTTTCAAGCGATCCCTGCTGATTGATTAGAAGATCATTTTGTAATCTGTATAGATTTGTTTATTGTACTCCAAGCAATTATCATTGAGATAAGTGCCTTGGAATAGGGTTCAATTGTAAGGGTTGTGTATCACTCAAAGCTTTGAAGCAAGAGTGTTTGAATGTTCCTTAACTAAAGCTGTGAAGCAGAGTCAAGTTAGTTGCGTACATCACTCAAAGCTGTGAAGCACGAGTGATTGTGTTGTTTGATTAAAAAGCTGTGAAGCTTAATCAAGTGTGTGTTTTTGAAGAGTGTCTTCATCAATTCTTAAGTCAAATTGGTTTATGTATCACTGCTGTGATTGAGGGGGAGTGAGTAGGAACTCAGGTTTAAGTTGTACTTAGATTAGAATTGCATTGGGTAGGTCTTAAGTGAAGGAGATAAACTGGTTGGTTTATTCCTGAATTAACATCTCTTATAGTGGATTCTCTCCCTTGCTTGGTAGCCCCCAGAGTAGGTGTTGTTGCACACTGAACTGGGTAAACAATTGACTGTGTTCTTTATTGCTTTTGTATTTACTGTCAGATAGTAAGTCAGATACAGTGTCATAACATTGAACGTGACATTGAGTATCTGCAGCCAGAATTTCAATTGGTATCAGAGCAGGCACCCTGCCTGTATTACTGGGTGAGATCTAGGGATATCACTTTCTGGCACTATGGACAAAGAAGGAGTTTTTGGAAATAGACCACCCATTCTGGATGGAACTAATTATGACTACTGGAAACCTCGTATGATTGCCTTCCTAAAATCTCTGGACAAAAAGGCTTGGAGAGCTGCTGATAAAGGATGGATTCATCCCACCATAACTGAGGAAGATGGGACAATCAGTCTGAAGCCTGAGGAAGATTGGAGTAAAGAAGAAGATGAGTTAGCCCTGGGAAATTCCAAAGCTCTAAATGCCTTATTCAATGGAATTGATAGAAACATTTTCAGATTAGTTCATCAATATGAACTGGCCAAGGAAGTTTGGGACACTCTCAAAACTACTCATGAGGGAACTTCCAAAGTAAAAATGTCAAGGCTTCAGATGTTGACCACTAAGTTTGAGAATCTAAAAATGATGGAAGATGAAACCATTAATGAGTTTCACATGAACATCTTGGAGATTGCCAACACCTCAGGAGCACTGGGAGAAAAAATGTCAGAAGAAAAACTGGTGAGGAAGATTCTCAGATCCTTGCCTAAAAGATTTGCTATGAAGGTGACTGCCATAGAGGAAGCCCAGGACATTAGCAAGTTGAAAGTGGATGAACTTATTGGGTCTCTTCAGACTTTTGAGATGGGAATCACTAATGATGATGTCAAAAAGAACAAGAGCATAACACTTATGTCCAACACTGATGTTGAAGAAAACATTTCAGAAGCTATAGCCATGCTCGGAAGACAGTTCAACAAACTCATCAAAAGAATAGATCCAAAGTCAAGGTCTAATGTTCATAACATTTCCTCTAACATTGACAGTTCCAGCAGAAGACCAAGGTCAGATGAGAAGGGAGTTCAAGGCAGAGGAATTCAATGCCATGGTTGTGAAGGATATGGGCATATTCGAGCTGAATGTCCTACCTTTCTTAAGAAACAAAAAGGAATGACAGTTACTTGGTCTGACTGTGATTCAGAAAGTAATTCTGAAGAAGAGATTGCCAAATGAGTTACTGCTTTAACTGGTGTTTGTACCTCTGAAAGTGACATCAGTGATGAAGAGGTGACTTTTGAAGAACTGGCTGATACGTACAAGGAATTGTGTATCAGAAGTACTGAAGTCTGTGTGCAGAATGAGAAACAATCAAAACTCATCATAAAGATGGAGGCTGAAAAACGGGCAAACCTTGAAACTATAAGTCATCTAGAAGGAGAAGTTCAATTGCTGAACTCACAACTGAATCAAATGACCAAAACTGTCAAGATGTTGACAAATGGAACTGACAAATTGGAAGAGATCCTACAGGTTGGACAAAATGTGGGA
Source organism: Vicia faba (assembly GCA_948472305.1). NCBI lineage: Eukaryota > Viridiplantae > Streptophyta > Magnoliopsida > Fabales > Fabaceae > Vicia > Vicia faba. The sequence goes on along the minus strand of OX451736.1, from coordinate 1,462,974,206 downwards.
AATAAATCTGGTCTAGGATTTATGAAAGCAACGAAATCTGGTTCTGGTAGGAAAATGTCAAAACAGATGTCTCAACACAACTCTCGACATCAGGAACAGAAACATATGAGGAAAAGGTACCAAAGATGGAAATGTCATCATTGTGGTAGATATGGCCACATAAAGCCCTTCTGCTTCAGATTACATGGATACCCTAATCAGAACTCAGGTGTCAAACCTAAGTCTAAAAAGGTACCACATGCTCCTCAATGGAAGAAAAAGGCTACTGCACTGATAGCTCACACTTCCCTGAGGGTCTCTGCAAAGGAAGACTGGTACTTTGACAGTGGATGCTCCAGACATATGACTGGAATCAAGAACCTCCTCAATAATGTTAAGCCTCACACCACCAGTTTTGTGACCTTTGGAGATGGGGCTAAAGGTGAAATCAAAGGAGTTGGTGATTTGGACTGCCATGGAGTTCCAAGTCTGAATGAAGTACTGCTGGTGAAAGGACTGACCGCTAATCTCATTAGTATCAGTCAACTGTGTGATCTAGGATTCAAGGTCAATTTCTCAAAATCTGAATGCCTTGTAATCAATGACAAACAAGAGATAGTAATGAAAGGAGTCAGATCCAAAGACAACTGTTACTTGTGGGAGGATGAGAACACAAATTTCTCATCTGTGTGTTCCATTGCAAAAGAAGAAAAAGAGGTGAAACTGTGGCACCAAAAACTTGGCCATCTTCATCTAAGGGGTATGAAGAGGATTATCTCCTTGGAGGCAGTCAGAGGGATTCCAAAACTGCAAATTGATGAAGGAAGAGTTTGTGGTGAATGTCAGGTGGGTAAGCAGACTAGGATGTCACATCCAAAGTCAAGACATCTGACCACCTCTAAGGTTCTAGAACTCCTCCATATGGATCTGATGGGACCAATGCAAGTAGAGAGTCTTGGTGGTAAAAGATATGCCTATGTGGTTGTGGATGATTTTTCCAGATTCACCTGGATTAATTTCATTAGGGAAAAATCAGATGCATTTGAAGTTTTTAGAGAACTGTGCAAGAGAATTCAAAGAGAGAAGGAAGGATGTATTGTCAGAATCAGAAGTGATCATGGCAAGGAATTTGAAAACAACAAGTTTGATGACTTTTGTGCTTCAGAAGGAATCAGTCATGAGTTTTCTTCTCCCATAACACCTCAGCAAAATGGAGTTGTGGAAAGAAAAAACAGGACCATACAAGAATCTGCCAGAGCAATGTTACATGCCAAAAGACTTCCTATGTATTTTTGGGCTGAAGCTATGAATACAGCTTGCTATGTTCATAACAGGGTCACCTTGAGAAAGGGAACCTCATCCACCATATATGAACTCTGGAAAGGAAGAAAACCAACTGTGAAGTACTTCCATGTGTTTGGCAGCAAATGCTATATCCTATCTGATCGTGAACAAAGAAGAAAACTGGACTCCAAAAGTGATGAAGGCATATTTCTAGGATACTCCTCAAACAGCAGAGCTTATAGAGTATTCAACTCCAGAACCAAAACCATGATGGAATCAATAAATGTTATAATTGATGACTATCATGAAGAAATAGATGTTCCTTGTACTGTTGAGACATTCTTTGAGACTTCAACCCAACAGGATGATCTACCCAACTCCACCACAACAGAATCTGAATCAAAAGAAGCTAGCAAGGCTCCTTCCATCAGAATTCAGAAGGATCATCCAAAAGAGCTCATCATAGGAGATCCCAATAGTGGAGTCATCACAAGATCTAGAGAAATCATCTCAAATTCTTGTTTTGTGTCCAAAATGGAACCAAGAAATGTCAAGGAAGCCTTAACTGATGAATATTGGATTGGTGCAATGCAAGATGAACTGAACTAATTCAAGCAACATGAAGTTTGGGAACTGGTTCCTAGACTTGAAGGAACTAACATCATTGGGACAAAATGGATATTCAAGAACAAGTCAGATGCTGAAGGAGTTGTCACCAGAAATAAGGCAAGACTTGTTGCTCAAGGATACACCCAGGTTGAAGGGGTTGATTTTGATGAAACCTTTGCACCTGTAGCCAGGTTGGAGTCAATCAGACTCTTGTTGTCAATTGCTTGTCTTCTGAAGTTCAAGTTATTTCAGATGGATGTGAAAAGTGCCTTTCTAAATGGGTACTTAAATGAGGAAGCTTATGTGGAACAACCTAAAGGTTTTGTGGATCCAACCCATCCTGATCATGTCTACAAATTGAGAAAAGCTCTATATGGGCTGAAACAAGCTCCTAGAGCATGGTATGACAGGTTAACAAAGTTTCTCTCAGACAAAGGCTACAGAAAAGGAGGCTTGGACAAAACTCTATTTGTCAAAACTGAAGGAGGGAAGTTGATGGTTGCCCAAATATATGTTGATGACATAGTGTTTGGAGGAATGTCAGAACATATGGTTAAACACTTTGCTGACCAGATGCAGGCTGAATTTGAAATGAGTCTCATGGGAGAACTAACTTATTTTCTTGGACTACAAGTCTCACAGATGGAGGACTCAATCTTCTTATCCCAAAGCAAGTATGCTAAGAATATTGTAAAGAAGTTTGGTATGGAGAATGCAAGTCACAAAAGGACTCCTGCTCCTACTCATCTAAAGCTTTCCAAAGATTCAAGTGGGGTTAAGGTGGATCAAAGTCTGTACAGAAGCATGATAGGAAGCTTGTTGTACTTAACTGCCAGCAGACCTGATATTGCCTTTGCAGTTGGAGTTTGTGCTAGATACCAAGCTAATCCCAAAGTCAGTCATATCAATCAAGTGAAGAGAATTTTGAAGTATGTAAGTGGTACTTACAACTATGGATTGTTGTATACTCATGGCTGTGAACTAGCTCTGACTGGCTACTGTGATGCTGATTGGGCTGGTAGTGCTGATGATAGAAAAATCACTTCTGGAGGATGTTTCTTTTTGGGAAGTAATCTGGTTTCTTGGTTCAGCAAGAAACAGAATTGTGTGTCTCTTTCCACTGCTGAAGCTGAATATATTGCAGCTGGTAGTAGCTGTTCTCAAATGATATGGATGAAACAGATGCTCACTGAGTATAATGTCACACAAGATGTTATGACATTGTACTGTGACAATCTGAGTACAATCAACATATCCAAGAATCCCATTCAGCATAGCAGGACCAAACATATTGACATACGACATCACTTTATTAGAGACCTTGTAGAAGAGAAGACAATCAAATTGGAACATGTTGCCACTGAGCTACAGCTGGCTGACATTTTTACCAAGGCTTTGGATGCAAACCAATTTGAAAACTTAAGGGGTAAGCTGGGTACTTGCCAACATGAGGAATTGTAGCAATTAATTTTGCTTAAAACAAAGACCAAAGGACTTATGCCTGTTCTGATTGGTTTAAAATTGTATTTTCTCATTTCCTACAATTCTTTTAAGAAGTTGAATAGACACTCCCTTGCTTAATTCCTCTCACGTCTCCTCATCAAAACCCAGTCTCTCAATCAGAAATTTCTCCTCATTTGCTGTTGGTCCTTCAAAACTGACAAAATGTCTCAAACACCATCATCATCCAATACGACCATCTCAACCTCTTCCTCTGATCAAGATTCTGGGACAATCTCTTCCTGTCTGAACTCTGACGTTCTGGAGATCTGTTCTCATAAAACTAACCCCACCAAGGCCAAAGAGTTGAGAACAAGACATGCAGGTAATCCATCTCATCCTTCCTCTTCAGTTCCCCCTGAAATTGCAAATAGGGAAGGGACAGCCTATGTTAATCAAGCAATAGCAAAAATTGTTTCAAGAATTCTGAACGAGAACCACTCAGTTCCTGGCATTTCTGTTCCTCTGAACCAAGAAAGCTCAAATGCTGAAACAAATCCAAATGTCTCTAAGAATGTTGAGACATCAAACAAAGAGAAGAATACTGACATTGCTCACAAGAAAAGAAAGAAGCATGAATCCTCTGGATCTGATGACAGTACTTGAAGGATGGTTGCTGATTTCTGGTGGAGTTTGGAAGTGTATTCTGGTGTTTTCTGCTGCTGCTCTTATTATTTTGTTTTGGATAACTGTATAATTTTATGAACATGTATCTTTGGCCCATTTGTGGCTAAAGAGGGGGAGAATATTTTGGTACTTGCTTAATTAGTACTTGACATTCTGTGTTCTATTTTTCTGCTGTCACTTATTTCTGCTGCTATCTATCTCTGATTGTTTAGGGTCTTTAGCCAAAAATCTGCCAAAGGGGGAGTTTGTAGGTGTTTAGGTATTGGCTTGCATTTTTGGTAAATCCCAAGTGTATGTGTGAATGTCATGACTGATGTCATAATATTCTAGTTCAGGTTGTACTAACTCATTAGGTACATTTGCAGAAAAATATTGTAATTCAAATACTGATGTTTATAAGTGTGTATCTGAGCATTTTTGCAAAATGATCACATTTTGCTAAATCAGTAGACAGGTTTTCTCAGATGTCATAACAGATGTTATGACATCCTGTTCTGAACTAACATGTTTGCAGGATTGGATAAGTCTGAGTTTTTTCAGGAAATAACTCAGTCCTTTCTGAACAGAATCCTGCGTTTTCTGAGGGGTAACCTAGCTCAACCCTAACCTGGTTAATAAAGTCCTGTGACCTGGTCTTTAGGTCAAACGGAATTAACCCTAGGTTTTTGGAAACCCTAACTGAAGTTGCAACTGCTATATATTCAACAGAGCTGCTGTTTTTCAAGCGATCCCTGCTGATTGATTAGAAGATCATTTTGTAATCTGTATAGATTTGTTTATTGTACTCCAAGCAATTATCATTGAGATAAGTGCCTTGGAATAGGGTTCAATTGTAAGGGTTGTGTATCACTCAAAGCTTTGAAGCAAGAGTGTTTGAATGTTCCTTGACTAAAGCTGTGAAGCAGAGTCAAGTTAGTTGCGTACATCACTCAAAGCTGTGAAGCACGAGTGATTGTGTTGTTTGATTAAAAAGCTGTGAAGCTTAATCAAGTGTGTGTTTTTGAAGAGTGTCTTCATCAATTCTTAAGTCAAATTGGTTTATGTATCACTGCTGTGATTGAGGGGGAGTGAGTAGGAACTCAGGTTTAAGTTGTACTTAGATTAGAATTGCATTGGGTAGGTCTTAAGTGAAGGAGATAAACTGGTTGGTTTATTCCTGAATTAACATCTCTTATAGTGGATTCTCTCCCTGGCTTGGTAGCCCCCAGAGTAGGTGTTGTTGCACACTGAACTGGGTAAATAATTGACTGTGTTCTTTATTGCTTTTGTATTTACTGTCAGATAGTAAGTCAGATACAGTGTCATAACATTGAACGTGACATTGAGTATCTGCAGCCAGAATTTCATGCATGAAGTCAACATTGATCAAAATGACTTTTTTTTCCAAATGGGCCCATGTTTTCTTGTTTGAAACTTGTTCCTAAGATGGTCCATGACCCCTAATCTTTTCCACCTATTATTTCATTATTTTTATTATTTATTTTGATTTTTTATTCATTTAAATCAAAATAAATCAATTTAAATAGTGGAATAATCAAATAAAATCAAATATTTGATTTTGTGAGCACATTATGTGTCCATGAACAGCTAGCAAATCAGGAAAATTCGTGCAAGGGCTAATTGATTGGAAAAGATCATGATTTGGTTTGTTTTAGAAACAAATCATACAACGCAAAAAAATCAAATCTTTTTCAACAATTTACAAAGATTGAATACAATTTTGTTAACCTAATTGCTTCTATTATATATAGACAACAGTTCCAAAGCATAAAAACAAGGTTTGGCCGTGTGAATTGGCAGCACAAAACCCAAATTTTGAACAATAAATAGGCAATCAGATTTCCTTATACAAGGAGATTCCAGGTGTTTCAAGGCCAACAATTCATTCCTGGAAGTATTTGGGAGCTATTTGGAACATCACCAAGCGTCAACACACCCAGAAAACGCTCTACACGAGTACCACTGTTTGACTTCCTTCTTGAAATTGATTTTTGCAATTTACACATGATAAATGATTTCTAAATATATAGCCATGCTTATATAATAATTTAGAACATGTTTGCATAATTAATTATGTGTTTTGATGCATATTTGACTGGATGCTATTATTAGGGTTTCAAGGTTCTTTTTAGGGATTTTCGTTTCAGGCAAAATCAGAGCAAAAGATGAGTACCATTGTACTCATGAGATCAAACCCAATTGATCTATATGTTTGGATTTAATTTTTATTGCATGGTTATGATTTTGGAGATATACAGGTTTATAGCAATGGATGTGTTCGTAGGTATAGGTCTGGGTCTAAAACGATAGTTCTAACGAGGTAGATGAAGGCGTGTCAAAACTTGAGTGGCTAGTTTGAATGGCGCACATTTTTTCTTATAACACTGAGTCATTATTAAATATATTATATGTTGTTTGTTTATATCAACGAATAGCAAGCTGGCTCAGTGGTACAAGCGAAGGGTTTCAGGGCGCGCGCGTGTAGGAGGTCAGGGGTTCGATCCCTGCCTCCTACATAATATTTTTCTTAACATTATGTGCAGATTCAATGGTCTCTTTCCAAGCGCGTACACCATAGGCCTCAAGATCCATCACCATTGGATCATCCTTTCCCAGATCTAATGCTTCAAGGTTGCAACTCATGATGGACATTCCTGGCACAATCACACTGGATCCAGCGCTGCATTGGGCCAATAGGATTGGGCTTTGGATAAAACTCAGATTGCAACCCCTCCAATTTAGGCCTACACCCCATCATGCCTAATTTCTAACCTTTTTTTTAGTTTTTTATTTATCATCATTATTTTGTTTAATTATTTTTATTTATCAATTTTTTATACAAAATCATAAAAGCAAAAATCACAAAAATAGTACTTAGTTTTTTTTATGATAATAAATTAACTTTTGTAAATAAATTAATTTCATCAACTTTAATTTACTTTTCATTAATTAAAATCAATTAGAAATTAGGTTAAATTCAAATCTTTTTTCACAAAAAATCCAAAAATATTTTAATGATCAAATTAGGGTTTTTAGGGTTTTAAACTTTTTCCATGCTTTATTCTCGCGCTGAATTATTTTTGCCGTACGATAATTTTTCAATATTGATGTAACTGTGCCCGATTTGTAATAGATTAATTAGGGTTTATTATTTCCGCAAATTTACTTTCAGTCAATTCTTTATGCATCTGTCCAAAATCCTTGTAATAGCGTAGGACTCTTTTTACTTTCTCGCTTTTATATCTTATGCTTATATATAATTGTTAGCAACCTAGGCTGGTATGCTTAATCAATCAATCTTAGACCACTTAATTGCAAGATAAGATATCTGAAAACAAACACTGTTGCACACTTGCACCCTTAGGGTATACCTCACTTGGTTGCCTTGGAAATAATGGTCATGTCCCTCGAACATAGGGATATCTTAGCGAAGACCCTCAATTCAAAAGTTATCATAAAGATCATAGTCCCTTACTGTCCCTCGATGTTGCCTATGAATATATGATGATAGTCCCTTCAAACTGCTAAGGTATCCCTATATATTGCCTTCTATGACAATAACGATGACCCGCGCTTGTCCCTCATACATCCAACGATAGGGCTACCTACTCACTAATAGTAGGATAACATTGTCTAAAGGAAAGGAGGAAAAGAACACTTTTTCAAAACACAACACAAGAAATTTTCAAAACATGAGCTAAGCATCTAAGAGCCCGTAGATAACTACAGATGGAAAGGGTGCTAACACCTTCCCTTTCCATAATCTAACCCCCTTACTCAAAATCTCGAAAAAGGTCTTTTTCTGTTCTTTTCACCCTTTCCTTTGTTGGATAAAAGAAAAGTCGGTGGCGACTCTTTCTTACCGCGACATTTGCGAACAAAAAATGCAAACCAGTATTAACAGTCGGTTCTGCCATCGTATCACACCCTGCCTCCTTGCTTCCTCCAAAAAGATTTGAAGGGTTTCCTCTAGATGTGCCCCGATTAGAGTCTCTGGTCATCAAAGGCCTTGATTCGGTGGGCATGAGAAGAAGACCGGCCAAAGATGTTGCTGCCATGATGAGGGTTTCAGAGATGTTCATGGTTCTCACTGGTGAGAAGACATTTTCTGCAACAACGTGGGAGAAACTGAAGACAACAAAATTGGACCTCGAGGCAAAGGTAGACAAGCTGGAGTCTAATTTTGATGACTATAAACTGAAGTGTAAGCTTCAGGTTGGGCTTATCAGCGATCTGAGGAAGAAAGAGGAGGAGGTGACTAACTTGTCTGCAGAGAAGGGTGCTTAGCTACTCGAGAAGAAAAATATTGAGGATGAAATTTCTAGTTTGAAGGTTGCTATGGTGCCTGCGGAGGACGAGGGAGACGAGGTGAAAGTACTGAAGACTCGTGTTGAATTGGTTTCTCGCATTTGGGTTCTCGAGCAGGATTTCCTGGAAGTCGCCAAGATGAGCTTCGCCAACACCGTCGGGAAGTTGCAGGCCATGAATCCCTGGGTTGAGCTTGTCAAGAGAGGGACTGACTACTTTCACCAGGTGGTGGATGGCCAAGTAGTACCTCCTCCTGACTGCCCTTTCGATCAATAGGAAGATGGAGAGCCTCATACCGAGGAGAATTTGAATGTTGAGGAAACTGCACATGAGGAGTGGTTTATTTTGTTTTGACTATTTTCTGTTTGGGCATACATGCCCGTAATTTTTGTAATATTCGGATAATGGGCTTTGCTAGAGTTTTGTTGACATATTCAACCGTTGTGGCTATTTATTTATACTGCCTTCTTATTGACGTGCTTGTTTCTATTCAGTTTGCTTGAATGTATAATTTTTCCAAGTATCTTATTTTCCTCTGATAGATGTTCGGGGTGCTCCTCGTCAGAGCGGCCCGAGAAACTAAACTATTATTGATTTTGGTAAAGGTTTTGGGGGGGGAGTTTTATGTCGATGGTGTGTTTGCTCAAAAGTGTGGGGAACTTATCGAGTGGTCGGAGTTGTTCTCCGGAGTGAGGGCAGTAACTAAGATCTTGGTTGAGGTCATAGATTCGCAACGTGAACCTCCCATCACGAGCAGGGCATAATGCCAAATAGGTACGATGACAGTGGATCTCGGTCAAGTTTTCCCCGTCGGGTCAAGAACCTGCTCGTCAAAAAGAGTGGAAACTTGCCTTTTTATTTAAGTTTTGGGTGTTGTGCTTGTACCTGAGCACACACTTATGGCCGGGAGGCACCTTATCGATGTGGAAGTGGTACTCCGACTGCTAAGCCTAACTGTAGTATTGTTTTAGTTTTTCGGTGTTCCATGGTCGAGCAAGTTCTTCTCCGTGCAAGTTTTTAAGGTATTAGACCCCATTTTCCATTTTGGCTCGAATGCGATAGGGGCCTTCCCAGTTTGCAGCGAGTTTGTCTTCTCGAGAATATTTGTGGTTTCTCTTTTAAACTAGGCTGCCAACTTTGAATTCTTGTTTTATGACTTTGGCATCATATTGTATGGTTATTTTTTGTTTCAAGGCTACTTCGCAAAGGACAACTCCTAACCAAATTTCCTCGACAAGGTTGAGCTCTTCTCATAGTGCCTCGTCATTCATCTCCTCGTCGAGGGGAAGTTGAATTCATCTAAAGGGCTCTCTGATTTCTACTAGGATTACTGCCTCAGTACCGTAAGTTAATCGGAATAGGGTTTCCCTGATGGTCGAGTGCGAAGTGGTTATGTAGGCCCAAAGCATGTTGTGAAGCTCCCCGACCTATCTTTCTTTGGCCTCACTAAGTATATGCTTTGGGCCGTGGAGGATTACTATGTTTTCAGCTTCGGCTTGCCCGTTTATTTGTGGGTGCTCGACTAACGTGAAATGTTGTTTGGTGCCTAATTTGGTGACAAACTGTTTGAAGGTTTTGTTAGTGAATTATGTTCTGTTGTCTGTGAGGAGTGCTTAAGGTAAGCTAAAGCGGGAAAGTGTGTTTCTCTTGTATAAACGAATTATATTATGATCCATAATTTTAGGGAGGGATTCTACCTCTATCCACTTTGTGAACTAATCGACATTGAAAATCAGGTATTTATTTTGGTTTAAACTTGTGGTAAACTGCCCGAGTATGTCCATTCCCCACAAGGCGAAGGGCCACAGGAAGGAGAGAGTCTTGAGCTTGTTGGGTGGTTCCAGATGCATGTCTCCATGGTGTTGGCACTTATCGCATTTATTGACGTGTTCCTTCGTGTCATGTTGCACAGTGGGCTAGTAGTATTCTGCTCGTAGGGTCTTTTGGGTGAGGGATTTTCTCCCGAGGTTTTGGGAGTTGATTCCTTCTTGGATTTTTCGTAGGATATGGGGACCTTGGACTCCTCGATATACGTGAGGAGTGAGATAGATAATCCTCGACGGTATAGCTTGTCCTCGATAAGAACATAGGTGCAAGCTCCTCATTGGGTCACGCTAGCCTCTTGTTGATCAGGGGGAAGTGCCCCTATTATAAGGTAATTCTATATTTGAGTCATCCAGCAGTCGTCGTCGCTGATGACGTTCATGTCGAGTGTCGAGGAGGGTTTCTCTATGCTTGGTCGAGAGGGTATTTCTTGGATGATAGATTTGTTTCAGCCTTTTTTCTTCGTGCTCACAAGTTGACAAGATGTTCCTGAGTGTTGTGCTTGTGACGTACGTGTTTTACTTCGGCATAACTAAATATCGTTATTCTCTCTTGAGTTATGGCCAAGTATTCGGCTAGGATGTCATTTTTGGCTTGATACTCTCCTTAAACTTGAGAGGTGACGAGCTGGAAATTGATGAAGATTTTTTGTTCTTCTGCTCCCAAGTCTTCGGCCCGGCATAACCCTACAAAGAAGGCTTCATATTCTTCTTGGCTATTCGAGGTTGGGAATTATAAGGCGAGGGAAATTTCGACTAGGATTCCCTCCTCGTTCTTGAGGATCATACCCGTTCCACTTCCTTTCAAGATGGATGCTTCATCTACGTAGATTGTCCACCTACGGGCACTGTTGGTCGGGAGATAGGTGCGGGCATCTCTCCCAAAAACTCGGCTAATACTTGGGCCTTGAGTCCTTTCATGCTTTCATATTGGATGTCAAATTCAGACAGCTCCAGTAACCATTTGAGCATCCTACCCGCTATGTCGGGGCGGTTGGGAAGCTGCTTTATGGGCTGGTCGTGCAAACTATAATTGTGTGAGCCAGTTAGTAGTATCTCAGTTTCCTCCCCGCGTTTATGAGTGCTAGAGACACTTTCTCAATTTGCTGGTACCGGAGCTCAAGTCCTTGTAGGGTTTTACTTTTAAAATATATAAGTTTTTCCCTTCTGGAGTCTCGTGGATAAGGGCAACGCTGACGGACTTGGTAGAAACGACGAGGTAAAGATATATGGTATTCCCGTTGTCTGGTCGTGTGAGGACCGATGTGTGTGAAAGATCTTGTTTGGGATGGACGAGGGCTTGCTCGCATTCTTCCATCCATTTGAACTTTGCTTCATTACAAAGGAGTTTGAAAAGGAGAAGTGCATGTTGGGCAGATTTCTCCACGAAGCGTGATAACGAGGTGAACGTCTCATTTAGGGATTGGATGGATTCCTTCGAGTTAGGCATTAGGAACTCGAAGAAGGCCCTGCATTTATCGGGGTTGGCTTTGATTCCTCGTTCTGTCAAGTAGAAACCGAGGAACTTTCCTTCTCAGACGCTGAAGGTGCACATCTCCGAATTGAATCTCATCTTGCATTTCCTTGCATGGTCGATGACTCTCTTCAAGTTGAGCGTATGATCGGACTCCCCTTGGGATTTTATGATTATGTCGTGTATATATACCTAGAGCATGTCTCTAATTTCGCCTCGGAAGACCTTGTTCATCATCCACTGATATGTAGTTCTGAGATTATTTAGTTCGAAGGGCATTACATTATTTTAGTAATTTCCTGACTCGGTCATGAAGGCCGTTCATTTTTTGTCCATTATAGCCATGGGGATTTGATTGTATCCCGAGCATGCATCCATGAAAGATAGTAATTTAAAATCGGACGAGTTGTCGACCAAACTATTTATGTTAGGTAATAGGTATGCATCTTTTGGGCATTCCCTATTAAGATCAGTGTAATCAATGTCCATTTGCCACTTTTCTTTAGATTTCTTAACGAGTACAACATTTTACAATCAGGTTGAGTACTGGCCTTCAGAAATAAATTTTGCCTCTAAGAGGTCTTTAACAACTTTTTCAGTAGCCTCTGCTTTCTCAAGAGACTGCCTATGCCTGTATTGTAATATTTCCCCAGCAGTAAGATCTATGGTCAGCTGGTGGAAGGCAACCCCAAGATCCAGTCTGGGCATCTCACCAGTGCTCCACGCGAACATATCTGCATTTTCTCTCAGACATGCTTTTAGTTGTTTCCTCGCCAAGTCAGGGAGGCCAGTGTCAATCTTTTTTCCTTTGTCCAGGTCATTGTCAAGGAGTATGATTTCAAACTTGCTGTCTGGGATTTGGCGCATAGGATTAGAAGGCTCATCACCATCTTTTGGTGTTGTCATTTGTGCTTCTCATTCCTTCTTTTTATGCATCTTCAGGTCATCTTTGGTAAAGTGAGAGTCGAGGTCAATTGAATTGACATAAGGGATTGGCTTCGGTTCCTCTGAGCTGCTAGGACGAGGAGGCTTGTCGACATTGCTGGATGATGTGTTGATGGAGTTTTTCCCCTTTGTGTCCGCTTCAAAACATCTCCTAGCTGCTTTGATGTCCCCGTGAAGGGTGGCGACGAGAACCTTGGGCATGTAGTACTTCATTTTCAAGTGGACCATGGAGGGCACGATGTTTAGTTCTGCTAGAGTCAATCTCCCCATAATGCACTGGTACAGAGAGGGATAATTTATTACCAGGAATTAGGTCTTGACCGCTTTAGAGGTCTCAGCTGTTCCGAAGGCGACGATAAGCTTTACATAGCCCCATGGCCTCGTGGTCGCACCATTGAAGCCTTGTAGGTCGGAGCCCACGTAGGGTGTCAGGTGTGTCTCGTCGAGTGTTACACCCCAAAATTTGCCCTCTTTATTTTAATTTTATGGATTATGTTTCATCATATACATGCATACTGTAATACGGTGGAAGAACTGACTTGGTGTTTTGCATTTTATTGCAAATTTTACGGATATCAAGAGTCACCACCGACTTTTCTTTTATCCAATAAAGGAAAGGGTGAAAAGAACAGGAAATAACTTTGAGAATTTTCTTGAGTTTGGGGGGTAGGTTATGAAAAGGGAAGGTGTTAACACCATTTTCATCTATAGTTATCTACGGGCTCTTAATTTTTAGCTCACATTGAAAATGCTTTATGTTTGTGTATGTTTGAAAACGCCTAAGTGTGTCAATTTTGTAATGATTCTCGTATCGTTGAGAATGTATACAAAATGTTTGTTTTGAAAATATTTGTTGAAAGGGAGTGTTTGGAAAGATGTTTTGGAAATACGAATGTAAGGAAATTTTGTAATGATTCCCGCATCATTGAGAATGTATACAAAATTGTTTGTTTTGAAAAGTGTTTTAAAGATAATTGTTTTGAAAGTATGAAGTGTGGAAATTGTTTTAGTTTGTGAGAAAGCGATTACGAGCGATCTACCTACTCAAAAAGTCTTTATTCTTTTCCTCTCTCTTTAGACAGTGCTATCCTACCATTAGTTAGTAGGAAGCCCTATCATTGGATGTGAGGGACAGGTGTGGGTCATCATACAGTCATAGAAGGCAACTTGTAAGGCGCTTTAGCAAATTTTTGTAAGGGACTAAGATCGTTTAACGAAGGCAACATTGATGGGTCATCGAGGGGTTACGATCTTGTAATTGAGGGTCTTTGCTAAAGCATCTTACGTTCGAGGGATATGACTGTTTAAATCTGAGGCAACACGTGAGGTTTATCCTAGAGTTGCATGTGTGCAAAGTGTGTTGATTTCATTTAATTTGTCTTGGATTAGGGTTTTGCTATGATTGATTTTAGTCTTGCCATACAAACCCTAATTACTAACAGTAATAAGGAAAACGGTAAATTACGGAATTTAAATGTCCTACGCTATTACAACACTTTGGGAATGGGGGGTACAAATTTGTGAATGGGGAGGAAAGCAATAAAACATAATTAAACTATTACAATACATAAGCAGTTACATAACTATGAAAATAATGATGTGAAAAATAAACAAACGTGCGGAGATGGTGAAAAGGGAAAATGCTAAAACCCTAACAAATTTCTAAGTATTAGAAAATGTTTTTCTTGGATTAGAAAGTATTTGAGATGTGAGATAAAGAATTAGACCTAATTCTATTCAGAAATTAATTATTTACAAGAAAATAAGATGTAATTAAGTGATCTTTTATTGTCAAAATTAAATCAATAAAAATCTAAATAATTCTAAGTATTTAGAAAACATTTTTTAAAAGTTTATTTAGAAAATGATATTTGAAATATAGCCTAATTCTAACAAAATTAAGGTGATTAAAACAAATCAATTTTTGTCAACAATTAAATTAATTAATAAAAAAACCTAAATCTAATTTTTATAAATAAAAATATATTTTTGTATTTTAATTAAATGAAATAAATAAAAATAAAGAAAAGAAAATATAAAAATAATTGGGCCTCGCACTAGTAAAACGAAATTGGAGGGTGTGAAAATGAATACTAGGCCTAAAACTGATTTTTTTATTTGAATCAGAAAAATAAAATAAAGAGGAAATGGGCCTGCAAGTTAGTAAAAGGGGGGTGAAAAAATAGTAAAGATCCCATACCTAACATAAGAGTCCAGGCCCTTGAGGATTCAGTGTTGCTGGCTTATGATGATGTACCATGGGCTTGCTCACCTGGCGCGTGTGATCTAGCTATGGGGAGATCAAATAGTGATGATGAGAGGGTGTAGCGTCTGTGCCTTAGGCCTGCTTACATTGGATTTGAAACAAATAAAATTGAAACAAATAAAAGGGTACCACTGGGGCTCGAACCCAGGTCCCTATAATCACAGGCGCACACTTTAACCACTGGGGTGGTGATACATCCGTTAGTTAAAGCACAAACCAATAAATATATTACAAACTTCTTCCTGAATGTAACTTCATCTCCTACCTCGCGCCAGTAACAACAACAAGAATTTTGAAAATTCTAACTCCTTCATTTCTCAATCATTTCAAAAACTGTAAACACCAAACTTATTCTAAATCTTAACACGAGTTCAACCATGTAAATAACTTAAGCTAACACTCAAAGATAAACTTAACATGAATTTCTTTTGGTACCAAACTGAACCCTAATTTTTCTAAAACTTCAAATCCAAAATTCTCATCACTCAGGCAAGATAAATGAAATGTAAGCACATGGTTAGCTTCAGGGCAATGATGACTACATTTTTTATTCAGAAAGTAAACATTAATGATGCTTGTATAAAAAGTTCAAAGTTTAGAAAACTTACCTCAAAAGTGAGAATCATGTTTGAAGTTGGAGCATTCCTGGAGATGTTGTGATGATCTGGATAGCTTCATTGAACCCACAGGAAGTTATTGCAATGCTTACTTTGGATTGAGAGTGCCTAGATTCTTCTGGAGAAGTCAAGTTGCAAAGTTGAGTTTTGAGAATGGTGGATGGTGATGGAGGGATTACATAAGTGGTTCAAGTGTTTGGATCACTTCTATATGGTGTATAAATGATGTTTGAATGATTGAAATGGAAAACGCACGAGTAGATTATGAGTTTGGTGTTCAAGGTCAGAAGCTTCCACAAAATGGAGTTTTGATGCAAATTCTGGTTTGAGGGGGTATGAAGGTGTTTTGAGGGCTATGAATTAGTGATTTGTATTGTAAATGACCTATTTATTTATAAGCAATAGGTTTGACATCTTGAAGTAACCAGAATCTTGAGATAACATGTTATGGTTTGGTTGAAAATGAGAAATCAAGTTGGATAGATTTTCATGGTTCCAAGGTTCAAGTACAAGCATGGTCTGAGTTTGTTAGGTGCAGAGAGGTTTCTTCTTCACTTTATAATGGAGTGTGATTATAAGAAACAAGTGAGGAGCTCAATGCATTGACTTTGTGATTAAAGCTTGCTTTACAAGAATGGAAATGGTAACTTTATGCCAAAATTGGAAAATTGGTTTGGACAATGGCTCAAACACTTGGATAATGATTCAATCAGTTGTGTAAACATTTAATTATGGAGTGATTTTCAAGTTATAAGCCTGAAAAGAAAGATTTATGCAGCATGGCTTGGAGATTTGATCTCATGTTCATCACAAAATGACCTATAATTCAAGAATGGATGCCCAACTTCATCTCTTCGAATCTCTTAGCTCAAGCATGATAAAAATGTGTTCTTGGACATTTTGGAAAGCTTAAAACATTGTCTACAACCTTCATGTTTTACCACTTTGGCTAAATTAACTTGGAACTTGGTGAAAAATTTCCAAGAAGTTGGGACAAAAATCTGACCAAACTTGTTGAAAATTTCACTGGGTTTTGATAAAAATGTCATGACTTCACGGGACTATATCTCCTAATCCAAGCATTTTTTTTGGAAATCAACCATCAAGGACAAATTTTTGGAATTCATAAAGCTCTACAACTTTCATGTGTAAAGTTTTCCTAGAACCATCTTGCATCTTAATGAAAAATGGTCATGAAGTAGTGAATTTATCAAGGTCAAAACACAAAATTTTTTCGAAGTAATGGAAATCTTGAATTTTTGTTTAATTTTATTGACTTTTTCGATCTTGATGATAAAGCTTTATAATTTTGAATGTCTTGATGGTTCTTGATCTTTGAAATTCAATGTTGACCAAAAAGTCAAAGTTTGACTTTTGTGTGATAATTGACTTTTCATCAGTTGATCCAAATTTCAAATATAAATCCCTTGATCTTTAGAGATGATTTAAGCCATGAAATTAGGTCAAGATATTTTGTTTGAGTCCTTGAGATTATGCTTCAAGCCATTAGGTCATGTACTAGGTCAAAAGTTAAGGATCAGTCATTCTCAGTCAAAACCCTAATTTTGACAACTTTGCCCCTTTGATGATTTGAGTGCTTTCATTGAGTAAATATGATAAACCCTTGATTAAATGATGTATATCACATCAAAATGTTGATGTTGGCAAAAAATCTTGAAGTTTGACTATATGTTGACCATAGTTGACTTTTTATCCAATACAACTGATTTTCAGTCATCTAGCAATTGACTGAGCAAATTTGTGATGCAAGACTTGAACTTTGGTATGAGCATTCTTGGATACCTATGATGAACCATGAAATTCATTTGAGGCATTAAAAGTCCAATTTTCCTTGTGAAAACCAAAACCCTAGATGTGGACCCAATGCTTAGGAGGTGAGCTTGTCTGATCAACTCTTGAGTATCCTTGAGCATTTGAGAAATTTTGTGAGAAATGTTTTGAAGAAAAGGGAGGGAAAATTTTGGGGTACAACAGCTTCCCTGGTTCAATCTTCTTAAACCCTAAGAGTTAGATTGGCTCGTCTGTTATTCGTGACTTGAAGGTGGAAGATGATTGAACACTTAAGTGCCCAGAAATTTGCACTCGCTTGTGCACGAAATAATGTTGTTGTTTGACTATGTCGGGAATGGGATTGAAGATTCCATTTGGAGAGGTGATGAGGAGTTGTCAGAGACGGGCTTATAGATGCCATCCAAAGTAACTATTGATAGATAAATTAGACTAAGTCTACGCTTGACTTTAACTGGGAGAAGTATCAGAATAAATATTTGGTCGATTTAATCTGAGCTAGAAAAGGTCTACTGAGAGAATTATCAGAATAAATCTTTGGTCGATTTAATCAGAGCCAGCAGAGGTCTTTAAATCTTTAACTAGAAGAAGTATCAGAATAAATCTTTGGTCGATTTAATCTGAGCTAGAATAAGTCTACTGAGAGAAGTATCAAAATAAATCTTTGGTCGATTTAATCTCAGCCAACAGAGGTCTTTAAATCTTTAACTGGGAGAAGTATCAGAATAAATCTTTGGTCGATTTAATATGAGCCAAAAAAGGTCTACTGAGAGAAGTATTAGAATAAATCTTTGGTCGATTTAATCTGAGCTAGCAGAGGTCTTTAAATCTTTAATTGGGATAAGTATCAGAATAAATCTTTGGTCGATTTAATCTGAGCCAGCAAAAGCGTGAAAGAAATATTATTCATGTAGATAGTCGCCATGTCCTGTTTCGGGAATTGATCTTCAATCAGTTTGTTGGTAAAACCATCCTATTTCGGGAGTTCATACCATTGGTGATAAAGATATTCACCCCGTCCTGTTTTGGGAATTGATCTTGGACCTTTTTTTTAAATTTTTTGATGATATTCGTCTGTTGATTGATCCTTCATGAAAAGGTAAAGCGTTAGCTCTATTCAATGTCATGATGTATGAAATGCATTGTGTAATGATGTTCTCAAAATAAATGAGAATGTGCTACATGCATTTTGTATGCATATGCTATGACGTATGAATGTAAAATGTTGTTTAAGTGTATTTGTAAGCCCATAAAGTATTTTTTTATGGGAAAATAAATACCTAACTATTGCTGGGGATGAAGAGTATGTGTATCTTCAATCTTGTCTAGAATGCTTCCACTGGAGATTCTTGTCTTTTGTTTGAGGAAACTCCGCTGGGGAATGTTGACTCCTGCTTTTGGGGAGAAGAGTTTTAGGAACATTGGTTGTTCATTTCTCTACTGGGGAGTTTTAATTCTTATATTCCCTGACTGGAGATAAAAGAGATGGATAACCTTCTGACTTGTCTGGGGAGGATAATTCTTATATACCCTGACTAGGGATAAAACAGATGGATAACCTTCTGACTCATATGGGGAGGATAAATTTTACTGAGATTTGGTCTAGTTCCAGGTTCCGTAACAATTCTCTGGGGATTGTGGTGACTTCACTGAGGAGAGGAATTTCGCCGGTGATCCATAGTAGTATGAGGAATAGACTCCAGTTGGGGAGACTGTAATATGTTGGGGAAATAAACCCTATTGACGGAGAAATATTCTCCCGGGGAAACAAAATCTCTTAGGGAATATTGAATTTTGTTCAAGAGAAAAAATTTGTAGGGGTTTTACAATTTTCAAACTCAGCTGGGGAAAAGAATTTATGAAGATTACTTTATGGAGGTAATCTCATAGAAGTGGCTTTGTGGGGATTTATGGACAGCTTGAACGTCATCCCAACTCCTAGAATCTTGAGTAAATGCTTATTCCTGTTCTTATGAATATATTTGTTAACATTTAATCATGTTCATATGCATATGTTCATTCAATTTAGTCATTGGACGTTTTTGCAAGCAAAACAAAAAACATAACAAGTTTGAACTTTAAGGTGTACTTGTATTAATAATTTTCCTATAAACAGGCGATTTTGTACAAAGAGACAGAAATCATAGCAAGAGGAAGTCATCGTGAAATGAAAGAGTACAAAATGAAAGCAAAATATATAGCTATGTGGAAATGATCTCGTTGGGTTCCAACTATGCTATTTCCCCTATGTCTTCGAACATCTCATCCCTTGCTGTCAGAAGAAGTTGATTGAATTGATTTGCACCATTTGAACTTGACGTTGGTAATAAATCTTGTTGTAAGTGATCTAATGAGACATAATCGTACGCTTTTAATCCCTAATTTTTTCCAGGACCGCCCTTTCGGGTTTTTAGTCCACCACGATACCCTTTTTTTACCCAAGCCACCTTTTCAGGTTTTCGACTTGTCGAGTGTACATTCTTTTGTATATATCCCTAATTTTTCTCCGAACCCTTTTGGTTCGTCGGGATGCCTTTATTTTTGCCTAGGCCATTCAACCTAGTTGGTCATTTTTATGCATGGTATTTTTGACTATGTCCACATTCACAGGGTGTGGGAAATCTTCACCGTCCATGGTGGTTAGTATCATAGCACCACCCGAAAATACTTTCTTGACAACAGATGGCCCTTCGTAGGTGGGAGTCAATTTGCCCCTGGGATCACCTCGTTGTAGAATGATGCACTTTATTACCAAGTCACCAGCCTGATATACCTGATGCTTGATCTTTTTGTTGAAAGCCTTGATCAAACGTTTCTGATACATCTGACCGTGAAAGATAGCCGCAAGCCTCTTTTTGTCAACCAAATTCAACTGATCCAACCTAGCCTGAATCCACTCGTCTTCATCTAAGTATGCATCTTTCATAATTCTAAAAGAAGGAATTTGAACTTCGACAGGTAGGATAGCTTCCATGCCATGGACTAGAGAGAATGGGGTTGCCCTAGTTGATGTTCACGTTGAAGTACGATAGCCATGAAGAGAAAATGGTAATATCTCATGCTAGTCTTTGTAGGTCACAACCATCTTTTCACAATCTTCTTTATGTTCTTGTTGGCGGATTCCACTGTGCCATTCATCTTTGATCTATATAGAGAAGAGTTGTGGTGCTTGATCTTGAAATGCATGTAGAGTTCAGTGACCATAGTGTTGTTGAGGTTGGTACCATTTTTAGTGATGATTCTCTCATGGATACCATACTGACATATGAGGTTATGCTTAATGAAACGAGCCACAACACTCTTGGTAACAGAGGCGAACAAAGCTTCTTCAACCCATTTTGTGAAGTAGTCAATGGCGACGAGAATGAAGCGATGTCCATTAGGTGCAGTAGGCTTGATTTCTCCAATCATGTCAATGCGCCACATTTCAAATTTCCAAGGAGAAATCATGACGTTTAAAGGTACTGGAGGCACATGAACTTTATCAATATAGATCTGGCACTTATGACAAGTTCTTGAGTGATAATGACAGTCAATTTCCATGGTAGACCAATAGTATGTCCACTGGAGTGAGTACCAAAGATGCCTTCATGCATATCCTCCATAATTTTCTCTACTTCCTTCTTGTTCACACAACAAAGCAGAGTTTAATCATGGTTGCGCCTGTACAATATTCCATTGCCCGAGAAGAACTTAGCTGAGAACCTCCGTAGGAATTTATTGTCATTGATAGATGCGCCTTCAGGGTATTTTTGGGCTTCAAGGTACCTTTTCACTTCATGAAACCAAGGTTTTTCCTCTACTCCACCAGTGTCAAGTTCATAGCAGTGTGTCAGTTCGTCGAACCTTTCAATGGTAATTCTAGGAGCCTTGTTGTCCCATCTGAGTTTGAACATGGATGACATGGTAGCTAAGGCATCCGCCAACTTATTCTCTTCCCTTGGGATATGCTCAAAGGTAATCTCTTCGGAGTATGGAATCAAGGTTAGCATATGTTCTTTGTAAGGGATAAGGTTCAGATGTTTCGTGTCCCATTCTCCCATGACCTGACGGATTACCAATGCTAAATCCCCATATACGCTCAGGAATTTGATTATTAAGTCAATAGAAGCTTTAAGACCCAAGGTGCACGCTTCGTACTCAGCCATGTTGTTGGTACAGTCAAAGTAAAGTCTGGCGGTGAAGGGTGTATGGCAACCATGAGGGGAGATAATTATTGCACCAATTTCGTTTCCAAGCGCGTTAGAAGCTCCATAAGAAACCATAGTCCATCGGGATACTTGCTTAGGTCCTTCATATGGTATAGGTTCTTCATAGTCTATTATTAGCATGATGTTCTCATCCATGAATTCAAAGTGCATAAATTGATAGTCGTCTACAGCTTGATGCACCCAATGATCTACCAACACACTTCCTTTGATAACTTTTTGAGTAGTGTACTGAATGTCGTATTCTGTTAAGATCATTTGCCATCGGGCTATTCTTCTAGAGAGAGATGGCTTCTCAAATATGTACTTAATGGGATCCATTTTAGAGATCAATAGAGTAGTATGAGTCAACATATACTGTCTTAGTCAGCGAACAGCCCATGCCAAAGTGCAACAAGTTTTCTCGAGCAGTGAATATCTTGTTTCACAGTTGGTAAATTTTTTTCTAAGGTAGTATATTGCATGCTTATTTCGACCAGACTCATCATATTGCCCCAGCATACACCCCATTGAATTCTCTAATACTGTCAAGTACATGATTAGAGGTCTTCCTTCAACTGGTGGCATCAGATTTATAGGTTCTTGTAAGTACTCCTTAATTTTATCAAAATCCATTTGACAGTCGTCGTTCCATCTGACTACTTGACCTTTCTTCATTAGTTTGAAGATTACCTCACAAGTAGCAGTCAAATGAGAGATGAATCAGGCAATGTAGTTTAGTCGTCCTAGAAAGCCTCTGACCTCCTTCTCAGTACGGGGAGCCGAAATATCTTGAATAACTTTAACTTTTACGGGATCTACTTCAATACCTTTACCACTGACGACGAAACCTAGGAGTTTTCCAGACCTCACCCCAAAGGTGCATTTGTTGGGATTCAACCTCAGCTTGTATTTCTTCAGCCTTTCAAACAACTTGTGCAAATGATCAAGATGTTCTTCCTCGATTTGTGATCTCACTATCATGTCATTAACATAGACTTCTATCTCATGATGAATGATGTTAGGAAATAAAGCCACCATAGCCCATTGATAAGTTGCGCTTGCGTTCTTCATCCCAAAAGGCATGACCTTATAATAGAAGATGCCCCACTTTGTTATAAAGGTAGTTTTCTCCATGTCTTCAGGCGCCATATTAATCTGATTATAACTCGAAAAACCACCCAAGAAGGAGAATACCTTGTGTTGAGCAGTGTTGTTGACCAGGACATCAATATGTGGAAGCGGGAAGTCATCTTTAGGGCTCGCCTTGCTCATATCCCTGCCACCGGCTTTTCTTTTATCCAATAAAGGAAAGGGTAAAAAGAATAGGAAAGACCTTTTGAGAATTTTTCTTGAGCTCGGGGAGTAGGTTATGAAAAGGGAAGGTGTTAGCACCCTTTTCATCCGTAGTTATCTACGGCTCTTAATTGCTAGCTGTGATCGGTGGATATGGAACTGACTGTTTAACGCTGGTTCGCGAAATGTCGCGGAAGCAAGAGTCGCCACCGTCTTTTATTTTCTCCAAATGGAAAGGACAAAAGCACAGAAAAATTCCTTAAAGAGATTGCTCTCGGTTCGGGAGGTAGATTATAGAAAGGGAAGGTGTTAGCACCCTTTCTATCCATGGTTATCCATGGGCTCTTAGATACTTGCTCATTTGTGTTTTCAAAATGTTTTGTTTGCTTTTCAACTGTGGGTTTTTAAAAAAAGTTTCTTTGAAAGTTTCAGATCGACTCTTGTGTCAGAGTGTTTGAAAAATTGCTTTGAAAGCTTTTGAAAAGTGTCGGTGTGAAAAGATTTTTGTTTGTTTTTGAAGAGAGCAAGTATCTACGAGAACCTACCTACCCTAAGGAATTCGTCTGTGTAAATGTCCTTTAAAGTAGTGCCATCCCACCATTGAGAGGTAGGTAGCACCACCGTTGGAGGTGTTCGGGTCAATTCGAGGTTCGGGACATGGTGATCACCAGAGCAATGGGAAGACACCTTAGAAGCTACCCTCATGCCAGGTTCCCGGATCATGAGGACTTACTAAGACATCCTCTACTCGACGATCACCTTTCGAGGCAAGGCAACAGTGAGGCGTACCCTAGGGGTGGTGTGTGCGATTTGTGTGTCGTTTTCAGATATTTGTCTTGTCATGTTAAAGTGATCTACGCTTGATTTTATTATGGTCCATACATTCTTGCATGCTTTTTGTTAACAGTTAAAAGTGCGAGGAAAGTAAAAGTCTAAAGCTATTACAAAGGGCGCGGGTCCACATCGCCAAAATTAAACCGGACCCGATTTGACAGAAAAGTAAATAAAGCAAATAAAGTAAAGTGCGAGAAGTAATTACAAGGCTTTGGGAGAGATACATAATTATTTAAGCAATATAAAATAAATATGCAAAATTAAACAATTAAAAGTATGGGCGTTGGACCCTTTTGCAAAATTAAATTAATAAGGAATTAAAATTAAAATTAAAAGAAATGTTTTTGGTATTTTTAGTGTTTTATGATTTAATAGAAAAAGAATTAATTAAAATGTAAATTGGATGCAAACCCTAATTCTAATGGCTTTTAAATTTGTTATGAAAATATTAAAATATCACCTAAATTAAACCTAAAAATTTTTTATGTATAATTTAATTATAAAAAAATAAAATAAATATTATTATGGTGAAAAAGAATATTAAAAAAAGAATAAAATTAACTAAACCTAATTCTACATTTTTTTAGATTTTATTGTGGAAAGAATTAAAATTGTAACCTAAATTAAAACTAAATTTATTTACATGCAATTTGCTTATGAAAATAATTAAAATAAAAAATATTATATTTTCCATCTTTTCTGACTTTTTTGTGCATTTTTATATTTTAGTAAAAATAATTAATTGAATCAAACAAATAAAGAAAAGAAAATAACAATTGAAAATAAAAATATAAAAATAATAGAAAATGGCAAACCAGGGGGGGTTCAGGCCCCAATTGTGAGGTGTTGGCCTTAGCAATCTGGCCCAATAGCATGGCCTTGTGGACCTTTTTTGAATCATATGCAGGGCGTTGACTGGGGGTGTAACGTGCTCATCAATCTTGAGCCTTTGATTTGGATCTCTTGGACGCGTGTGCGTTTGATTATTGAGGATGCATGGTGTGCCTTAAGGTTGTGCCTGCATAGGAAGATAAATGGAAAAATAACATGGGCATAATACAGACCTGGGGTTCGAACCCAGGTCTTGGACGTTGATACTCTCTTCGTTTGCCAACTGAACTGAATCACGCGTGTTAACATATTATAACAAATAAATAATAAAAAGAAAAACCAAGGCATTAGTGGTTCAGCGCGCGAAATTTCAAACCAACGTATCATGTGTTGCCACCACATCATCGTCTTCCTTTTCCCTGAAACACAAACATTCAGCCACGGTTTTTTAGCGTTGTTTAAGGTTAGCTTCAAGAAAATAGCGACTAGCGCTATGATGTCCATAAATTAATCGCGAATGGTGTTTCCTCTTCGTCCAAGCTTGCTGAGTCTAATGGTGGTGGCCTTGAACCCTAATTTTTCCTTGGGTGAAAAACCCCAATTCAAAACTCTGAAAACCCTAAAGATCGATTATGGTGAAATCTTATATACAGCATAAAAATCCAATTAAACATAATGGTTAGCTTTAAAACATCACAAGGAACAAGAATCCATAAATAAAAAATGCAAAAGATGCGTGAATTATGATGCACGATTCTGGAAATTTCTTGACACAGTTTGTACTCGTTTTACCAGTTCTTGGCGTCTTGATGGATGATTCTGAGTGGAATACGTTCAATAGACCTTGAGCAAGCTATTGGAATGAAAATTAGGCTTTGAATCGCCCTCTAAAGTTGATTTCAGAATTGTGTTTTTTGACAATTTTTTCAAGTTCTTCAATGGCCTTTGAGCGCAGCTTAGAGTCTGTTAGCCTTAGGTTTTGATTCATGCTTATGTAGTGAATATATTAGGTTAACAAAATTCAACCAAATCTCTTGTAATCATGGTTTTCAATATTTGATTTCTTAAGATTTTCCATATCTTTTTTCATGTGTATTTTGTGTCAATTATGCTCAAATCAAACCAAATCTTTCCATGTTGGGATGTGCACGAAATATTAAGGCTGAAATGTGTACAAAAAGATTGGTTAGGGTGAATTAAATATTTTCCATATATTAAAATGATTTAAATGAATTAATGTGAATAAAAATTCAAATAAATAAATAAAAAATGAGAAAATACTTCCCTTTGGGCCAAGTGGTCGTGCACATGCTTGGAATGATGAATCATGGAAGAAAAATAGGCCCATTAGCAATTTTAGGTCATTTGGATCAAAGTTGACTTTTCAAAATATCCAAAAATTTCCCAACTTCCACAAGGCATAACTTGCTCAATATTTAAGCTTTTCTCATGTTCTTGGACATTTTGGAAAGGTCTTTGAGTCCTCTAACCAATGTCTTTGGTCCCATGTCATTTTGATTTACTAATCTCAAGTTATGGCCTTTGACTTAAAGTCCCTTTTTGTTGACTTTTGAAAATGACCTATAATGTTGAAATTGATAACTTTTTGTGAGAGCATTTCTTGGACTTGAAGTATGAAGATGAGTTGTAGGAAATGTCCTTCTCTTCAAAATGAGCTTTGGATGGAATTTTTCTGATAATCCATGTGAAAGTTATGCCCTGGTCAATTTCAGTTGACTTTTTCAGCTGTCCAAATATAGTAATTTTTGCATCTTTGGTGATTTCTGAGCCAATTTTTGAGAATCATGATCAAGCATTGATCAAATGATGTTTGTGGCTTCAAAATGATATGTTGACCAAAAATTTGAACTTTTGACTGTCAAATGACCATTTTGCCCCTACAGTTGACTGTAGTGCAATTTAGGGTTTTGACTGTGCAATTTTGAGCTGAATGCCTTGAAACTTGATATGAGGATGCTTGACCATATTTGTAGGCATATGAGATTTGATTGGGCCTTTGAAAACTTCCTTGTCTTGATCAGAACACAAACCCTAGTTTTGACTGTATAGGAGACCTTTGCACTGTGCAACCCTTAGGGAATTTTGTGACTTGGCTTGGCAATTTCTTGAAGAATATGGGAGGGCAAATTTTGGGGTACAACAGTTGCCCCTGTTCAATCTTCTTAGACCTGAGGATGCAGATTGGCGGACGTGCCTTTCGTAATCCGAGGGTAGAAGATGATTGGACACTAGAGTGCCCAAAAATTTGCGCTCACATGTTAGCAGTGTGACGGGGGAATGGGCTTATAGATGCCATTTAGAGATTGCTGGATAGGATGATGGGCTTATAGATGCCATCTGGATGTTGATCGCGTAAGAGATTCCTTAGCGAGAACCTGCATACCTGCAAAAGAAAAATGGGTACCTGACACGTTGCAGGAGCTGGTTTTAGATGCTTAGTATAGATATGTCCTGACTGGTTACAGGAGCTGAGTCTGGAGTCTTCACATGATGATGAATGAACCAGGGATGGTTACTGCCTTAGCCTGAATGGTAAGAGAACCTTGGGCGACTTTAACTTCAACAACGCTCGTTGAGAAAATCTTGGTGGGAAATACCATCTTCGCAGGATCGGAACGAGAACCATAGGCCATTATAATCTGAAAGGGAATCACCTCACTTGCCGTCGGAGAGGGAATCATAGGAAAAGGAATTACCACCTCACTCGCCGTTGGAGAGGGAACCATAGGAGACTATCACCTCACACTCACTGTCGGAGAGGGAAACATCTGAAAAAAGGACTACCACCTCACTCACCGTTGGAGAGGGGACCATAGGAGACTATCCCCTCACTCACCGTCGGAGAGGGAAACATCTGAAAAGGACTTACCACCTCACTCACCGTCGGAGAGGGAACCATAGGAGACTATCACCTCACTCACCGTCGGAGAGGGAAACATCTGAAAAGGACTTACCACCTCACTCACCATCGGAGAGGGAACCATAGGAGACTATCACCTCACACTCATCGTCGGAGAGGGAAACATCTAAAAAGGACTTACCACCTCACACACCGTCGGAGAGGGAACCATAGGAGACTATCACCTCACACTCATCGTCGGAGAGGGAAACATCTGAAAAGGATTTACCACCTCACACACCGTCGGAGAGGGAACCATAGGAGACTATCACCTCACACTCATCGTCGGAGAGGGAAACGTCTGAAATAACTTCTATTGAGTCTTTATTAGAAAAATCTGTTGGGAGTCGATTTAGATGGACTAAAGAAGGCCTTGGACTGGATAAGAGATCTTCGAAGTCGATTAACTGAACCGGTCTAGGTCTTGAAATATGATTGAGAATTTCAACTGCATCTTTCCTGAAAGGTAAAGGTCAGTCATATGCGATGCATGATATGGCTCAAGCAATAATGTTCTCAACATAAATGAGATTTGTATGATATAATGCGTCTATGCATGCTATAATGATGTATGTGATGTTTTATGAATGTATGTTTCCGTCTAGGAAAGTAAATCCTTGACGGGTGCCGGGAAGTCATATCCTGGGCTGATGCTGAAGAATAGATTTTGCTTCTGCTGGGGATGATAGTTGCAAGAATACCGGTAGGAGAAGATGACTCCGTTGCGGAATAAACTTGGCAAATGGAAGATTCTGCAGGGAGAAAAGATACTCTAGCGACCATGCTGGGAAGCAATACTCTGTGGGGATAGAGATGCTTTGCTGAATTGTTGATAGCTTGCTGAGGATATCCTTGTTGTTGGAAGTGTTGACGGACTTCGCTGAGGTAAGGAGACTTTGTCGGGGACGATCTTTCCATGGCTTTTGGCTGAGGATAACCCAGTTATATCTTGTTAAGGAAATAACTCTTTAAATAAAGCCGGGCGACGCGTTCGTGCTTTGCGAGGATAAACTTCCAGAATCTACTGGGGATAAGCTTACTGCTTGGGGGAGATGAGTTCCAATTTTCCTGGGGGAATTGGATTGGACTCTCTTGGGGAAGTTTTGAATTATATCGGGGAAATGATTCCTTTGAATGTTGTTATGCCGCCGGGGAAACAATCTTTAGACCAAGACTGCCGGGGATGCTTGTTATGAGTGCATATATGCTGCTGGGGAATGTTGAGATCTGCTGGAGGATACTCAATTTCCTTAAGGCTGATAGTAGCTTTGCTTGAGGAGAGTGTACTGACTTGCTGGCCCATTCTCTGGGGAATTGGGATGTACTGGTTATGTTCTTCCGCTGGACCCATCTTGGTACCCTGGAGGACAGAACAATTAGTTGCTTTTAGACAACTCCTTATTGCCCCTGTTTCAGAGGTATGAGAGGAAGACCTGTGAGGTGCTGATAGTTGTTGATGGATAGACCTTCTTCTGGTAGGCAGGTGACGAGATGACAGGACATAGTCGTACGCTTTGATCCCTAATTTTTGCCTGGACCGCCCTTTCGGGTTTTCAGTCCACCGGGATACCCATTTTTTCCCAAGACGCCTTTTCAGGTTTTCGACTTGCCGGGTGTACATATTTTTTCATTTCATCCCTTATTTTTGCCCGAACCCTTTTGGTTCGCCGGGAATCCCTTATTTTTGCCTAGGTATGTCAACCTAGCGGGTCTTTGATTTTGCGTAGTATTTTTCGATTATGTCCACGTTCTCATAATGTAGGGAATTGCCCCTGTTAGAAGTGTTTTGCCATGCCACCAGAAGATGTTTGATCAGGCAATACTCGTTGTTTGAAATGCCCCAAGCGACTCAGGCGAAGATTTGCCCCAGGCTGGTTGGCCTTTTGAGAGATTCTCCGAATCTTGACTTAACTGCCCCAGATGATGGACAATAGTCATGCCATTCCCCTTGATTGGACGTGCTTTTGTTCACTAGGTATTCATCGTGCGAATTTCCCTGTTGTTCAAACAAATAGTCATATGCAAACAAGGTTATTTTAAGAATGCAAAAGCCTATGTCTGTCTTGAAGATTTTGAAAATGCATTCTTTTTTCATAAAACAAATGGATGTTTGTAAAACGTGATGTCAACTCCTTCTTTATAGTAAGCCTTAAGGAGTCAGGATACCTTTCGTCACAGTATGCTTTCGAACTAACCCATGCTTCAGCTAGGACTTTTAAGGGTTATAACGTGGCCTGGTTCACGGTTTAAGAAACAAAGGATAAAGGCTCAAATTTTTTGTACCCACCCGCTCTTCGTGATGTTCTCCAAACCTAAACTCAGTTGACCATACGTTTAGACCTTGTTTGAGTCTTTGCTCTGATTTTCCGGTGATGGTTCAGATATTGATGATTTATTCTGAATGGGCAGTCATTCCTTTTTTGTCGTTGAGGGTTGGTAAGACCTCTTTCTTGATTTTTGTTATCCCTTTCTTTTTTTGCCTGAACTGTTTCCTTTTTTTTTGGAATTACAGTCAGCGGGATGCCCCAGTCTTGTAAGTCTCCTTCAGGGGTTTTGACTTAATGGTTTTTTTATTTTTTTGAGATAATGATGACTGCCTTTCTTTATTGATTATTCGGAACCATCATTGTCTTTCTTTATTTCGTAAGGATTTCTTTGGTGCCGTTCGTTATGCACTTGGATCAACTGAGAGAACTACCCTGCCCCAGGTTATGATTAAGGGTTTTAAATTTCGAAAAGAAAAATACTCCTACTTCTTTGGCTCAGAGGGGTTGACGAGGGATTATCATCCTTATAACTCCAGTGTTTTAGGGATTGAAACAATGCCTGTACCTCATCAGCGAGGTTTATTCAAAAGCATACTGTAAAGATAGTGGTATCGTTTTCGTCATCCTCCCTCAAGAGGCTTAGAATTAACGAGAGTTGACATCAGAAAAAATATGAAAACAATTTGCATATAGTGAATGCGAATATATTGATTCAAAATAGACATAAGCGATGCATTAATGGAATACCAATGTTTTAACATGAATAAATGTTTGAACGGTCAAAAGAAAAACACAACTTGAACATTTGAATGAACAAAAGTTTCCTAGTCTCGGAGCTTGTCACTTCAACTGGTGAGCCTTGGAGGAATGGCAGAAAAATTCAGCCTGTCCATCTTGTGTGAACTCCAATGCCCCTTCATCGATCAGGTCCTGGATTTTGTTCCTCAGATCCCAACATTCATTGGTATCATGTCCTGGGCTAGCAGAGTGGTAGGCATACCTCTTATTGGGATCATAGGCAGGAGATGCTGTGTTGGGGTTCCGGGGATGAGCCCTTAATGTGATCAGATTCAACCTCAATAGGCGTTGCAAAGCTTGATACAGCGACATGTTGAGCGGGGTGAATTGCCTTCTGGGCTTGTCTGGCTGAAGCTGGTGAGGTTGATGCTGAATTTGTGGCACTGGAGCCATTTGAGGAGCTTTCCCCTTATCCTCTTGTCTCGAGGATGATTGGATGATGAATGGCTTTTTACCCTTAGATGTTTGCCCCAGTTGGTTACCCTGAAGCAGTTGGTTGACGAGAAACCCGAGCTCGTCTTGTCTTTGAGCCAACCCTTGAATGGCAGTCACCTGCCCCAACATTTGGGCTTTCATTATATCCACTTCAGCTTGCAGATGTTTTAGCCGTTCGTCCTCAGCGCGATTCCTGACCAAAGTCTCCGTGAGAAGTGTCCTTAGCTCCTCCTGCCCCTTGGATATATTCAGGAGGATTTCCCCGAACCGAGTCTCTTGAGCAAGAAAGTCCTGGTTATCTTGTTGGGAAGCCATGGCTGAAATAAACAGCGAGAAGGGTAAGTGACCTGCAAAGAACGGGTACCTGTAATGCAATGATATGTATGATATGCATGCAATGTTTTCAAGGACCTCGCGGGGTAAACAAGAAAATTGTTAGCATTTGAGTTTGGTAGCCTGATTGAAGGAACTTCATATTGTTGAGAGCCCTTCATCAAGGGTCAAAGGCTCACCATATCCAGTGGGTCTTAGCCCCTGATAACCTTAGCTAGGGGATCATTCTTCAGGTGTCAAAGCTCACCATATCAAGTGGGTCATAGCCTCTGACAACCTTGGCTAGAGGAAAATAAATCCTCTTTGCCCCTTGCTGGGATAGTTGATTCACCATGACCTGCATCACAAGCCCTTGAGATCCTTGAAATGGGTTAGGATGTATGCAATGGTATGATGTCATGATGCATGGGGTAGTAAGTAACCCTGTTATGAGTCCCAATTAAGGACTGCAAACCAAAACCTGCAAGAAACTCAGTATCCCTGTTATGAGTCCCAATTAAGGACTATAAACAAAACCTGCAAGAACTTAGTAACCCTGTTATGAGTCCCAATTAAGGACTATAAACAAAACTGCAAGTGGTTCAGTAAACCCTGTTATGAGTCCTAATTAAAGACTATAAACAAAACCTGCAAGAAATTCCAGGGTCAGATAACAAGCATGCAAGTAGTCAGGTATGAAGGCACACAAGTCACACAAGAGAAGCCCTTAGAGTTTAGGCCAGCATGGGGTCTGGGTATTACCCTCTTGAAGTTGGTGGGTTCAACCTGTCCTATTAGAAGTAACCGGGTTCTAAGGGTCCCAATATCACTGGATTGCTTTCATTGTTCATCGTTTCGATTTAGCCACTGAACTGGCGACCGAAATATTCCAAGAAAGCAACCCTCAATTGAGTGTAGTATCGAGTATCAACCAACCTCGGACTGCACCAAAGTCAGTTATCTCACTACCCTAAAGAGGCCAAGATGGTTCAATTAAGGTTCCTAAGGTCAGTTGATGCTTCACGACACCACGCGGAGGCCCCGTACTCTCCTTGACTGAACTCAAGGGTTACCGGTACACACCAAAGTGCCACATCAACGTAGCAGACTGTTTCAACCATGTCGGTATACCCCGCACAGTTCCCTCACAGCCTTGTTGCTACTTTCTAAGAAGGTATCCCCCAGATCCGGGTTAGGATCTATAGAACTCCCAAGACAATCCCACAATTTAAAGCAAGCAAATCAATACAATTGAAAACACAGTTATGAACTAACCCTAAGGTAACCTCACTTTAAGTTTAAATCCCCAGCAGAGTCGCCAGTTCTATGATCGGTGGATCTGGAACTGACTGTTTAACGCTGGTTCGCGAAATGTCGCGGAAGCAAGAGTTGCCACCGTCTTTTATTTTCTCCAAATGGAAAGGACAAAAGCACAGAAAAATTCCTTAAAGAGATTGCTCTCGGTTCGGGAGGTAGATTATAGAAAGGGAAGGTGTTAGCACCCTTTCTATCCATGGTTATCCATGGGCTCTTAGATACTTGCTCATTTGTGTTTTCAAAATGTTTTGTTTGCTTTTCAACCGTGGGTTTTTAAAAAAAGTTTCTTTGAAAGTTTCAGATCGACTCTTGTGTCAGAGTGTTTGAAAAATTGCTTTGAAAGCTTTTGAAAAGTGTCGGTGTGAAAAGATTTTTGTTTGTTTTTGAAGAGAGCAAGTATCTACGAGAACCTACCTACCCTAAGGAATTCGTCTGTGTAAATGTCCTTTAAAGTAGTGCCATCCCACCATTGAGAGGTAGGTAGCACCACCGTTGGAGGTGTTCGGGTCAATTCGAGGTTCGGGACATGGTGATCACCAGAGCAATGGGAAGACACCTTAGAAGCTACCCTCATGCCAGGTTCCCGGATCATGAGGACTTACTAAGACATCCTCTACTCGACGATCACCTTTCGAGGCAAGGCAACAGTGAGGCGTACCCTAGGGGTGGTGTGTGCGATTTGTGTGTCGTTTTCAGATATTTGTCTTGTCATGTTAAAGTGATCTACGCTTGATTTTATTATGGTCCATACATTCTTGCATGCTTTTTGTTAACAGTTAAAAGTGCGAGGAAAGTAAAAGTCTAAAGCTATTACAAAGGGCGCGGGTCCACATCGCCAAAATTAAACCGGACCCGATTTGACAGAAAAGTAAATAAAGCAAATAAAGTAAAGTGCGAGAAGTAATTACAAGGCTTTGGGAGAGATACATAATTATTTAAGCAATATAAAATAAATATGCGAAATTAAACAATTAAAAGTATGGGCGTTGGACCCTTTTGCAAAATTAAATTAATAAGGAATTAAAATTAAAATTAAAAGAAATGTTTTTGGTATTTTTAGTGTTTTATGATTTAATAGAAAAAGAATTAATTAAAATGTAAATTGGATGCAAACCCTAATTCTAATGGCTTTTAAATTTGTTATGAAAATATTAAAATATCACCTAAATTAAACCTAAAATTTTTTTATGTATAATTTAATTATAAAAAAATAAAATAAATATTATTATGGTGAAAAAGAATATTAAAAAAAGAATTAAATTAACTAAACCTAATTCTACATTTTTTTAGATTTTATTGTGGAAAGAATTAAAATTGTAACCTAAATTAAAACTAAATTTATTTACATGCAATTTGCTTATGAAAATAATTAAAATAAAAAATATTATATTTTCCATCTTTTCTGACTTTTTTGTGCATTTTTATATTTTAGTAAAAATAATTAATTGAATCAAACAAATAAAGAAAAGAAAATAACAATTGAAAATAAAAATATAAAAATAATAGAAAATGGCAAACCAGGGGGGGTTCAGGCCCCAATTGTGAGGTGTTGGCCTTAGCAATCTGGCCCAATAGCATGGCCTTGTGGACCTTTTTTGAATCATATGCAGGGCGTTGACTGGGGGTGTAACGTGCTCATCAATCTTGAGCCTTTGATTTGGATCTCTTGGACGCGTGTGCGTTTGATTATTGAGGATGCATGGTGTGCCTTAAGGTTGTGCCTGCATAGGAAGATAAATGGAAAAATAACATGGGCATAATACAGACCTGGGGTTCGAACCCAGGTCTTGGACGTTGATACTCTCTTCGTTTGCCAACTGAACTGAATCACGCGTGTTAACATATTATAACAAATAAATAATAAAAAGAAAAACCAAGGCATTAGTGGTTCAGCGCGCGAAATTTCAAACCAACGTATCATGTGTTGCCACCACATCATCGTCTTCCTTTTCCCTGAAACACAAACATTCAGCCACGGTTTTTTAGCGTTGTTTAAGGTTAGCTTCAAGAAAATAGCGACTAGCGCTATGATGTCCATAAATTAATTGCGAATGGTGTTTCCTCTTCGTCCAAGCTTGCTGAGTCTAATGGTGGTGGCCTTGAACCCTAATTTTTCCTTGGGTGAAAAACCCCAATTCAAAATTCTGAAAACCCTAAAGATTGATTATGGTGAAATCTTATATACAGCATAAAAATCCAATTAAACATAATGGTTAGCTTTAAAACATCACAAGGAACAAGAATCCATAAATAAAAAATGCAAAAGATGCGTGAATTATGATGCACGATTCTGGAAATTTCTTGACACAGTTTGTACTCGTTTTACCAGTTCTTGGCGTCTTGATGGATGATTCTGAGTGGAATACGTTCAATAGACCTTGAGCAAGCTATTGGAATGAAAATTAGGCTTTGAATCGCCCTCTAAAGTTGATTTCAGAATTGTGTTTTTTGACAATTTTTTCAAGTTCTTCAATGGCCTTTGAGCGCAGCTTAGAGTCTGTTAGCCTTAGGTTTTGATTCATGCTTATGTAGTGAATGTATTAGGTTAACAAAATTCAACCAAATCTCTTGTAATCATGGTTTTCAATATTTGATTTCTTAAGATTTTCCATATCTTTTTTCATGTGTATTTTGTGTCAATTATGCTCAAATCAAACCAAATCTTTCCATGTTGGGATGTGCACGAAATATTAAGGCTGAAATGTGTACAAAAAGATTGGTTAGGGTGAATTAAATATTTTCCATATATTAAAATGATTTAAATGAATTAATGTGAATAAAAATTCAAATAAATAAATAAAAAATGAGAAAAATACTTCCCTTTGGGCCAAGTGGTCGTGCACATGCTTGGAATGATGAATCATGGAAGAAAAATAGGCCCATTAGCAATTTTAGGTCATTTGGATCAAAGTTGACTTTTCAAAATATCCAAAAATTTCCCAACTTCCACAAGGCATAACTTGCTCAATTTTTAAGCTTTTCTCATGTTCTTGGACATTTTGGAAAGGTCTTTGAGTCCTCTAACCAATGTATTTGGTCCCATGTCATTTGGATTTACTAATCTCAAGTTATGGCCTTTGACTTAAAGTCCGTTTTTGTTGACTTTTGAAAATGACCTATAATGTTGAAATTGATAACTTTTTGTGAGAGCATTTCTTGGACTTGAAGTATGAAGATGAGTTGTAGGAAATGTCCTTCTCTTAAAAATGAGCTTTGGATGGAATTTTTCTGATAATCCATGTGAAAGTTATGCCCTGGTCAATTTCAGTTGACTTTTTCAACTGTCCAAATATAGTAACTTTTGCATCTTTGGTGATTTCTGAGCCAATTTTTGAGAATCATGATCAAGCATTGATCAAATGATGTTTGTGGCTTCAAAATGATATGTTGACCAAAAATTTGAACTTTTGACTGTCAAATGACCATTTTGCCCCTACAGTTGACTGTAGTGCAATTTAGGGTTTTGACTGTGCAATTTTGAGCTGAATGCCTTGAAACTTGATATGAGGATGCTTGACCATATTTTTAGGCATATGAGATTTGATTGGGCCTTTGAAAACTTCCTTGTCTTGATCAGAACACAAACCCTAGTTTTGACTGTATAGGAGACCTTTGCACTGTGCAACCCTTAGGGAATTTTGTGACTTGGCTTGGCAATTTCTTGAAGAATATGGGAGGGCAAATTTTGGGGTACAACACTATCTCACTTTGAAATTCTTTGTTAATGTTTTTGTGTTTTGTGTAGGTTTGAAAATATTTTGAAAATGCCTTCGTTTTGACAAACTTTGTAATGATTCTCGTTTCTATAAGAATGTATACAAAGTGTTGGTTTTGAAAATAGTTCAAAGAGATGTTTGTCTTTGGAAAGATGTTTTAAAAGTGTGAGTGTGAGAAATGGTTTTAATTTGTGAGCAAGCAATTATGAACAATCTACCTACTCAAGAAGTCTTAGTTCTTTTCCTCCTCCTTTAGATAATGTTATCTTACCATTAGTTAGTAAGCAACCTTATCATTGGATGTGAAGGGACGGGCGTGGGTCATTGTGTAGTCACATAAGGCAAGTTGTAGAATGTTTTAGCAATTGTCGTAAGGGTCTAAGATCGTTTACCAAAGACAACATCGAAGGATCATCGAGGGACTACGATCTTGTAATCGAGGGTCTTTTCTAAAACATCCCACGTCTGAGGGACATGACTATTTTATCCGAGGCAACGAGTGTGGGTTACCCTAGAGGTGCAAGTGTGTAAAGTGTTTTTGTCTTCATGCATTTTATCTTGAATTAGGGTTGTCTATTGTTTGGTTTTAAGTCTTGCCATACAAACCCTAATTACTAGCAATAATATGGAAAGCAATAAATTGCGGAAATTAAATATCCTACGCTATCACAATACTTGAGGGGATGGGGGGTACAAATTTACAAATGGGGATGACAAGTAAAATAAACCCTAATTACTATTACAAGGCTTTGACAATTACATAAATTGTAATGCGAAATAGTAAAATGTATGAAATGTAAAGATGAAGAGAAACGAAAAATATTTTGATGGATTTTATGGAAAGGGTTTGAATTAACCTAATTAAGCTAATTAATTTGGAAAAAAATAAGTTTAATTAATCATTTAATAAAACCTAAATTCTAAGTTAATTTAATTAAAATAAAACCCGAGTCTAATTTAGTTTTAATTCTAACAAAAAAATGGAAAGATTAATTAGTTAAGAAAATAATATTTTTGGAGTTTTTTTATTTATAAAATAAATAAAATGGAAACAAAATAAAATAAAGTTAGAAATTTTTTAATCTAATTTTTTAAATAAAAAATATATTTTAGTATTTTTGGTTAAATAAAAATAAACAAATAAAAGAAAGTAAAAAAAAAAAAGAAAAAATGATATATTGGACATGGGGGTTACAAAGTAAAAGGATGGGAGCAAAGTAATTGGTTAGGCCCAAGAAGGCCTTTTCTGTTTTGGTCAGAAAATAAAATTAAAAAAAAAGAATATGGGCCTACGTGGTTGTAAGCAGATCAGGGGGGGGGGTATGCTGAAAATAATTTCGGCGGGCTTATGAATTGAGTTGGGGAAGGCCCATAACAAAATGGTGTAAATAAAAATAAAACAAATAGAAAAATGGGGGGTGATATCTGCAAATCTGTTTGGACTTAATGCTCTAAGCTCAAATCCATTTTGTTAGGCAGCACAAGTAAAAAGGGGGTGCGTGAGTGGAGAGGAGTTAGGCTTGGAGAATGGGGGGCGGACTGGGCTTGTTTAACTAATGTCAACAAATAAAATAACAAAGAAAAAGAATATGTTTAATTCATTTTTCAAAATAATCCTCTCTCTAACTCTTAACGCTCTCTCTCGTTCTCTGAAGGGCTTTCACTAGATAGAAAGATGTGTCGCGCCGGAAATCACCTCATGGTGGTAATGGCGGTGGCTTAGCTCCTTTCTTACATATTTTGATTCCTCTCTTCCTCATTTTACCCCATGACTTGTTTTGACAGAAAACCTAAGATCTATCCTAGATCTAAAGGGGTATTTTGGAAACCCTAAGCGCTCAGATTCGAAAGTGATAAAGATTATTATGTTGGATGCGTAAATAGAAGCAAAAAAAGAAAAGAAAAGAGAGAGACGAAGGCCATGAGATTCAAATTCACAAGCTTTCAACCTTTTGATGCTTTTCCCGGTAATATCTTTTTGACTATGCTTGAATCTTCTTCTCTTTCTCTGTAAATCACTTTTTGAAGGGTTAACTTAGGAAAGTGATGAAACAAAATTAGGGTTTGCTGGTTTGGCCTTTTTTATATCTTGTGAACTTGCTGAAAATGATATTGAGGGGGTTTGATGGTTAGGGAAATGATGATATAAAACTCTTTCTTTTTAGGGTTTGTGGTTCTGTTTTGTTGTTGCAGCCTCTGTATATTTGTTATGAACTGTGTTAAAGAAAATGATGAGTGGAGGTTTTTTGTGTTGTTGTGGTTCCACGGCCCTGTTTCTGTATCTCTTTGTTGTATGAACTGTGTTCCTTTTATAATATGAACTTGCTTTCTTTCTCTGTGAAGGGTTTGACTTGATGAAGTTGATTTGAGACAACATGCCTTGAGCCACTCATATGGGACTTGTCACTTCTGGTATCTTATTTTTCTGATATCTGATTTGTTCATTCTGACTGCACTTTTGCTATGTTATACTGGTTTTTGAACTATCCCTGTTGCTTGTTGGCTTTTGACTTTCTGTGATGCCTTCTTTCGAAT
This sequence comes from Vicia faba, assembly GCA_948472305.1. Classification (NCBI taxonomy): domain Eukaryota; kingdom Viridiplantae; phylum Streptophyta; class Magnoliopsida; order Fabales; family Fabaceae; genus Vicia; species Vicia faba. The sequence continues at coordinate 1,462,935,517 of OX451736.1, read as the reverse complement.
TTGTACTTTTTGCTTGCTGGCTTTTTGATTTTGTACTTGTGCAGTACATGAGTTTGTACTTTTACTATGAACCAAACAAGTCTTTTTTGAATAGTTGTTTGAGATTTGCAACAAAAGGCTAGGCCTATGATTTAATTTTGCAATTCTGATTTTTTTTGTTGAAACAAAGCAACATGAGGATTTTAATCTTTTGCGTGAAACATGATGCTGGATTTTGCAATTCTGATTTGGACTTTTTTGTCTTTGTCTTTGTCTTTTGTGAACCAACTTAGCTTGCGATTTGAAATAGATAAAGTTAGGTCCATGATTAAATTGAAATCCAATATATGAGGCTTGTATGCTTGAACATGATTGAAAAACAAACTCTTTTTTTTTATTCCTTAAACAAAACCCTAATGATGAATTTGAAATAATTGCTTGAAAACTTCTTGTTTATGTTTTAATGATGATTGAACTAACCACTTCTTTTTCTTTTTGTTTCATGTGACGAATGAGCTTGCAAGATCAAAGAGGAATACTTGAAGAATAAGTTATGGTAAGATGTGGGAACAAGACACTTGAATATGAAGCAAGAAGATTGAAGAAGAATTCTTTTTTCTATGTATAGAAAAAATAAGAAAATTGTAGTTTGTATTTTAGATTTGTAATTTGTAAGATTTGAGGACTTGTAAATGGTAGTAAAACTAGAAACAAGTGTATTAAAATTTATACTTGTAAGTTTAAATAGAAATGAACTTTGTATAGCTTTCAATTCTTGAGCATGAATGAAAATAAAAGATTTAGAATATCATAAATTAAAATCTTGAATGAATTATGGTGGAAAGTGTTTGAAGTTATGAAAGAATTCTGGATGTAATTGGATAGAACTTGGATGAGCACAAATTTGGATTTTGAATGAACTTTGATGGTCAATGATTAAATCCTTTGCTAAGTTGAATTTGAACTATGTCAAGCATTAAACACTTTTGATTCATTTGAATGCTTTAGACAACTTGAATGAATAGTATCCAAACAATGTATCCAAATCTCTTCATTTCCTCAAAACAACCCCTATCTTCAAATCTCAAGCAACCAAATACTTGCATTACATGCAACAAAATCGTCTTGATCAAAGTAAAACCACAAGCTTGTCTCTTAAGCCCAAATGGTAAAGCTTGAAGTAAAGAAAAGAACATGGCCATGAGTCTAATGAACCTCCATTGAAATGTTCAAAAGCTCAAACAACATGACTAGAAAACCTAATTCTCTTAACCTTGTCTAAAGAGGTGACTTAAGATGTAGAGGAAGACTAAAACTTGACTCATAGCATTCTGAATAGAAAACATGATGAGAATTTAAGCACAACAAATTAAATCCTTAACACACTAGCTCTTGAGGAATCTTTGATGAAGGTGACCTTGAAGCTTGGTGAGTCTTGTCAAAGATGAATGCTCACGATGATGCGAGTCTAAAACTTCACTTCAAACTTGAGTGAAAGAAACTTAAAGAATATATAAAACCTTGATTTAAAGAAACCTCTTGATCCAATGCTTTATTGAATGAATTAATTTTACATAAATGACCTAGTGAAAATGATGCATATAAAATGCAAAGCCTAATCCAAATAAAAGTAGGATCAAGAGGGAAAATTTTAGGGTACAACACTTAACATCCTTCTTTGGCATTGGAACAACATTGGCAACTCATTGAGGACACGACGTCGTTGCTAAGAACCGTGCATTGAATTGTTTCATGACCTCGACCTTGATCTTCTCAGACATCTCAGGACGCATGCAACAAACTTTATATTTAATTGGAGCACAACCCTTTTTCATCGGCAAACGGTGAACCACAATATCAGTATCGAGCCCTGGCATGGCTTCGTATGACCAAGCAAAGACTTCAACATATTCATGTAACATCTGAATCAATCTGCTCTTGACACTGTCCTCCAGGTTGGCGCTAATCTTGACTTCCTTCCTATCTGTCTCAGAACCCAAGTTTACCACCTCGATCGGCTCTTCATGTTGTTGAATATCCTTTTCTTCTTGAATCAAGAGTCTGGCGAGTTCTCCAGGTATCTCACAATCTTCCTCACCTTCATCTTCGGCTTGGTAGATTGGATTTTCAAAGTCATAGAAGACAATAGCATAATTGTTATCAACGAGATCTAAAGTGGATGGAGATCTGCAATGTAGTGTGTGGGTGTGTGTAAGAACACATATCAACTTAAAAGTGCAAATAAAGTAAAAGAAAGACAGAGAATACAAAATTTGAATGCAAAACGTCCAATGTTTTCATTAAATAAAGATATGACATATGAGATGACAACCCTTAACAAATGAACCATTGTGCCCCGGTTAAGACACAAGGTTTAAATTAATTGTTTAAAGAGAAGTTACATAACCAAATTTCTTAAAGCGATAAAAACAGAAATAACTATTACTCCTGGTTCAAGGAGATTGGTACAAAGTCGTTAGTCTGCCAATTATTGAGTCTACCGCTAATGGTTGGGAATATCTAGTCATCCAAGTCACCATCACTATCAGTGTCTTCTATAGTATTGACTTCATTGTTTCTAATACAGAAAGGTGGTCCTACAACACGGACATGTCGAACCTCTTTCTGAGACTTTGATGTGAAACCTAGACCAAATTTGTTGGACTTGTAGGGGATATCGGGAAGCTGACCCCAGATAGTGCAACTGCCTCCTTCTACAATAACCCTAACATCCTTCAGAGAAGCCATTCTAGGTGAATCCTTGATGATCTTAGGAGTATCAAGAGTAACTTTAGCAACGAAAATCGTCAGAGGGATTACTTCAAATGCTTGGCAGGGAGTTTCAATGAATTCACCATCCATTTCAACATATTTGAAAGAATTCAAATGGCTGACCATATATTCTTCCTCTCCGTAGAATGTGACAATCTTCCCTTTCACTGGATACTTCAGCTTTTGATGCAAAGTAAAGGTAACCGCACCTACCCCATGAATCCAAGGGCATCCGAGCAAGCAACAATAGACCGGGCGAATATCCATTACATAAAAAGTGGAGTTGAAAACCTGAGACCCCACCTTGATTGGAAGATCAACTTCTCCGTACACCATTATTTTCGACCCATTGAAGGCCCTTACCACAATATCGCTGGGTTTCAGCACCAACCCTTCACAGTCCAATCTATCCAGAGCACCTTTCGGTAATACATTTAGGGAATAACCTGTATCAACTAACACATGCGCCAAAGTGGTTCCCTTACACTCAATAGAGATGTGTAGAGCCTTGTTATGATTCTTCCCCTCCAGAGTTAAGTCATCATCAGAAAAGTCTAAACCATTATCAGCAGTTAGGCTTGCAACACAATTCTCAAACTGATCAGCAGAGGTCTCTTGTGGTACATGAGCATTCTTCAGGAATTTCAATAAAGCCTTGGCATGTGATTCGGAGCATAATAAGAAGGACAACATGAATATTTTTGAGGGTGTCTTCCCCAGTTGTTCAACTATTTTGTAGTCACTTTTACGAATGATCTTCAAAACTTCTTCCATCTCTTATTTAGAAGGGTCTTCAATTGTAACATCTTTTAAGGGTGCCTCCGTCTGGGAAGGCTCAGTCACTTTCTCTTTGCCCCGGTGTGATACGGTGGGAGAACTGACTTGAGGTTTTGCATTTGTTTTCGCAAATGTTTCGGTTGAGTAAGAGTCGTCACCGACTTTTTATTTTATCCTAAGGAAAGGTTAAAAAGCACAGCAAAAACCTTTGAGATGTTTTCTTGGGTTCGGGGAGTAGATTATATAAAGGGAAGGTATTAGCACCCTTTCTATCCATGGTTATCCATGGGCTCTTAGTTACTTGCTTAGATCACTTGCCTTGCATTTTCAATTGTTTGAAATGGTGCTTTGTGTGTGGGTTTGAAAATAATTTGAAAAGAGGCCATTGTTGTGGCAACCTTTGTAATGATTCATGTTTGAATGTATACAAAGATGTATTTGTCTTTTAAAAAGTTTTCAATGTTTTTGCAACTTGTTTTGAAAGTGTGTTGTGATATGTGTGTTTTGAAAAAATGGCAAGGATTGTTTTGCAAGATTGGTCAAGTAACTAAGAGTTTTGTCTACCCCTAAATTTACTCAAAGGTTTTTTTCCATGTTTTAACCCTTTTAACAATTTTGTTCCACCATTGTATTTGGTGGACAATCTTGTGTTAGGATGTTAACAGGACGGGCGCGGGTCATCGTTTAGACCATGATTGCAATAGTGCCAAGTGTCTTTGGCAATTTTTCCTTTAAGGGACTTGATCATTTTTTGGGCAACTTTCGAAAGTGTCATCGAGGGACTATGATCATTTCATTTGTTTTGTTTTGCCAAAGAAACTCAACATGCAACATGGCCCATTATTGAAGGCAACAAGTGGAGTAACCCTAGGGGTGCAAGTGTGATTGGTGTTGTCCATTTTCATGCTTTTTTGTCTTTGAATTAGGTCAAGCTATTTTGATTTTTGCATGCAAACCCTAGGTCTATCATGGCATAATTGGAAAGCTTTAAAAATGCGAAAAATAAAATCCTAAATTATTGCAACACAATTATGGGATGGGGGGTACAAATGTTCAAATGGGGATATTTAGCAAGAAATTTAAATCTAAGATATTACAATCCAAATTGGATATACAAGTTATTTAATTGTACAATAATTGAATAAATACAATAAATATTCAAAATGCACAAAAATGATTTTTATATGTATGTAAAAGTATTTTTCATGTGACATATAAACAAAAATAAAAAGGATTAATTTTGGATATTTTCCATGGTTTAGGGTAAAACCCTAATTTGCTAAATGAAAAGTATTTATTATTTATTATATACAATATTTGTTAATTATATACAAAAATAAATAAAAGTGAAGTATATTTGTAAAAAAGTAATTTTTGAGGTTAAATATTAATTAAAAAAAAAGAAAAAAATGTATTATTTTTATGTTTTTATCCTAAATATTCTAATAACTATATAAGTATTTATATTATATATTAAATATATTAAATATAGACAAAAATAAAAATATTTATTATTTACAAAAAAAAGTATATTTTTTAGAAAATGTTTTCAAAAGATAAAATAAAATAAAATCAGAAAATAAAATGTATTTGTATTATTTTTTAGTATTTTAAGTAAAAGTATATATATATTATTTTACATACATATGTTTAAATAAAGCAAATAAAAGCCAAATAAATATAAAAAAATGTGAAAAAATATTTTTAATGTTTTTTATGTTTGGACAAAAAATATCAAGTCAGAATCAAAAAGAAAAAATCAAAAATGATAAATATTTTACACAATGGGCCAGGGGGGTGTATGTGGAAAATAGTGGTGCAAACAAAAAAATGACCCAGGCCCAGCCCAAAGGTGGTTGTCTTCAACCTCCAGCAACATTCAAACACAGAAAATGCGCGTTTCCTTCTCCAACTGCTATCTCTTGATTCCTTGACTTTTAACAAAAACTCACAACATAAACATTATAGAGCATCATGTCACGATTCTAAACATATAAAGAAGTTGTTCTAACTCTCAGAAATGAGAGAGAATTTCTTCTCCCCCAATTTTTAACCTAAGTTTTTTTCAATGTTCATGTCCAAAATTCGTGCAGCACACACAATATAAATGAAAAGTAAGCATATGGGTAGTTTCAGGGCCATGAGTAGGACATACTTTCTTCACAAACTTAAGCCTAACTATGCCTGGATAGAGAGATAGAAGTCCAAACTTACACCTGTTCAGCTTGAATCGTGTACAACAATGGAGGTACTTTCAATGGATTTTGAGGACTTGTACAACTTGCTTGAAGTTCAGGGATGCTTCTCCAACCTCTAGCTTGCTTTGAAACTGACTGAATCGAGCTATGGAAGTCCACCTGCAAATTTGAAAACTGAAAATGGCAAGTGATGATAGGGATGTTACAGTTTGTGTTCAATGTTTGGGATAGCTTCAGTGGGTGATATGGAACATGTTTGAACTCTTTTTGGCCAAAGTGCACGAGTGGAAAGGTTTATAGAAGTCAAGTTGCAGAAGGGACTCTGTTTTTTGCAGTAGGATGGTGTTTTGGTGTTTGAGGAGGTATGAGGGATGAAAGGGTCGTGCCTTAGGTCAGTTATGATGTATTAAATATGTTCACAAAGTTTGCTTGAGTTTGTTCTTGCAGGAATGTTAGTTATGATTCAATATGCAAGTTTTCTTCTTATCTAAGCTAAAGTTGTCAAGTTGGATTATAGGCTACTACAGACCCCTCAAGCATGTTGCACCTTCTCTCCTAGATCAGTGGAATTTGTTCATGAACTTGTGCCTCAAATATCTTCTTGTACCTCTTTGATTTGTGAATTTGACATAAAGTGATACTTTATCAAAATGGCTAAAATGCTTTTTCCAAATATGGCTTAATCTTGCAAGTAATGGTTAAACACACAAAATAAGGCTTGAACACAAAGGATTGGCATTAAATTATTGAGTGTAAATAAGATTAGAGGCCTGTAATCTAGCTTGGAACATGCTGACTTGAAAATGGCAAGGTTATGAACATGTAATTTAGCCATGAACAAAGTGACTTTTGCCCATCTTTACAAATTCGATTCTCCCTAACCACAAGGGTGTTTGAGAAGTTCTTGGACAATTTGGAAAGCTTGTAATGTGTACTACAATCCATCTTTGTAATGCAAGTTGAAATTCCAAGTGGAAGCATGTGAAAAGTGGCCATGAAGTTAGGCAAAAATCCTGCCTAAAATAGGTCAAAAAATTTCTAAGTTAAGAATGTTTTGCACCCCTATTCCAAAAATCATAACTTGAGCTACAAGCTTCTTTTGAGGAAACTTTGTGAATCAAAGTTGTAGATTTTGCAATGGACTATAACTTTCATGTTTTGAGTTTTGTTTGAATCCATATATATCTTGATGAAAAGATGGGACAAAGTTAGGAAAAAAATAAGGGATTTTCATAACTTGAAAATTTCTATGTTATGAAATTTCTTCATTTCAAACCCTAATTTGTAATTTTTGATTTCTTGATGAACAAGTTTCATAATTTGACATGTTTTGATGAAAAATGAATCTTGACACTTGATTTTGACCAAAAAGTCAAAGTTTGACTTTTCAGTATACAGTCAAATTTTGATTAGTTGACTGGAAAATTCATCTGTCAATATTGTGCATTTGGGATCTTTTGACCTTGTTGAACATGTCAAGACAATGTCATTGAGTCCTTAAGTCCATATGTGAGCTTGGTTTGCCATTGGTTAGGTCAAATAGTCAAAAATTGCCTTTGTGCAGTCAAAACCCTAAAAATGACCATTTTGCCCTTTTGGTGATCTGATCAAATTTCTTGTGGAATTGTGATCCAAACTTGACCAAATGGTTAATATGAGTTCATAATGTTGATGTGGGTCAAAAATCATGAGGTTTGACTGTCAATTGACCATAATTGACTTTTTCCCCAATACAGCTGATTTCTAGGTCAACTGTCCAATTGACTGGGCAAAGATTGGAATCAAGGCTTGAAACTTGGTATGGATAAACTTGTGAGTCCAACATGTAGCATAAAAATTACTTTGGGCATTTCAGGTCAAAACATCTTTGTGCAAACTCAAACCCTAATTTGGGTCAACAGTGCAAGGGGGAGTCTTGAGCAGAGTAAACCCTAACTTGTTCTTGAGCTCCAAGGGTCTTGGGATGAGAAGATGTTGAAGAAATGAGAGGGAAAATTTTGGGGTACAACAGTTGCCCCTGTTCAATCTTCTTGCACCTGAAGAGTTAGATTGGCAAGTTTGCCTTTCGCGTCTCGAAGGTAAAAGGAGATTGGACACTAGAGTGCCCTTAAATTTGCACTCGTCAGAACAATGGATGCGGGAATGGGCTTAGAGATGCCATTTGGAGATGGGCTTAAAGATGCCATCTGAACGGGTGACAGAATCTTGTCGGGGATGGGCTTAAAGATTCCATCTGGAATGTTTGTTGAACTGCAATGTGATAGGTTAGAAGAATGAGGATCAAAATGGTATCTGTGTCTGGAATGCATTTGAACTGCATCTAAGGATTAAGTTTGTATGAGCAGAAGAATGGACTTCGTGTCTGGGGCGTACCTGAGCTATAACTGTGCTTGAAGAATGAATATCAGAATGACTTCCATGTCTGGAGTGTATCTGTATTGTATCTGGGTAACAAAGAAACATCTGTATGGAGCAACTGCGTGCTGGGGACAAATTCTGAATGAGTGACAGAATGGCAACCGTGTCTGGAGCGTATCTGGACTGTATCTGAAGTTGAAAGTCGTATGAGTAGCAGAATGACTTCCGTGTCTGGAGTGTATCTGAAACTGTAACTGGGATTGAGATCCGTATGAGTAATAGAATGACTTCTGTGTTTGAAGTGTATCTGAAATTGTAACTGGGATTTAAATAAAATAACAGAATGACCTCCGCGGCGAATGCACTGGGGAGAATCAAACTACTGTTGTAAGGGTCAGAATGGTATCCGTGTTTGGAATGCATTGAACCTTGAGGTGGATAAGTGAATCTGAATGAGAGATAGAATGGTTGTCGTGTCTGGAGCGTATCTAGTCTGTATCTGATTGTTATAGTCTGAATGAGTAGTAGAATGACCGCCGTGTCTGGGGTGTATCTGTACTGTATCTGACTTGAAATTCTGAATGAGTAATAGAATGACCGCCGTGTCTGGGGTGTATCCATACTGTATCTGAATAATTGTTAATGATAGCCTTTTAATCTCATCCTGAAAAGGGTGAAATGTTAGCTAAAACACAAAGTTATGTTGCATGATATGTATGATGCGATATATGTTATATCAATGTTTATGATATGAATGTAAATGAATGCGCATGTAAGCTAAAGAGGTGTCTTGCTGAGGATAGATGAATCCTGGAGATAAAGAATCTTGACTGCTGCCAGGGAAAGTGAATCCTTGACTGATGCAGGGAAAGACAAGAATTTTGATTGTTGAGGATGAGACATCCTTGTTGACTACTGCTGGAGAAAAAGGAGCTTGGGTTGTATACCAATCTTCTGGGGATTCTTGTCTTGAGGATATCTTCACTGGAGAACATCTAATTATCCTGCGAGGCACTGAGAATGAGCCTTCACTCTGCTTGGGGAAATGCAAGATCTTCAATCGTTGAGGGATCTTAGGACCACTGCGGGGAATTGGAATTCCTTGGTGACTTGTAGGGTAAGATAATTTCTGATGATCTCTACTGGGGAATTCATAACCTGATAGACTCATGCTGGAGAAGTAAGACTGAGCATCCTTAGTTTAGTGGGAAGTATCTTTGTGGGGAGAAAGTTCACTAGCCTGGTTCCGCTGGGGATTGATGGTTGGAAATTTTAATTCCGCTGAGGATTGGATTTTCAGATTTTTAAGGCTCCACTGGGGATTCTGAATTTTAACTCTGAGGGGACCTGAGTTCTAGGAGGCTCTCTGGCTGGGGAGATCAGTTTTGAGAAAGCTTTCTACTGAGGATCCCGAAGTTTACTCTGTTTAGGGAATTAAATTCTGGATCGAGGAATTTGGAGTTTAGATCTGCTGGTGATTTCTTCTGAAAGGGTATCGAGATATCTACCTGTACCTTCAACCTATCAGTAATCATCTCTCTTGATTTGTAAGGAAAATGATTATGTTCAAATGCATATGCCTATTTAACAAAACATTGGACGTTTCTCAAAATAAACATAAATGTAGAAAAGTAAGAGAAGACACAGCAAGTTTCTGTATTTGGAAAAGTATTTGTATTAACTTTATATGAGTATATTTGTACAAAGGAGACAGCCATCCTAGTAAGAGGATGTCGTCGTAAAAATTGAAAAATTTATACAAAGGAAAGATGGCTATGTGAAACAATTCCATGGGATTCCATTCTGCTATAGCCTTCACAACTCTGGATATCTGTCCATTCAATGCTTCGTCTGCTGATGACTGGATTGATCAGAAGCTTGGAGCTGGTTGATGAAGAGATTGTCCTCAAAGTGATCCGACGAGACATAGTCATACGCTTTAATTCCCTAACTTTTGCCTGAATCGCCCTTTCGGGTTTTCGATCCACCGGGAAACCCCTTTTTGCCCAAGCCGCCCTTTCGGGTTTTCAACTTGCCGGGTGTACATATTTTTTTGTTTTATCCCTAATTTTTGCCTGAACCGCCCTTTCGGGTTTTCGGTCCACCGGGATGCCCATTTTTGCCCAAGCCGCCCTTTCGGGTTTTCGACTTGTCGGGTTATTTTATGCGTAGTATCTTTTGACTATGTCTGCGTTCGCAGGGTGCAGCAAATCGTCGCCGTCCATGGTGGTCAGAATCATTGCACCACCAGAAAATATGCTCTTGATCTCAAATGGTCCTTTGTATGTAGGAGTCCATTTGCCCCTGGGATCACTTTGCGGCAGGATAATCCACTTGATTACGAGATCTCCGACTTGATATACTTGACGTCTGACTTTCTTGTTAAAAGCCTTGATCATCCGTTTTTAATACGTTTGACCATGGCAGACAGCAGCGAGTCGCTTCTCGTCGATCAAATTGAGTTGATCAAGTCGGGTCTTAATCCAATCATCTTCATTCAAACCTGCGTCCTTCATAATCCTTAGAGAAGGAATCTGAACTTCCATGGGCAGGACAACCTTTATGCCATATACCAAAGAAAATGGGGTTGCCCCGGTTGAAGTACGTGCCGTCGTACGGTATCCATGCAGAGCAAACGGTAACATCTCATGCCAGTCCTTGTAAGTGACTGTCATTTTCTGAATGATCTTCTTAATGTTTTTGTTTGCAACTTCAATAGCACCGTTCATCTTCGGCCGGTAGGGAGATGAATTGTGATGATAAATCTTGAACTGTTCGCACAATGCGGTGATCATAGTATTATTCAGATTTGTACCGTTGTCTGTGATGATCCTGTCTGGAACACCATACTGGCATATGAGGTTTTGCTTGATGAAGCGGGCAACCACATTTTTAGTAACAGAGGCGAAGGAAGCTGCTTCAACCCATTTGGTGAAGTAGTCAATGGCAACCAGGATGAAGCGATGTCCGTTGGATGTCGTGGGCTTGATCTCTCCAATCATGTCAATGCCCCACATTGCAAATGGCCAAGGAGCTGTCAGCACGTTGAGAGGAACCGGAGGAATATGAATCTTGTCAGCAAAGACTTGACATTTGTGGCAGGTACGGGAATGCTGATGGAAATCTGCTTCCATGGTAGACCAATAATAGCCTGCCCTTAGGATCTTCTTAGCCATTGTATGCCCGCTCAAATGGGTGCCAAATGTACCGCTGTGCATCTCGGTCATGATTAACTCTGCCTCAACTTTGTCTACACATCGGAGTAAAACACAATCATGGTTGCGCTTATAGAGGATGCCATTGCTCAGGAAGAACTTGGCAGCAAACTTCCTTAGGAACTTCTTGTCATTTACGGAAGCTCCTTCGGGATATTCTCTAGTCTGGAGATACCTTTTGATTTCGTGAAACCAGGGTTGTTCCACTACTTCTTCGGTATTAATCTCATGACAATGCGCAGGTTCATCCATTCGCTCGATGGTGATTTGGGGAGCCTCGTTATCCCAGTTGAGTTTAAACATGGAAGACATTGTAGCCAGAGCATCTGCTAGCTGATTCTCTTCTCGCGGGAAATGCTCGAAGGTAATTTGCTCGAAATGAGGCAACAATGTTAGGACATGTTCTTTGTATGGGATAAGATTAGGATGCTTGGTATCCCACTCTCCTTTGATTTGACTGATAACCAAAGCCGAGTCCCCAAATACGATCAAAGATTTGATCCCCAAGTCTATAGCAGCCTTGAGACCAAAAATGCAAGCTTCATACTCCGCCATATTGTTTGTGCAGCTGAAGCAAAGTCGAGCCGTGAAAGGCGTGTGACGACCTTCCAGGGAAATGAGTACCGCACCGATACTGTTTCCAAGTGCATTTGAAGCACCATCAAAGTACAGGGTCCATCGGGATCCCTTTTCAGGTCCGTCATACGGTCCGTTACCTTCAATGTTGTCCAAATTCATGATGTCCTCATCTAGGAAGTCAAATCTCATGGATTGATAATCTTCGATAGCTTGATGAGCTAGATGATCAGCTAGTACACTCCCTTTTATAGCTTTTTGAGTGGTGTACTGGATGTCATACTCAGTTAGGATCATTTGCCATCTAGCTATTCTTCCAGATAAAGCAGGCTTCTCGAAGATATACTTGATAGGATCCAATTTGGAAATCAACAAGGTGCTATGAGTCAGCATATACCGCCTTAGTCGGCGAGCAGCCCATACCAAAGCGCAGCAAGTTTTCTCGAGCAGTGAGTAGCGAGTCTAACAGTCGGTAAACTTTTTGCTAAGGTAATAAATAGCATGCTCTTTTCGACCAGACTCGTCATGCTGGCCCAAAACACACCCCATTGAATTATCCAAGACGGTCAGATACATGATCAATGGCCTTCCTTCGACGGGTGGCATCAGAATAGGAGGTTTAGCAAATACTCCTTGATCTTATCAAAAGCAGCTTGGCAATCGTCGTTCCATTCGACTACCTGATCTTTCTTTAATAATTTGAAAATTGGCTCACAGGTAGAAGTCAGATGAGAGATGAATCTGGCAATATAGTTTAAGCGCCCTAAGAACCCTCTAACCTCCTTTTCAGTACGGGGAGCAGGCATCTCTTGTATTGCTTTCACTTTTGCTGGATCGACCTCAATGCCTTTGTTGCTGACAATAAACCCTAGAAGTTTACCAGACCTAACTCCAAAAGTACACTTACTTGGATTCAGCCTGAGTTTGTATTCTTTCAACCTGGCAAACAGCTTTTCTAGATGTTCAAGGTGTTCCTCCTCTGTTTGTGACCGAGCTATCATATCGTCTACGTAAACTTCGATCTCATGATGTATCATATCATGAAATAAAGCTACCATGGCGCGTTGATAAGTTGCCCCGGCGTTCTTCAGTCCGAACGACATCACCTTGTAACAGAAAGTACCCCATTGTGTAACAAAGGTTGTTTTCTCCATGTCCTCGGGGGCCATTTTAATTTGGTTGTAGCCCGAGAATCCATCCATGAAGGAAAACACTTTGCGCTGAGCTGTGTTGTCGATCAAAATGTCAATGTGCGGTAGCGGAAAATAATCTTCGGGGCTGACCCTATTCAAATCCCGGTAGTCTACACACATCCTGACCTTGCCATCTTTTTTAGGAACTGGCACGATGTTAGCAACCCACCGTGGATAGGATGTAACAGCCAGAAATCCAGCGTTGAATTGCTTCATCACTTCTGCTTTGATCTTCTCAGACATGTCGGGCCTCATTCGGCGGACTTTTTGCTTGATCGGTGGACAATCCTATCTGGTGGGGAGACGGTGAACCACGATGTCTGTGTCTAAACCCGGCATGTCTTCATAAGACCAGGCGAAGATTTCAACGTATTCATTTAACAGCTGTATCAGGCGCTCCTTGACGCTTGGTTCCAGATTGGCACCCACTTGTACTTCCTTCCGGTCTTCCTCTGTTCCTAAGTTGACAGTTTCCAACAACTCTTCGTGAGGTAAGATGGCCCTTTCTTCTTGCTGTAAAAGTATGGCTAGCTCTCCTGGTACTTCACAACCTTCGTCATCTTCATACTCAGCCTGATTGACTAGATCTTTAGAGTTATTGAAGGACATAGCAGAATAGTCACCCATAGAATCCAGAGTGGATGGGTACCTGCATTTGTGAGTGTGGGTGTGTGTAAGGGATAACCATCCTTAAACAAAAAATGCAAAAAGGAAAGAAAATGAACACATCAGTTTATCAATGAAAAACGTCCAATGAATCATTAAACATGGCATATGGATATGAAGATAATCAAAACCCTTACAAATGGACCTACATGCCCCGGGCAAGGCATGAGGCGAAAAAGTAGTGTACGGATTGCTCAAAAGTAATTATTATAGACCACATGAAATGTTTGATAGATAATTACTGATTAATAAAAGTAATGGGGACAAAGTCCTTTGCCTCCCAGTTGCTTAGTCCCCCTTCGATGGTTGGGTAGATCCAATCTTCAATGTTGGCCTCTTCGTCTTCACCTTCCAAATCATTGATCCCATAAGGAGAGATCTTGATGGGTGCTCTTTCAACCTTTGAGCGACGCATAGCTTTCTGCCCCGCAACAGTGAATCCTAAACCAAACTTGTCTGTTTTGTGAGGAATATCCGGCAACTGTCCCCATGTTGAGCTCTTCCCTTCCTTCATTGCGGCCTTCGCGTCTTTTAGAGATGCCATCCTGGCCATCTGCTTTGGTACCTCAGCTACCACTTTTGCTACTTCCACCTCAGGGGAGACTTCCTCAAAGTGCTGGAATGGGGTCTCAATGAATTCACCCTCTACCTCTACATACCGAAAGGATTTCAGGTGGATGATCATATATTCCTCTTCACCGTGCACAGTTATGATCTTTCCTTTGACAGGGTATTTCAGCATTTGATGTAGGGAGGAGGTGACTGCCTCAGCATTGTGTATCCATGGCCTCCCTAATAAGCAAGAGTATAACGGACGGATGTCCATCACATAGAAAGTTGAGGGGAACACTTCCGTGGCAACCTTAATGGGAATGTCTACCTCCCCATGTACCATTCTCTTCGACCCGTCAAATGCCCTTACAATGATATTACTTGGCCTTAGCTCCAAACCTTCACAATCTAATCGGTCGAGAGCCTTCTTAGGAAGCACGTTCAGAGAAGAACCAGTGTCGACCAGAACATGGGCCATAGTAGTTCCTTGGCATTCTACTGACACATGTAATGCGTCGTTGTGTTTTCTTCCTTTTGAGGTTAGGTCAGCATCAGAGAAACCTAAACCGTTATCTGCTGTAAGACTGGCTACACAGTCTTGGAATTGGTTGGAAGAGGTTTCCTGGGGCACATGGGATGTCTTCAGGAATTTTATCAATGCTTTGGCGTGCGCCTCTGAACAAAGTAGCAATGCTAACATGGAGATTTTCGAGGGGGTTTTCCCCAGTTGCTCTACCACATCATAATCTCTCTTTTTAATGATCTTCAGGATCTCCTCCATCTCTTTCTTAGAGGTTTCCGGGATGACCAAAGGTTGAGCCCTCATCCTGATGAGCTCATCTTGGATCCCTTTCCCCTTATCAGCAGAAGTATGAGGGACAACAACAGGAATAACAACATCTTCAATCAACGGGGTTCTAGCGGAAAGTTTTATTGGTGCAGGAATAACTTTGGCAGCAGATGAGGGTCCAAAGATTGCCTTTGGGGGGGCAATCTCTAGAGAAAATATTCTCCCACTTCGGGTGATCTTGCTTGTGCCGGCAATGTTTCCAATGCTGGCATCCTCTTCATCAGAGCTTCCTTCGGTTATTTCAACTTTTTTAATACCATGGTAGTAGATTTCTCCACCGTAATTCCATGGTATCGATTTTTCAGAACTGTAGGGGACAGGCCTTGGCATAGTTATTTTTAGAGGAACAGACTTTGTAGCGGATGTAATCTTAACAGGCTTTCTGACGGCCTTGGAAAGATTGGCGTGAATGGTGATTATTGAAACATCTTCAGTAGGGGTTGGAATAGCAGGAACTTTTTCAAACAGAATTTGCTGACTGTCCATCAGGCCTTGGATGCCTTTCTTCAGTAATGGGCAGTTGATTGGTAGAGAGTAACAACAGTAGCAATCTTCTTTTACATCCCGGGAAAATCCCGGCCCTTAGCAGATTTAACTTGATGGTTAACAGCAGAGTTATCAGGTCATTGACATCAGAAACATACAAATCTTCCTCAATAGCATGGACATTTCGACCATGCTTTGGCATCAGAGCAGATATCACGTTTGGCTTCTCCAGAGCATCGAACTCCACCTCTTTTGCATCTATCAAGTCTTGAATTTTATTTTTTAGCGCCCAACAATTGTTTGTGTCATGTCCGACGCTATCAGAATGGTAGGCGCATTTGGCATTGGCATTGTAAGCGGGTGAGGTTGTATTCACATTTTTCGGCGCTTCTTTGATATTTGTGAGATTCAGCTTCAACAGATGCGGAAGGACTTGCGCGGGCGTCATATTAATGCGGGTGAACTGCCGTGGCGGCCGTTCTCCCCATTGTTGTTTAGGTCTGGACTGATTTCCGCGAGGCTGATCATTTGATGGATTTTGGATCATCACGGCCCCCACAGTCGGCCTGCGCTCACTTCTTCCTGCTCCTCTTTGAGAATACACAACAACCGTTTCCTTCTTCATTGGAAATGATTTCTTAACAGTTGTAGATGCAGAGGCATCTTTCTTAATCTTCCCATTCTTGATACCGGCTTCTACCCTCTCGCCAGTCAGAATTAATTTAGTAAACCCCGAGGAAGAGCTACCAATCAAATGGTTAAAGAATGGACCAGACAGGGTCCCCAGGAACATATCAACAAGTTCTCTATCAGAAAGAGGTGGCTGCACTCTTCCGGCCAGATCGCGCCACTTCTGGGCATATTCCTTGAATCCCTCACCTGAGGCCATTCCCATACTCTGTAACTGAGTACGGGTTGGCGCCAAGTCAGAGTTATACTGATATTGGCGATAAAAAGCAGCTGCCAGATCCTCCCAACTATGTATCTCTGACCTTTCCAGCTTGTAAAACCAGTCTAGCTGAGTGCCAGACAGGCTATCTTGAAAGAAATGCACCCAAAGGGTTCTGTCAGATGTGTGAGGTTGGATTCTTCGGACATACGACCTTAGGTGCAATTTTTGGCAAGACAGCCCGTCATATCTTGCAAAAATTGGCACTTTGAACTTTGGGGGGATCACAATTCCAGCAATTAATCCCAAATCTTTGAAATCTAAGCCGGGAACTCTCTACAGCTCCATAGCTGCCAACCTGTCTTCCAAGCTTTTGTACTTATCGTCGACGGGCGGGTATTGTTGCTCTGAGTAGTCTTCGTCTTCTTCATCCTCTTCTTCTTCAGCTTCGGATTCGGAAGGTACCGCAGCCCCTTTTCCTTTACTGGTTCCCTCTTCAGACGTAGGGGGAAATTCAAGAACTCTTCTGGCTTCACCCTTAAACCTTCTTCCCAGGGTAGCCACCCCGACTCTTTTCTTCTTCTTTTTCACTTGCTCTTTGTTCCCAAGCAGGGCTTTTAGATCCTCCTGAACCTTTGCCAAGGTCATCAGGAGATGTTGAAACTGTGAGTTTTGAGACTGCAAATCCTTGACCGTTTGTTCGAGATCCATCTTACTGAAATAAACAGAAGAAAGATAAGGAAACCTGGTGTGGAGACCTGCTTATGTGCATGATGAATGATATGCTTATTTATGCAATGCATTCAAGGATTTAGAAAATTCAAAATTGTTGCAGACAAAAAGAACACATGTCATATTAATAAGAAGAAATTTTGTCAGTACATAAATGCCCCATGGGCCAAATATTACAAAAGACTTCTCAAGGTAAAAAGACGTTGCGCATCCTCTTTGGTGCGATGTAGGTGTTGAGGGTCTCTTCCTCATGGAGTCGGAGGGTAAGCTCCAAAACCTTCTTCTCACTGGCGTAGAAGCTGGCTTCAAAAGTATTCCGTTCCTCCTTGAGTTGGATCCAACTCTTCTGCATCTCCTCCCATGATGTTGCCATGTCAGGATATAGGATGGTGTAGGGAATATCTCCTTCCTTAACGGGCTCCTTAATCACAGGGAGAACATGAGGGTAAGGCATCATTAGATTCTGGGCTCGGGTTCGTACCCACTTGAGATAAGGCTCAAGAGGGATGGAGTTCTTGCGCCCCAGTGTCTTGCTGTCTACATTGTTAGGCATCCTCCAAGCTCTGATGAATCTTTGGCGAAGTCCTTGCGCATCGTTGTCGAAGTCAAAAACTAGGCCAGGAATCAACATGTCATGAGGGCCATCCCTCCATGCATATCCAAATTGTCTTAAAGCTAGACAAGGGTTGTAGGTAATACCTCCTCTAATGCCAAGTAATGGAACATTAGGGAATTCTCCACAACGATCGATGATGATGACATTTTCTCTGGACCGAGAACACCAATGTACATCAGAGTGAGTGAGGGTCATCAATCGTTGTGACCACCTTAAGCCTTGGTCATTCTTCAAAACAGATTGTGGAAGGTGCGAAATAAACCACCTTGCAAGGAGAGGAGTACAGCACATGAGAACACCCCTCTTTCTCATTGTTCGTGTGTAAAATGAGTGAAGAATGTCCCCAAGCAATGTTGGTATTGGATTCCTGGATAAGAAGATCTTGACGGCGTTGACATCTATAAGCTGGTCCGGATTTGGGAACAAGACCAACCCATAAATGAGGAGTGCTACAATTTCTTCAAAGGCTTGTAGGTCCAATGAATTCCAACACTTTTGTGCCTTCTCAAACAAGAATTTTGCCAAGAAGCCTTTGACACCACTTCTAGTTTCCCAATGCCCCTTGATGTCAGATGGTTGCAAGTGTAGCGCTTGAGCAACATCTTCAGGCTTTGGTTCTTTCTCCGTACCGTTGTAGGGTAGTTGATTAAGAATAGGAATTCTCAAGAGTTGAGAAAATTCCTCCAAAGTGGGCACCAATTGATAGTCGGGGAATGTGAAACAGTGGTGAAGGGGGTCAAAGAACTGGAACAACACCTTTACCATGTCCTCTTCAATGCTGGTGTTGACTAGGCTGAGCAGTCTACCATGTCTTTCACTGAAGGGAGAGCTTTCCGGAATTCTGGATGTGAGCTCTTTGAGTTGAGGAGGGATTCTCACAAGGTTGACTTGGATAGTTTTCCTGTGAAGAATTTCCATGACCTACAAAACAAGAACAAAGATGAAGATCCAAACCCTTGAAATGGTTAGTGAATGCATATGATGCTTTATGATGTTCATGATGCATGCACAAACATATGCACAAGCAATTAACACAAAACCCTAGTTTCAGGCTTGCATGAGGTTTCATAGGTAAGTACCCTCTTGAGTGAAGTTGGCTTAAAAACCTGTCCTATAAATAGTAACCGGGTTCTAAGGAGCTCAATATCACTGGATTGTTTTCCATGTTCATTGTTTTGGTTTAGCCACTTAACTAGCGACCAAAATATTCCAAGAAAACAACCCTCAATGAGTGTAGTATCGAGTATCTACCAACTTCGGACTGCACCAAAGCCGGTCATCTCACTACCCCTAATAAAAGGCCAAGATGGTCAAGTAAGGTTCTAGGTCATTAGTGCTTAGTGACATCACTCAGCGGCCCCGTACTCTCCTTGATTGAACTCAAGGGTTACCCGTACTCACAAATATGTCGCACTAATATAACTATTGCTTCAACCGTGTCGGTATACCCCGCACGGTTTCCACAACGTATTGCTATCTATGAATGTTTCCCCAAATCCGGGTGTAGGATTTCAAGCCCAAACAAGAGAACCAAAATGTAAAGCAATCAAAGCAAACAATTAGTCATGCAAAAGGGTGATCTAAGCCCTAAGGTTACTCCACTTTCAACTTTTCCCCAGCAGAGTCGCCAGTTCTGTGATACGGTGGGAGAACTGACTTGAGGTTTTGCGTTTGTTTTCGCAAATGTTTCGGTTGAGCAAGAGCCGCCATCGACTTTTTATTTTATCCTAAGGAAAGGTTAAAAAGCACAGCAAAAACCTTTGAGATGTTTTCTTGGGTTCAGGGAGTAGATTATAGAAAGGGAAGGTATTAGCACCCTTTCTATCAATGGTTATCCATGGGCTCTTAGTTACTTGCTTAGATCACTTGCCTTGCATTTTCAATTGTTTAAAATGGTGCTTTCAATTGTTTGAAATGGTGCTTTGTGTGTGGGTTTGAAAATGTTTTGAAAAGAGGCCATTGTTGTGGCAACCTTTGTAATGATTCATGTTTTAATGTATACAAAGATGTATTTGTCTTTTAAAAAGTTTTCAATGTTTTTGCAAGTTGTTTTGAAAGTGTGTTGTGATGTGTGTGTTTTGAAAAAATGGCAAGGATTATTTTGCAAGATTGGTCAAGTAACTAAGAGTTTTGTCTACCCCTAAATTTACTCAAAGGTTTTTTTCCATGTTTTAACCCTTTTAACAATTTTGTTCCACCATTGTATTTGGTGGACAATCTTGTGTTAGGATGTTAACGGTACGGGCGCGGGTCATCGTTTAGACCATGATTGCAATAGTGCCAAGTGTCTTTGGCAATTTTTCCTTTAAGGGACTTGATCATTTTTTGGGCAACTTTCGAAAGCGTCATCGAGGCACTATGATCATTTGATTTGTTTTGTTTTGCCAAAGAAACTCAACATGCAACATGGCCCAATATTGAAGGCAACAAGTGGAGTAACTCTAGGGGTGCAAGTGTGATTGGTGTTGTCCATTTTCATGCTTTTTTGTCTTTGAATTAGGTCAAGCTATTTTGATTTTTGCATGCAAACCCTAGGTCTATCATGGCATAATTGGAAAGCTTTAAAAATGAGAAAAATAAAATCCTAAATTATTACAACACAATTATGGGATGGGGGGTACAAATGTTCAAATGGGGATATTTAGCAAGAAATTTAAATCTAAGTTATTACAATCCAAATTGGATATACAAGTTATTTAATTGTACAATAATTGAATAAATACAATAAATATGCAAAATGCACAAAAATGATTTTTATATGTATGTAAAAGTATTTTTCATGTGACATATAAACAAAAATAAAAAGGATTAATTTTGGATATTTTCCATGGTTTAGGGTAAAACCCTAATTTGCTAAATAAAAAGTATTTATTATTTATTATATACAATATTTATTAATTATATACAAAAATAAATAAAAGTGAAGTATATTTGTAAAAAAGTAATTTTTGAGGTTAAATATTAATAAAAAAAAGAAAAAAATGTATTATTTTTATGTTTTTATCCTAAATATTCTAATAACTATATAAGTATTTATATTATATATTAAATATATTAAATATACAAAAAACTAAAAATATTTATTATTTACAAAAAAAAGTATATTTTTTAGAAAATGTTTTCAAAAGATAAAATAAAATAAAATCAGAAAATAAAATGTATTTGTATTATTTTTTAGTATTTTAAGTAAAAGTATATATATTATTTTACATACATATGTTTAAATAAAGCAAATAAAAGCCAAATAAATATAAAAAAATGTGAAAAAATATTTTTAATGTTTTTTATGTTTGGAGAAAAAATATCAAGTCAGAATCAAAAAGAAAAAATCAAAAATGATAAATATTTTACACAATGGGCCAGGGGGGTGTATGTGGAAAATAGTGGGGCAAACAGAAAAATGACCCAGGCCCAGCCCAAAGGTGGTTGTCTTCAACCTCCAGCAACATTCAAACACAGAAAACGCGCGTTTCCTTCTTCAACTACTATCTCTTGATTCCTTGACTTTTAACAAAAACTCACAACATAAACATTATAGAGCATCATGTCACGATTCTAAACATATAAAGAAGTTGTTCTAACTCTCAGAAATGAGAGAGAATTTCTTCTCCCCCAATTTTTAACCTAAGTTTTTTTCAATGTTCATGTCCAAAATTCGTGCAGCACACACAATATAAATGAAAAGTAAGGATATGGGTAGTTTCAGGGCCATGAGTAGGACATACTTTCTTCACAAACTTAAGCCTAACTATGCCTGGATAGAGAGATAGAAGTCCAAACTTTTACCTGTTCAACTTGAATCGTGTACAACAATGGATGTACTTTCAATGGATTTTGAGGACTTGTACAGCTTGCTTGAATTTCAGGGATGCTTCTCCAACCTCTAACTTGCTTTGAAACTGACTGAATCGAGCTATGGAAGTCCACCTGCTAAGTTGAAAACTGAAAATGGCAAGTGATGTTAGGGATGTTACAGTTTGTGTTCAATTCTTGGGATAGCTTCAGTGGGTGATATGGAACATGTTTGAACTCTTTTTGGCCAAAGTGCACGAGTGGAAAGGTTTATAGAAGTCAAGTTGCAGAATGGACTCTGTTTTTTGCAGTAGGATGATGTTTTGGTGTTTGAGGAGGTATGAGGGATGGAAGGGTCGTGCCTTAGGTCAGTTATGATGTATCAAATATGTTCACAAAGTTTGCTTGAGTTTGTTCTTGCAGGAATGTTAGTTATGATTCAATATGCAAGTTTTCTTCTTATCTAAGCTAAAGTTGTCAAGTTGGATTATAGGCTACTACAGGCCCCTCAAGCATGCTGCACCTTCTCTCCTAGATCAGTGGAATTTTTTCATGAACTTGTGCCTCAAAGAGCTGCTTGTACCTCTTTGATTTGTGAATTTGACATAAAGTGATACTTTATCAAAATGGCTAAAATGCTTTTTCCAAATATGGCTTAATCTTGCAAGTAATGGTTAAACACACAAAATAAGGCTTGAACAAAAAGGATTGGCATTAAATTGTTTAGTGTAAATGAGATTAGAGGCCTGTAATCTAGCTTGGAACATGCTGACTTGAAAATGGCAAGGTTATGAACATGTAATTTGGCCATGAACAAAGTGACTTTTGCCCATGTTTACAAATTCGATTCTCCCTAACCACAAGGGTGTTTTAGAAGTTCTTGGACAATTTGGAAAGCTTGGAATGTGTACTACAATCCATCTTTGTAATGCAAGTTGAAATTCCAAGTGGAAGCATGTGAAAAGTGGCCATGAAGTTAGGCAAAAATCCTGCCTAAAATAGGTCACAAAATTTCTAAGTTAAGAATGTTTTGCACCCCTATTCCAAAAATCATAACTTGAGCTACAAGCTTCTTTTGAGGAAACTTTGTGCATAAAAGTTGTATATTTTGCAATGGACTATAACTTTCATGTTTTGTGTTTTGTTTGAATCCAAATATATATTGATGAAAAGATGGGACAAAGTTAGGAAAAAAATAAGGGAATTTCATAACTTAGAAAATTTCTAAGTTATGAAATTTCTTCATTTCAAACCCTAATTTGTAATTTTTGATTTCTTGATGAACAAGTTTCATAATTTGACATGTTTTGATGAAAAATGAATCTTGACACTTGATTTTGACCAAAAAGTCAAAGTTTGACTTTTCAGTATACAATCAAATTTTGATCAGTTGATTACAAAATTTATTTGTCAATCTTGTGCATTTGGGATCTTTTGAACTTGTTGAACATGTCAAGACAATGCCATTGAGTCGTTGAGTCCATATGTGAGCTTGGTTTGCCATTGGTTAGGTCAAACAGTCAAAAATTTCCTTTGTGCAGTCAAAACCCTAAAAATGACCATTTTGCCCTTTTGGTGATCTGATCAAATTTCTTGTGGAATTGTGATCCAAACTTGACCAAATGGTTCATATGAGTTCATAATGTTGATGTGGGTCAAAAATCATGAGGTTTGACTGTCAATTGATCATAGTTGACTTTTTCCCCAATACAACTGATTTCTAGGTCAACTGTCCAATTGACTGGGCAAAGATTGGAATCAAGGCTTGAAACTTGGTATGGATAAACTTGTGAGTCCAACATGAAGCATAAAAGTTACTTTGGGCATTTCAGGTCAAAACATCTTTGTGCAAACTCAAACCCTAATTTGGGTCAATAGTGCAAGGAGGAGTCTTGAGCAGAGTAAACCCTAACTTGTTCTTGAGCTCCAAGGGTCTTGGGATGAGAAGATGTTGAAGAAATGAGAGGGCAAATTTTGGGGTACAACACCCGGGCATCAACTGTAACACTCGAGGACGAAAAGGGAGATGAGTGGTTGCACCGCATGTAACACCCGAGGCCTAAGAAGGAAAAGGTGGTCGCCACATAGGAATAAGAGGGATCCCAAGGCTATGGTTTATGGAAGGATTATAAGGATTAATTTGTACTACCTATACAAACAAGATGCATCTTCTTTTCGGTAGCTCATTCATAAGAACTCTACAGTTAAGCGTGCTTGACTTGGAGCAATTCTAGGATGGGTGGCGTTCTGGGAAGTGTCTCAGAAAGCGTGTGAGTGAGGATAAAACACACTGAAAAGACTCGTGTTGGTTTGTGGGGTCAGTCGATAATCCTGAAAGCAGTTTTGGCTGTTACATCAGCAGTTGACCCAACAATAGGAATATGAAGAGGTGTTGTGATTGGAGGAGAGATCTATGGGGAGAAGATCTTTCCCGTTTGGGTAACTTTACTAGTTCCGACAATATTATTGAGATTAGTAACTTCAGAATCTTCATCTTTGGTAATCAATGGATCTTCCTTGACACCATGATAAAAAACTTCTGCCCCATAGTTCTAGGGAACAACTTTGTCAGAGGAATAGGGGACTGGCCCCAGTGCAGTGATGATCAAGGGAGACACTCTTGGCTCATCAGGAATCCATATAGGGCCTATAGAGGTGATCCTTATAGAAGTATTCGAAATTGTGATTATATAAACATCGTCAAGTATTATTTCTTAAGATATACTTTCATGCAAACTTTTCATGGATGGAGTTTTCTCGAACAAAATTTCATGGCTATCAATCAGGCGTTGAATACCCTTCTTCAGCCACATACAACCATTAGCTTGGGAAGCACAATGGTAATAATTTTCAAGACAACCCGGAAATAAACTGGCTCTTAACGGATTCTTCCTAATAGTCATCAAGGGAGTGGTCAAGTCACTTATGGTGGAGACATAGGAAACATCGTCAATAGCATTAACAACTTTACCATGACTGGGCATGGGCGCAGTAATCACATTAGGGGTCTCAGGAGGATCAAATTCAATTTCCTTTGCATCAATCATGTCTTGGATTTTTCTCTTCAGGGCCCAACAATCATTGGTGTCGTGTTCAAGACTATTAGAATGGTATGCACATCTTGCATTGGGGTTATACTTCGGAGATGAAGTGTTTGGATTTTGAGGAGGATCGTGTAGTGTTACTGTGATACAGTGGGAGAACTGACTTGGGTGTTTTGCGATTTATTGCAAATGTCGCAGTTAGCAAGAGTCGCCACCGAATTTTCTTTTATCCAAAAGGAAAGGTGAAAAAGCACAGGAAAGACCTTTGAGATTATTTCTTGAGTTCGGGGGGTAGGTTATGAAAAGGGAAGGTATTAGCACCCTTTTCATCCATGGTTTTTCATGGGCTCTTAGTTACTTTCTAGTTCACTTGCTTTTGTTTGAAATTGTGCTTTGTGTGGTTTTTGAAAGTATTTTGTAAAGAGGCCATTGTTTAGGCAAACTTTGTAATGATTCTCGTTCGTAAGAATGTATACAAAGATGTTGATCTTTTAAAAATGTTTTCCAGCTTGTAAGATGTTTTGAAAGTGTAGGTGTTTGTTTTGAAAAATAGCAAAGGATGTTTTGTTTTGAAATAGAGCAAGTAATTAGGAACATTCTACCTACTCAAAAGTCTTTCAAGTTCATTTCCTCTTTCCTTTGACATGGTTATCATACCATTTATTTGGTAAGTAACCCTATCTTTGGATGTAAACGGGACGGGCGTGGATCATCGTATAACCATGATTAGAAATGTTGCAAGATATCTTAGCATTCTCTTTAGGGACTAAGATCATTTGAAAGGCAACATAGATAGCATCATCGAGGGACTATGATCTTGTATTTATCTTGTTTTTACTAAGATATCTCACATGTGTAACATGGCAATTTGTAAGGAAACCAAGTGGATTTACCCTAGGAGTACTTGTGTGAAAGTGTATTGTTTTTCATGCTTGGTTTTGTCTTTGATTAGGGTTTTCTAATTGATTGGTTTTAGTCTTCCCATACAAACCCTAATTACTAGCATTTGTATATAAAGCGATAAATTGCGGAATTTAAAATTACTATGGTATTTCAATACTTGTGGGAGGGGGTGTACAAAGTACAAATGGGGATTGCAAGAAAATAAAGCCTAATTATCTATTACAACCATATTAAATTTGTACAAGAATTGAATAAATAATGTACAAAATGAATAAATATATAAGAATGTAAATGTAAAGAAAATGGATGTTTATTTGGATTTTTTTAGGGAAAAAGGGGTTTTGTTTTAACCTAATTAACTAAAAGAAAAATAATTAAATAAATTAGTAAAAAGTAAAACCTAAATTTACTAGGAAAAGAGTTTAAATAAAACCCTAATCTAGTAACTAATTAAAAAGGAAATTAAGTTTATAAGAAGAATATTTTTGGTATTTTTGTCTTAAACATAATTTATAGTATTATAAAATATTTTTGGTCTTTTTATATTAAAATGATATATTTTAATTGTGTGAAAGAAAATAACTAAAAAAACTAGTTTCTAAATTAAATTTACAAACCTATTAGTAAAATAAATAAAGTAATGATTAAATAAAATAATTTATTTGTGTAAAAAATAAATAAGCTATGTCAAAATATAAATCTAATGTATTTATATTATTTTTTTATTTTTTAATATTAGATAAAATATTTAAGAAAACAAATAAATAAAATTTGAGAAAAAGAAAATAAAATGGGCCAAGGTGTGAATAGCCAACAGGGGGGTTAGAAGTGAAAAAAACATAAGGCCCAAGGATGAGGCCTAGCGCTGCCAAAAAAGAGAGTCAGAATATGAAAAATATTAGAAAAATCCAAAAGGGTACCACTGGGGCTCGAACCCAGGTCCGTATAGTCACAAGCACGCGCTTCTACCACTGGGGTGGCTATACATCCGTTTATATAAATCAAACCATAAATATATGATAGTAAACAAGTCCATGGCCTGAACTTCATCTTCAACTTCACGCCCAGCCAGAGTACCTGCATCTTGTTCATCTCTTATCCATTTGCAAAAATGTAAACATGAATCTTGTAGCAAATTTCCTCACGATTTCATAAATGCAAAGCAATAAAATTATAGATCAAAGACAAGCATGAATTTTAATGGCCCTAATTTGAACCCTAAAAATTTTAGAAACTTCAATCCTAAAATTCTCTAAGCTCAAGCAATATAAATGAAAACTATGGACATGATTAACTTTAGGGCAATGATATCTACATTTTTTATTCATAAATAAACCATTAATGATGCCTGTATGAAGAGTTCAAAAGTCATAAAACTTACCTTGCAAGAGGGTATCGTGTTTAGAGTGTGAGTAGATTTTAGTGAGTTCCAATGATTGGATTAGCTTCCTCAAGTTCCCAGGAAGCTAATGTGATGCTTAGCTTGAGCTGAAAGTGCCTGAGGAGTTCTGGAGAAGTCAAGGTGCAAGGTGTTGTTTTTGAAAATTGTGGATGATGATGGAGGTGTTACAATGGTGTTGTAGGTGTTGGGATTGTTTGTGTATGTTATTTAGAAGCTTTTGAAATTAAAATGCTAAGAAACGCACGAGCAAATTTGGAGATTGGATTCAAAACTCAGAAATGGCAAGTTTT
The DNA here is from genome assembly GCA_948472305.1 of Vicia faba. NCBI lineage: Eukaryota > Viridiplantae > Streptophyta > Magnoliopsida > Fabales > Fabaceae > Vicia > Vicia faba. The sequence continues at coordinate 1,462,908,227 of OX451736.1, read as the reverse complement.
GAAGTGTTTTTGGTGATTCTGTGTTCTTGGTGTTTTCAGGGCTTAAGAATGCTTGTGATTTGTGGAAAATGACTTGTGTATGTATAAGCAAAAGGTCTTGAGTGCTTTAGATAGTCAAAAGTACAAGTTACAAGCTAATTGCTATGTTACTTGATTTTCAAGAAAAGTGGGAAAACAAGTTTCAAGAGGAAGTAAAAGCATGGGCTGAGTGATTGTAAGTGTCTAAAAAAGTTTCTCTTGAGTTATAGGACTTGTATGATCATAAAAGAACAAGTGCAAGGCTCAAAAACAAGTTCTATGCAAAAAGCTACTTTATCAAAATGGCATTGTGCACTTTCTTCCCAAAATGGATATAAAGCATGGCCTTGCATTGAATGCTTGAATTGAGACCTCTAACAGCTGTGCAAGCAATTAATTATGGAGTGCCTAACAAGTTTGAGGCCTGCAAAGTAGAGGTTATGCAACATAAGTTTGAATTTTGAATCTTGTTCATCAGAAAATGACTTGTAATTCAAGTGTTAAAACCCTAAGTTCATCTCTTCGATTCTCCCTACTCAAAAATGATCTCAAGTAGTTCTTTGACATTTTGGAAAGATTGTAATATGCTCTACAACCCCTATTTGAATCACTTTTGAAAATTACTCTTGGAACTATATGAAAAAGTTCCATGAAGTTAGGTCAAAATCCTGACCAAATTAGGGCAAAATTTCACTAAGTGTTTTGTTTCATGACCATGTGTTCTTAAAATTATAACTTGAGATCCAAGCACTTTTGGAAAGAGTTGTGTAAAGAAATTTTGTATATTTCTTGGAGATGTAGAACTTTAATGTTGAAAGTTTCTTTTGAATCATCTTGCATCATGGTGAAAAGTTTGCTCAAAGTTGTGAAAAAATAAGAAATTTCCAACACTTAGAAAATTTTCTAAGTTTATAAATTTTAACTTTTCAAAATGAAATCTTGAATTTTTTATTTCTTGATGAATAAGTTTCATATTTTGACATGCTTTGATGAATTGTGATCTTTGGCATTTGATTTTGACCAAAAAGTCAAAGTTTGACTTTTCAATATACAGTTGACTTTTGATCCGTTGACTGGAAATTCATCTGTCAATCCATTGGGCTTGAGCAATGTTTTGAGCTATGTCATTAGGTAAAAATGATGCAATTGTGATCTTGAGATCATGCTTTAAACCAATTGATCATTTTCTAGGTCAAAAATCAGAAATTGCCCTTTCCCAGTCAAAACCCTAATTTTGACCATTTTGCCCTTTTAAAGATTTGATCAAATTTCTTGAGGAATTATGGTCCAAACTTGATCAAATGATACATACGAGTTTAAAATGTTGATGTGGATAAAAAATTATGAAGTTTGACTGTAAATTAGCCACAATTAACTTTTTCCCCAATGCAGTTGATTTTTAGGTCAACTACTCAATTTACTGAGCAAAAGTATGATCCAAAGCTTGAAACTTGACATAAGTAATCTCGAGGGTCCATAATGATCCATGAAAGTCATATGGGGCATTGGAAGTTTAAATATACTTGTGCAAACTCAAACCCTAATTTTGGTCATCAGTGCTTAAGGAGGTGTCTTGAGCTGATCAACCCTAGTGCAGTCTTGAGTCAAAGGAGATCTTGTGAGCAAATTCTTGATAAGTGAGAGGGAAAATTTTGGTGTACAACAACTTCCCCTATTCAATCTTCTTAAGCCTGGAGAGTTAGATTGGCGAGTTTTATCATTCATGACTCGAAGGTGGAAGATGATTGGACATTAGAGTGCCCATAAATTTGCACTCAGTGACGTGATGGTTGATGGTATAGGGAATGGGCTTAAAGATGACATTTGGAGGGAGGATGGAAAGTTGTTGGAGATGGGCTTGTAGATGCCTTACATAAATGATTGTTGAATCGTATATGTAAGCTGAAACTGAATGAATATCAGAATAGCGTCCGTGTCTGGAGCGTATCTGAACTGTATCTGAAAGTTGAATCTAAATGAGTATCAGGATGGCATCCGCATCTGGAGCATATCTGAACTGTATCTGAAAAGCCTTTGAACATTGTTAATGGTAGCTATTGATTAACCTTATCTTGAAAAGGGTAAAATGTTAGCTAATATGCAATGTCATGTTGTATGAAATGCATGGTATAATGAGATTGTGATACATGCATTCATGTTATCAATGTTTATGATATATGGATGCTATGTATGCGTATGTGAGCTGATTTGCTGCACTTTTTGTTGGATTGGGGAAAATAAATCCCCGACTGCTGCTGAGGATACGGAGTGAAAGTCTTCATGTTTTGAAGTGTTGATGAATTTCCACTTAGAGAAATAAACCTTTTTGTAAGGGAAATGTCGTGTGCTGCTTGTAAAATCCTATTGGGAAATCCAGAGAATTTTGGCGACTTCTACCGGGGAGTGATAACTGGAAGTTTTGTTCCGCTGGGGATTAAACTGCACACTGCGGGGGATTTTATGGAAATAGCTTAGAGAGATTTCCCTACCTCTCAAAGCCATCATTGATTGTCTTTTTATTTTGTTCATTTGTAAACAGTAGTTATATTCAAATACATATGTTCAAAAATAAATCATTGGACGTTTTCGTAAAGAAAACACAAGAGTACAGAAAAACATATAGTTTTGTACTTTCAAAGGGACATCTTTGTATTGACTTTGAGTAAGTATTTTTGTACAATGAGACAAACATTCTAGTAAGATAATGCCATCGTAAAAAATGAAAATTTGATACAAAAAAAAGATAGCCATGTGAAATAATCCCATGGGGTACCCATTCTGATATAGCCTTCATGTCTCCGAGCATCTTATCTATTTGTTGCCTTGTCCGAAGCTGATTGAATTGATCATAACCACTGAGTTTGTCAGTTGAAGCCAAAGGTTGTCTGTAAGGTGATCCAACAGGACATAGTCATACGCTTTAATTCCCTAACTTTTTCCTGGACCGCCCTTTCGGGTTTTTAGTCCACCGGGATACCCTTTTTTGCCCAAGCCGCCCTTTCGGATTTTCAGCTTGCCGGGTGTACAAATTTTTTTTGTTTTATCCCTAATTTTTCCCAAACCTTTTTGGTTCACCGGGATGCCCTTGTGTTTCCTAGGTATGTCAACCTAGCGGGTCTCTTATGCGTAGTATCTTTTGACTATGTCTGCATTCACAGGGTGCGAAAGGTCGTCGCCATCCATGGTGGTCAAGATCATTGCTCCACCAAAGAGTATGCTTTTGATTACAAATGGTCCTTCGTATGTAGGAGTCCATTTGCCCTTGGGATCACCTTGCGACAGTATGATACATTTGATCACAAAATCCCTGACTTGATATACTTGGTGTCTGACCTTTTTGTTGAAAGCCTTGATCATCTGTTTTTGATACATTTGACCATGAAAGACATCAGTAAGTCTTTTCTCATCAATCAAGTTCAGTTGATCAAGTCGAGTTTGGATCCAGTCATCTTCATTCAACCCTGCATCCTTCATGATTCTCAGAGAGGGGTTGCCCCGGTTGATGTGCGCGCTGTGGTACGGTAACTGTGGAGAGCGAATGGTAGCATCTCATGCCAGTATTTGTATGTGACTGTCATTTTCTGTATGATCTTTTTGATGTTCTTATTTGCGGCTTCGACAACACCATTCATCTTTGGCTGGTAAGGGGAAGAATTGTGATGCTGGATCTTGAATTGCTCGCACAGGGTGGTGATCATAGTATTGTTTAGATCTGTACCATTGTCTGTGATGATCCTCTCCGAGATACCATACCGACAGATGAGATTCTGTTTAATGAACCGGGCTACAACATTATTGGTAACGGAAGCGAAAGAGGCCGCCTCAACCCACTTTGTAAAATAGTCAATGGCCACCAAGATGAAGCGGTGTCCATTAGAGGTTGTTGGTTTGATTTCCCCAATCATGTCGATACCCCACATAGCAAAGGGCCAAAGAGCCGTCAAGACATTCAAATGAACCGGAGGTACGTGCACCTTGTCAGTATAAATATGACACTTGTGGCAAGTTCGAGAGTGTTGATAGCAATCTGCTTCCATGGTAGACCAGTAATAGCCTATCCTTAGGATCTTCTTTTCCATCGTATGCCCACTGGAATGGGTGCCAAAAGTGCCCTCATGTATATCAGCGATGACCTTTTTTGCCTCAACCTTGTCTACACAACGGAGCAAAACAGAGTCATGGTTGCGTTTGTAGAGAATTCCATTACTAAGGAAGAATTTAGCAGAGAATCTCCTTAAGAACTTCACATCATTGACTGAAGCTCTTTCCGGATATTCTTGAGCCTCGAGATACCTCTTGACTTCGTGAAACCAAGGTTGGTCCACTACTTCTTCAGTATTAATCTCGTGATAGTGAGCTGGTTCATCCATTCGTTCAATGGTGATTTGGGGAGCCTCGTTATGCCATTTAAGTTTAAACATGGATGACATTGTAGCTAGTGCGTTTGCTAGCTAATTTTCTTCTCGCGGGAAATGCTCGAAGTTAATCTTCTCAAAATGCGGGATCAATGTCAACACGTGTTCTTTATAGGGGATAAGGTTAGGGTGTTTGGTGTCCCATTCCCCTTTGATTTGGAAGATGACCAAGGCTGAATCTCCGAATACATTTAAAGATTTGATCCCCAAATCTATGGCAGCTTTGAGACCAAAAATGCATGCTTCATATTCTGCCATGTTATTTGTACAATTGAAGCAGAGTCTTGCCGTAAAGGGAGTATGACATCCTTCAGGAGACATGAGTACAACACCTATACCATTGCCGAGTGCGTTGGATGCCCCATAAAAAACCAGGGTCCACCGGGATCCTTGTTCAGGTCCGTCATATGGTCGAAATTCTTCACAGTTGTTTACCATCATGATATCTTCATCTGGGAATTCGAACTTCATGGACTGGTAGTCATCCACAACTTGATGAGCAAGGTGATCATCTAGTACACTTCCCTTTATTGCTTTCTGGGTAGTATACTGTATGTCATATTCTGCCAAGATCATCTGCCATCTTCCTATTCTCCCAGAGAGGGCAGGTTTCTCGAAGATGTATTTTATTGGATCCATCTTGGATATCAATAAGGTAGTATGGGTCAGCATATACTGTCTTAGCCGGCGATCAGCCCATGCCAGAGCGCAACAAGTTTTGTCGAGCAGTGAATATCTTGTTTCACAGTCGGTAAACTTTTTGCTCAGGTAATAAATAACATGCTCTTTTCGGCCAGACTCGTCATGTAAATGATCAAGATGCTTTTCTTATGTTTGAGATCTGGCTATCATGTCGTCCACATAGACCTCTATTTCGTCATGTATCATGTCGTGAAATAGAGCTACCATGGCACGCTGATAGGTTTCCCCAGCATTCTTCAGCCCGAATGGCATAACCTTGTAGCAGAATGTGCCCCACTGTGTGACAAAGGTTATTTTCTCCATGTCCTCAGGCGCCATTTTGATTTGGTTGTAGCCTGAGAAACTGTCCATGAAGGAAAACACTTTATGTTGTGTTGTATTATCAACTAGAATATCAATGTGGGGAAGCGGGAAATCATCCTTAGGGCTTGCCCTATTCAAATCTCTGTAGTCGACGCACATTCGCACTTTGACGTCCTTTTTAGGCACGCGAACAACATTGGCAACCCATTGTGGATAGGAAGTGACGACCAAGAATCCGACATTTAATTGTTTCGTGACTTCCACCTTGATCTTCTCTGACATGTTTGGTCGCATACGACAAACCTTTTGTTTTACCGGAGGGCAATCCTCTTTTGTAGGTAGACGATGTACTACGATATCTGTATCAAGTCCTGGAATGTCTTCGTAAGACCAGGCAAAGACCTCAACATAATCGTGTAGCAACTGAATCAGACGCTCTTTGACACTGGGTTCTAGATTGGCACCCACCTTGACTTCTCTTTTGTCTTCTTCGTACCTAGGTTAATTGTGTCCACTGGTTCTTCGTGGGGCTGTATGGTCCTCTCTTCTTGTTGTAGTAACCTGGCGAGTTCCCTTGGAACTTCACAATCTTCCTCACCTTCGTCTTCGGCTTGGTAGATTTGATTTTTAGAGTCACAAAAGGCCATAGCAGGATTGTTACCCATGGGATCCCGAGTAGATGTAGATCTGCAATTTGAATGTGAGTGTGTGTAAGAGTATAGCTATCTTTGAAAGAAATGAAAATGTAAAAAGAAACACAAAGAGCACAAAGTTTGTATGCAAAAACGTCCTTGATTTATTGATGTCATATGGAAATGAGATAATAACCCTTACAAATGGACCATTGTGCCTCGGGTAAGACACAAGGTTTTAAGAGTCTGAATTGTTTAATATTACAGATCCGACAAAATTTAAAGACAAATTACTGTTGGATAAAAGTGATCGGAACAAAATATCTAGCTTCCCAATTGCTGAGCCTTCCACTGAAAATTGGGAAAATCCAATCCTCCAGGTTGTAGCTGTCTTCATCATCCTACACGGTATTGACTTCGCGGTTATTGATCTTCAAGGGCGGTCCTCCAGCACGAGCACGATGTACAACTTTCTGGGATCCTGAAGTGAAACCCAAACCAAATTTGTCGGATTTGTATGGGATATCTGAGAGTTGGCCCCAAATAATGCACCCACCTTCTTCTATCATTGCCTTGGCATCTTTCAAAGACGACATCTTGAGCGGAGGCCTTCTAATCTTTGGGATTTGAGAAACAACCTTGGTTACTACCACCGTTTGTGGGACTTCTTCAAAGTGCTGGAATGGAGTTTTGATAAATTCACCATCTAATACCACATATCTGAAGGAATTTAGATGACTGACCATATACTCTTCTTCTCCATGAATAGTGATGATTTTCCCCTGAATTGGATATTTCAGCATTTGATGCAACCTAGAGGTAACTACACCAGCATTGTGAATCCACGATCGGCCTAATAAGCAGGAATATGAAGGGTGAATATCCATTACATAAAAAGTTGAATCAAATGTTTGGTTTCCAACTTTTATAGGGATGTCCACTTCCCCGTGCACTATCTTTTTTGAGCCGTCGAAGGCCCTCACCACTATGTTGCTAGGTTCAAAGTCAATCCTTCACAGTCAAGCCTATCAAGAGCCTTTTTAGGAAACACATTCAGAGAAGAACCGGTATCAACCAAAACATGAGCCAAAGTCGTGCCCTTGCATTCGACTGAGACATGTAAAGCCTCGTTATGCTTCCCCCCCCTTGGAATTATATTAGCATTCGAAAAACCTAACCCATTATCTGCGATCAAGCTGGCTACGCAGTCTTGGAACTGATTGGCAGATGTTTCTTGGTCTACATGGGCAGTTTTAAGGAATTTTACCAAGGCCTTTGCATGAGCCTCAGAACATAACAATAAAGCTAGCATGGAAATTTTTGATGGAGTTTGCCCCAGTTGTTCGACTATGTTATAGTCACTTTTTATAATCTTTAGAATTCCTCCATCTCTTTTCGGGAGGTCTCAGGGATAGCTACTGATTATGCCTTCTTCCGGACACGCTCAACCATAATACCTTTGCCTCGAGTCTCGGTTGACTCGGCAGTAGGAATGTCAGTAGGGGTGATAACAGGGACTGCAATAGTTTTGTCAACAAGAGTATTAGCAGAGATGATTGCAGGACTGGGAATAGCCTTTGGAGGAGCAACAACAACAAGAATGATTACAGGTCCATAATACCCTTCCACTTCGGGTTATCTTACTAGTCCCTGCGATATTATGATATCAGAGTCAACTTTCTCAAAACTTGAATTTTCAGCAGCTGGCCAATCTTGCTTGATACCGTGATTGTAGACATCACCTCCATAATTCCATGGTACGGTTTTATCTGATGAATACGGGATTGGTCCAGGCATTATAATTATCAACTGAGCTACCTTAGGAACTAATGTAATTCTAACGGGTCTTTTGGTGGAGACCCTGGAAGAATTGGAGGAAATGGTAACTATGGAAACGTCATTATAAGAAACAATTTGAATAGAAGTCTTCTCGAACAAAATCTCCTTGTCATATATTAGGCATTGAACGCCTGCTTTTAACAAATGACAGCTGGTTGGTGAGGATAAACAGAAATGACAGCTTTCATCACAGCCTGGGAATACACCGTGTGATATGGTGGGAGAACTGACTTCAGGTTTTGCGTTTGTGTTCGCATATGTTTAGGTTTAGCAAGAGTCGCCACTGACTTTTTATTTTATCCAAAGGAAAGGTCAAAAAGCACAGGAAAGACCTTTGAGATGTTTTCTTGAGTTCGGAGGGTAGATTATGAAAAGGGAAGGTGCAAGTACCCTTTTCATCCATGGTTATCCATGGGCTCTTAGTTAGTTATTTAGATCACTTGCTTTGCTTTTCCAATTGTTTGAAATGGTGCTTTGTGTGTGGTTTTTAAAATGTTTTGAAAAGAGGCCATCGTTGTGGAAACCTTTTTAATGATTCTTGTTTGAATATATACAAAGGTGTATTGTCTTTTGAAAAGATTTTTCAATGTTTGAAAGTTTGTTTTGGGAAATTGTTTTGAAATTGTGTTGTGATGTGTGTTTGAAAATTGCAAGGATGTTTCTGCAAGTTTTGATCAAGTAACTAAGAGTTGTCTACCCTATCTACTCAAGATTCTTTCCTACGCATTTTTAACCCTTTTGACAGTGTTGTTTTACCATTGCATTTGGTAAACAACCTTGTATTTTGATCTTAAACGGGACAGGCGCGAGTCATCGTATGAACCATGATAGCAATTGTGCTAAGTATCTTTAGCAATTTTTGAGGGACTAGATCATTTTGTATAGGCAACCAAGATAGCGTCGTCGAGGGACTATGATCTTTTGTTTTGTTTTTGTTTTGCCAAGATACTCAACAGGCATACCATGGCCATTTTAAAGGCAACAAGTGGATGAAACCCTAGGCGTGCATGTGTGCATTGTGTTGTCAATTTTCATGCTTTTTTGTCTTTGTATTAGTCAAACTTTTTTTTTATTTAATTTTAGACATTTGCATACAAACCCTAATCTCTAACATGCCATATTTGAAAGCATAAAGTGCGCAAAATAAACCTAAGCTATTACAACATTGATATGGGGAGGGGGATACAACTTTGAATGGGGAGTATTTGCAAAAAATAAAACCCTAAGATTTACTATTACATCCAAATTGAATTCTTTGCATTAAATAATAAATAAGCAATATTTAAATAAGCAACAAATATAAACATGAAAAATATTATGAATATGCAAGAAATGCTTTTATTTATTTTTATGTGTGTAAAAAATATATAATTTTTAATGTGTTAAAAAAAAAGAAAATATAAAGTTATTTTTTTTAAGGGAAAAAACGTAAATTTTGTTTTAAGAAAGTATATTTATTAATATTATTTATTCATATACAATAAAAAAATAAAAATATATACAAGTGTCAAAAAAAATATATTAGAAAAATATTATTTTAATAAAGGTGGAAACCCTAGTTTTTGTTTTAAGATAATATATACTATATTATTTATTTTATGTACAAGACAATAAATATAAATATATACAGAGGTATTAAGAAATAAAACATGTGAAAAAAAAAATATTATTTTATATGTATAAATAATACTAATAAAAATATATAATATTTTCTATAATATTTATTTGTTTTTATTAAAGAAAATAAAGGTATATACTATTTAATAATTATTTTTATGTCTAAAAAAATAATAAAATAAAATGTGAAAATTTATAAAAATGTTTTTTAGTATTTTTTATGTTTAGAAAATATAAAATAAAATCAGAAATGAAAAATAAATAGAAAAATAGAAAAATATGAAGAAATGGGCCAAGGGGGTGTGAACAACAAACTGGAGGTGCAAAAAGCAAGCCAAGCCAAGGCCCAGCCCACTGGACTTCATCTTCAACCTTTGAACAGAAAATGCGCGCCCTGTAACTCCAGTTCTGTTCTCTCTATTCTTTGCATGAAATCAAAAACTCAAAACATGAAACTTGTAGAGCATTAAACCACGATTTCAACCATATAAAAACTCAATCTAACTCTCAAAGACCAGAGAGAATTTCTCTGGCCCTAATTTCTAACCTAACTTTTTCAGGAAGTTCATCAATCAAATTCTCTTAGCACACTTAACTTAAATGAAAACTGAGCATATGTACAGCTTAAGGGCTATGAGTACTACATTTTTTATTCACAAACCTAAGCCTAATGATTCCTAAATAGAGAGATAGAAAGTTTCCAAATACCTGTTTCAGATGAACTCGTGTATGGAAATGTGGAGCTTTTTAGTGAGGCCTGAGAAGCTTAGGAGCTTGCTTGAACTTCCTCTGACCTTCCCCAATGCTTAGTTTGCTTTAGATGTACTTGAACAAGCTTGTATAACTCAACCTGCACAAGCTGAAAACAGAAATGGTGAAGCTTGCAAATGGAGTTACAGACAGTGGCCAATGATTGGGATAGCTTGGATAGTTTATATGGAATGTATTGGAACAAGTTTTGGGCAAAACGCACGAGTAACTTGTGAGATGGAAGTGAAACTGCAGGGAGTGCCCTGTTTTGCAAGAGGAAGGTGATTTTGTGTTTTAGAAGGCTAGAGGGATGAATGACTCATTTTTCTGGCTCAAGGCAATGTGCAAAACTTGTCTCTAATGCTTGCAAGAGTTGGTTATAACAGATATGCAAGTTGTGTGATTTTTGCAAGTTTCTTGGTTATGAAGCAAAAAGTAACAAGTGGTACAAGACAAGCCTGTACAGGCTATCTTTCAGCTTGCACCTTGTGATCTTGGCCCCTCAAGTTTGTGGATATTGTTTGTTGTACAAGATTTGGTTCAAGGCTCAAGAATGCAATTTGACATAAAGCAAATTTGACAAAAATGGCAATGTTGCCTTTTTGCTATTTTTGGATTAATCTCTTGTGTAATCCTCCCATGATCAGAACAAAGCCTCAGACCAATGGATTTTCATTTAATTATTGAGTATGAAAGGGTTTAGGGACCTGTAATCAAGTACAAACAATGCTGGATGGAAGTTGCAACTTGTATCAACATGAAAATGCCATGGATCAAAAGTGAGTTTTTGCTAAATTCAAACTTTCGATTCTCCCTAACCACAAATGATTTTGGAGAATTCTTGGACATTTTGGAAAGCTTGTAACATGCTATACAATCCATCTTTGAAATTAATTTTGAGATTCCAAGTGGAACTATATGAAAAATGGTCATGAATATGGGTCAAAATCCTGCCTTAACTAGGGCAAAATTTCACTACGTTAAAAGTTCCATGGACCCTTGTTCCAAAAATCATAACTTGAGATCCAAGCGTATTTTGGGAAAACTTTGTGAATAAAAGTTGTATACTTTGTAGAGGACTACAACTTTAATGTTAGAAGTTTTGTTTGAATCCAATTTCATCATGGCAAATAGCAGTAAGTCGCTTTTCGTCAATCAAGTTAAGTTGATCAAGTCGGGTCTGAATCCAATCGTCTTCACTCAAACCAGCATCTTTCATGATTCTCAAGGAGGGAATCTGAACCTCGATAGGTAAAACAGCTTCCATGCCGTATACCAAAGAAAAGGGTGTCGTCCTAGTTGAAGTGCGTGCCGTGGTACGGTACCCGTGCAGAGAAAACGGTAACATCTCATGCCAGTCCTTATAGGTAACTGCCATCTTTTGAATGATCTTCTTGATATTTTTGTTCGCAGCTTCGACAACACCGTTCATCTTAGGCTGATAGGGAGATGAATTGTGATGTTGAATCTTGAACTGCTCACACAAATCGGTGATCATAGTATTGTTTAAATTTGTACCGTTGTCAGTGATGATCCTGTCGGGGATACCATACCAGCATATGAGGTTCTACTTGATGAAGCAGGCAACCACATTCTTTGTAACGGATGCGAAGGACGCTGCTTCGACCCACTTGGTAAAGTAATCAATGGCCACCAAGATGAAACGATGTCCATTGGATGTTGTAGGCTTGATCTCTCCAATCATGTCGATTCCCCACATCGCGAATGGCCAAGGAGCTGTTAAGACGTTGAGAGGAGCTAGAGGAATGTGTACCTTGTCAGCGTAGATTTGGCATTTGTGACAAGTACGGGAATGTTGATGACAATCATCTTCCATGGTAGACCAGTAATAGCCTGCCCTTAGAATCTTCTTGGCCATCGTATGACCGCTTGAGTGGGTGCCAAAGGTATCATTGTGTAGTTCAGCCATGATCTGGTCAGCTTCCACCTTATCTACACAATGGAGCAGAATGCAATCATGATTGCGCTTGTATAGGATATCATTGCTCAGGAAGAACTTGGCCGCGAACCTCCTTAAGAACTTTTTGTCTTTGACTGAAGCTCCTTCAGGGTATTCTTGTGCTTCGAGATACCTTTTGATGTCATGAAACCAAGGTCGGTCCACCACTTCTTCGGTATTGATCTCGTGACAATGTGCAGGTTCGTCCATTCTTTCGATGGTGATTTGGGGGCCTCATTTTCCCATTTAAGTTTAAAAATGGAGGACATTATTGCTAAAGCATCCGCTAGCTGATTCTCTTCTCGCGGGAAGTTCTCGAAGGTAATCTGCTCTAAGTGTGGTAACAATGTCAGGACATGTTCTTTGTAAGGGATGAGGTTAGGGCGTTTAGTATCCCACTCTCCTTTGATTTCACTGATAACCAAAGCTGAGTCCTCAAATACAATCAAAGATTTGATTCCCAAGTCAATAGCGGCCTTGAGACCAAAGATACAAGCTTCATACTCGGCCATGTTGTTCGTGCAGCTGAAGCAGAGTCTAGCAGTGAAAGGTGTATGGTAACCTTCTGGAGAAATAAGTACTACGCCGATACCGTTTTCAAGTGCGTTGGAGGCACCATCAAAGTACAGAGTCCATCGGGATCCTTGTTTAGGTCTGCCATATGGTCTGTTTTCTTCAATGTTGCTCAAAGTCATGACATCCTCGTCGGGGAAGTCGAACCTCATAGATTGGTAATCTTCGACGGCTTGATGGGCCAGATGATCGGCTATCACACTTCCCTTTATAACTTTTTGGGTTGTGTACTGTATATCATATTCGGTGAGGATCATCTGCCAGCTAGCGATTCTTCCGGATAGAGAAGGCTTCTCGAATATGTACTTAATCGGATCCATCTTAGAGATCAGTAAAGTGGTATGTGTCAACATATACTGTCTTAGCCAGCGAGCAGCCTATACCAAAGCGCAACAAGTTTTCTCAAGCAGTGAGTAGCGAGTCTCACAGTCGGTAAAATTTTTGCTAAGGTAATAAATGGCATGCTCTTTTCGGCCAGACTCGTCATGTTGGCCCAATACGCACCCCATTGAATTCTCCAAGACAGTCAGATACATGATTAACGACCTTCCTTCGACGGGTGGCATCAAGATATGAGGTTCCAGCAAATACTCCTTGATTCTATCGAAAGAAACTTGACAGTCATCATTCCATTTAACCACCTGATCTTTCTTCAACAGTTTGAAGATTGGTTCACAGGTAGATGTTAGGTGAGAAATGAACCTTGCAATGTAGTTTAGGCGTCCCAAGAAACCTCTAACCTCCTTCTCAGTGCGAGGGGCTGGCATTTCTTGTATAGCTTTGACCTTAGCAGGATCAACCTCGATGCCCTTGTTACTGACGATAAATCCCAAAAGTTTACCAGATCTGACTCTGAAAGTGCACTTGTTAGGGTTCAGTCTGAGCTTGTACTCTTTCAACCTGACAAACAGCTTTTGCAGATGGTCGAGGTGTTCTTCTTCTGTTTGTGAATGGGCTATCATGTCGTCTACGTAGACTTCAATCTCATGATGTATCATGTCATGAAACAAAGCTACCATGGTGCGCTGATAGGTTGCCCCGACATTCATCAGTCCGAATGGCATCACTTTATAGTAGAAGGTACCCCACTGCGTAAAAAAAGTAGTCTTCTCCATGTCTCCGGGGGCCATTTTAATCTGGTTATACCCTGAAAAGCAATCTATGAAAGAAAATACCTTATGTTAAGTTATATTGTCAACCAAGATGTCAATGTGCGGTAGTGGAAAGTCATCTTTAGGGCTAGCCCTGTTTAAGTCTCTGTAATCCTCGCACATTTTGACTTTGGCGTCCTTCTTTGGCACGGGCACAATGTTAGCAACCCATTGTGGATAGGAAGTAACGACAAGAAAGCCAGCATTGAACTGCTTCATCACTTCAGCTTTGATCTTTTCAGACATGTCAAGCCTCATTCGGTGGACTTTCTGTTTGATTGGTGGGCAGTCTTCTCTTGTAGGGAGACGATGAACCACAATATCTGTATCCAATCCCGGCATGTCTTCGTAGGACCAGGCGAAGATCTCAACATATTCATTCAAAAGCTGAACTAAACGCTCCTTGACATTTGGTTCTAGGTTGGTACCCACTTTAACTTCTTTTTTGTCTTCCTCTGTTCCCAAGTTGATAGTCTCTAACGATTCCTCGTGAGGTAGAATAGCCATCTCTTCCTGTTGCAACAGTCTAGCTAACTCTCCAGGCACTTCACAGTCTTCATCACCTTCGTATTCAACATGATTGACCAGATCTTCTGAGTCACTAAAGGCCATAGCAGAATTGTTACCCATGGAATCCGGAGTGGATGGGTACCTGCATTTTGTGAGTGTGGGTGTGTGTAAGGGATATCCACCTTTAAACAAATAAAAGGTAAAAAGAAAGACAATGAACACAAAAGTTTATATATGAAAACGTCCATGATTCATTAAAATGGCATATGAAGATGAAAAATCAAGCCCTTGCAAATGGACCTATATGCCTCGGGTAAGGCATAAGGAGAAAAGTGTACGAATTGTTTAAAAATTATTACAGACCAACAGGAAATGTTCGAAATATAAATTACTGGTTAATGAAAGTAATGGGAACGAAGTCTTTCGCCTCCCAGTTGCATAGTCCTCCTTCAATAGTTGGAAAGATCCAGTCTTCAAAATTTCTCTCCTCTTCATCCTCCTCTAAAGCATGAACTCCATGATGGGTGATCTTCACCGGTGGTCCTCCAGCCCGGGAGTGACGCACAACCTTCTAACTAGCAGCGCTGAAACCCAAGCCGAACTTATCTGTCTTGTAAGGAAAATCTGGTAGTTGACCCCATACTGTGCTTGCTCCTTCCTCAATCACAGCCTTCGCATCTTTAAGGGACGACATCCGGGACACAGGTTTGGTAATGATGGGCACAAAAGTCATTGTCTTGGCTACCGCAACTTTAGGAGAAACCTCTTCAAAGTGCTGAAAGGGGGTCTCGATGAATTCACCATCTAATTCAACATAGCGGAATGAATTCAGATGGCTTATCATATACTCCTCCTCGCCACGAATTGTCACAATTTTCCCCTGGACAGGGTACTTAAGCTTCTGATGCAGAGTAGATGTAACAGCTCCAGCATGATGAATCCAGGGCCTTCCTAACAAGCAAGAGTAGGATGGACGGATGTCCATGACATAAAATGTGGATTTGAAAATTTCAGTACCCACTTTAATCGGGATGTCCACCTCCCCGTGGACCATCCGCTTAGAACCATAAAGGCTCTGACAATGATGTTGCTGGGCTTCAAGGTTAAACCTTCACAGTCTAGCCTGTCCAATGCCTTCTTTGGTAGGACGTTCAGCGATGAACCAGTGTCCACCAGAACATGTGTAAGAGTAGTCCCTCTGCATTCCACCAAGACATGTAACACATCATTATGCTTTCTTCCTTTAGATGTTAGATCAGCGTCGGAGAAACCAAGACCGTTGTCGGCTGTTAGGCTAGCTACACATTCTTGAAACTGGTCTACGGAGGTTTCCTGAGGCACATGAGCCGTCTTCAAGAACTTGATCAAAGCTTTGGCATGAGCTTCGGAACAGAGCAACAAAGCCAGCATAGATATTTTTGAAGGGGTTTGCCCCAGTTGTTCTACGACATCATAATCGCTCTTCTTAATTATTTTTAAAATCTCTTCCATTTCCTTTTGAGTGGTCTCGGGGATTACCAAAGGCTGAGCCCTCGTCCTGACGGACACTTCTTGGATCCCCTTACCTTTATCAGTAGCAACAGCAGAGGGTACAACTACGGGAGTAACAATTTCTTCAATCGCTGGAGTCCGTATAGAGATGTTGACCGACACAGGAGTAACCTTAAGAGAATTTGAGGGTCCGAAGATTGCCCTTGGAGGAGTAATCTCCGGAGAGAAAATTCTTCTGCTACGGGTGATCTTACTCGTCCCAGCAATATTTCCTACATCAGGAGTTTCTTCATCGGAACCTTCTTCAACTGATTCAATCTGCTTAACACCATGGTAGAAGATCTCTCCTCCATAATTCCACGATATTGTCTTGTTGGACTTGTATGGGATAGGCCCCGACATAGTTATCTTAAGAGGTACAAACTTTGGATCAGGTGTAATCTTAACAGGTCTTTTGGAGACCTTGGAAAGACTGGCGGAAATGGTAATTATAGCAACGTCATTGATAGGAGTTGGAGTAACAGGAGTAACAGGGGTAACATGAGTTTTCTCAAAGAGGATTTCTTGATTATCCATTTGGCGTTGGATGCCTAACTTCAACAACGAACAGTCAGATTGTAGGGATGAACAAAGGTAGCAATCTTTTTCACAGCCCGAGAAAATTTCGGCTTTCAACAGATTCATCTTGATCATTGGTAATGGAGTCATTAAGTCTTCAACAACAGCAACATAAAGATCTTCTTCAATAGCATGGACATTATGACCATGTTTCGACATTGGAGCGGATATCACATTAGGTTTCTCAGGGGCGTCAAACTCCACCTCCTTGGCATCTATAAAATCCTGGATCTTGTTTTTGAGGGCCCAACAATTGTTGGTGTCGTGCCCCACGCTGTCCGAATGATAGGCACACTTTGCATTTGAATGGTAGTAGGGAGAAGAGGTATTCAGGTTCTTTGGCGCCTCCTTCAAACTTGTAAGGTTTAACTTCAACAGATGAGGGAGGACCTGAGCAGGTGTCATATTGATCCGGGTGAATTGCCGTGCGGGCCTTTCCACCCTTGCTTGGTTGGTTATGGGTTGACTATTTCGAGGTTGATCAGCTGTAGAATTCTGAATCATCACAGCCCCCACCGCTGGTCGACGCTCCATTCTTCCTTGATTTCTCTGGGAGTAAACAGTCGAGACCTCTTTCTTGGCTGGAAAGGTCTTCTTGATAGTAGCGGAAGCAGATGTATCCTTTTGAATTTTACCACTCTTAATGCCAGCTTCGACTCTTTCACCAGTCAGAATTAACTCGGTGAATCCTGCAGATGAACTTCCTATCAGGTGATTAAAGAATGGACCTGACAGGGTCCCCAAAAACATATCAACAAGCTCCCTCTCAGACAACGGTGGATGCACCCTTCCAGCCAAGTCTCTCCATTTCTGGGCATACTCCTTAAAGCTTTCATTAGAGACCATACCCATACTCTGTAGTTGAGTACGAGTAGGTGCTAAATCTGCATTATATTGATATTGTCTGTAGAAAGCAGCAGTCAAATCCTCCCAGTTATGTACATCAGATCTCTCAAGCTGGTAGAACCAATCCAATTGCGTACCCGACAAACTATCTTGAAAAAAGTGGACCCACAAATCCTTATCAGAAGAATGAGGTTGGATCTTTCTGACGTAAGACTGTAGGTGCATCTTCGGACAAGACAAACCATCATATTTAGCAAATGTAGGTACCTTGAATTTAGGTAGAATCACAATCCCAACAACCAACCCTAGTTCCTCGAAATCCAACCCAGGCACTCTTTGTACCTCCATGGTGGCCAGGCGCTCCTCCAGATTCTTATACTTGTCATTTGCAGGTGGGTACTGTTTCTCAGAATAATCTTCATCCTCTTCTTCTTCCTCTTCCTCGGACTCAGGTTGCACTGCAGCTCCCTTTCCTGCCCCTTCCTCAGATGATGAGGGGAAATCAAGGACCCTCCTAGTATGACCTTCAAATCTTCTACCCAAAGTAGCCACACCAACTCTTTTCTTTTTCCTTTTCTCCTTTTCTTTTTACTTTTCCTTTTCCAGCAGTGCTTTAAGATCCTCCTGACCCTTTGCCAAGGTCATGAGTAGTTGTTGGAACTGTGAATACTGCGCTTGTAGGTCTTTGACCGTCTGCTCTATATCCATCTTGCTGAAATAAACAACAGAGAGATAAGGAAACCTGGTGTGAAGACCTACTTATGCATATGATGAATCATATGTTATTCATGTAATGCATTAAAGGATTCAGAAATTCAAATTTGTTGCAAACAAAAAGAACACACGTCATATTAATAAGAAGAATTTGTTAGTACATAAATTCCCCATGGACAAAATAATACAAAATTCTAATGTAAAAAGACGTTGCGCATCCTCTTTGGTGCTATGTAGGTGTTGAGATTTTGCTCTTCGTGAAGTCGACGAGTAAGTTCCAAAACCTTCTTCTCACTGGCGTAGAAGCTAGCTTCAAAAGTGTTCCGTTCTTCCTTGAGTTGTATCCAACTCTTTTGCAATTCTTCCATTGATGTTCGCATGTCAGGATGTAGGAGGGTGTATGGAACCTCTCCTTCCATAACAGGCTCTTTGATCATAGGCAGAATGTAGGGGTAAGGCATCATAAGACTCTGGGCGCGGGTTCGTACCCACTTCAGGTAAGGCTCAAGGGGGATGGAATTCTTTTGTCCCAGTGTCTTATTGTCCACTTTGTTGGGCATCCTCCAAGCTCGGATAAACCTTTGCCGAAGTCCATGAGCGTTGTTGTCAAAGTCAAAAACCAAGTCTAGAATCAGCATGTCATGAGGGCCATCCCTTCGGGCATACCCAAATTGTCTCAGAGCCAAATAGGGGTTGTAGGTAATGCCTCCCATAATTCCAAGTAGTGGGACATTAGGGAATTCCCCACAACGATTAATGATGATGACATTTAATCTAGACCGAGAACACCAATGAACATCAGAATATGTAAGAGTCATCAACCGTTGTGACCACCTCAAGCCTTGTTCATTCTTCAAGACTGACTGGGGAAGGTGAGAAATAAACCACCTTGCTAGAAGAGGAGTACAGCACATGAGAACACCTCTTTTCCTCATTGTTCGTGTGTGAAATGAGTGGAGGATATCCCCAAGTAATGTAGGCACAGGATTCCGAGACATGAAAATCTTGATAGCATTCACATCTATAAGTTGATCAGGGTTTGGGAACAAGACCAACCCATAGATGAGAAGTGCTACAACCTCTTCAAAAGCTTGGAGATCTAGAGAATTCCAGCAGTCTTGTGCCTTCTCAAACAGAAATTATTCCAAGAAACCCTTGACACCACTTCTGGTTTCCCAATGACCTTTGATATCAGATGGTTGCAAGTGTAAGGCTTGAGCAACATCTTCAGGCTTTGGTTCTCTTTCCGTACCATTGTAGGGTAGTTGATGGAGAATAGGAATCCTTAGGAGTTGAGAAAATTCCTCCAAAGTAGGCACTAGTTGGTAATCAGGAAATGTGAAACAATGGTGTAGGGGGTCAAAGAACTGGAAGAGAACTTTCACCATGTCTTCTTCAATGTTGGAGCTGACCAAGTTGAGAAGTCCACCATGTCTTTCACTGAAGGGAGAATTCTCTGGAATCTTGGAAGTAAGCTCCTTGAGTTGAGGAGGAATTCTCACAAGGTTGACCTGGATTGTTTTTCTGCGGAGTGATTCCATAACCTACAAAACAGGAACAAAGATGAAGACCCAAATCCTTGAAATGGTTAGTGGATGCATATGATTCTTTATGATGTTCATGATGTATTCACAAGTATATGTACAAGCAAATCACCCAAGTTCCTAGTTTTAGGCTTGCATGGGGTTTGTAGGTAAGTACCCTCTTGAAGTTTAGTTGGCTCAACCTGTCCTATAAATAGTAACTGGGTTCTAAGGAGCTCAATATCACTGGATTATTTTCTGTGTTCATTGTTTCAGTTTAGCCACTTAACTGGCGACCGAAATATTCCAAGAAAACAACCCTCAATGAGTGTAGTATCGAGTATCTACCAACTTCAGACTGCACCAAAGCCGGTCATCTCACTACCCCTAAAGAGGCCAAGATGGTCAAGTAAAGGTTCTAAAAGTCCATTAGTGCTTTATGACATCACTCAGCGGACCCGTATTCTCTTTGATTGACTCAAAGGCTACCGGTACCCACAAATATGTCGCACTAATATAGCTATTGCTTCAACCATGTCGGTATACCCCGCACAGTTTCCACAATGTATTGCTATTTACCTATGAATGTTTCCCAAATCCGGGTAGAGGATTCAAACCCAAACAATAGAACCAAATATAAAGAAATCAAATCAATCAATATAAGCATGTAAAGGTGATCTAAAACCCTAAGGTAACCCCACTTTTAGATAAGTCCCCAGCAGAGTCGCCAATTCTGTGATACAGTGGGAGAACTAACTTGAGGTTTTGCGTTTGTGTTCGCAAATGTTTCGGTTTAGTAAGAGTCGCCACCGAATTTTTATTTCATCCAAAGGAAAGGTGAAAAAGCACAAGAAAGACCTTTGAGATGTTTTCTTGAGTTCGGGGGGTAGATTATGAAAAGGTAAGGTGCAAACACCCTTTTCATCCATGGTTATCCATGGGCTCTTAGTTACTTGTTTAGATCACTTTCTTTGCTTTTCCAATTGTTTGAAATGGTGCTTTGTGTGTGGTTTTGAAAATGTTTTGAAAAGAGGCCATCGTTGTGGCAACCTTTGTAATGATTCTTGTTTGAATATATACAAAGGTGTATTGTCTTTTGAAAAGATTTTTCAATGTTTGAAAGTTTGTTTTGGGAAATTGTTTTGAAATTGTGTTGTGATGTGTGTTTGAAAATAGCAAGGATGTTTTTGCAAGTTTTGATCAAGTAACTAAGAGTTGTCTACCCTATCTACTTAAGAGTCTTTCCTACGCATTTTTAACCCTTTGACAGTGTTGTTTTACCATTGCATTTGGTAAACAACCTTGTATTTGGATGTTAAACGGGACAGGCCCGGGTCATCATATGAACCATGATAGCAATTGTGCTAAGTATCTTTAGCAATTTTTGAGGGACTAGATCATTTTGTATAGGCAACCAAGATAGCGTCGTCGAGGGACTATGATCTTTTGTTTTGTTTTTGTTTTGCCAAGATACTCAACATGCATACCATGGCCATTTTAAAGGTAACAAGTGGGTGAAACCCTAGGGGTGCATGTGTGCATTGTGTTGTCAATTTTCATGCTTTTTTGTCTTTGTATTAGTCAAGCTATTTGTTTTAATTTTAGACATTTGCATACAAACCCTAATCTCTAACATGGCATATTTGAACGCATAAAGTACGCAAAATAAACCTAAGCTATTACAACATTGATATGGGGAGGGGGATACAACTTTGAATGGGGAGTATTTGCAAAATATAAAACCCTAAGATTTACTATTACATCCAAATTGAATTTTTTGCATTAAATAATAAATAAGCAATATTTAAATAAGCAACAAATATAAATATGCAAAATATTATGAATATGCAATAAATGCTTTTATTTATTTTTATGTGTGTAAAAAAATTATAATTTTTAATGTGTTAAAAAAATAAGAAAATAAAAAGTTATTTTTGTTAAGGGAAAAACCCTAAATTTTGTTTTAAGAAAGTATATTTATTAATATTATTTATTCATATACAATAAAAAAAATAAAAATATATACAAGTGTCAAAAAAAATTAGAAAAATATTATTTTTAATAAAGGTGGAAACCCTAGTTTTTGTTTTAAGATAATGTATACTATATTATTTATTTTATGTACAAGAAAATAAATATAAATATATACAAAGGTATTAAGAAATAAAACATGTGAAAAAAAATTATTTTATAAGTATAAATAATACTAATAAAAATATATAATATTTTCTATCATATTTATTTGTTTTTATTAAAGAAAATAAAGGTATATACTATTTAATAATTATTTTTATATTTAAAAAAATAATAAAAATAATAAAATAAAATGTGAAAATTTATAAAAATGTTTTTTAGTATTTTTTATGTTTAGAAAATATAAAATAAAATCAGAAATGAAAAATACAAAAATATGAAGAAATGGGCCAGGGGGGTGTGAACAACAAATTGGAGGTGCAAAAATAAAGCCAAGCCAAGGCCCAGCCCACTGAACTTCATCTTCAACCTTTGAACAGAAAACGCGCTCCCTGTAACTCCAGTTCTGTTCTCTCTATTCTTTGCATGAAACCAAAAACTCAAAACATGAAACTTGTAGAGCATTAAACCATGATTTCAACCATATAAAAAACTCAATCTAACTCTCAAAGACCAGAGAGAATTTCTCTGGCCCTAATTTCTAACCTAACTTTTTCAGGAAGTTCATCAATAAAATTCTCTTAGCACACTTAACTTAAATGAAAACTGAGCATATGTACAGCTTAAGGGCTGTGAGTACTACATTTTTTATTCACAAACCTAAGCCTAATGATTCCTAAATAGAGAGATAGAAAGTTGCCAAATACCTATTTCAGATGAACTCGTGTATGGCAATGTGGAGCTTTTCAGTGAGGCCTGAGATGCTTGGGAGCTTGCTTGAACTTCCTCTGACATTCCCTAATGTTTAGTTTGCTTTAGATGTACTTGAACAAGCTTGTAGAACTCAACCTGCACAAGCTGAAAACAAAAATGGTGAAGCTTGAAAATGGAGTTACAGACAGTGGCCAATGATTGGGATATCTTGGATAGGTTATATGGAATGTATTGGAACAAGTTTTGGGCAAAACGCACGAGTAACTTGTGAGATGGAAGTGAAACTGCAGGGAGTTCCCTATTTTGCAAGAGGAAGGTGATTTTGTGTTTTGGAAGGCTAGAGGGATGAATGGCTCGTGTTTCTGGCTCAAGGCAATGTGAAAAACTTGTCTCTAATGCTTGCAAGAGTTGGTTATAACAGATATGCAAGTTGTGTGATTTTTGTAAGTTTCTTGGTTATGAAGTAAAAAGTAACAAGTGGTATAAGACAGGCCTGTACAAGCTATCTTTCAGCTTGTACCTTGTGATCTTGGCCCCTCAAGTTTGTGGATATTGTTTGCTGTACAAGATTTGGTTCAAGGCTCAAGAATGCAATTTGACATAAAGCAAATTTGACAAAAATGGCAATGTTGCCTTTTTGCTAATTTTGGATTAATCTCTTGTGTAATCCTCCCATGATCAGAAAAAAAGCCTCAAACCAATGGATTTGCATTTAGTTATTGAGTATGAAAGGGTTTAGGGACCTGTAATAAGGTACAAACAATGCTGGATGGAAGTTGCAACTTGTATCAACATGAAAATGCCATGGATCAAAAGTGAGTTTTTGCCAAATTCAAACCTTCGATTCTCCCTAACCACAAATGATTTTGGAGATTTCTTGGACATTTTGGAAATCTTGTAACATGATATACAATCCATCTTTGAAATGCATTTTGAGATTCCAAGTGGAAATATAAGAAAAATGGTCATGAAGATGGGTCAAAATCCTGCCTAAACTAGGGCAAAATTTCACTAAGTTAAAAGTTCCATGGACCCTTGTTCCAAAAATCATAACTTGATATCCAAGCTTCTTTTGGGAAAACTTTGTGAACAAAAGTTGTAGACTTTGTGGAGGACTACAACTTTCATGTTGGAAGTTTTGTTTGAATCCAATTGCATCATGGTGAAAATGTTGGGCAAAGTTGGGAAAAAATAAGAAAATTTCATAACGAAAATTTCTAAGTTATGAAATTTTTCAATCTTAAACCCTAATTTGCAAAATTAGGTTTCTTGATGAAAAAGTTTCATGTTTTGACACATATTGATGAAAAATGACCCTTGGCACTTGATTTTGACCAAAAAGTCAAAGTTTGACTTTTCATTGTACAGTCAAATTTTGATCAGTTGACTGAAAAATTCATCTGTCAATCCAATGCATTTGGGATCTTTTGAACCTTGTGAATAGATCAAGAAGATGCCATTGAGTCATTGAATCCATTCTTGAACCCAATTTTCCATTGGCTAGGTGAAAAATAAAAAATTGTCCTTGTGTAGTCAGAACCCTAAAAATGACCATTTTGCCCTTTTGATGATCTGATTAAATTTCTTGAGGAGTTGTGCTCCAAACTTGATCAAATGGTTCATATGAGCCTATAATGTTGATGTGGATCAAAATTGATGAGGTTTGACTGTAAATTGGCCACAGTTGACTTTTCCCCCAATATAACTGATTTCTAGGTCAACTGTCCAATTGATTGGGCAAAAATTTGACTCAAAGCTTGAAACTTGGTAGAGGAAATCTTATAAGTCCAACATGAAGTATGACAGTTACTTTGAGCATTGAAAGTCCAAAAATCCCTGTGAAAACTCAAACCCTAATTTAGGTCATCAGTGCAAGGAGAGGTCTTGAGCAGTGCAAAACCCTAATTTGGTCTTGAGTCCAAAGAGTCTTGTGAGGGGAAATCTTGATAAAATGAGAGGGCAAATTTTGGGGTACAACACACCGGCGTTCAACAAGTTCTTTTTGATAGTCAGGAGTGGGGTCACAAGTTCATCAACCAAAGTAACAAACATATCTTCCTCAACGGCGTTGACATTACGGTCGTGCTTGGGCATAGGGGAAGTGATTACATTGGGAATTTTATGGCGCGTCGAATCAATCTATTTGGCTTCAAAAAGGTCTTGTATCTTGTTTTTCAGAGCCCAACAGTTGTTAGTTTCATGGCTGGGACTCTCAGAATGGTATGCACAACAGGCATTAGGATGATAATGAGGAGAGGTTGTGTTAGGATTCTTTAGAGCTTCTTTCAAAGTCACTAGATTGGATCTTAACAAATGTGGAAATACTTGAGATAATGTCATATTAATTTGGGTGAACTGTATGACTGGTCTTTCCGTTCTTGGTTGGTTGCTTCTTTGCTGAGCAGATGCGGGTTTAGGAATCATGACAGCCCCCATCATTGGATGGCGTTCAGCCCTATCGTGATTTCTCTGAGGATATACAACAACAACTTCTTTTTTTCCAATGAATGGTTTTCTTACAGCAACAGAGGATGCATCTTTTTGAATCTTCCCATTCTTTATCCCGGATTCCCCTCTTTCTCCGGTCAATATCAATTCGGTAAAACATGTTGAGGAAATCTTAATTAAGTGATTGAAGAAAGGATTGGAAAAGGTGCCTAAAAATATGTATACTAACTCTCTTTCAGATAGGGGAGGCTGGAATCTTCCTGCTAAATCCCTCCATTTTTGCGCATAGTCTTTAAAGCCTTCACTAGAAACCATGGCCATACTCTGGAGTTGAGTATGAGTGGGAGAGAGGTCTGCATTATATTGGTATTGTTTGTAAAAGGCAGCGTCCAGATCTTCCCAATTAAGAAAATTGGATCTTTCTAGCTGATAAAATCAATCAAGTTGAGTTCCGGACATACTGTCTTTAAAGAAGTGTACCCATAAATCCTTGTCAGCAGTATGAGGCTGTATTTTCCTCATATAAGACCGGAGATGCATTTAGGGACATGAAAATCCATTGTATTTGGCAAACACCGGTGCCTTGAATTTTGGAGGAATGACAATCCCAGTTACTAAACCAACTCCTCAAAGTCCAATCCAGGCACTTTTTGAATTTACATTGCACTTAACCGTTCTTCCAGATGCTTATAATTATTGTTGGCCGGAGGATATTTTTCTTCAGAATAATCTTCTTCCTCCTCTTCCTCTTCTGAATCTGGTTGGACAACTGCTTCCTTGCCTTTCCCATCTTGATTGTCTTTCTCACCAGATGACGTTGCAAAGTCTAGGGTCCTTCTTTCTTGTCCTTGGAATCTTCTTCCCATATTTATAACTCCGGTTATTTTCTTTGTTTTCTATTTCTTCTCTTCAACCAACAAGGTTCTCAACTCTTCCTGTCCTTTGGCTAGAGTTAAGAACATTTGTTGAAACTGAGCATTTTGTGCTTGGAGGTCCTTCACCGTCTACTCGAGATCCATCTTACTGAAATAAATAGTAGAAAGATGAGGAGACTTGTTGCAAGAAACCTGCTTATGTTATGATGAATGGTAGATGCATATGCAATGATTTCAAGGATTTTAAAGATTCAAATTTGTTTTAGACAAAAAAGGAAACACACGTTATATTAATGAATTAAAGCTTGAGTACATCAATGCCTCTTTGTCCAAAACGATACAAAAACTCTAAGATAAAAAGGTTGTACGCATCCTCTTTGGTGCGATGTAGGCATTCAGAGTCCGCTCCTCATGAAGTTGTTTGGTGAGCTCCAAAACCTTCTTCTCACTAGCGTAGAATTGGGCTTCGAAAGTGTCTCGCTCCCCCTTGAGTTGTATCCAATCTCTTTGTAAGTCTTCAAGAGAGGTGGGCATGTCAGGATGCAGGATAGTGCATGGAACATCTCCTTCCATAACAGGCTCAATGATTACCGGGAGAATGGAGGGATAAGGCATCATAAGACTCTGAGCACGAGTTCGTACCCATTTGAGGTAAGGCTCAAGAGGGATGGAATTCTCATGCCTCAATGTCTTACTATCTACGTTGTTCAACATCCTCCAAACTCAAATAAATCTCTGGCGATGACCTTGATCGTCGTTCTCGTAGTTAAATACCAAACCTTGAATGAGCATCTCATGTGGGCCATCCCTTCGGGCGTAACCAAACTGTCTTAAGGCTAAGCAGGGGTTGTAGGTGATACCTCCCCTAATGCCAAGTAAAGGGACATTAAGGAATTCTCCATAATGGTTGACAATAGTAACATTCTCTATGGATCGGGAACACCAATGAATGTCTGAGTGTTTGAGCGTCATCAACCTTTGTGACCACCTTGAACCTTGCTCGTTCTTGAATACAGATTGGGGAAGATGCGAAATAAACCATCTTGCCAAAAGAGGAGTGCAACACATAAGGATACCTCTTTTCCTAATAGTGCAAGTGTGAAAAGAATGTAGGATGTCTCCTAGCAAAGTAGGCACCGGGTTACGAGACATGAAGATCTTGACGGTGTTCACGTCTATGAGTTGGCCAGGATTTGGAAACAAAACCATCCCATAGATGAGGAGAGCCACAATTTCCTCAAAAGCTTGCAGATCCAAAGAGTTTTAACAACTTTGGGCTTTCTCAAACAAGAACTTTGCTAGGAAACCTTTGACACCACTCCTTGTTTCCCAATTAGTTATGACATCAGATGGTTGCAAGTGTAGAGCTTGAGCAATCTCTTATGGCTTTGGATCTCTTTCCATCTCGTTGAAAGGTAGTTGATTGAGAATAGGAATCCTTAAGAGTTGGGAGAATTCTTCCAAAGTTGGCACAAGTTAATAATCGGGAAATGTAAAGCAATGGTGTGAAGGATCAAAGAACTGAAAAAGCACCTTCATCATGTCTTCATCAGTGTTGGAGGTGACCAAGTTTAGGAGACGACCATGTATTTCGGTGAATGGAGAATTTTCAGGAATCCTTGAAGCTAGCTCTTTAAGTTGTGGAGGGATCCTTACAAGATTAACTTGGAATGTTTTCTTGCGAATAGAATCCATGTCCTACAAAACAGAAAAAAGATAAATCCCAAGATCCTTGAAATGGTTAGTAAATGAGTATGATGTTATGATGTTCATGATGTTATGTACAAGTAAATATACACAAACAAAGCAAACAAGTCCTTAGGTTTAGGCTTGCATGGAGTCTCATAGGTAAGTACCCTCTTGAAGTTTAGTTAGCTCAAACCTGTCCTAGCAACAGTAACCGGGTTCTAAGGAACTCAATATCACTGGTTTGTTTCCTTGGTCATTTTTTCAGCATAAACATCTTTAATGGCGACTGAAATATCCCAAAAAACCAAACCTCAATGAGTGTAGTATCAAGTATCTACCAACTTCGGACTGCACCAAAGTCGGCCATCTCACTACGTCCTAATGGCCAAGTTGGTCAAGTAAAGGTTCTAAAAGTTCATTAGTGCTTTGTGACATCACTCAGCGGCCTCGTATTCTCATTGATTAACTCAAGGGCTAACGGTTCCCACAAATATGTCGCACTAACATAGCTATTGCTTAGACCATGTCGATATACCCCGCACAGTTTTCACAATGTATTGCTACTTACCTATAAGGTATCCCAAATCCGGGTAGAGGATTCAAACCCAAACAAAGAACCATAATGTAAAGAATACAAGTCAAACAATGAAAGCAAGTAAATATGATCTAACCCTAAGGTAACCCCACTTTTAGAATTTTCCCCAGCAGAGTCGTCAGTTCTGTGATACGGTGGGAAAATGAACTTGGGTGTTTTGCGTTTTATCGCAAATGTTGCGGTTAGCAAGAGTCGCCACTGACTTTTCTGTTATCCAAAAGGAAAGGTGAAAAAGCACAAGAAAGACCTTTGAGATTATTTCTTGAGTTTGTGGGGTAGGTTATGAAAAGGGAAGGTATTAGCACCCTTTTCATCCATGGTTTTCCATGGGCTCTTAGTTACTTGCTAGATCACTTGCTTTTGTTTGAAATTATGCTATGTGTGGTTTTGAAAGTATTTTGTAAAGAGGCAATTGTTTAGGCAAACTTTGTAATGATTCTCGTTTTTAAGAATGTACACAAAGATGTTGATCTTTTAAAAAAAAATTCCAGCTTGTAAGATGTTTTTAAAGTGTAGGTGTTTGTTTTGAAAAATAGCAAAGGATGTTTTGTTTTGAAATGGAGCAAGTAATTAGGAGCATTCTACCTACTCAAAAGTATTTCATGTTCATTTCCTCTTTCCTTTGACATGGTTATCTTACCATTGATTTGGTAAGTAACCCTATCTTTGGATGTAAACGGGACGGGCGTAGGTCATCGTATAACCATGATTAGCAATGTTGCAAGATATCTTAGCATTCTCTTTAGGGACTAAGATCATTTGAAAGGCAACATAGATAGCATCATCGAGGGACTATGATCTTGTATTTTGCTAGTTTTTGCTAAGATACCTCACATACGTAACATGGCCATTTGTAAGGCAACCAAGTGGATTTACCTTAGGGGTACTTGTGTGAAAGTGTATTGTTTTTCATGCTTGGTTTTGTCTTTGATTAGGGTTTTCTAATTGATTTGTTTTAGTCTTCCCATACAACCCTAATTACTAGCATTTGTATATAAAACAATAAATTGCGGAATTTAAAATTACTACGCTATTACAATCTTGTGGGAGGGGGGTGTACAAATTACAAATGGGGATTGCAAGAAAATAAAGCCTAGTCATCTATTACAACCATATTGAATTTGTACAAGAATTGAATAAATAATGTACAAAATGAATAAATATACAAGAATGTAAATGTAAAGAAAATGGATGTTTATTTGGATTTTTTTTAGGGAAAAAGGGGTTTTGTTTTAACCTAATTAACTAAAAGAAAAATAATTAAATAAATTAGTAAAAAGTAAAACCTAAACTTACTAGGAAAAGAGTTTAAATAAAACCCTAATCTATTAACTGATTAAAAAAGAAATTAAGTTTATAAGAAGAATATTTTTGGTATTTTTGTCTTAAAAATAATTTATAGTATTATAAAATATATTTGGTCTTTTTATATTAAAATGATATATTTTAATTGTGTGAAATAAAATAACTAAAAAAACTAGTTTCTAAATTAAATTTACAAACCTATTAGTAAAATAAATAAAGTAATGATTAAATAAAATAATTTTTTTGTGTAAAAAAAAAATAAACTATGTCAAAATATAAATCTAATATTTTTATATTTTTTTTTCTGATATTTTAATATTAGATGAAATATTTAAGAAAACAAATAAATAAAATTTGAGAAAAAGAAAATAAAATAGGCCAGGGTGTGAATAGCCAGCAAGGGGGGTTAAAAGTGAAAAAAAACATAAGGCCCAAGGATGAGGCCCAACGCTGCCAAAAAAGAGTAAGAATATGAAAAATATGAGAAAAATCCAAAAGGGTACCACTGGGGCTCGAACCCAGGTCCTTATAGTCACAGTCGCGTGCTTCTACCACTGGGGTGGCTATACATTCGTTTATATAAATCAAACCATAAATATATGATAGTAAACAAGTCCATGGCCTGAACTTCATCTTTAACCTCACGCCCAACTACAGTACCTGCATCTTGTTCATCTCTTATCCATTTGCAAAAATGTAAACATGAATCTTGTAGTAAATTTCCTCATGATTTCAGAAATGCAAAGCAATAAAATTATAGATCAAAGACAAGCATGAATTTTAATGGCCCTAATCTGAACCCTAAAAATTTCAGAAACTTCAATCCTAAAATTCTCTAACCTCAAGCAATATAAATGAAAACTATGGACATGATTAGCTTTAGGGAAATGATATCTACATTTTTTATTCACAAATAAACCATTAATGATGCCTGTATGAAGAGTTAAAAAGTCAGAAAACTTACCTTGCAAGAGGGTATCGTGTTTTGAGTTTGAGTAGCTTTTAGTGAGTTCCAATGATTGGATTAGCTTCTTCAAGTTCCCAGGAAGCTAATGTAATGCTTAGCTTGAGCTGAAAGTGCCTGAGGAGTTCTGGAGAATTCAAGGTGCAAGGTGCTGCTTTTGAAAATTGTGGATGATGATGGAGGTGTTACAGTGGTGTTGCAGGTGTTGGGGTTGTTTGTGTATGTTATTTAGAAGCTTTTGAAAGTAAAAGGCCAAGAAACGCACGAGCAAATTGGGAGATTGGATTCAAAACTCAGAAATGGCAAGTTTTGAAGTGTTTTTGTTGATTCTGTGTTCTTGGTGTTTTCAGGGCTTAAGCATGTGTGTGATTTGTGGAAAATGACTTGTGTATGTATAAGCAAAAGGTCTTGAGTGCTTTGGATAGTCAAAAGTACAAGTTACAAGCTAATTGCTATGTTACTTGATTTTCAAGAAAAGTGGGAAAATAAGTTTCAAGAGGAAGTACAAGCATGGGCTGAGTGATTGTAAGTGTCTAAACAAGTTTCTCTTGAGTTATAGGACTTGTATGATCAGAAAATAACAAGTTCAAGGCTCAAGAACAAGTTTTATGCAAAAAGCTACTTTATCAAAATGGCATTGTGCACTTTCTTCCCAAAATGGATATAAAGCATGGACTTGCATTGAATGCTTGAATTGAGACCTCTAACAGTTGTGCAAGCAATTAATTATGGAGTGCCTAACAACTTTGAGGCCTGAAAAGTAGAGGTTATGCAGCATAAGTTTGAATTTTGAATCTTGTTCATCACAAAATGACTTGTAATTCAAGTGTGAAAACCCTAACTTCATCTCTTCGATTCTCCCTACTAAAAAATGATCTCAAAGAGTTATTGGACATTTTGGAAATCTTGTAATGTTCTCTACAACCCCTCTTTGAATCACTTTTGAAAATTCGTCTTGGAACTATATGAAAAAGTGCCATGAAGTTAGGTCAAAATCCTGACCAAATTAGGGCAAAATTTCACTAAGTGTTTTGTTTCACGACCATGTGTTCTTAAAATTATAACTTGAGATCTAAGCACTTTTGGAAAGATTTGTGTAAAGCAATGTTGTAGATTTCATGGAGATCTACCATTTTCATGTTGAAAGTTTCTTTTGAATCATCTTGCATCATGGTGAAAATTTTGCTCAAAGTTGTGAAAAAATAAGAAATTTCCAACACTTAGAAAAATTTCTAAGTTTAGAAATTTTAACTTTTCAAAATGAAATCTTGAATTTTTTATTTCTTGATGAATAAGTTTCATATTTTGACATGCTTTGATTAATTGTGATCTTTGACATTTGATTTTGACCAAAAAGTCAAAGTTTGACTTTTCAGTATACAGTTGACTTTTGATCAGTTGACTGAAAATTCATCTGTCTATCCATTAGGCTTGAGCAATGTTTTGAGCCATGTCATTAGGTAAAAATTATTCAATTGGGCTCTTGATATCCTTCTTTAAAGCGATTGATCATTTGCTAGGTCAAAAATAAGAAATTGCCATTTCCCAGTCAAAACCCTAATTTTGACCATTTTGCCCTTTTGAAGATTTGATCAAATTTCTTGAGGAATTGTGGTCCAAACTTGATCAAATGATACATATGAGTTTAAAATGTTGATGTGGATCTAAAATTATGAAGTTTGACTGTAAATTGACCACAGTTGACTTTTTCCCCAATGCAGCTGATTTTGAGGCAACTACTCAATTGACTGAGCAAAAGTGTGATCCAAACTTGAAACTTGACATGAGTAATATTGAGGGTCCATAATCATCCATGAAAGTAATATGGGGCATTGGAAGTTCAAATATCCTTGTGCAAACTCAAACCCTAATTTTGGTCATCAGTGCTTAAGGAGGTGTCTTGAGGTGATCAACCCTAGTGCAGTCTTGAGCCAAAGGAGATCTTGTGAGCAAATTCTTGATAAGTGAGAGGGAAAATTTTGGGGTACAACAGTTACCAATTATGATTTCAACATATGTTGTAGTGCTTGAGCTAATGGCATATTAATTCTGGTAAATTGTCTCCTCTGAGCGTCTGACAAACGTTGATTGCCTGGTTGTTGTGATTGAGCAGGTGTTGGATTTGAGATTAACACGGCCCCGACAGATTGGTGACGATCATTCTTACTACGACTCCTATGGCCATAGACAATGTTGGGTTCTTTCTTTCCAATGAATGGTTTCTTCATAGCACTAGAGGATGCAACCATCTGAATCTTCCCACTTTTGATACCGCTTTCAACCCATTCGCCAGTCAAAATCAGCTCAGTAAACCCTGACAAAGAACTCCTAATCAGCTAATTAAAGAATGGACCCGTTAGAGTGCCCATGAACATGTCCACCAATTCTCGGTCATTCAAAGGGGGTTGCACCCTTCCAACCATGTCCTTCCATTTTTGAGCATACTCCTTAAAGCCTTCGTTCGACCCCATAGGCATACTTTGTAATTGCACACGAGTTGGTGCAAGGTCAACATTGTATTGGTATTTTTTGGAGAAGGAAGCATACAAGTCCTCCCAAGTGCTAATATTGGTTCCTTTCAACTGGTAAAACCACTCCAACTAGGTGTCGGTCAAATACTCTTGAAAGAAATGGACCCGCAGTTTCTGATCAGTAGTATGGGGTTGAGTCTTTTGGACGTATGACCTCAAATATAGTTTGGGACAAGAGACCCCATCATATTTGGTGAAGCCAGGGACCTTGAATTTGTGAGGGATGACCACCCCTGGGACCAAACCTAAATCTCCAAAGTATAAACCAGGCACTTTTTGAATTTCTATGGCCTTCAGTCGGTCCTCTAACTGCTTGTATTTGTCATCCGCGGGAGGGTATTGCTCGTTGGAGTAGTCTTCGTCCTCATAAATCTGGTTATTTCCACCTCCAACCCTGGTTCTTCTAACATCCTCTTCTTGATTGTCTTCTTCTTAAGAGGAAACCTCTTCTACTTTAGCCAGTCGGGCAGGACCTTTGAACCTTTTCCCCATGTTAAGGATAACAACCCGCTTCTTAGTTTTCTTCTTCGTGACGAGGAGTGCCATCATCTCTTGTTGGACTTTGGCTAGGTTCAGGAGAGTCTCTTGAAACTGTGCGTGTTGAGTTTGCAGATCTTTGACGGTTTGCTTGAGAGCCATCTTATACTGAAATAAACAGTAAATAGATGAGGAAACCTGTATCGAAAAACCTGCTTATGAAATGATGTATGATATATGGATGCAATGTTTTCAAGGACCTTAGGAGATTTAAATTTTCCCGCCAAAAAGGAAAAAGAAACAAAGATTACATTATTAAGTTCAAACATTACAATTATGCCTTGGGCTTACAATGAAAAAGCAAAAAGGTCTCAAAGAGACAACACAATGAAATTCTAAAACTTAAGACTCAAGTCTCCCACAGATGCTTCCTCTTTGTGTCGATGTATGCATTAAGGCTTTGCTCCTCGTGAAGTCGCTTTGTGAGCTCTAACACTTTCTTCTCGCTTACATAGAGTTGAGCTTCAAATGTGTTTCGTTCTCCCTTGAGTTGAATCCATGACTTATGTAATTCTTCGAGGTCAGTAGGAATGTCTAGATGAAGGATGGTATAAGGAATACCCCCCTCGGTAATGGGCTTCATAATCACTGGTAGGATAGCTGGATATGACATCATGAGGTGTTGAGCACGAACTTGTACCCATTTGAGACAAGGCTCCATAGGGATGGAATTCTTATGCCCCAAAGTATTGCTATCAATCTTTCTTATCATTCCCTAAGCTCATATAAACCTTTGACGATAACCTTGAACGTTGTTCTCATAGTCGAACACAATACCCAAGATAAGCACCTCATTAGGACCATCTCTTCAAGCGTAACCAAATTGACGTAGAGCCATAGAAGGGTTGTAAGTAATACCTCCCCTAATGCCAAGGAGAGGAACATTAGGTAATTCCCCATAGCCGTTAATGATAGCAACATTTTCCAGAGATCGGGAACACCAATAAATATCCGAATGAGAGAGTGACATCATCCTTTGAGAGCACCTTAAACCTTGTTCGTTCTTCAATACAGATCAGGGAAGGTGCCAAATAAACCACCTAGATAGAAACGGTATGCAACACATAAGATCCCCTCTCTTCCTCATAGTATGAGTGTGAAGGGAATGCAGAATATCTCCAAGCAAAGTAGGAACAGGGTTATGAGAAAGGACGATTTTGAAGGTATTCACATCTATGAGTTGGTTTGGATTAGGGAACAATACCAAACCATAGATTATAAGAGCTAAAACTTCTTCGAAAGCTTGACAATCCATAGCATCCCAAAACAGTCGAGCCTCCTCTAACAGAAATTTAGCTAGAAAACCCTTGACTCCACTCCTTGTTTCCGAATTAGCCACAACGTCAGACCGCTTCAAATGCAAGGCTGATGCAATTTCTTTAGGTTGTGGATCTTTTTCTAAACCAGTGAAAGGTATTCGATTGAGAACAGGTATTTCTAGGAGCTCGGAGAATTAATCCATTGTGAGTACCAACTGATAATCAAGAAAAGTGAAGCAGTGATGTAAAGGGTCAAAGAACTGGAATAGAACACTCATCATATCTTCTTCAAAACCCAAGGTAACCAAAATGAGTAGTAGACCATGCCTTTTGATGAATGGAGAACTTTCAGGAATCCTTGAGTCTAACTCCTTAAGTTGAGAAGGTATCTTCACAAAGCTGATTCAGATAGTGTTTCTACGAGCGGAAGCTATAACCTACAAAATAGAACAAAGACAAATCCATAGGTCCTTGAAATGGCTAGTAAAAATGGTATTGCATGATGTCATGATGTTATGATGTCATGTTCAAACAATTAATCATACGCAAATAGAGTGCACAAGGCCTTAGGTTTAAGCTTTCATGGGGTTTATAGGTAAGTACCCTCTTGAAGTTTTAGTTGGCTCAACCTGTCCTAAAAGAATTAATCGGGTTCTAGGAATCTCAATATCATTAATCTTTCTTCATCAAGCATTATTTCAGCACAAGCATCGAAAATGCAACTGAAATATCCTGAAAGTCTGATCTCAATGAGTGTAGTATCAAGTATTAACCAACTTTAGTCTGCACCAAATCCGACTATCTCACTACTTTCTAATGGCCAAGTTGTTCAACTAAGGTTCTATGGTCAGTTAGTGCTTTATGACACCACACAGCGGCCCCGTATTCTCCTTGATTTAACTCAAAGGACACTGGTACCAACAAATGTGTCACACTAACTAAGCCATTGTTTGAACCATATCGGTCTATGTCATATAGTTTCCATAATCTATTTCTACTTACCTAAAATGCCCCAGATCCGGGTATAGGATTTATTCAAGAAATAAACCCAAGCATAACCCTAAAATGTAAATCAAACAAGGAAAATAAGTAAAGAAATAATGGTGATCTAGCTCTTAAGGTAACCCTACTTTTAGTTTTATCTCCCCAATAGAGTCGCCAGTTCTGTAATATGATGGGAGAACTGACTTGGTGTTTTGCATTTTATCACAAATGTTAGATAACAAGAGTCGCCACCGACTTTTATTTTATCCAATAAAGGAAAGGGTGAAAATAACAAGAAAGACATTTTGTTAATTTTCTTGAGTTCGGGGGGTAGGGTAGCGGTAGAAATGTTTAAGACTAAGCCATTGGATTGACTAGACTTATACAGATCAAAAATAAAAATTGCCAACGTGCTTTATTATTTCCAAAGGAATGGGAAAATAGAGAATAACCCAAAAAGAGG
Organism: Vicia faba; assembly: GCA_948472305.1. Classification (NCBI taxonomy): domain Eukaryota; kingdom Viridiplantae; phylum Streptophyta; class Magnoliopsida; order Fabales; family Fabaceae; genus Vicia; species Vicia faba. The sequence continues at coordinate 1,462,872,068 of OX451736.1, read as the reverse complement.
GAGAAAGATTAAAGGTAAGGGGGTTGGTTATGCAAAAGGAATGTATTAGCACCCTAAACATCTACGGTACTCCGCAGTAAAATCTGTATATTTTGGCTATAAAATGTTGTATAAAAATAGATGGGGAGGTGAGAAAAGAAATATTTTTTTAATGATTTTTGCACCCACCGCGGTTGTGAACCTTTAGTGCCTACGTACCACCTTTCATGCAATAGAGGATCAGGGTACACATAGTTCACCTTTAAAAATTTTAAAACACAAGTGTGTTGGTTAATTTTATGAGATAAGACATCATCGTCATTGTCCGTGTGGAAAACATACTTACTACCCACAAACATTAGAAAGGAGAATTCTCATCATCTCAAAGTGAAGGATATGGCTTGGATTTTAAAATCAACAATGCCTCAATCAACATCCAAGTGGAAAATATCTCTCTTCACTATATATTGTAGAAGTATAGTTGTTTGCATCACTACAAGGATTGACAAGAGACTAATCTTTTGAGAAAGCTTTTAAAGATAAGATCCAAAATGGCAAAATGGTTCGAATGAGATTGATTAAATTTTAGTCTTCTCACAAAAAGTCAAGGTATTATTAAGTTGATTGGAGGGTTTTTATGAAAATATTTTGAAAAAACATGGACCTAAGACCAAGTTTATTATGAAAATGGTTCAAGTTTAGAAACAAGAAGATTTTTCAAAAGGAGGGAGAATATTTTTTTAATTAAAGAAGATGGGAGGAGAATAAGAGACTATCCTAAAGCATAAGGTAAAAGATAAGGAGAAGAAACATCTAACCAACAAGAAGCCATTACTTGACATTATGAGTCAAAATAGAACTCTCATTCTTTGGATTGAAACCAAGCAAGCAAAGGTACTAGACCTCTTGAGAGAACCAAAATTCAAGTATATTAAGTCTTCACAAAAATTGGGCAAAGTAACGGCTGTATACAGGTGAATTCCAGATTACAAACAAAGTATGTAATCACAATAACATGCATACAAAACAAACAAACAACCCAATGTCTTAAGGTAAACCTCAAGAAATCCAGACAAAATATCAATTAAGGTCACAAGGTTTCCAACATATGATCAAAGTCTCTAATCCTAAGTCCAAGAAATCCAATACTCCATAATGCCAAGGATATTAACCAAATAGTCCAAGTATCATTAAAGTTTTTTATGGTTTATGTTGATCATTATGTATATTCAAAAATAAAATAAAAGTTCAAGTGAGCAGAATAAAAATGACATAAAATTAAATGCTCAAGTGAGCAAAGATGAAAATAGCATGAAATGTAAATGCTAAAGTAAATAGTATATAAAGTAAAAGCATAAAAATAAAAGCATAAAGTAAAGTCAATTGTTAAGAATTAGTGGTTAGTTGGATGACCATCTTGAAACTTGCATTTGGAAGTCATTAGAGGATTGGTAAAACCAAAGCCTCTCAACAACAAGTTGCATTTGCTTTTGTCAAGTATATCATCCATTTTTAAAATTCTCAAGGCAACATTTAATGATCAACGATGTTTAAGTGATCCGCGTTGACCAAAATTGATGAAGATCCATTGGAGGATTGGTAGAAAAAAAGTCTCCTAATAATTAATCTCAAGTTTATTGTATCAATGGGATCAAATTAACATACTTGGTCTTGCAAACATAGGTTTGGGCCACGAATGATCATTTTCTCAAATCGGGACAAAATTTATCGCTATGTTAAGCAATCGTAAGTGAACTTATTTAGAAGTCACACCTATTTTAAGGCCGGTAAATAGTAATCTATGTACTTCACGTTTGGATAAATGATATAGATATCATTATCCCATAACATGTAATACAATAAGAAAGGGAATAAGATGAAGAGGGAAGGGATTAGACCTTCAAATATCATCAACATCATTCGTCCATTTTAGTGGATTTGGTTTATCAATCTATCAACACCCAAGACCCAATGAGGTTGAAGAATTTGTATCAAGATAAGCCACAAGTCAGTATCACACGCTATTTCAAGAATTAAGCAAGAATTATGTACAAAAGTTTTCAATTACAAGCATTAATCAAAGGTAAAACCCTAAATGCAATCCTAGATTTAAAATTAGTTTTAAAATAGGAAAATAACTTGAAAAATTATGAAATTAAAACCCTAACTTCTTAAGGTTCTACAAAAGTCATAAATAAAATTTGGATTCCCTGGATTAAGGTGGCAATTTGCTTTAGAAATGCAAACTTGGAAACTAGCAAGTATAAGCCTTAAACTAGATGGTTTTGGGAAATAATTTGTGAAAAATATGAAATAAAATTGTAAAATTTCAGAGAAATGAGTTTTATGACCTCAAAATATTGAAGCACTCCAAACAACTTCATATCTGATTTTATAGGTATAGGAAGTTAGAAATTTTAATCAATTAATGTGCATGATCTAGCAAAAACCCTAAAAAGGAAATTAAGTTCAAAAATTAAACAATTATATCTACAGTTCAAATAAATTTGATGTAAAATAACCTAAATATCAATAAAGCTCTAATTATCAGCAATCATATTTTTTTTGAATTTTATCTCAAAGGGAAAAAAGGAATGGAAATTATTTATACAAACTATCAAAATTAGTGCAAATAAAAGATATTATGTCCAAATGATTTTAAAATGTAACCAAATTGTTTTATAAAATTAGACAAAAAATATTTTCAAGTAACAAACTTAGAGAAGAGTGAAAAAATATTTTTTATGAATTTTTGTTTATTTAATAGAAGTAGAAAAATTAAATTCAAGATTTAAAAGGATAATAAAACCCTAGTTATTTACAATATTTTATTTAATCAAGAAAAATGATAAAAATAAATAAATAAAAATCAAAATATGAAAATATATTGAAAATGGACTTTAAAATATTTTTATCATAATTTTTGAAGTGAAGAAAATATCAAAATGAAATTTGAGAAAACAAAAGAAAAATTAATATTCAAATGCTATTAGACCTGTTTTTGCAAAAACGCTCTGTAAAAAGAAATTGGAACCATGTTCAATCACACAGGGACATGTCAACGTCCCTACCAAAAGCCATAATATGCAGATTTTTTCTGTTTTTTCAGTTTTGCAACACCACTTTCATGTCACGATATCTCATTCAATTCTTGATGAAATTCAAAAATTACCAACACCAAAGTCCAAGAGGGAAATTAGTAGAACATGCTAGGATAAAAAATTTCATGAAATGAAGCTTGAACGATGGAGAAAAACGTGCGTGGAGAATGCTACATGAACACTTTTTTTGATTTGAACATTACAACAAATAGTTTTGTGATTATGTTTTCTCCCCCAATTCTCTACCAAAATGCACGATCCAAAAATGAAAATTGATTAGAAAAATGCAAGGATTATGAATATGTAATTGGATTTTCAAAAAACTCATGGATTCAAACAACATGCAAGGTTGAAGTAAGAGAGAGAAAATTAATCATCTACCTTTGAAATGAAATTGATGGTGCTTATAGCTCAAATAAAGAGCTAGCTTTTGAGAAATGCTTGCTTTGAAGATGAAGTGATGATGAGTAGAGAGAGATACGAAAAAGTTTGAAAAATTATGGAAGCTTGCTTTGACAACAATGGTAGAAATTGGTTGAAAATTCAATGAGAGAGAAGAGAGGATCACTTGCTTTGCGTGAGAGTGAGAGAGAGATAAGCTTGCTTCTGATTTCTTTTTTTCAAACCCCTTTGATTGTTGCATCTAGTTGCTTTTTATAGAGTGTAAAGGACAGAGTGAGAAAATAAAGAAAGTGATAGAAAATGAGAAATGTGAGAGGTATGAGAAATGAAGTGATGCGTTTCATGTTGTTTTTTGGATGCAGATCACGTGCTTTTGGTTAAGTGAAGCATGCTGGGGGCGTGAGCTGGAAAATGGGGCTTGATTGCACAAAATTATTATGCATTCCTATGCACATTTTCACCATTTCATGAGCACTTCTTTACCTACTTATATCACTCTCTATGGTGCATGAAACATCACAAACTTTGAATCAAATATGGAGAGGACACTTCATACTCCAACTTTCATGTTCAAATTTTTTCAAAAGAAGGCTTGAAACAATGAGATATTTGACCATGAACACGTACTTACAAATTGTTTGATAAAATGTCAGGCCTGGCTGGGCTGGCTGCACGCGCGTGATGGCTTTCTGGGTGGAAAATTCAGCATGCATGGTGCCTACTTCTCACAATCATATCTCCAAATGTAGGAAGAATTTGGAGAAACTTTCTGAAGCAAAGTTGTTCCTCACATTTAGGGCTTGATCTTTGATGTTGGACATTTTTCAAAATAATGAATATTTAACATAGAAAAGTGATGATGAATGCGCACCCAGAACATGTTTGATGAAATGCATGGCTAGCGCGCGTGACTTGCCTTGTGCTGGGCAAAGATCCAGTTTTCAGCTCAAAATCCTAATCACCATACCTTTCCCTACACTTAATCATTTGAGATGATTATTGAATGAAAAGTGAATAGAAAACTTCAATATACAACTTTGATGTTGCAAACTTTTTTATTTGAGTTCAAATGGTCATTCAAAAATGGACATGATGAGGTCAAATTTTTGCATTTTTAACCAAAGTTTCACTAAGTGTCAAAATCTCCCAAGCTTCATAACTATTTTTCCTTTCATTTTTTGGACTTGTGGCCACTCCTATAAAGTTGGAGAAATTTTCATCCTCTTCCTAGGCATATAAAGTTTTCACATTTTCAATAAAAATGGAGAAAGTTATAGCCAATCAAAATTCAGCCCTATGGATACTTGGAAAAATTTCAAAACTTCAAATAACTTCCTTGACAAGTTATCTCCAATTCACACTTCCTCTTGACATTTTTGCCAGTATTTACCATGAAATATGAGAATAGGGATATTGAATTGATGGTTGACCAAAATTTCACTTGGTCAACAACTGATTTTGACAGTCTTTTGACAAAATGACCATTTTACCCCTTTTCATCAATTGAACATTTTCAAGCCAAAGTTGATGATCAAACTTCCAATGATAGATGCTCATGAATATGTAGAGAAGTATGGGATCAAGAATTTCCCAAAAATAAAAAGATCTCCTGATTAAAATCCAAACCGTAGTTTTGATCCTCTGGGCTAGGAGATGGTGAGATGTCTGCAATTGTGCCATGGTCTACAAGATGATATTCCAAGAGACAAAATATACACATTTTGAGGTTAGTTAAAAGCATACATATACAAAGATGCACAGTTCAAGGTGCTTCAAGGTGCTTCAAGGTGCTTGGTAATTCTCATAGGAAAACCTAAAGACAAGATGCGGTAGGAGAAAACCCCCAAACCCTAGTTTGTGATCTTGTTGCATTGTGATGATATGAGATGATAGAGGAATCTTAGGGGAAACATTGGGGTACAACAAGTAGGTTATGAAAAGGTAAGGTGTTAGAACCCTTTTCATCTATAGTTATCTACGGGCTCTTAATTGCTAGCTCACTTTGAAAATGCTTTGTGTTTATGTATGTTTGAAAACATTTTGAAAAAGCCTAAGTGCGACAATTTTGTAATGATTCTCGTATCGTTGAGAATGTATACAAAATGTTTTTTTTGAAAATATTTGTTGAAAGGGAGTGTGTAGAAATATGTTTTGGAAATACCAATGTAAGGAAATTTTGTAATGATTCTCGTATCATTGAGAATGTATACAAAATTGTTTGTTTTGAAAAGTGTTTTGAAGATAATTGATTTTATAAGTATGAAGTGTGGAAATTGTTTTAGTTTGTGAGAAAGCGATTATGAGCGATCTACCTACTCAAAAAGTCTTTATTCTTTTCCTCTCCCTTTAGACAGTGGTATCCTACCATTAGTTAGTAGGAAACCCTATCGTTGGATGTGAGGGACATGTGTGGGTCATTGTACAGTTATAGAAGGCAACTTGTAAGAGCTTTAGCAATTTGTCGTAAAGGACTAAGATTGTTTAACGAGGCAACATCAAAGGGTCATCGAGGGACTACGATATTTTAATCGAGGGCCTTTGATAAAAAATCTCACGTTCGAGGGACATGACTGTTGAAATCTGAGGCAACAAGTGAGGTTTACTCTAGAGGTGCATGTGTGCGAAGTGTGTTGATTTCATTTAATTTGTCTTGGATTAGGGTTTTGATATGATTGATTTTAGTCTTTCTATACAAATCCTAATTACTAACAGTAATAAGGAAAGCGGTAAATTGTGGAATTTAAATGTCCCACGCTATTACAACGCTTTGGGAATGGGGGGTACAAATTTGTGAATGGGGAGGAAAGAAATAAAACCTAATTAAGCTATTACAATCCATAAGCAATTACATAACTATGAAAATAATTATGTGAAAAATAAACAAACGCGCGGAGATGGTGAAAAGGGAAAATTCTAAAACCCTAACAAATTTCTAAGTATTAGAAAATGCTTTTTTGGTTTAGAAAGTATTTGAGATGCGAGATAAAGAATTAGACCTAATTCTATTTACAAATTAATTATTTACTAAAAGATAAGGTGTAATTAAGTGATCTTTTATTGTCAAAATTAAATCAATAAAAATATAAAAATTCTAAGTATTTAGAAAACAGTTTTTAAAAGTTTATTTAGAAAAAGATATTTGAAATATAGCCTAATTCTAACAAAATTAAGGTGATTAAAATAAATCAATTTTTGTCAACAATTAAATTAATTAATTAAAAAACCTAAATCTAATTTTTATAAATAAAAAATATAGTTCTGTATTTTAATTAAATGAAATAAATAAATAAAATAATGAAAAGAAAATATAAAAACAATTGGGCCAGGCGCTAGTAAAATGAAATTGGAGGGTGTGAAAAAGAATATTGCCCAAAACATATTTTTTTATTTGAATCAGAAAAATAAAATAAAAAGGAAATAGGCCTGCAAGTTAGTAAAATGGGGGTGAAAAAATAATAAAGATCCCAGGCCCAACATAAGAGTCCAGGCGCTTGAGGATTCAGTGTTGTCGGCTTATGATGATTGTTGTACCCCAAATTTTGACCTAAGATATCATCTCCTACCTGCATTATTACATTACATTTATTTTGATCCGTCGATTTTAAAATTCATAACTTTTCCAGGCCAAGAGCTATTTATGCTGAACATTAAATCATTTAATCGATTTGTGCTAAAATGATGTTCATTAATTATTTATTATCTAAAATTTAAATAATTGAAATTCACTTTCGATTATTATGTAGTTTAAAGATGTATAGATAATAAAATGAACATCAGAGAAGAGGCGCATTAATTGTGCGGACAATAGTTATTTATTACTCATTATCTTAAATTTAAGTAACTGGAATTTATTCTTAGTTACTACATAATTTAAAGGTTTATGAATAATATAATAAGCATTCGGAAAAAGTTCATTGGTCAATAACGATTGTTTAATCATTTGTCATTCTAAGTTAAATAATTGAAACCCTGTTTTAATTATTATAATTTAGTTATGAATGATGAATTAAATAATTGAAGATATTAGTTGATCAACGATAATTATTTATTTATCTGTTTATTATCTTGAATGTAGGTAATTGAAATTTGTTTTCAATTATTATTCGTTTGGAGAATTGTAAACGATAAATGAATAATTAAAGGAAAAGAAGAATTTAATTGGCAAATAGTTTTTTTATTCATTTTCTTATTGTACAGTTATTATGTAAACATTGTATCTATTACAATAAATTACAATAATAAATTTACAAAAAAACTAAAATGAAATAAAAAACTAATCTATCCTAATTCTAAAACTTCCGATCCAATGCGTTTTGTCCGCTCACTTAATGTTACCTGCAAAATTAAAAAAGAAAGAGATTAGAATTCGAATAAATGATTAAAAGCGAAAGTATTAAAGATTCATCATTAAATGCAATGGCCGGAATCAGTTATTCTTTTTTTTTGCAAATCACGGGATTTCTCCCGGTTCACAAAAAAAAAGGGAATTTTAAAACATATGCACAAGTTTATGTTTTCCAAAAAACTGCATGTTTAAATTAATTACACTTGTTTAAAATCCCAAATGCAATTCCAAAAAGACATACAGCATAAGCATACAAAACCCATGCATTTTCTACATATGCAAGCATGCTACGTGAACCAATGCCCACACAGCAGAAAACAAAACAACTTTTGTATTAAAGGAAAACATGCAGTTTAACCACATTTGCAAGCAATACAAAAATTCCATTTTCATCATTTTCTGGCCATTGCAGTTTCAGAAAAAATGTACAGCTTATCACTCTTTTATCAAAGCCATACTGAGATAAAAAGAGAGGGAGAAGTGTGGGATTTGCAGGCTTGGCATAGGCAGAAAGAAGGTATACAAGACAAACAAAAATATAGCCAGTAGAGATAATAACACAAAAGAAGAATAGAAACAAATTGGAGGGACAGTAGTGCAGAATGCTCAAGAGATCCCAAAGCATCATTTCAAATTTCTGGCCTGTAGCGAAAAGAAGAGGGAAGTTGTTATAGCATATAACAAAAGAAAAACATATAGCATATATCAGATATCCAAGCCTTCAAGAAACACTTAGAAAGATAGTCATCAAAGAAAAACACAAAAAGCTAGCAAACCTGCATAATCACACTAATACTGTCAAAAACCATTTCCAAACCTTATGGCCAAGCTTTGCAAAAATCGATTGAGCCATTAAAGCCAACATCATCATCCTGTTATCAGAAAAAAAACATCCAAATAATCTCACAGAAAACCAGTTAAAACCACCATCAATATGGCCTAGCTAAAACTCATGCCCCAATTTCCATCAATCTGTCCAAACCACACGAAATCCCTACATTCATCACCATGTCCAACTATTATTCCAGCTTGAACATCCTCAATCCAAAAACCTGAAAATTTCTAGGGCAACCGGCTAGGCCTCAGTATCAACATCATTGGCCCTTTCAAAATTATTCAAGCCAACAGAATCATCATACAGTACAGTTTCAACAAGAAGAAGTGCAGTATCAGTTTCAACAAAACCAAGTGCAGTATCAGTTTTAACAAAACAAAGTGCAGCATCGCATTCAAAGAAGAAGAGAAACAGTAATTCATTCAAACAAAAAGAGAAGCAACATCACGTTTAAAGAAGAAGAAGAAAACAGAAGCACAGTACCAAGGCCAACAAGGAGAAGAAATAAAATACAGTACAGTACCAAGGCCACCAAGAGAAGACAATCATAACACCGGTCACCGTTGGGCTCGCTTCCTTCTCCTCACCGCCTGGCCTCCGTCGCCCCCTAGCTCTTCCCCCGTCTCCACCTAGGTAACGGTCTCTTCTCTCTTTTATTTCTTTGAACATCCTCAAATCAAGCATTAACAATCCAGTATAAGAATTAATAATCAAGATCAAACTTAACATAAATCGTAGAATCAACATGCAAAAAAAAACCGAATGAAGTGTAAAAAATCAATCGCGTCTCTTACCGTCTCCGCCGAGCCGTCTCGTTTCTCGTTCAGTGGAGGGAAGAAGGGCCGGAGTGGGTGGCCATAGCAAGGAGAAGCATCAAGTTCAGAGGCGAGGATGAAGAAGGAGAGGCGAAGAAGATGAAGATCGTGACGAAGAAGAGGCGCCGTTTCTGCCCATAACAAAACCCTAAATCCCAATTTGTGTTAAACACATATTAACCCTAATGCTGTATTAGTTATTGGGCCTCATCCCCTTATTCCCAGCTTAAGCCCACGATTCCCTTGTGCACCCCCACCCCTGTCTTCAATTTTTGCCTTGGGCCTTATCCCAATCTCTTAGCCCATATTAACTTATTTCTTTCTATTTTGATTACCCCTTAGAATCTTATTAGTTTAAATTGTAATTTAGTTAACCAAAAAAATAAAAGATGTAATCTAAAGCTTTTAATAATGGACCATTTTATTAATTTAAACTTTCAAGATTTAATTTAATAATCTTAGTATCTTAAAAAAAATTAGATTTAAGTTAGTAACATTGAGTTTTAATTTAATTTAATCATTAAAGAATTCCTAAAGTAATACTTTTTATAATAAAAGGCATAAAAAATGGAAAAAACTAAAAAATATTTTATTTTCTCGTCTTATTAATATTAATATCAAATATAAAAAAAAACTTAATAACTTAAAACTAAAAAATGTCACGTCCTCGTTAAATAATTCTTTTGTTTCATCCTTATCAAAAAATGCGTAAAAAATTTAAAATACTTTCTTCCCGTTAACATTAAACCAAAAATCATAAAAACGCATTATCCGCATCTTTTATTCCATCATTTAGATTATCATTATTTAATCGTTATTCGCATATTTTGTCCGTGTATTTATTTGTTTATTCGGTTTATGCTTAAATCCAAAGGAAAAATAGTAAATTTGTTGACTTCATGTCTTCAAGTCTAACTGCGCGAATTTTCGCATTTCATTAAAACTTAGGATAATTTTTTCCTCAAATATTCACTTTTCTTCAAAATTTCAACCTTTTCAAGACTTATACCTTTTAAGCAAAAACTTCGACATTAGGTCGCCGTATCTTCAAAAACCCCGTTCGTATCCCTTTTCGGCCAAAACAATTTATTTTCAATCAAGCAATCAATTTTAAATAAAACAGATATTTCAAAAGGTTCCTATAGAGTACTATAGATGCATTGGGTGCTAGTACCTTCCCACTGTATAACCAACCCCCGAACCATAAGATCTCTTTTCAAAAACGCCTTGTATTTTCATTACTTTCAAAAGTATTGTTTACATTGCATATTTAGGGTTTTATTTCGCTCTTTTCCCTTTTCCTTTGGAAATAATAAAGCGCGGTGGCGACTCTTGCTTTTGCGAGACGAATTAATCAATAATTCGATCTCCGATTTACCCCGCTACATTTTTTATCGCTACAGAATTGGCGACTCTGCTGGGGAAAGATTGACCTCTTGCTGGTCCATCCCTAAGTGGGTTAAGCCTATCTTGTCTTATCTGTTTTACTATTATTTGATTTGCTTGATTATATGTTTAAATTGGGGTGTTTGGGTTTTTTGCAAAGGACGAATCCTATACCCGGATTAAGTAACACTTAAGGAATAGGACGGGCGGTATAGTCATGTTAACTTTGAGGGAGTAATCCCGAAGAAGGAGGCATGAGATCCCCCACTCAATGGAAGGCCCTCTTGAACTTAATATTTGTTTACCGAGTAATCGGGAAGACATTATTATTTTCGACCTAGGAGCCCGAGAAGTTGAGGACCGTAGAACCCTAACCCATCTTGGCCTTTTTAGGTGTAGCGCGGAGACTACAACGGAGTAATTCGGAAGTAGTTGTCACGCGATGCTACGCTCGGACGAGTTTCTTTTGAGAATATTGCTAATTATTGAGTAATCAAGACGTTGGTAATATCCGAAAGAGAGATGTAGACTCTGGGAACTCTTAGAACCTTGTCTTACAGGTGTGATCGAAACGTTAGAACATACCTTTGGGTGGGCTTTACCCTCGACTCCATGCTGAACGTTGAACCTTTAAACCCCATGTTTGCAAATTTGTGTGTGACTGTTGCACTATCATTCATTCATGCATTCACCAACATCTTTGTAAAAAACTCGTTTTTCAAGGAACTTTGGAATGATTTTTGCAAACGTCCTAGGGTATTATGGAACTTGGAAGGAGAAATACTCGAAGCTTTAGCTTCAAGGAGCCCGAGATTGAAGAATTGAAGAGTTTGATTCCGAAGATAGAGAGTCCGACAGATTTTCAGAAGAAATATGGGTCCATCGTACCGCTCATGAAGCGCAAGATGAAGAGAGGCATCCTCAACACGTTGGTTCAGTTCTATGATCCCCTGTACCGATGTTTCACCTTCCCAGATTATCAGTTGATGCCTACTTTAGAGGAGTACTCCTATATCCTTGGTTTGCCGATCGCCGACCGTGTTCCTTTTTCCGGATTAGAAGAGGAGCCTAAATCCCACGAGATAGCAACCATCACCCACCTGAAGAAGTCAGAGATAGAGGAGAATATGACTACGAAAGGAGGAATCCGGGGTTTGCCGGTGCAGTTTCTGTTGAAGAAAGCTCGTTATTTTGCTGATACAAAGGATACCGTTGCCTTCGAGGACGTGTTTGCTTTACTCGCATACGGTCTTTTCTTATTCCCTAACGTTGATAAATTTATGGATGTCAACGCCATCAGAGTTTTCCTGATTGGAAATCCGGTCCCTACGCTGCTAGGGGACACGTATTACTCTATCCATCTTCGAAACTCTTATCAAGGAGGGATGATTATCTGTTGTGTGCCGTTGTTGTATCAGTGGTACGTCTCGCATTTACCTGGATCCGATGCTTTCTGGGATCTTGAGAGGGAACCGCGTTGGGCGCCAAAGATTATGGCTCTCACTCATTTCGATATTGACTGGTACAATCGAGTTTACCATGATGTGGAGATCATTGACAGCTGTGGTGCTTTTCCCAACGTACCTCTTCTTGGTACGAGGGGTGGAATCAACTACAACCCTGTTCTAGCGCGTCGTCAGTTCGGGTACCCGATGAGAGATAAGCCGAACAGTATCCATGTGAGTGGTTTCTTTCTTCAGGAAGGACAAGATCATCAGGCTGCTAAGAGGGAGATTGAAGGAGCTTGGCGCCATATCCACAAGAAAGGGAGAGATATGCTGGGACATAGAGGTGCCGTCTCTTTGGAACCTTACCTGCAGTGGGTCCGTGCTAGGGCTTGTGCTCTCAAGATGCCGTATAAACTTGAGAAACCGTTATTCCCTGCCATCGCACCATCATCAGTTGTTATTCCTATCGCGGATGTAGGAGAATATCAGGGAAATTTGGCTAGGATGAAGTCCGAGAGGGATGCTTGGAAGGAAAAGTACCATATGTCCGAATATGAGAATCGAGTCCTGACTCGACAGCTGAAAGAAAAGAAGGAGTTGTTGCTTATTCAAGACGGCCGGTTCGTTGACCACGATGAGAAGCTTCGTCAGAAAGATGCCTTGCTGAAGAAGTACGTGAGTGAAAGAAAAAGGAAAAGGGAAGGTTCGGTAAGCGTGGCTCTCGTTCCTAATCCGCAAGAAGAAATCATCGATCGACTGATAGCGGAAAAGAAGGATATGGAAGACTTTTACGAAGAAAAGATCAAGAAGCTCCGACTACAGCTGGTGTTTGGTCCGTCATCTGAGGATTCCGAGTGAGCTTTAGCTTTAGTTTATTTTTATTGATGTCACTTTGTAAAATTATGTAAAAGGGCTTCATGCTCCGAAGTTGTAATTTATTGTTTTATTAAGGGCTTCATGCTCCGAAGTTGTAATTTATTGTCTTATTTTGGGCTTCATGCTCCAAGTTGTAATTTACTGCTTTCATGTTTTAAAAATGTAATTTATCACTTTATTATGGTTTTCATGTTGCAAGTTGTAATTTATTGCTTTCACTAGTGGATTTGTTATCCCAAGGTTGTAATTTATTATTCCAAATTGTAAGTTGTAATTTATCGCTTTCGATTAACGGATTGAGTTTTGTTGTTCTAAATTCCTTTACCATTGATGTATGCAAAGTTACTAAAGTTCCTTGAAAAACTTTTAAAATGAGTCATCATTTGCATCGCCATCATGCATCATTTCACATTCCACATCACATGTTTTCTAGAGTCTCATTCTTGTTCTTTTTCCACCGAAGGTTGTCAAGCTGTCTCACCGATACGACACTCGGGCCAATCGTCAGAGGAAAATGGAAGATTTGGAACAGGAAAATCACGAACTTCGTGGGGAAGTTGCTACACTTCGTGCCGAGATGGAAAAGTTAACAGCGTTGGTGGAAAGTTTGGTGGCTGTTCAGAATCAGCCATCGACTACGGCTGCCGAGATTCAGACTTCAGCTCCAGTGGTTTCCGAAATTGTTACAGTTCCTGCCTCCGCAACTCAAATCAACTCTCCGCTTCAACATCAGATGCCGAAAGGTTTTCCATGGGGAATGCCTTACAATTTTGTGCCAGAGGGGTATCAGCCTACCGTACAACCTATATTTCAGTCCGCATTGTCTCTTCCTCAACCAGAGACAACTGCCATACCGCCAGTAATTCCGTCTGTAACACCTTTTCCGCAACCAGTTATGACGACCGTTGCTCCTGTGGTCCACTCAGTGCCATACTTGAATGAACCAATTCATCCTGCCGAGCCTGCTGAAAGTTTGGGTCTTTTTGATAGAATGGAAGAATTTCAGGATCAGTTCCAGGAAATGCAGAAGGAGCTTAGAGCATTGAAAGGGAAGGATTTGTTTGGGAAGAGTACGCATGACCTTTGTTTAGTTCCGAATGTCAAGATTCCAGCGAAATTCAAAGTGCCAGACTTTGAGAGATATAAGGGTGATTCGTGTCCTAGAAGTCATTTGACAATGTACGTGAGGAAGATGTCTACGTACTCCGATGATCATGATTTGTTGATTCATTATTTTCAAGACAGCTTGACGGGTGCTGCTCTAAAGTGGTATATGGGTTTAGACAGCATTCAAATCCGCAACTTTAACGATCTTAGTGAAGCCTTCGTCCATCAGTACAAGTACAATGTTGACATGGCGCCGGACAGGGACCAACTCCGGGCGATGTCGCAGAGAGACCGAGAATCTTTTAAGGAGTACGCCCAGAGATGGCGTGAAATTGCCGCTCAAATCTATCCACCTCTTGAGGAGAAGGAGATGACTAAGATATTTTTGAAGACTTTAGGGTCCTTTTACTATGAGAGAATGATAGCCAGCGCACCCAGTGACTTTACCGAAATGGTGAGCATGGGCATGCGATTAGAGGAAGGGATTCGCGAAGGGCGTTTGGTTAAAGAAGGGAGTCCGTCTAGCAGTGCGAAGAAGTTTGGAAGTGTTTTCCCGAAAAGAAAGGAACAGGATGTCAGTGCTTTGTTTCCAGGTAGGCCTAGGAGAGGTCACTCTCACTTTGCGGCAGTCACTCCGGCTGTCCGCCCAGCTTTGATAGCCCCATCTCATCAAATCCCGCCAACTCAACCCCGACCATTTCAGCAGAAGCCTCGACAACAGGCTTATCCATTCAACAATCAGAACCGTTCACCCAGAAAACCGCAGTTCGACGCCATTCCTATGACGTATACTGAATTGTTCCCTGCTCTCATTAGAAAGAATCTCATCACAACAAAACCTCCTCCTGTCGCACCGAACAGTGCTTCTCCGTGGTACAAGGCGGATCAATTCTGTGAATATCATCAAGGGTCGCCGGGGCACAACCTTGAGAATTGCTTTGCTCTGAAGGCGGACGTGCAGAGGTTAATTAAGAATGGCATCTTGTCTTTTAAGGATGTTAATCCAAATGTTAGAGATAATCCTTTGCCTCGACATGGGGCAGCTTCAGTGAATATGGTGGAAGGTTGTCCGGGAAAGTTCCGAGTTTTTCAAGTCGAGCACATAAGAGAATCATTGATCAGGTTACATCAGAGTTTGAGAAGACTTGCCTTTGTTAGGCACCAGCATAATTATGACGTTTGTGAGTTTTGTTCAAGAGAAGATGATTGTCCTATTGTGAAGGAGGACATTCAGAAGTTGCTAGATCAGAGAATTATCACTATTACCTATGACCGAAATCTGGAAGATGAAGTGAATGTTATCACCCCACAATTTAATTTTCCAGAATCAGTAGAGATTGCTTACAACAGTCAGGTTGCGCCTGTTGATCCTTTGATTATTTACCCGCCCGGTCCTGTGCCTTACAGCTCAGACCAAGCCGTGTCGTACAAGTATAATGCCACAATGATCGAGAATGGGGTAGAGGTCCCCATACCAACCAGACCGTCTTTTGTTAACATTGTCGATGTGAGTAGAGTTACAAGAAGTGGGCGTGTTTTTGCCTCAGTACCGTCGAGAAGACCAGAAGTTCAAGTTAGGAGGCCCATACCGGCGAAGATTCCTGTAAGAAATGGTGAACCAAGGGTTGAGATAGGCCGATCCAGTGAACCTATCCCTCACCCTGAAGAGGATGAGATCCTAAAGCTTATCAAAAGAAGTGAGTATAAGATTGTGGACCAGCTTTTGCAAACACCTTCTAAGATTTCTTTGCTTTCCTTATTGAGAGATTCTGGTGCACATAGAGAAGCCTTGATGAAGGTCTTGGACCAGGCGTTCGTAGACCATGATGTGACAGTTGATCAGTTTGATGGGATTGTGGGAAATATAACTTCGTGTAACAATCTGGGTTTTAGTGATGAAGAACTCCCGGAGGAGGGGAGAAACCATAATATGGCTTTGCATATTTCTGTAAGTTGTGGAAACGATACCTTATCAAGCGTGTTGGTGGATACGGGCTCGTCGTTGAATGTGATGCCCAAGACCATGTTGTATCGACTTTCATATCCAGGTGCTCCTATGAGGCCTAGTGGGGTAATTGTTAAAGCATTTGATGGTTCCAGGAAGACAGTTATTGGTGAAGTGGATCTTCACATAGTGATTGGTCCCCATACTTTTCAAATCACTTTCCAAGTGATGGATATCCATGCTGCCTACAGTTGTTTATTGGGTCGTCCATGGATCCATGATGCCGGGGCAGTCACCTCCACACTCCATCAGAGATTAAAGTTTGTAAGACATGGGAAGCTAGTGATGATTGGGGGAGAGCAGGCCATGGTGGTAAGCCATTTATCATCGTTTTCTTTTATTGATGCTGACGAGGATGTTGGGACCCAGTTCCAGGGCCTATCTGTTGCTAAGAATACAGTGAAGAAGCAAGGGGCATCCATCTCTTCTTTCGAGGATGCGCGGCGAGTGGTGGAAAGTGGTTCGGCCGAAGGATGGGGCCAGGTGTTGACATTACCCGAGAACAAGTCTGGTGAAGGTTTGGGTTTTCATCCAATATCTGCAAGGGTCAAGAAGGAGGTGGTTGTTCGTCCAATTCAAGAGGTTTTCCGAAGTGCAGGGTTTGTGCACCCTGAGGTTGATGCTATCATAGATGATGATTCCGAGGAGGATTTACCCGTGTTTGTGACGCCTGGATTGGCTTGCCAAAACTGGATAGCTGTTGATATTCCCGTGGTTATGCACGTTTCCGAGTAATGTTTTGTTTATTTACCTTTGAAAAATTGCTCTGCCCAAGGCGAAACGTATTTTGTGTCGGGCTATGAAAAATAACTCCTTTTGCTCTGCCCAAGGCAAAAGAGAAATGTCTGGGCTTTTTGTTTCAAGTATTTCCCCTTTAATGAATAAAAATGTTATTTTGTCCACTGCTGTTTTATTTTTCACTTTTTCGGGAAATAATAATGAAAATTAATTAATAACATTTTGTTTTATTTGCACAAATCGATTTCTAAAATAAAGCATAATCATGTGTGCAGATTACTTCATGACTTAACCATCGAAAACAATGATCCTATGCCCTCTCCCAACTTTGAATTCCCTGTATTCAGAGCCGAAGAAGAGGATGATGAAGAGATTCCTGTTGAGATTTCCCGTTTGCTTGAGCATGATGAGAAGGTCATTCAACCATTTGAAGAACCTGTAGAGTTGGTCAACTTGGGTGATGAAGAGGATAGAAAGGAAGTCAAAGTCGGAGCTTTGCTTATCCCGGAAGTTAAGGAGAAAATGTGGGAGCTTCTCAAAGAGTACGTTGACGTGTTTGCTTGGTCCTACCAAGATATGCCAGGGTTGGACAATGACATTGTGGAGCATCGTTTACCGTTGAGACCCGAGTGTCCACCGATCAAGCAGAAGTTGAGACGGACTCGTCCCGACATGGCTGACAAGATTAAAGAGGAGGTTCAGAAGCAGATCAATGCAGGTTTCCTTGTTACGTCGGTCTATCCTCAATGGTTAGCCAATATAGTGCCTGTTGCAAAGAAAGATGGTAAAGTTCGGATGTGTGTAGACTACAGAGATCTGAATAGAGCTAGTCCAAAGGATGATTTCCCATTACCTCATATTGACGTATTGGTCGACAGTACCGCCAAGTTCAAAGTCTTTTCTTTCATGGATGGTTTCTCTGGTTACAATCAAATCAAGATGGCACCAGAAGATATGGAGAAGACCGCTTTCATTACACCTTGGGGAACATTTTGTTATCGAGTTATGCCGTTTGGTTTGAGGAATGCTGGAGCAACATACCAAAGGGCCATGACTGCTTTGTTCCATGACATGATGCATAAGGAGATAGAAGTGTATGTGGATGATATGATTGCCAAATCACAGACTGAGGAAGATCACCTGGAGCATTTGTTAAAGTTATTCCAGCGCTTGAGGAAGTACAAACTCCATCTGAATCCCAACAAGTGCACTTTTGGTGTTCGTTCTGGAAGACTTTTGGGCTTCATTGTCAGTCAGAAAGGTATTGAAGTAGATCCTGATAAAGTCAAAGCTATTCGGGAAATGCCCGCACCCAAGACGGAAAAACAAGTAAGAGGTTTCCTTGGGAGACTGAACTACATTTCTAGGTTTATATCTCATATGACTGCTACCTGTGGGCCGATTTTCAAGCTTCTCCGGAAGAACCAAGGATGTGTATGGACAGAAGATTGTCAGAGAGCCTTTGATAGTATCAAAGAATATTTGCTTGAACCTCCCATTTTGATTCCTCCAGTGGAAGGAAGACCTTTGATTATGTACCTGACTATATTGGAAGACTCCATGGGATGTGTGCTTGGTCAACAAGATGAGACTGGAAGAAAGGAACATGCCATATACTATCTGAGTAAGAAATTCACAGACTGTGAATCTCGATACTCATTGCTTGAAAAAACCTGTTGTGCTTTAGCTTGGGCTGCTCGCCGTCTGCGCCAGTATATGATTAACCACACTACTTGGTTGATCTCCAAAATGGACCCGATTAAGTATATCTTTGAGAAGCCCGCCTTATCTGGAAGGATAGCCCGTTGGAAGATGTTGTTATCCGAATATGACATCGAGTATCACACTCAGAAAGCAATAAAAGGGAGTATTTTAGCCGATCATTTGGCTCACCAACCAATTGAAGACTATCAGTCCATCAAGTTTGATTTCCCGGATGAAGATGTTATGTACTTAAAAGCTAAAGATTGTGAAGAACCGTTACCTGAAGAAGGACCTGATCCTGAATCCCATTGGGGTTTGATATTTGACGGAGCTGTGAATTCCTATGGAAATGGAATTGGGGCAATCATTGTTACTCCCCGAGGTACTCATATCCCGTTCACGGCAAGACTGAAGTTTGACTGTACGAACAACATGGCGGAATATGAGGCATGTATTATGGGTCTCGAAGAAGCAGTAGACCTAAGGATTAAAATTCTTGATATTTATGGAGATTCGGCATTGGTGATTAATCAAATCAAAGGAGAATGGGAGACTCGTCATCCTGGTTTGATCCCTTACAGAGACTATGCTAGGAGGTTGTTAACTTTCTTCAACAAGGTGGGATTACATCATATCCCTAGAGATGAGAATCAAATGGCTGATGCTTTAGCTACTTTGTCTTCAATGTTTCAAGTGAATGATTGGAACGACATGCCTACAATCCGAGTTATGCGCCTTGATAGACCTGCTCATGTGTTCTCAGTAGAAGAGGTTACCGACGCCAAACCGTGGTTCTATGACATCAAACGTGTTCTTCAAACTCAAGAGTACCCGCCTGGGGCATCCAATAAAGATAGGAAGACATTGAGAAGATTAGCAAGCAGTTTCTTTCTCAATGAAGAAGTTTTGTATAAGAGGAATTACGACATGGTCTTGCTCAGATGTGTAGACAGACGTGAAGCAGACATGCTGATGCAAGAAGTACATGAAGGATCCTTTGGCACTCATGCCAACGGACATGCAATGGCTAGAAAGATGTTGAGAGCTGGTTACTATTGGATGACAATGGAATCTGATTGCTGCAAGTATGTGAAGAAGTGTCATAAATGCCAGATTTATGCGGACAAGATGCACGTGCCGCCGACTCTCCTCAATGTTATATCTTCTCCTTGGCCTTTCTCTATGTGGGGCATTGATATGATTGGGATGATTGAACCCAAAGCTTCAAATGGTCATCGTTTTATCTTGGTAGCGATCGATTATTTTACCAAATGGGTGGAAGCAACATCTTATGCTAATGTAACCAGACAGGCGGTAGTCAGATTTATCAAGAATCTAATCATTTGTCGATACGGTATCCCGAGCAAGATCATCACTGATAATGGTTCGAATTTGAATAACAAGATGATGAAGGAGCTTTGTGAGGAGTTCAAGATCGAACATCATAATTCCTCTCCTTACAGGCCGAAGATGAATGGGGCTGTTGAAGCTGCGAACAAGAATATCAAGAAGATTGTTCAGAAGATGGTGGTAACTTATAAGGATTGGCATGAAATGCTTCCGTTTGCTTTACACGGGTACCGTACTTCAGTTCGAACTTCAACGGGCGTGATCCCATTTTCCCTAGTTTACGGTATGGAAGCAGTACTCCCCGTAGAGGTTGAGATTCCGTCTCTGAGAGTGTTGATGGAAGCTAAACTTTCTGAGGCTGAATGGTGTCAAAGTAGATACGATCAGTTGAATTTAATCGAAGAGAAGAGGTTGACAGTGTTATGTCACGGTCAGTTGTATCAGCAGAGAATGAAGAAGGCTTTTGATAAGAAGGTTCGACCGCGCGAGTTCAGAGAAGGTGACCTTGTACTCAAGAAAATATTATCTTTCCAACCTGATTCTAGGGGCAAGTGGGCTCCGAATTATGAAGGACCGTATGTTGTTAAGAAAGTTTTCTCTGGGGGTGCCATGATTCTCACCAGTATGGACCGTGAAGACCTCCCACGTCCCTTGAACGCCGATGCAGTCAAGAAGTATTTCGCTTAGGCAAACTTCCGGTCAAATCAGTCTTGGCATCTGAACACATTCTGGAATTCAAAGTTGTTAGGGAGAATAGTGATCATTTGTTTTTGTATGACCTTTTATTTCATGTATTATTTCCCGAGCTTTTGTAAACCGTTGGAGTCGCACTGTTAGCAAGCTACATATTATCAATGAAATTTGAGCACTCACCTTTTGTGGGCAAAATTTTAATACTTGAAACAAATTTACTTAAAATGTTCTTATTTTAAAAAAAATGTGTCGTGAACAACGAAAGGAATATTAACAGTCGTTCCGAAAATGGTCAAGCCATGAAATGCAAAACAGTACAATAATTTATACTCGCGTGATGAACCTGTTTTCTTTCGGATCGTCATGAAGTGTTGGCTGTGTGCACGCTTGGCTATAGTGGTGCTAAGTTTGGTGACTCCCCAGCTTTTCCAG
Organism: Vicia faba; assembly: GCA_948472305.1. Lineage (NCBI taxonomy): Eukaryota > Viridiplantae > Streptophyta > Magnoliopsida > Fabales > Fabaceae > Vicia > Vicia faba. The sequence continues at coordinate 1,462,850,852 of OX451736.1, read as the reverse complement.
TTGAGCATTGTTTTGGCTATCTCTAGTTGGGCGATTTCCGAAGTTTGGTACGTTTTGTCTCATACCGTGATCTATTGGTGTTAGAAGATTGGATTTGATTGCTTCTCTCCTCAGAAGACTTAGACCTTGTAGCGTGATACCCTCCTACGTTGTTGTGTGTTTCCAGTTCCGTTTATCTTCCGTCTTTTCAAGATTGGCCGAGTATCTATTTTGCTGTGACATCTTATTATCTCCAAGATATTCCATCTGTCTGTTTTGTCAGCATAACATTCATTTATTCATTTACACTCATATCAGCATGCATATCCACATTCGCCGTTGATTTTGGGTCGTACTTTGTTTATTCGAACAACATACATTTTTCTTTCAAGTAGAAGGTTAGCTTAGGCAGAAAATGTGCTTCCTTTCTAAATTCCCCAACTGAGCTAATCCTCATGGATGATTTTGGTTTAGCCTACCTTGCCCATTTCTGAATACGACGAATTCCCCAATTGAGTTCCTTTCTCACCGGGTGGAGTCTTGTTTGACTGTTTCTTTCTAGGATATTCCTAGATGAAGTTGTTGCCTCTTGTATAGGCTATCTCATTGATTTTCCCCAGTGAAATTGCGATCCAGACGGTTGGTGCATTTATTTTGTACATTTAAGTATTTGATCTCCTCGGGAAGGATTGATTCAGGGTTCTCTTTGATGAAGATTTTATTTCTCTACCAGTGTTATCGCAATTTCCTTCTGAGTTATTCTTTGGAAAACGACAAGCGGCAGCTCTTCACGAGCAACTTGTACGTTACTTTTCTGAAAGCGCCGAGCAGCAGTTCTTCATGAGCTACTAGTGCGTCATTTTATCTTTTCGAAAGCGCCGAGCAGCAGTTCTTCATGAGCTACTAGTGCGTTATTTACTTCTTTTGCAAGCGCCGAGCAGCAGTTCTTCATGAGCTACTAGTGCGTCATTTTATCTTTTCGAAAGCGCCGAGCAGCAGTTCTTCATGAGCTACTAGTGCGTTATTTACTTCTTTTGCAAGCGCCGAGCAGCAGTTCTTCATGAGCTACTAGTGCGTCATTTTATCTTTTCGAAAGCGCCGAGCAGCAGTTCTTCATGAGCTACTAGTGTGTTATTTACTTTTTTGAAAACGCCGAGCAGCAGTTCTTCACGAACTACTAGTGCGTCATTTTATCTTGTTGAAAGCGACAAGCAGCAAACTCTTCATGAGTTACCATTACGTTATTACTTTTTGGACGACAACAAGCGGCAGCTTCTCTATTTGAGCAGTTTGTTTGTTATTGGTATTTTTCTCTGGACAACAGCAAGCGGCAGCTTCTTTATTTGAGCAGCTTGTATGTTATCGGTATTTTCTCTGGACGACAACAAGCGGCAGCTTCTTTATTTGAGAAGTTTGTTTGTTATTGGTATTTTTCTCTGGACAACAGCAAGCGGCAGCTTCTTTATTTGAGCAGCTTGTATGTTATCGGTATTTTCTCTGGACGACAACAAGCGGCAGCTTCTTTATTTGAGCAGTTTGTTTGTTATTGGTATTTTTCTCTGGACAACAGCAAGCGGCAGCTTCTTTATTTGAGCAGTTTGTTTGTTATCGGTATTTTCTTTGGACGACAACAAACGACAGTTTTCCTTATTTGAACAACGTTCATATCTACAGTCTTATTACCTCAGCATTAATGAGTATATCTTGGAAAATCTAGCAGAGAAGTCTGTTACGAATCTATACCTCCAGAAGTCGGTAATCAGTTATCCGCATTTTGTTACTCTCTGTCTACCATCGACCTTGAGTTGTGAACTCACTATTTTGGGATCAATAATCTGTTACGGCCTATGCAAGATGCTCTCTTTGTTAGGGTTAGAGGTTGTATTCCCTCGATTCTATTCGCTGTCAGGAGTCTGTCGTTTGAAGTCGATAGCTTGTTTCCCCAGAAATGTATAATCCGTACCGCTGTGTCTTGTTGGTGTTCGATTCCCCCAACATTGTCTCGTTTCACACCATATCTTCCTCTGTGAGTTCGATTGCTGCATTCATATCAAACATGACGACGACATCTTAGGACAAAATTTGCGTAGTTATGTATTTAAGTACCTTCAATCTCGTCGAAACGAAGATTTCAATCTTCATATCTCCGGATAGAAGAAACTTAAATAGGGGAAGCTATTGTACCCCAAATTTTGACCTAAGATATCATCTCCTACCTGCATTATTACATTACATTTATTTTGATCCATCGATTTTAAAATTCATAACTTTTCCAGGCCAAGAGCTATTTATGCTGAACATTAAATCATTTAATCGATTTGTGCTAAAATGATGTTCATTAATTATTTATTATCTAAAATTTAAATAATTGAAATTCACTTTCGATTATTATGTAGTTTAAAGATGTATAGATAATAAAATGAACATCAGAGAAGAGGCGCATTAATTGTGCGGACAGTATTTATTTATTACTCATTATCTTAAATTTAAGTAACTGGAATTTATTCTTAGTTACTACATAATTTAAAGGTTTATGAATAATATAATAAGCATTCGGAAAAAGTTCATTGGTCAATAACGATTGTTTAATCATTTGTCATTCTAAGTTAAATAATTGAAACCCTGTTTTAATTATTATAATTTAGTTATGAATGATGAATTAAATAATTGAAGATATTAGTTGATCAACGATAATTATTTATTTATCTGTTTATTATCTTGAATGTAGGTAATTGAAATTTGTTTTCAATTATTATTCGTTTGGAGAATTGTAAACGATAAATGAATAATTAAAGGAAAAGAAGAATTTAATTGGCAAATAGTTTTTTTATTCATTTTCTTATTGTACAGTTATTATGTAAACATTGTATCTATTACAATAAATTACAATAATAAATTTACAAAAAAACTAAAATGAAATAAAAAACTAATCTATCCTAATTCTAAAACTTCCGATCCAATGCGTTTTGTCCGCTCACTTAATGTTACCTGCAAAATTAAAAAAGAAAGAGATTAGAATTCGAATAAATGATTAAAAGCGAAAGTATTAAAGATTCATCATTAAATGCAATGGCCGGAATCAGTTATTCTTTTTTTTGCAAATCACGGGATTTCTCCCGGTTCACAAAAAAAAAGGGAATTTTAAAACATATGCACAAGTTTATGTTTTCCAAAAAACTGCATGTTTAAATTAATTACACTTGTTTAAAATCCCAAATGCAATTCCAAAAAGACATACAACATAAGCATACAAAACCCATGCATTTTCTACATATGCAAGCATGCTACGTGAACCAATGCCCACACAGCAGAAAACAAAACAACTTTTGTATTAAAGGAAAACATGCAGTTTAACCACATTTGCAAGCAATACAAAAATTCCATTTTCATCATTTTCTGGCCATTGCAGTTTCAGAAAAAATGTACAGCTTATCACTCTTTTATCAAAGCCATACTGAGAGAAAAAGAGAGGGAGAAGTGTGGGATTTGCAGGCTTGGCATAGGCAGAAAGAAGGTATACAAGACAAACAAAAATATAGCCAGTAGAGATAATAACACAAAAGAAGAATAGAAACAAATTGGAGGGACAGTAGTGCAGAATGCTCAAGAGATCCCAAAGCATCATTTCAAATTTCTGGCCTGTAGCAAAAAGAAGAGGGAAGTTGTTATAGCATATAACAAAAGAAAAACATATAGCATATATCAGATATCCAAGCCTTCAAGAAACACTTAGAAAGATAGTCATCAAAGAAAAACACAAAAAGCTAGCAAACCTGCATAATCACACTAATACTGTCAAAAACCATTTCCAAACCTTATGGCCAAGCTTTGCAAAAATCGATTGAGCCATTAAAGCCAACATCATCATCCTGTTATCAGAAAAAAAACATCCAAATAATCTCACAGAAAACCAGTTAAAACCACCATCAATATGGCCTAGCTAAAACTCATGCCCCCATTTCCATCAATCTGTCCAAACCACACGAAATCCCTACATTCATCACCATGTCCAACTATTATTCCAGCTTGAACATCCTCAATCCAAAAACCTGAAAATTTCTAGGGCAACCGGCTAGGCCTCAGTATCAACATCATTGGCCCTTTCAAAATTATTCAAGCCAACAGAATCATCATACAGTACAGTTTCAACAAGAAGAAGTGCAGTATCAGTTTCAACAAAACCAAGTGCAGTATCAGTTTTAACAAAACCAAGTGCAGCATCGCATTCAAAGAAAAAGAGAATCAGTAATTCATTCAAACAAAAAGAGAAGCAACATCACGTTCAAAGAAGAAGAAGAAAACAGAAGCATAGTACCAAGGCCAACAAGGAGAAGAAATAAAATACAGTACAGTACCAAGGCCACCAAGAGAAGACAATCATAATACCGGTCACCGTTGGGCTCGCTTCCTTCTCCTCACCGCCTGGCCTCCGTCGCCCCCTAGCTCTTCCTCCGTCTCCACCTAGGTAACGGTCTCTTCTCTCTTTTATTTCTTTGAACATCCTCAAATCAAGCATTAACAATCCAGTATAAGAATTAATAATCAAGATCAAACTTAACATAAATTGTAGAATCAACATGCAAAAAAAAAACCGAATTAAGTGTAAAAAATCAATCGCGTCTCTTACCGTCTCCGCCGAGCCGTCTCGTTTCTCGTTCAGTGGAGGGAAGAAGGGCCGGAGTGGGTGGCCATAGCAAGGAGAAGCATCAAGTTCAAAGGCGAGGATGAAGAAGGAGAGGCGAAGAAGATGAAGATCGTGACGAAGAAGAGGCGCCGTTTCTGCCCATAACAAAACCCTAAATCCCAATTTGTGTTAAACACATATTAACCCTAATGCTGTATTAGTTATTGGGCCTCATCCCCTTATTCCCAGCTTAAGCCCACGATTCCCTTGTGCACCCCCCCCCTGTCTTCAATTTTTGCCTTGGGCCTTATCCCAATCTCTTAGCCCATATTAACTTATTTCTTTCTATTTTGATTACCCCTTAGAATCTTATTAGTTTAAATTGTAATTTAGTTAACCAAAAAAATAAAAGATGTAATCTAAAGCTTTTAATAATGGACCATTTTATTAATTTAAACTTTCAAGATTTAATTTAATAATCTTAGTATCTTAAAAAAAATTAGATTTAAGTTAGTAACATTGAGTTTTAATTTAATTTAATCATTAAAGAATTCCTAAAGTAATACTTTTTATAATAAATGGCATAAAAAATGGAAAAAACTAAAAAATATTTTATTTTCTCGTCTTATTAATATTAATATCAAATATAAAAAAAAACTTAATAACTTAAAACTAAAAAATGTCACGTCCTCGTTAAATAATTCTTTTGTTTCATCCTTATCAAAAAATGCGTAAAAAATTTAAAATACTTTCTTCCCGTTAACATTAAACCAAAAATCATAAAAACGCATTATCCGCATCTTTTATTCCATCATTTAGATTATCATTATTTAATCGTTATTCGCATATTTTGTCCGTGTATTTATTTGTTTATTCGGTTTATGCTTAAATCCAAAGGAAAAACAGTAAATTTGTTGACTTCATGTCTTCAAGTCTAACTGCGCGAATTTTCGCATTTCATTAAAACTTAGGATAATTTTTTCCTCAAATATTCACTTTTCTTCAAAATTTCAACCTTTTCAAGACTTATACCTTTTAAGCAAAAACTTCGACATTAGGTCGCCGTATCTTCAAAAACCCCGTCTGTATCCCTTTTCGGCCAAAACAATTTATTTTCAATCAAGCAATCAATTTTAAATAAAACAGATATTTCAAAAGGTTCCTATAGAGTACTATAGATGCATTGGGTGCTAGTACTTTCCCACTGTATAACCAACCCCCGAACCATAAGATCTCTTTTCAAAAACGCCTTGTATTTTCATTACTTTCAAAAGTATTGTTTACATTGCATATTTAGGGTTTTATTTCGCTCTTTTCCCTTTTCCTTTGGAAATAATAAAGCGCGGTGGCGACTCTTGCTTTTGCGAGACGAATTAATCAATAATTCGATCTCCGATTTACCCCGCTACATTTTTTATCGCTACAATGATGTACCATACGGATCAGGGAAGGTGCCAAATAAACCACCTAGATAGAAACGGTATGCAACACATAAGAGCCCCTCTCTTCCTCATAGTATGAGTGTGAAGGGAATGCAGAATATCTCCAAGCAAAGTAGGCACAGGGTTACGAGAAAGGAAGATTTTGACGGTATTCACATCTATGAGTTGGTTTGGATTAGGGAACAATACCAAACCATAGATTATAAGAGCCAAATCTTCTTCGAAATCTTGAAAATCCATAGCATCCCAAAACAGTCGAGCCTCCTCTAACAGAAATTTAGCTAGAAAACCCTTTACTCCACTCCTTGTTTCCGAATTAGCCACAATGTCAGACCGCTTCAAATGCAAGGCTAATGCAATTTCTTCAGGTTGTGGATATTTTTCTAAACCAATGAAAGGTATTCGAATGAGAACAGGTATTTCTAGGAGCTCGGAGAATTCTTCCATTGTGGCTACCAACTGATAATCGAGAAAAGTGAAGCAGTGATGTAAAGGGTCAAAGAACTGGAATAGAACACTCATCATATCTTCTTCAAAACCCAAGGTAACCAAAATGAGTAGTCGACCATGCCTTTTGATGAATGGAGAACTTTCAGTAATCCTTGAGACTAACTCCTTAAGTTGAGAAGGTATCTTCACAAAGCTGACTCAGATAGTGTTTCTACGAGCGGAAGCCATAACCTACAAAATAGAACAAAGATAAATCCATAGGTCCTTCAAATGGCTAGTAAAAATGGTATTGCATGATGTCATGATGTTATGATGTCATGTTCAAACAATTAATCATACGCAAATAGAGTGCACAAGGCCTTAGGTTTAAACTTGCATGGGGTTTATAGGTAAGTACCCTCTTGAAGTTTTAGTTGGCTCAACCTGTCCTAAAAGAAGTAACCGGGTTCTAGGAATCTCAATATCATTAATCTTTCTTCATCAAGCATTGTTTCAGCACAAGCATCGAAAATGCGACCAAAATATCCTGAAAGTCTGATCTCAATGAGTGTAGTATCGAGTATTAACTAACTTTAGTATGCACCAAATCCGGCTATCTCACTACTTTCTAATGGCCAAGTTGTCCAACTAAGGTTCTATGGTCAGTTAGTGCTTTATGAAACCACACAGCGGCCCCGTATTCTCCTTCATTTGACTCAAAGGAAACTGGTACCAACAAATATGTCACACTAACTAAGCCATCGTTTAAACCATTTCGGTCTATGTCATATAGCTTCCACAATATATTTCTACTTACCTAAAATGCCCCAGATCCGGGTATAGGATTTATTCAAGAAATAAACCCAAGCATAACCCTAAAATGTAAAGCAAACAAGGAAAACAAGTAAATAAATAATGGTGATCTAGATCTTAAGGTAACCCTACTTTTAGTTTTATCTCCCCAGTAGAGTCGCTAGTTTTGTAATATGATGGGAGAACTTACTTGGTGTTTTGCATTTTATCACAAATGTTACGGATAACAAGAGTCGCCACCGACTTTTATTTTATCCAATAAAGGAAAGGGTGAAAAGAACAAGAAAGACCTTTTGATAATTTTCTTGAGTTCGGGGGGTAGTGTAGCGGTAGAAATGTTTAAGACTAAGCCATTGGATTGACTAGACTTATACAGATCAAAAATAAAAATTGCCACCGTGCTTTATTATTTCCAAAGGAATGGGAAAATAGGGAATAACCCAAAAAGATGGGGAAAGATTAAAGGTAAGGGGGTTGGTTATGCAAAGGGAAGGTATTAGCACCCTAAACATCTACGGTACTCCGTAGTAAAATCTGTATATTTTGGCTATAAAATGTTGTATAAAAATAGACGGGGAGGTGAGAAAAGAAATATTTTTTTAATGATTATTGCACCCACCGCGGTTGTGAACCTTTAGTGCCTACGTACCACGTTTCATGCAATAGAGGATCAGGGTACACATAGTTCACCTTTAAAAATTTTAAAACACAAGTGTGTTGGTTAATTTTATGAGATAAGACATCATCGTCATTGTCCGTGTGGAAAACATACTTACTACCCACAAACATGAGAAAGGAGAATTCTCATCATCTCAAAGTGAAGGATATGGCTTGGATTTTAAAATCAACAATGCCTCAATCAACATCCAAGTGGAAAATATCTCTCTTCACTATATATTGTAGAAGTATAGTTGTTTGCATCACTACAAGGATTGACAAGAGTCTAATCTTTTGAGAAAGCTTTTAAAGATAAGAGCCAAAATGGCAAAATGGTTTGAATGAGATTGATTGAATTTTAGTCTTCTCATAAAAAGTCAAGGTATTATTAAGTTGATTGAAGGGTTTTTATGAAAATATTTTGAAAAAACATGGACCTAAGACCAAGTTTATTATGAAAGTGGTTCAAGTTTAGAAACAAGAAGAGTTTTCAAAAGGAGGGAGAATATTTTTTTAATTAAAGAAGATGGGAGGAGAAGAAGAGACTATCCTAAAGCATAAGGTAAAATCTAAGGAGAAGAACCATCTAACCAACAAGAAGCCATTACTTGACATTATGATTCAAAATAGAACTCTCATTCTTTGGATTGAAACCAAGCAAGCAAAGGTACTAGGCCTCTTGAGAGAACCAAAATTCAAGTATATTAAGTCTTCACAAAAATTGGGCAGAGTAACGGCTGTATACGGGTGAATTCCACATTACAAACAAAGTATGTAATCACAATAACCTGCATACAAAACAAACAAACAACCCAATGTCTTGAGGTAAACCTCAAGATATCCAGACAAAATATCAATTAAGGTCACAAGGTTTCCAACATATGATCAAAGTCTCTAATCCTAAGTCCAAGAAATCCAATACTCCATAATACCAAGGATATTAACCAAATAGTCCAAGTATCATTAAAGTTTTTTATGGTTTATGTTAATCATTATGTATATTCAAAAATAAAATAAAAGTTCAAGTGAACAAAATAAAAATGACATAAAATTATATGCTCAAGTGAGCAAAGATGAAAATAGCATGAAATGTAAATGCTAAAGTAAATAGTATATAAAGTAAAAGCATAAAAATAATAGCATAAAGTAAAGTCAATTGTTAAGAATTAGTGGTTAGTTGGATGATCATCTTGAAACTTGCATTTGGAAGTCATTAGAGGATTGGTAAAACCAAAGCCTCTCAACAACAAGTTGCATTTGCTTTTGTCAAGTATATCATCCATTTTTAAAATTCTCAAGGCAACATTTAATGATCAACGATGTTTAAGTGATCCGCGTTGACCAAAATTGATGAAGATCCATTGGAGGATTGGTAGAACAAAAGTCTCCTAATAATTAATCTCAAGTTTATTGTATCAATGGGATCAAATTAACATACTTGGTCTTGCAAACATAGGTTTGGGCCACGAATGATCATTTTCTCAAATCGGGACAAAATTTATCGCTATGTTAAGCAATCGTAAGTGAACTTATTTAGAAGTCACACCTATTTTAAGGCCGGTAAATAGTAATCTATGTACTTCACGTTTGGATAAATGATATAGATATCATTATCCCATAACATGTAATACAATAAGAAAGGGAATAAGATGAAGAGGGAAGGGATTAGACCTTCAAATATCATCAACATCATTCGTCCATTTTAGTGGATTTGGTTTATCAATCTATCAACACCCAAGACCCAATGAGGTTGAAGAATTTGTATCAAGATAAGCCACAAGTCAGTATCACACGCTATTTCAAGAATTAAGCAAGAATTATGTACAAAAGTTTTCAATTACAAGCATTAATCAAAGGTAAAACCCTAAATGCAATCCTAGATTTAAAATTAGTTTTAAAATAGGAAAATAACTTGAAAAATTATGAAATTAAAACCCTAACTTCTTAAGGTTCTACAAAAGTCATAAATAAAATTTGGATTCCCTGGATTAAGGTGGCAATTTGCTTTAGAAATGCAAACTTGGAAACTAGCAAGTATAAGCCTTAAACTAGATTGTTTTGGGAAATAATTTGTGAAAAATATGAAATAAAATTGTAAAATTTCAGAGAAATGATTTTTATGACCTCAACATATTGAAGCACTCCAAACAACTTCATATCTGATTTTATAGGTATAGGAAGTTAGAACTTTTAATCAATTAATGTGCATGATCTAGCAAAAACCCTAAAAAGGAAATTAAGTTCAAAAATTAAACAATTATATCTACAGTTCAAATAAATTTGATGTAAAATAACCTAAATGTCAATAAAGCTCTAATTATCAGCAATCATATTTTTTTTGAATTTTATCTCAAAGGGAAAAAAGGAATGGAAATTATTTACACAAACTATCAAAATTAGTGCAAATAAAAGATATTATGTCCAAATGATTTTAAAATGTAACCAAATTGTTTTATAAAATTAGACAAAAAATATTTTCAAGTAACAAACTTAGAGAAGAGTAAAAAAATATTTTTTATGAATTTTTGTTTATTTAATAGAAGTAGAAAAATTAAATTCAAGATTTAAAAGGATAATAAAACCCTAGTTATTTACAATATTTTATTTAATCAAGAAAAATGATAAAAATAAATAAATAAAAATCAAAATATGAAAATATATTGAAAATGGACTTTAAAATATTTTTATCATAATTTTTGAAGTGAAGAAAATATCAAAATGAAATTTGAGAAAACAAAAGAAAAATTAATATTCAAATGCTATTATACCTGTTTTTGCAAAAACGCTCTGTAAAAAGAAATTGGAACCATGTTCAATCACATAGGGACACGTCATCGTCCCTACCGAAAGCCATAATATGCAGATTTTTTTCTGTTTTTTCAGTTTTGCAACACCAATTTCATGTCACGATATCTCATTCAATTCTTGATGAAATTCAAAATTTACCAACACCAAAGTCCAAGAGGGAAATTAGTAGAACATGCTAGGATAAAAAATTTCATGAAATGAAGCTTGAACAATGGAGAAAAACGTGCGTGGAGAATGCTACATGAACACTTTTTTTGATTTGAACATTACAACAAATAGTTTTGTGATTATGTTTTCTCCCCCAATTCTCTACCAAAATGCACGATCCAAAAATGAAAATTGATCAGAAAAATGCAAGGATTATGAATATGTAATTGGATTTTCAAAAAAACTCATGGATTCAAACAGCACGCAAGGTTGTAGTAAGAGAGAGAAAATTAATCATCTACCTTTGAAATGAAATTGATGGTGCTTATATCTCAAATAAAGAGCTAGCTTTTGAGAAATGCTTGCTTTGAAGATGAAGTGATGATGAGTAGAGAGAGATACGAAGAAGTTTGAAAAATTATGGAAGCTTGCTTTGACAATAATGGTAGAAATTGGTTGAAAATTCAATGAGAGAGAAGAGAGGATCACTTGCTTTGCGTGAGAGTGAGAGAGAGATAAGCTTGCTTCTGATTTCTTTTTTTCCAACCCCTTTGATTGTTGCATCTAGTTGCTTTTTATAGAGTGTAAAAGAGAGAGTGAGAAAATAAAGAAAGTGAGAGAAAATGAGAAATGTGAGAGGTATGAGAAATGAAGTGATGCGTTTCATGTTGTTTTTTGGATGCAGATCACGTGCTTTTGGTTAAGTGAAGCATGCTGGGGGCGTGAGCTGGAAAATGGGGCTTGATTGCACAAAATTATTATGCATTCCTATGCACATTTTCACCATTTCATGAGCACTTCTTTACCTACTTATATCTCTCTCTATGGTGCATGAAACATCACAAACTTTGAATAAAAAATGGAGAGGACACTTCATACTACAACTTTCATGTTCAAATTTTTTCAAAAGGAGGCTTGAATCAATGAGATATTTGACCATGAACACGTACTTACAAATTGTTTGATAAAATGTCAGGCCTGGCTGGGCTGGCTGCACGCACGTGATGGCTTTCTGGGTGGAAAATTCAGCATGCATGGTGCCTACTTCTCACAATCATATCTCAAAATGTAGGAAGAATTTGGAGAAACTTTCTGAAGCAAAGTTGTTCCTCACATTTAGGGCTTGATCTTTGATGTTGGACATTTTTAAAAATAATGAATATTTAACATAGAAAAGTGATGATGAATGCGCACCCAGAACATGTTTGATGAAATGCATGGCTAGCGCGCATGACTTTCCTTGTGCTGGGCAAAGATTTAGTTTTCAGCTCAAAATCCTAATCACCATACCTTTCCCTACACTTAATCATTTGAGATGATTATTGAATGAAAAATGAATAGAAAACTTCAATATACAACTTTGATGTTGCAAACTTTTTTATTTGAGTTCAAATGGTCATTCAAAAATGGACATGAAGAAGTCAAATTTTTGCATTTTTAACCAAAGTTTCACTAAGTGTCGAAATCTCCCAAGCTTCATAACTATTTTTCCTTTCATTTTTTGGACTTGTGGCCACTCCTATAAAGTTGGAGAAATTTTCATCCTCTTCCTGGGCATATAAAGTTTTCACATTTTCAATAAAAATGGAGAAAGTTATAGCCAATCAAAATTCAGCCCTATGGATACTTGGAAAAATTTCAAAACTTCAAATAACTTCCTTGACGAGTTATCTCCAATTCACACTTCCTCTTGACATTTTTGCCAGTATTTACCATGAAATATGAGAATAGGGATATTGAATTGATGGTTGACCAAAATTTCACTTGGTCAACAACTGATTTTGACAGTCTTTTGACAAAATGACCATTTTACCCCTTTTCATCAATTGAACATTTTCAAGCCAAAGTTGATGATCAAACTTCCAATGATAGATGCTCATGAATATGTAGAGAAGTATGGGATCAAGAATTTCCCAAAAATAAAAAGATCTCCTGATTAAAATCCAAACCGTAGTTTTGATCCTCTGGGCTAGGAGATGGTGAGATGTCTGCAATTGTGCCATGGTCTACAAGATGATACTCCAAGAGACAAAATATACACATTTTGAGGTTAGTTAAAAGCATACATATACAAAGATGCACAGTTCAAGGTGCTTCAAGGTGCTTCAAGGTGCTTGGTAATTCTCATAGGAAAACCTAAAGACAAGATGCGGTAGGAGAAAACCCCCAAACCCTAGTTTGTGATCTTGTTGCATTGTGATGATATGAGATGATAGAGGAATCTTAGGGGAAACATTGGGGTACAACAAGTAGGTTATGAAAAGGTAAGGTGTTAGAACCCTTTTCATCCATAGTTATCTACAGGCTCTTAATTGCTAGCTCACTTTGAAAATGCTTTGTGTTTATGTATGTTTGAAAACATTTTGAAAACGCCTAAGTGCGACAATTTTGTAATGATTCTCGTATCGTTGAGAATGTATACAAAATGTTTTTTTTGAAAATATTTGTTGAAAGGGAGTGTGTAGAAATATGTTTTGGAAATACCAATGTAAGGCAATTTTGTAATGATTCTCGTATCATTGAGAATGTATACAAAATTGTTTGTTTTGAAAAGTGTTTTGAAGATAATTGTTTTTATAAGTATGAAGTGTGGAAATTGTTTTAGTTTGTGAGAAAGCGATTACGAGCGATCTACCTACTCAAAAAGTCTTTATTCTTTTCCTCTCCATTTAGACAGTGGTATCCTACCATTAGTTAGTAGGAAACCCTATCGTTGGATGTGAGGGACATGTGTGGGTCATTGTACAGTTATAGAAGGCAACTTGTAAGATGCTTTAGCAATTTGTCGTAAAGGACTAAGATCGTTTAACGAGGCAACATCAAAGGGTTATCGAGGGACTACGATATTTTAATCGAGGGCCTTTGCTAAAACATCTCACGTTCGAGGGACATGACTGTTGAAATCTGAGGCAACAAGTGAGGTTTACCCTAGAGGTGCATGTGTGCGAAGTGTGTTGATTTCATTTAATTTGTCTTGGATTAGGGTTTTGATATGATTGATTTTAGTCTTGCCATACAAATCCTAATTACTAACAGTAATAAGGAAAGCGGTAAATTGTGGAATTTAAATGTCCCACGCTATTACAACGCTTTGGGAATGGGGGGTACAAATTTGTGAATGGGGAGGAAAGAAATAAAACCTAATTAAGCTATTACAATCCATAAGCAATTACATAACTATGAAAATAATTATGTGAAAAATAAACAAACGCGCGGAGATGGTGAAAAGGGAAAATTCTAAAACCCTAACAAATTTCTAAGTATTAGAAAATGTTTTTTTGGTTTAGAAAGTATTTGAGATGCGAGATAAAGAATTAGACCTAATTCTATTTACAAATTAATTATTTACTAAAAGATAAGATGTAATTAAGTGATCTTTTATTGTCAAAGTTAAATCAATAAAAATATAAAAATTCTAAGTATTTAGAAAACATTTTTTAAAAGTTTATTTAGAAAAAGATATTTGAAATATAGCCTAATTCTAACAAAATTAAGGTGATTAAAATAAATCAATTTTTGCCAACAATTAAATTAATTAATTAAAAAACCTAAATCTAATTTTTATAAATAAAAAATATAGTTTTGTATTTTAATTAAATGAAATAAATAAATAAAATAATGAAAAGAAAATATAAAAATAATTGGGCCATGCGCTAGTAAAATGAAATTGGAGGGTGTGAAAAAGAATATTGCCCAAAACATATTTTTTTATTTGAATCAGAAAAATAAAATAAAAAGGAAATGGGCCTGCAAGTTAGTAAAATGGGGGTGAAAAAATAATAAAGATCCCAGGCCCAACATAAGAGTCCAGGCGCTTGAGGATTCAGTGTTGTCGGCTTATGATGATGTACCATACGGATCAGGGAAGGTGCCAAATAAACCACCTAGATAGAAACGGTATGAAACACATAAGAGCCCCTCTCTTCCTCATAGTATGAGTGTGAAGGGAATGCAGAATATCTCCAAGCAAAGTAGGCACAGGGTTACGAGAAAGGAAGATTTTGACGGTATTCACATCTATGAGTTGGTTTGGATTAGGGAACAATACCAAACCATAGATTATAAGAGCCAAATCTTCTTCGAAAGCTTGAAAATCCATAGCATCCCAAAACAGTCGAGCCTCCTCTAACAGAAATTTAGCTAGAAAACCCTTGACTCCACTCCTTGTTTCCGAATTAGCCACAATGTCAGACCGCTTCAAATGCAAGGCTGATGCAATTTCTTCAGGTTGTGGATATTTTTCTAAACCAATGAAAGGTATTCGATTGAGAACACGTATTTCTAGGAGCTCGGAGAATTCTTCCATTGTGGGTACCAACTGATAATCGAGAAAAGTGAAGTAGTGATGTAAAGGGTCAAAGAACTGGAATAAAACACTCATCATATCTTCTTCAAAACCCAAGGTAACCAAAATGAGTAGTCGACCATGCCTTTTGATGAATGGAGAACTTTCAGGAATCCTTGAGACTAAGTCCTTAAGTTGAGAAGGTATCTTCACAAAGCTGACTCAGATAGTGTTTCTACGAGCGGAAGCCATAACCTACAAAATAGAACAAAGATAAATCCATAGGTCCTTGAAATGGCTAGTAAAGATGGTATTGCATGATGTCATGATGTTATGATGTCATGTTCAAACAATTAATCATACGCAAATAGAGTGCACAAGGCCTTAGGTTTAAGCTTGCATGGGGTTTATAGGTAAGTACCCTCTTGAAGTTTTAGTTGGCTCAACCTGTCCTAAAAGAAGTAACTGGGTTCTAGGAATCTCAATATCATTAATCTTTCTTCATCAAGCATTGTTTCAGCACAAGCATCGAAAATGCAACCAAAATATCCTGAAAGTCTGATCTCAATGAGTGTAGTATCGAGTATTAACTAACTTTAGTCTGCACCAAATCCGGCTATCTCACTACTTTCTAATGGGCAAGTTGTCCAACTAAGGTTCTATGGTCAGTTAGTGCTTTATGACACCACACAGCGGCCCCGTATTCTCCTTCATTTGACTCAAAGGACACTGGTACCAACAAATATGTCACACTAACTAAGCCATCGTTTCAACCATATCGGTCTATGTCATATAGCTTCCACAATATATTTCTACTTACCTAAAATGCCTCAGATCCGGGTATAGGATTTATTCAAGAAATAAACCCAAGCATAACCCTAAAATGTAAAGCAAACAAGGCAAACAAGTAAATAAATAATGGTGATCTAGCTCTTAAGGTAACCCTACTTTTAGTTTTATCTCCCCAGTAGAGTCGCCAGTTCTGTAATATGATGGGAGAACTGACTTGGTGTTTTGCATTTTATCACAAATGTTACGTGTTGTACCCCAAAATATGCCCTCCCATTTCCTCAATATTTTCTCATCACAAGACCCTTGGAGCTCAAGATCAAGTTTGGGTTTACTCTGCTCAAGACTCCTCCTTGCACTGTTGACCCAAATTAGGGTTTTAGTTTGCACAAAGATGTTTTGACCTAAAATGCCCAAGATGACTTTCATGCTTCATGTTGGACTCACAAGTTTATCCATACCAAGTTTCAAGCCTTGATTCCAATCTTTGCCCAATCAATTGGACAGTTGACCTAGAAATCAACTGTATTAGGGAAAAAGTCAACTATGGTCAATTGACAGTCAAACCTCATGATTTTTGACCCACATCAACATTATGAACTCATATGGACCATTTGATCAAGTTTGGATCACAATTCCACAAGAAATTTGATCAGATCACCAAAAGTGCAAAATGGTCATTTTTAGGGTTTTGACTGCACAAAGGCATTTTTTGACTGTTTGACCTAGCCAATGGCAAACCAAGCTCACATATGGACTCAAGGACTCAATGGAATTGTCTTGACATGTTCAAAAAATTCAAAAGATCCCAAATGCACAAGATTGACAGATGAATTTTCCAGTCAACTGATCAAAATTTGACTGTATACTAAAAAGTCAAACTTTAACTTTTTGGTCAAAATCAAGTGTCAAGATTCATTTTTCATCAAGACATATCAAATTATGAAACTTGTTCATCAAGAAACAAAGAAATGAAAATTAGGGTTTAGAATGAGAAAATTTCATAACTTAGAATTTTTCTAAGTTATGAAACTTCCTTATTTTTTCCTAACTTTGTCCCATTTTTTCATCAAGATACATTTGGATTCAAACAAAACTCAAAACATGAAAGTTGTAGTTCATTGCAAAATCTACAACTTTTATTCACAAAGTTTCCTCAAAAGAAGCTTGTAGCTCAAGTTATGAGTTTTGGAACAAGGGTGCAAAACATTCTTAACTTAGAAATATTTTGACCTATTTTAGGCAGGATTTTTGCCTAACTTCATGGCCAGTTTTCACATGCTTCCACTTGGAATCTCAATTTGCATTACAAAGAAGGATTGTAGTAAACATTCCAAGCTTTCCAAAATGTCCAAGAACTTCTCAAACACCCTTGTGGTTAGGGAGAATCGAATTTGTCAATATGGGCAAAAGTCACTTTGATTCATGGCCAAAGGCATGTTCATACACTTTGCATTTTTGAAATCAGCTTGCACAAGCTAGTTACAAGCCTTTAATCTCATTTACACTCAATAATTAAATGCCAATCCATTGTGTTCTAGCATTATTTTGTGCATTTGGACATTACATGAAGAATTAAGCCATATTTGGAAAAAGCAAGTTATCCATTCTTGTAAAGCATGCCTTTATGTCAAACACAAATCCAAGAAGTACAATGCAAATCTCTGAGGCACAAGTTATTGAACTAATCCCACTGATCAAGACTAACTTTGCAGCATGTTTAGGGGGCCTGCATAAGCTTGTAACCCAACTTGGCATTTTTGACTTAAGATAGAAGCAACTTTGCAAACACAACACCAACTCACATTCCTGTCAACACAAACCTAAGCAAACTTATTGAACACATTCCAAACATCAAACCTGACCTGAAACACGATCCAACCACCTTCAATCCCTCCTCATTCATAGAAACACCTCCTTGTTGCAATAATAGAGTCCCTTCTGCAACTTGACTTCCACAAACACTTCCACTCGTGCGTTTTGGCTGAAACCTTTGCAAACACATTCCATAACATCCATACAAACTATTCCAAGCATTGAACTGGAACTGTAACAGCCATAGCCAAGTGTGCCATTTTCATTTTTCATCTATGCAGGTTAATTTCTGTAGCTCGATTCAGCAAGATTTAAAGCAAGCTAAGCATAGGAGACGCATCCCTGGACCTCAAGCAAGCTATACAAGTCCTTACATTGCATTGAAAGTACCTCCATAGTCATACACGAATCAAGCTGAACAGGTAAAAGTTTGAACTTCTATCTCTTAATCCAGGCATATCTATGCTTGGGTTTGTGAAGAAGTTATGTCATACTCATGTCCCCTAAGCCACCCATATCCTCACTTTCCATTTATATTGCATGTGCTGAGAGAATTTGGAACCTGAACATTAGGAAAAAGTTAGATCAGGAATTGGGGGAGAAGAAATTCTCTCTCATTTCTGAGAGTTAGATCAAGTTCTTGGTATGTATGGATTCGTGACTTGATGCTTGACATTTTTTGTGTTATAAGTTTGTGCTAAAAATCAAAGAATCAGGATGTTTGAATCAAGCAAGGAAACGCGCGTTTTTTGAAACAGAAGTGGCTGGAGGTTGAAGAAGCCTCTTTGGGCTGGGCCTGTGTTGTTCTTTCTATTTGCACCACTCATTTTCCACTTGCACCCCTTGGCTCATTGTGTTTATTTTTATCATTTTTTGACTTTTTCTTTTTGTTTCTGACTTGTTATTTTTTGTTAAAATATAAAAAAACATTAAAAAATATTTTTTCACCTTTTTTTGTATTTATTAGGCATTTATTGGTTTTATTTGCTATATATATGTAAATAAATATATATCTACTTTTATGTAAAATACTAAAATAATACAAAATACATTTTATTTTCTGATTTTATTTTATTTTATCTTTTGAAATTTTTTTATAAAAAATATACTTTTTTTGTAAATAATAAATATTTTATTTTTATACATATTTAATATATTTAGTAAATATTATAAATACTTATATATTTATTAGAATATTTAGGGAAAAAACACAAAAATTAACATTTTTTATTTTTATTAATATTTAACCTCAAAAATCACTTTTTTACAATATACTTCCTTTTTATTTATTTTTTTTTGTATATAATTAATAAACATTGTATATAATATATAATAAATACCTTCTTATTTATAAACTTAGCGTTTTGCCCTAAACATGAAAAATACCCAAAAATTAACCTTTTTATTTTGTTTATTTGACACATAAAAAATACTTTTACATACATATAAAAAATCATTTTTTGCATCTTGCATATTTATTGTATTTTATTTAATTATTGTGCAATTAGTTAATTTGTATATTCAATTTGGATGTAATAGTTTAGATTTAAATTCCTTGCTAAAATATCCCCATTTGAACATTTGTACCCCCCATCCCATAATTGTGTTGTAATAATTTAGGATTTTATTTTTCGCATTTAAAAGCTTTCTAAATATGCCATGATAGACTTAGGGTTTGTATGCAAAAATCAACCAAACAAATAGCTTGACCTAATTCAAAGATAAAAAGCATGAAAATGGAAAACACTAATCACATTTGCACCCCTAGGGTTACTCCACTTGTTGCCTTCAATAAAGGGCCACGTTGCATGTTAGGGGTCTTTGGCAAAACAAATAATATCAAATGATCATAGTCCCTCGATGAAGCTTTCGAAAGTTTCCTAAAAATGATCAAGTCCCTTAAAGGAAAAATTGCCCAAAGACACTTGGCACCATTGCAATCATGGTCTAAACAATGACCCGCGCCCGTCCCGTTCACATCCTAACACAAGATTGTCCACCAAATACAATGGTGGAACAAAATTGTTAAAAGGGTTAAAACATAGAGAAAACCTTTGAGTAAAATTTAGGGGTAGACAAACTCTTAGTTACTTGATCAAACTTGCAAAAACACTTGCTTACTTTTCAAAACACACATCACAACACACTTTCAAAACCACTTTCAAAAACATTGAAAACTTTTCAAAAGACATACACCCTTTGTATACATCCAAACATGGGTCATTACAAAGGTTGCCACCACATTGGCCTCTTTTCAAAACATTTTCAAACCCACACACACAAAGCACCATTTCAAACAATTGAAAATCAAGGCAAGTTGATCTAAGCAAGTAACTAAGAGCCCATGGATAACCATGGATAGAAAGGGTGCTAATACCTTCCCTTTCTATAGTCTACTCCCCGACCCCAAGAAAACATCTCAAAGGTTTTTGCTGTGCTTTTTAACCTTTCCTTAGGATAAAATAAAAAGTCGGTGGCGACTCTTGCTCAACCGAAACATTTGCGAAAACAAACGCAAAACCTCAAGTCAGTTCTCCCACCGTATCACAGAACTGGCGACTCTGCTGGGGAGAATTTTAAAAGTGGAGTAACCTTAGGGCCTAGATCACCCTCTTGCATACCTAAATTATTTTCTTTGATTTGCTTTATATCTTGGCTCTCTTGTTTGGGTTTGAAATCCTACACCCGGATTTGGGGAAACATTCATAGATAGCAATACGTTGTGGAAACTGTGCGGGGTATACCGACACGGTTGAAGCAATAGCTATATTAGTGCGACATATTTGTGAGTACCGGTAACCCTTGAGTTCAATCAAGGAGAGTACGGGGCCAATGAGTGATGTCACTAAGCACTAATGACCTAGAACCTTACTTGACCATCTTGGCCTTTCATTAGGGGTAGTGAGATGACCGACTTTGGTGCAGTCCGAAGTTGGTAGATACTCGATACTACACTCATTGAGGGTTGTTTTCTTGGAATATTTTGGTCGCTAGTTAAGTGGCTAAACCAAAACAATGAACATGGAAAACAATCCAATGATATTGAGCTCCTTAGAACCCGGTTACTATTTATAGGACAAGTTTTTAAGCCAACTACACTCAAGAGGGTACTTACCTATGAAACCTCATGCAAGCCTGAAACTAGGGTTTGGTGTGAATTGCTTGTACATATGTTTTGTGCATACATCATGAACATCATAAAGCATCATATGCATTCACTAACCATTTCAAGGGTTTGGATCTTCATCTTTGTTCTTGTTTTGTAGGTCATGGAAATTATTCGCAGGAAAACTATCCAAGTCAACCTTGTGAGAATCCCTCCTCAACTCAAGGAGCTCACATCCAGAATTCCGGAAAGCTCTCCCTTCAATGAAAGACATGGTAGACTGCTCAGCCTAGTCAACACCGACATTGAAGAGGACATGGTAAAGGTGTTGTTCTAGTTCTTTGACCCCCTTCACCATTGTTTCACATTCCCCGACTATCAATTGGTGCCCACTTTGGAGGAATTTTCTCAACTCTTGAGAATTCCTATTCTTAATCAACTACCCTACAACGGTACGGAAAAAGAATCAATGCCTGAAGATGTTGCTCAAGCACTACACTTGCAACCATCTGACATCAAGGGGCATTGGGAAACTAGAAGCGGTGTCAAAGGCTTCTTGGCAAAATTCTTGTTTGAGAAGGCACAAGAGTGTTGGAATTCATTGGATCTACAAGCCTTTGAAGAAATTGTGGCACTCCTCATTTATGGGTTGGTCTTGTTCCCAAATCCTGACCAGCTTATAGATGTCAACGCTGTCATGATCTTCTTATCCAGAAATCCAATACCAACATTGCTTGGGGACATTCTTCACTCATTTTACACACGAACAATGAGAAAGAGGGGTGTTCTCATGTGCTGTACTCCTCTCCTTGCAAGGTGGTTTATTTCGCACCTTCCACAATCTGTCTTGAAGAATGACCAAGGCTTAAGGTGGTCACAACGGTTGATGACCCTCACTCACTCTGATATATATTGGTGTTTTCGATCCAGAGAAAATGTCATCATCATCGATCGTTGTGGAGAGTTCCCTAATGTTCCCTTACTTGGCATTAGAGGAGGCATTACCTATAACCCTTGCCTAGCTTTGAGGCAATTTGGATATGCACGGAGGGATGGCCCTCACGACATGCTGATTCCTGACTTAGTTTTTGACTTCGACAACGATGCGCAAGGACTTCGCCAAAGATTCATCAGAGCTTGGAGGATGCCTAACAAGGTAGACAACAAGACACTGGGGCACAAGAATTCCATCCCTCTTGAGCCTTATCTCAAGTGGGTACGAACCCGAGCCCAGAGTCTTATGATGCCTTATCCTCATGTTCTCCCTATGATTAAAGAGCCCGTTAAGGAAGGAGAGGTTCCCTACACCATCCTATATCCTGACATGCCTACATCGTGGGAGGAGATGCAGAAGAGTTGGATCCAACTCAAGGAGGAACGGAACACTTTTGAAGCCAGCTTCTACGCCAGTGAGAAGAAGGTTTTGGAGCTTACCCGCCGACTCCATGAGGAAGAGACCCTTAACACCTACATCGCACCAAAGAGGATGCGCAACGTCTTTTTACCTTGAGAAGTTTTTTTGTAATATTTGGCCCATGGGGCATTTATGTACTAACAAATTTCTTCTTATTAATATGACGTGCGTTCTTTTTGTCTGCAACAATTGTGAATTTCTAAATCCTTGAATGCATTGCATAAACAAACATATCATTCATCATGCGCATAAGCAGGTCTCCACACCAGGTTTCCTTATCTTTCTGCTATTTATTTCAGCAAGATGGATCTCGAACAGACGGTCAAGGACTTGCAGTCTCAGAACTCACAGTTTCAACATCTCCTGATGACCTTGGCAAAGGGTCAGGAGGACCTAAAAGCCCTGCTTGGGAACAAAGAGCAAGTGAAAAAGAAGAAGAAAATAATCAGGGTGGCTACCCTAGGAAGAAGGTTTGTGGGGGAAGCCAGAAGAGTTCTTGATTTTCCCCCTACATCTGAAGAGGGAACCAGTAAAGGGAATGCGGCTGCGGTACCTTCCGAATCCGAAGTTGAAGAAGGAGAGGCTGAAGAAGACGAAGACTACTCTGAGCAACAATACCCGCCCGCCGACGATAAGTACAAAGGCTTAGAAGATAGGTTGGCAGCTATGGAGCTGCAGAGAGTTCCCGGCTTAGATTTCGAAGACTTGGGATTAGTTGCTGGAATTGTGATCCCCCCGAAGTTCAAAGTGCCAGTTTTTGCAAGATATGACGGGCTATCCTGCCCGAAGATGCATCTCAGATCATATGTAAGGAAGATCCAACCTTACACTGCAGACAAGAACCTATGGATCCATTTCTTTCAAGATAGCCTTTCAGGTGCTCAACTCGAATGGTTCTATCAGCTGGATGGAGCCAGTATCTGAAACTGGGAGGACTTGGCTACTGCATTTTATAAACAGTATCAGTACAATTCTGACCTCGCTCCTACGCGTACCCAACTCCAGGTATGTCATTGGGGACGGGTGAAGGATTCAAGGAGTATGCGCAAAAGTGGAGAGACCTGGCTGGCAGGGTGCAGCCATCATTGACTGACCGTGAACTTGTTGACATGTTCCTGGGGACCCTGTCTGGTCCGTTCTTCAACCATCTGATTGGAAATTCTTCTGCTGGGTTCACATATTTGATCTTGACTGGTGAGAGAATAGAAGCTGGTATCAAGTCAGGGAAGATACAGAAAGGCGCCTCCTCGAGTATTGAAAAAAAGCCTTTCAATAAAGAAGCCAGTGCTGTTTATGGTCCCAGAAGACCAGTTAAACCAGAACGCCGCCAAGCTGTCAACGCGTTGGTAATTTCAAAACCTGCTGCTGCTCCTCAACAGTATAACCAACCAAGAGGTGAGAGACCCAAAAGGCAGTACACTCGGCTCAGTATGACCCTGTCTCAGATATTGCCGCAACTGCTGTCAACCAATCTGGTAACTGTCAAAGAAGCTCCAAAGGTAGTGAACACAGCTTCTCCAAAGTACAACCCCAACGCCCGTTGCGCTTATCACTCTGATAGCCCGGGGCATACTACAGACGATTGCTGGGCTCTGAGGAATAAGGTTCAGGACCTTATTGATGCTAAAGAAATACAGTTTGAGGCGCCAGAAAGGCCCAATGTTGTGACTGCTCCCATGCCCCAGCATGGAGTGAATGCTATGGAAGAAGACTTGTATGTAGCCTCTGTGGAAGATATTGTTACTCCGTTGCTGACTGTCAAAAGGAACCTGTTGCTAGACGGTTTATTTCCGAGATGTGGTAAAGGTTGCCTTTTGTGTGCTATTTCACCTGCTGGTTGTCCTTTGCTGAAATCAGGTATCCAAAGCCTGATGGATAGCAAAGAGATCTTGTTCGAGAAGATTGCTATTCCTGCTGTCCCTACTGAAGAAGTTTCTATTGTCACTATTTTCAACAAACCTCCTAAGGCTCCTTCAAAGAAGCCTGTCAAAATCATGTCCACTCAGAAGATTGCTCCTATCATCATCACTGTTCTGGGGCCTCTCCCTTATACATCTGACAAAGCTGTCCCATGGCACTATAGGGCAGATGTTTATGTGCTTGGAGTTAAACAAGAGTTTGATACAAGTACTGGCGTCAGTAACATCACCGGACCTGCTAAAGTTACTCGCAGTGGTAGGCTGTTCTCACCGGATATTGTGCCACCAGCTATTCAGAGACCTCTTATCATCACACCTGCAAGTGTGACTGCTTCCCTTCCTAATCAAGTTCCTGTTTCTACCCCTGCTGCCGAGTCATCTGACGCTCGGGGAAAAGGGATTGCTACTGATTTGCCTGCCCTGACGGAGGCACCAAAGACAACCACTGTTGAAGCTTCCCAACAAGAGATGGAAGAGATTCTCAAGATCATCAAGAAGAGTGATTTCAATGTAGTTGAGCAGCTGGGGCACACCCCCTCTAAAATTTCTATGCTATCACTGTTGTTGTATTCAGAGGCCCATGCCAAGGCCCTGATTTCCTTCCTGAAGAAGGCCCATGTGCCACAAGAAACATCTGCTGATCAATTTACTGATTGTGTGGCCAACTTAACTGCTGATAATGGTTTGGGCTTCTCTGACGCCGATCTGATTGCCAAGGGAAAGAACCATAACGACGCCCTGCATGTCTCCATTGAATGCATGGGCACTACTCTTGCCCATGTGTTGGTAGACACCGGTTCTTCATTGAACGTATTGCCCAAGAAGGCCCTAGACAGGTTTGATTGTGAGGGTTTAGAGCTCAAGCCTAGTAACATTGTTGTCCGGGCCTTCGACGGTTCGAAAAGGATGGTACATGGTGAAGTTGACATTCCAATCAGGGTTGGTTCTCAAGTTTTTGATTCTACTTTCTATGTGATAGATATCCGACCATCCTATTCTTGTTTGCTGGGTCGTCCATGGATCCACAAGGCTGGAGTTGTGACCTCCACACTACATCAGAAGCTTAAGTACACGGTCAGAGGGAAGATTATTACAGTTCAGGGGGAAGAAGAATATATGGTCAGCCACCTCAACTTGTTCCGGTACATGGAGATGGATGGGGAGTTCATTGAAACCCCCTTTCAACACTTTGAAGAGGTGCCTCAGACACTAGCATCAACTGAAACTGTGATTGAAGACCCTCCTTTGAAGATGGCTTCCTTAAAGGATGCACGGGCTGTGATTGAGAAGGGTGAGTGCGCAAACTGGGGCCGACTTCCTGATTTCACTCTAAAGACTGACAATTTTGGCTTGGGCTTCACTGTAGAGGCTCAGAGGGCTGTTAGTAAGGCAAGAATTGGAATACCTCCTGTGTTCATCACCAACCCGAGAGTAAATGCTATTGAAGACGATGTGGAGGAATCTGAATTCGACAGTTGGATCTACCCAACAACCGACGATGGACCAATCAACTGGACTGCGAAAGACTTCACACCTATGACTTTTGTCACTCAGTAATGAACTCTTTTGTTTTGAATTTGTAACAGACAATATTTTGAAACTTTTATGGCTCGGTGTCCTACCCGGGGCACCGTGGCTTCATTTGTGAGGGCTTTTGTGTGTCATTTTCATATATCATCAATAAAAACATTGGACGTTTGTTGCATTTCAAAATCTTGTGCTCCTTTTCTTTCTTTATTATATATTGCAAAACAGCTATATTGACACACACTCACTTATACAGGTTCCAATCCACTCTGGATCTCACTGGTAACGACTCTGCTACTGCCAGTTATGACTTCGAAAATCCGATCAACTTAGCCGAAGACGAAGGTGAAGATGATTGCAAAGTGCCTGGTGAACTCGCAAGACTGCTACTCCAGGAAGAGAGGGCGATTCAGCCACATGAAGAGCCAGTGGAAACGGTAAATCTGGGTACTGAGACAGACAGAAAGGAAGTCAAGATTGGTGCCAATCTAGAGCTCAGTGTGAAACAACGGTTGATTCAGATGCTGCATGACTATGTGGAAATCTTTGCCTGGTCTTACGAAGACATGCCTGGGTTGGATACCGACATTGTGGTTCATCACCTGCCTACCAAGGAAGAATGCCCTCCGGTAAAACAGAAGGTCCGCCGTATGCGTCCAGAAATGTCCGAGAAAATCAAAGCTGAGGTTATGAAACAATTTGATGTCGGGTTTCTAGCAGTGACTTCTTACCCTCACTGGGTTGCCAATGTGGTTCCAGTGCCGAAGAAGGATGTTAAGGTCCGAATGTGTGTTAATTACAGGGATTTGAACAGGGCGAGCCCTAAGGATGACTTCCCTCTGCCTCATATCGACGTTCTGGTTGACAACACTGCTCAGCATAAAGTATTCTCCTTCATGGACGGCTTCTCCGATTATAATCAGATCAAGATGGCACCTGAAGACATGGAGAAGACCACTTTTGTTATTCAGTGGGGCACCTTTTGCTACAAGGTCATGCCGTTTGGGTTGAAAAATGCTTGGGCAACCTACCAACGTGCCATGGTTGCTTTATTTCATGACATGATCCATCACGAGATAGAAGTATACGTCGACGATATGATTGCAAGGTCCCAAACTGAGGAGGAACACCTTGACCATCTATGGAAGTTGTTTGACCGTCTGAAGTTGTACAAGCTGAGGTTGAACCCAAACAAGTGCACCTTTGGGGTAAGATCTGGAAAATTGCTAGGCTTCGTCGTAAGCGACAAAGGCATTCAAGTGGACCCTGCCAAAGTGAAAGCCATACAAGAGATACCAACTCCCAGGACAGAGAAAGAAGTCAGAGGCTTTCTAGGACGGTTGAACTACATTGCCCGATTCATCTTGCATCTAACTGCTACCTGTGAACCAATCTTCAAGCTGCTGAAGAAAGATCAAGTAGTACGTTGGAACGATGAATGTCAGGCCGCTTTTGAAAAGATCAAAGAGTATCTCCAAGAACCACCCATTCTTATGCCGCCGGTTGAAGGGAGACCTCTAATACTATACTTGACTGTACTTGACAACTCAATGGGGTGCGTGCTGGGGCAGCATGACGAGTCTGGCCGAAAAGAACACGCCATTTATTACCTTAGCAAAAAGTTTACCGACTGTGAGACCCGATACTCACTGCTCGAGAAAACTTGATGCGCTTTGGTATGGGCTGCTCGCCGGCTGAGACAGTATATGTTGACTCACACTACTCTTTTGATTTCAAAAATGGATCCAATCAAGTACATATTCGAAAAGCCTGCTCTGTCTGGAAGAATAGCAAGATGGCAGATGATCTTGACGGAATATGACATCCACTACACGACTCAAAAAGCAATCAAGGGAAGTGTATTGGTAGACCATTTGGTGCACCAGGCAGTGGACGATTACCAGTCGATGAACTTTGAATTTCCAGACGAGGATATCATGGTAGTGACTGATTGTGAAGTACCTGGACCGGATGAAGGACCTGAGGAAGGATCCCGATGGTCTATGCACTTTGACGGAGCCTCAAACGCTTTGGGTAACGGTATTGGCGCTATGATCATATCCCCTAAAGGCACTCATACTCCACTCACCGCCCGACTATGTTTCAACTGCACCAACAACATGGCGGAGTATGAGGCATGCATCATAGGACTTCAAGCTGCATTTGACTTAAGGATCAAGTTTCTGAGTGTCTTCGGAGATTCCTCTCTCGTGATCAATCAGGTCAAAGGCGAGTGGGATACGAAACACCCGAATCTTATTCCTTACAAGGAGTATGTGTTGACATTGCTTCCCCACTTCGAGGAGATAACTTTTGAACACTTCCCAAGAGAGGAGAATCAGTTAGCGAACGCGTTGGCTACGATGTCTTCTATGTTCAAAGTCAAATGGGACAACGAGGCTCCCCAGATCATTATTTGGAAATTGGATGAACCTGCACATTGCTGCAATCTCGAGACCGAAGAGGTAACAGAAAAACCCTGGTATCATGAGGTGAAGAGGTACCTGGAAGCTCAAGAATACCCCGAAGGCGCATCAGTTAATGACAAGAAGTTCCTGAGAAGGTTTGCGGCAAAGTTCTTCCTCAGCAACGACATTCTCTACAAGCGAAACCATGATTCGACCTTATTGCGTTGTGTGGATAAGACTGAAGCAGAAAAGATCATGGCGGAGCTACATGAAGGTACTTTCGAAACACATTCTAGTGGACATACCATGGCAAAGAAAATCCTTTGGGCAGGATATTTATGGTCCACAATGGAAGCCGACTGTTATCAGCATTCTCGAACTTGCCATAAATGCCAGATCTATGCTGATAAGGTGCACATTCCTCCGGTTCCTCTGAACGTCTTGACAGCACCTTGGCCTTTTGCAATGTGGGGCATTGACATGATCGGTGAGATCCGACCTACGGCATCTAACGGGCACCGCTTCATCCTGGTAGCAATTGATTACTTCACAAAGTGGGTCGAAGCAGCTTCCTACGCCACCGTAACCAAGAGCGTCGTGGCACGGTTCATTCGGCACAACCTGATCTACCGCTATGGTGTACCTGAGAGGATCATTACGGACAATGGTACCAATCTTAACAACAAGATGATCACTGAGCTCTGCGAGCAATTCAAGATACAGCACCACAACTCTTCTCCCTATCGGCCGAAGATGAATGGGGCTGTAGAAGCAGCGAATAAAAACATCAAGAAAATTGTGCAGAAGATGACAGTGACCTACAAAGATTGGCACGAAATGTTACCGTTTTCTCTCCATGGGTACAGTACCTCAGCACGGACGTCAACTGGGGCAACTCCTTTTTCCTTGGTCTATGGCATGGAGGCAGTCTTGCCTATTGAAGTCCAGATACCCTCTCTCCGGATAATGAAGGATGCATATTTGAGCGAAGATGACTGGATCCAGACTCGGCTTGATCAATTAAACCTAATTGACAAAAAAAGACTCACTGCTATTTGTCATGGTCAGACGTACCAAAAACGAATGATCAGGGCATTTAACAAGAAGGTCAGACGACAAGAGTATCAAGCTGGAGACCTGGTGATCAAGCGCATCATTCTTCCTCAAAGTGATCCCAGGGGCAAATGGACCCCTACGTACGAAGGGCCATTTGTGGTTAAACATATCTTCTCAGGAGGAGCCATGATTCTAACCACCATGGATGGTGACGACCTTCCTCACCCCGCCAATGCAGACATAGTAAAAAGATACTACGCATGAACTAAAGACCCGCTAGGTTGACACACCTAGGAAAAAATAAGGGCTTCCCGGCGAACCAAAAGGGTTCGGGCAAAAGTAAGGGATGAAAATGAAAAAATCTGTACACCCGGCAAGTCGAAAACCTGAAAAGGCGGCTTGGGTAAAAATGGGTATCCCGGTGGACTGAAAACCCGAAAGGGCGGTCCAGGCAAAAGTTAGGAAAGAAGCGTAATACTATGTCTCATCGGATCATCTCGCATCCAGAATTCGGCATCAACTATCGGACTTCGGCGTCAATCAATCAGCTTCATCTCCAACTAAGCAGCAAAGTGATGAGACGCTTGAAGACATAAAGGCGATAGCAGAGTCGGAACCCAGTGGGATTATTTTTCACATAGCTGTTTTGTTTCCTTTTCAAAATTGTATAAACTCTATTTTGCTCGGCGGCGTTCTCTTACTAGGACGTCCGCATCCTGTTCATAAAACGTCTATTTACAGGCAAATTTCAAAATCAATACAAGTTCAATTTTTCAGACAAATTATCCATCGTTTTTCCTTTTTCTGTTTTTGTTTTGCAAAGAACGTCCAATGTTCATTTTTGATATATGCATTTGACATTAAATTGCTAAATAATGAATATTTGCATGCGAAACAAAGGACTAATTACATATGACATCAGAAACACGGGCAATTTAGAATTGTCTAAGCGATCTAGTTGCTCTGTCCACCAAGGTACCAAGGTAGGTTCGGTTGAAGAACGTAACCAAGTTACCTCAACTCCCCATAGAGTAAGACCAGATTCAGCAATACTCTCCCCAGCAGAGTTGGTTTCTCATCAGCCCTAAAAAGGCACAATGTTCCCCTAGCAAGTCAGCGATACTCTCTCTGAGCAGAGTTAGACTACTGTCAGCCTTAAGAAAGTCGGGTATCCCCATAAGATCTCAACAATCCCCCAGCGGAGTTTAGGCATTCCTCAGCAAGCATCCCCGGCAGTCTTAATATAAGATTGTTCCCCGGCGGAATACAGACATCCAGTGGAACCATTCCCCAGTACAGTCTGAAAGGTTTCCCCAGGAGAGTTAAATCATTCTCCCCAGTAGATTTTGAAGCTTATCCCCAGTAGATTCTGGAAGCTTATCACCTGCAGAGTACGAATGTCTCTCCCCGACTTTATTCAAAGGTTATTTCCCCACCAGGATATAACTGGGTTATCCTCAGCTAATTACCATGGAAAGATCGTCCTCAGCGAAGTTCTTCCTATTCCCCAGCGCAGTTCATCAAATTCCCCAACATAACTTATCACCGGAATCCCCAGCGGAGCTCTCATCAAAACCTCAGCGAAGTATCTCTTCCCACAGAGTGATTCCCCGCAGAGTAATCTCTCCAACAAGTTTATTCCCCAACAGAGTCATCTTCTCCTACCGGTTTATTCTGGCAACCATCATCCCCAGCGAAAACGAAGAACTCTATTCTTCAACATCAACCCAGGATTTCACAAGTTCCTGACACTCGTCAAGGATTTATTTTCCTAGACGAAAATATATTCATAGACATCTCACATTTCATACATCCTGCTTACATACATGATAAAGTGCATACAACACTATCTCATTTTGAGCATCATGACATCATGCATTTCATACATCATGACATTGCATACAACTGATGCTTTGCCTTTTCAGGAAAAGGTCAATCCAAAGATGATTACTATCAACTGTCACAATTCCAGATTTGATTCCTGTATCTAGCCAGGGTATATCTGTGAGTAACTAATTGTAGATTCGATACCTGTATCCAGCCAGGGCACATCTGCATGAATAGTTTAGAGATTCGATACCTGTATCCAGCCAAGGCACGTCTGTAAGCAACCTTTTGAAGTTCCGGATTCGATTCCTGTATCTAGCCAGGGCACATCTGTGAGCAACTAATTGTAGATTCGATACTTGTACCTAGCCAGGGCATATCTGCATGAAGAGACTGAAGATCAATACATGTAACAGGCCAGGAAACCATCTTCCTTTCTCAAAGTACGCAAGTTCTCGCTAAGGAATCTCTTACGCGATCAACACTTACAAATGGCATCTATAAGCCCATTCCCGACAAGGTTCTGTCACGTCTCCAGATGGAATCTATAAGCCCATCCTCCTATCCACCACACTTCCAAATGGCATCTATAAGCCCATTCCCGACATCACATTGCTGATACTCCACTAGGCGAGTGCAAATTTCCGGGCACTCTAGTGTCCAATCTCCTTTTACCCTCGAGTCGCGAAAGGCAAACTTGCCAATCTAACTCTTCAGGTTCAAGAAGATTGAACAGGGGCAAATGTTGTACCCTAAAATTTTCCCTCCCATTTCCTCAATATTTTCTCATCACAAGACCCTTGGAGCTCAAGATCAAGTTAGGGTTTACTCTGCTCAAGACTCCTCCTTGCACTGTTGACCCAAATTAGGGTTTGAGTTTGCACAAAGATGTTTTGACCTAAAATGCCCAAGATGAATTTCATGCTTCATGATGGACTCACAAGTTTATCCATACCAAGTTTCAAGCCTTGATTCCAATCTTTGCCCAATCAATTGGAGAGTTGACCTAGAAATCAGCTGTATTAGGGAAAAAGTCAACTATGGTCAATTGACAGTCAAACCTCATGATTTTTGACCCACATCAACATTATGAACTCATATGGACCATTTGATCAAGTTTGGATCACAATTCCACAAGAAATTTGATCAGATCACCAAAGGGCAAAATGGTCATTTTTTAGGGTTTTGACTGCATAAAGGCATTTTTTGACTGTTTGACCTAGCCAATGGCAAACCAAGCTCACATATGGACTCAAGGACTCAATGGCATTGTCTTGACATGTTCAACAAATTCAAAAGATCCCAAATGCACAAGATTGACAGATGAATTTCCAGTCAACTGATCAAAATTTGATTGTATACTGAAAAGTCAAACTTTGACTTTTTGGTCAAAATCAAGTGTCAAGATTCATTTTTCATCAAGACATGTCAAATTATGAAACTTGTTCATTAAGAAACAAAAAAATGCAAATTAGGGTTTAGAATGAGAAAATTTCATAACTTAGAATTTTTCTAAGTTATGAAACTTCCTTATTTTTTCGTAACTTTGACCCATTTTTTCATCAAGATATATTTGGATTCAAACAAAACTCAAAACATGAAAGTTGTAGTCCATTGCAAAATATATAACTTTGATTCAGAAAGTTTCCTCAAAAGAAGCTTGTAGCTCAAGTTATGATTTTTGGAACAAGGGTGCAAAATATTCTTAACTTAGAAATATTTTGACCTATTTTAGGCAGTATTTTTGCCGAACTTCATGGCCATTTTTCACATGCTTCCACTTGGAATCTAAATTTGCATTACAAAGATGGATTGTAGTACGCATTCCAAGCTTTCCAAAATGTCCAAGAACTTCTCAAACACCCTTGTGGTTATGGAGAATCGAATTTGTCAATATGGCAAAAGTCACTTTGATTCATGGCCAAAGGCATGTTTATACACTTTGCATTTTTGAAATCAGCTTGCACAAGCTAGTTACAGGCCTCTAATCTCATTTACACTCAATAATTAAATGTCAATCCATTGTGTTCTAGCATTATTTTATGCATTTGGACATTACATGAAGAATTAAGCCATATTTGGAAAAAGCAAGTTATCCATTCTTGTAAAGCATGACTTTATGTCAAACACAAATCCAAGAAGTACAATGCAAATCTCTGAGGCACAAGTTATTGAACTAATCCCACTGATCAAGACTAACTTTGCAGCATGTTTAGGGGTCCTGCATAAGCTTGTAACCCAACTTGGCATTTTTTACTTAAGATAGAAGCAACTTGACAAACACAACACTAACTCACATTCCTGTCAACACAAACCTAAGCAAACTTATTGAACACATTCCAAACATCAAACCTGACCTGAAACACGAGCCAACCACCTTCAATCCCTCCTCATTCATAGAAACACCTCCTTGCTGCAAAAACAGAGTCCCTTTTGCAACTTGACTACCACAAACACTTCCACTCGTGCGTTTTGGCTGAAACCTTTGCAAACACATTCCATAACATCCATACAAACTATTCCAAGCATTGAACTGGAACTGTAACAACCATAGCCAAGTGTGCCATTTTCATTTTTCATCTGTGTAGGTTAACTTCTGTAGCTCGATTCAGCAAGATTCAAAGCAAGCTAAGCATAGGAGAAGCAACCCTGGACCTCAAGCAAGCTATACAAGTCCTCACATTGCATTGAAAGTACCTCCATTGTCATACGCGAATCAAGCTGAACAGGTAAAAGTTTGAACTTTTATCTCTTAATCCAGGCATATCTAGGCTTAGGTTTGTGAAGAAGTTATGTCATACTCATGTCGTTGAAGCCACCCATATCCTTACTTTCCATTTATATTGCATGTGCTGAGAGAATTTGGAACCTGAACATTAGGAAAAAGTTAGGTCAGGAATTGGGGGAGAAGAAATTCTCTCTCATTTCTGAGAGTTAGATCAAGTTCTTGGTATGTATGGATTCGTGACTTGATGCTTGACATTTTTTGTGTTATAAGTTTGTGCTAAAAATCAAAGAATCAGGATGTTTGAATCAAGCAAGGAAACGCACGTTTTTTGAAACAGAAGTGGCTGGAGGTTGAAGAAGCCTCTTTGGGCTGGGCCTGTGTTGTTCTTTCTATTTGCACCACTCATTTTCCACTTGCACCCCTTGGCCCATTGTGTTTATTTTTATCATTTTTTGACTTTTTCTTTTTGTTTCTGACTTGTTATTTTTTGTTAAAATATAAAAAAACATAAAAAAATATTTTTTCACCTTTTTTTGTATTTATTAGGCATTTATTGGTTTTATTTGCTATATATATGTAAATAAATATATATCTACTTTTATGTAAAATAATAAAATAATACAAAATACATTTTATTTTCTGATTTTATTTTATTTTATCTTTTGAAAACATTTTATAAAAAATATACTTTTTTTGTAAATAATAAATATTTTATTTTTATACATATTTAATATATTTAGTAAATATTATAAATACTTATATATTTATTAGAATATTTAGGGAAAAAACATAAAACTTAACACTTTTTATTTTTATTAATATTTAACCTCAAAAATAACTTTTTTACAATATACTTCCTTTTTATTTACTTTTTTTTGTATATAATTAATAAACATTGTATATAATATATAATAAATACCTTCTTATTTATAAACTTAGGGTTTTGCCCTAAACATGAAAAATACCCAAAAATTAACATTTTTATTTTGTTTATTTGACACATAAAAAATACTTTTACATACATATAAAAAATCATTTTTTGCATCTTGCATATTTATTGTATTTTATTTAATTATTGTGCAATTAGTTAATTTGTATATTCAATTTGGATGTAATAGTTTAGATTTAAATTCCTTGCTAAAATATCCCCATTTGAACATTTGTACCCCCCATCCCATAATTGTGTTGTAATAATTTAGGATTTTATTTTTCGCATTTAAAAGCTTTCTAAATATGCCATGATAGACTTAGGGTTTGTATGCAAAAATCAACCAAACAAATAGCTTGACCTAATTCAAAGATAAAAAGCATGAAAATGGACAACACTACTCACACTTGCACCCCTAGGGTTACTCCACTTGTTGCCTTCAATAAAGGGCCATGTTGCATGTTAGGGGTCTTTGGAAAAACAAACAATATCAAATGATCATAGTCCCTCGATGACGCTTTCGAAAGTTGCCTAAAAATGATCAAGTCCCTTAAAGGAAAAATTGACCAAAGACACTTGGCACCATTGCAATCATGGTCTAAACGATGACCCGCGCCCGTCCCGTTCACATCCTAACACAAGATTGTCCACCAAATACAATGGTGGAACAAAATTGTTAAAAGGGTTAAAACATAGAGAAAACCTTTGAGTAAAATTTAGGGGTAGACAAACTCTTAGTTACTTGATCAAACTTGCAAAAAAACTTGCTTACTTTTCAAAACACACATCACAACACACTTTCAAAACCACTTTCAAAAACATTGAAAACTTTTCAAAAGACATACACCCTTTGTATACATCCAAACATGGGTCATTACAAAGGTTTCCACCACATTGGCCTCTTTTCAAAACATTTTCAAACCCACACACACAAAGCACCATTTCAAACAATTGAAAATCAAGGCAAGTTGATCTAAGCAAGTAACTAAGAGCCCATGGATAACCATGGATAGAAAGGGTGCTAATACCTTCCCTTTCTATAATCTACTCCATGAACCCAAGAAAACATCTCAAAGGTTTTTGCTGTGCTTTTTAACCTTTCCTTAGGATAAAATAAAAAGTCGGTGGCGACTCTTGCTCAACCGAAACATTTGCGAAAATAAACGCAAAACCTCAAGTCAGTTCTCCCACCGTATCACATTACGGATAACAAGAGTCGCCACCGACTTTTATTTTATCCAATAAAGGAAAGAGTGAAAAGAACAAGAAAGACCTTTTGATAATTTTCTTGAGTTCGGGGGATAGTGTAGCGGTAGAAATGTTTAAGACTAAGCCATTGGATTGACTAGACTTATACAGATCAAAAATAAAAATTGCCACCGTGCTTTATTATTTCCAAAGGAATGGGAAAATAGAGAATAACCCAAAAAGAGGGGGAAAGATTAAAGGTAAGGGGGTTTGTTATGCAAAGGGAAGGTATTAGCACCCTTAACATCTACGGTACTCCGCAGTAAAATCTGTATATTTTGGCTATAAAACGTTGTATAAAAATAGACGGGGAGGTGAGAAAATAAATATTTTTTTAATGATTATTGCACCCACTGCGGTTGTGAACCTTTAGTGCCTACGTACCAACTTTCATGCAATAGAGGATCAGGGTACACATAGTTCACCTTTAAAAATTTTAAAACACAAGTGTGTTGGTTAATTTTATGAGATAAGACATCATCGTCATTGTCCGTGTGGAAAACATACTTACTACCCACAAACATGAGAAAGGAGAATTCTCATCATCTCAAAGTGAAGGATATGGCTTGGATTTTAAAATCAACAATGCCTCAATCAACATCCAAGTGGAAAATATCTCTCTTCACTATATATATTGTAGAAGTATAGTTGTTTGCATCACTACAAGGATTGACAAGAGTCTAATCTTTTGAGAAAGCTTTTAAAGATAAGAGCCAAAATGGAAAAATGGTTTGAATGAGATTGATTGAATTTTAGTCTTCTCACAAAATGTCAAGGTATTATTAAGATGATTGAAGGGTTTTTATGAAAATATTTTGAAAAAACATGGACCTAAGACCAAGTTTATTATGAAAGCGGTTCAAGTTTAGAAACAAGAAGAGTTTTCAAAAGGAGGGAGAATATTTTTTTAATTAAAGAAGATGGAAGGAGAAGAAGAGACTATCCTAAAGCATAAGGTAAAAGCTAAGGAGAAGAACCATCTAACCAACAAGAAGCCATTACTTGACATTATGAGTCAAAATAGAACTCTCATTCTTTGGATTGAAACCAAGCAAGCAAAGGTACTAGACCTCTTGAGAGAACCAAAATTCAAGTATATTAAGTCTTCACAAAAATTGGGCAGAGTAACGGCTGTATACGGGTGAATTCCAGATTACAAACAAAGTATGTAATCACAATAACCTGCATACAAAACAAACAAACAACCCAATGTCTTGAGGTAAACCTCAAGAAATCCAGACAAAATATCAATTAAGGTCACAAGGTTTCCAACATATGATCAAAGTCTCTAATCCTAAGTCCAAAAAATCCAATACTCCATAATGCCACGGATATTAACCAAATAGTCCAAGTATCATTAAAGTTTTTTATGGTTTATGTTGATCATTATGTATATTCAAAAATAAAATAAAAGTTCAAGTGATCAAAATAAAAATGACATAAAATTAAATGCTCAAGTGAGCAAAGATGAAAATAGCATGAAATGTAAATGCTAAAGTAAATAGTATATAAAGTAAAAGCATAAAAATAAAAGCATAAAGTAAAGTCAATTGTTAAGAATTAGTGGTTAGTTGGATGACCATCTTGAAACTTGCATTTGGAAGTCATTAGAGGATTGGTAAAACCAAAGCCTCTCAACTACAAGTTGCATTTGCTTTTGTCAAATATATCATCCATTTTTAAAATTCTCAAGGCATCATTTAATGATCAACGGTGTTTAAGTGATCCGCGTTGACCAAAATTGATGAAGATCCATTGGAGGATTGGTAGAACAAAAGTCTCCTAATAATTAATCTCAAGTTTATTGTATTAATGGGATCAAATTAACATACTTGGTCTTGCAAACATAGGTTTGGGCCACAAATGATCATTTTCTCAAATCGGGACAAAATTTAGCGCTATGTTAAGCAATCGTAAGTGAACTTATTTAGAAGTCACACCTATTTTAAGGCTGGTAAATATTAATCTATGTACTTCACGTTTGGATAAATGATATAGATATCATTATCCCATAACATGTAATACAATAAGAAAGGGAATAAGATGAAGAGGGAAGGGATTAGACCTTCAAATATCATCAACATCATTCGTCCATTTTAGTGGATTTGGTTTATCAATCTATCAACACCCAAGACCCAATGAGGTTTAAGAATTTGTATCAAGATAAGCCACAAGTCAGTATCACACGCTATTTCAAGAATTAAGCAAGAATTATGTACAAAAGTTTTCAATTACAAGCATTAATCAAAGGTAAAACCCTAAATGCAATTCTAGATTTAAAATTAGTTTTAAAATAGGAAAATAACTTGAAAAATTATGAAATTAAAACCCTAACTTCTTAAGGATATAAAAAAGTCATAAATAAAATTTGGATTCCCTGGATTAAGGTGGAAATTTGCTTTAGAAATGCAAACTTGGAAACTAGCAAGTATAAGCCTTAAACTAGATGGTTTTGGGAAATAATTTGTGAAAAATATGAAATAACATTGTAAAATTTTAGAGAAATGATTTTTATGACCTCAACACATTCAAGCACTCCAAACAACTTCATATCTGATTTTATAGGTATAGGAAGTTAGAACTTTTAATCAATTAATGTGCATGATCAAGCAAAAACCCTAAAAAGGAAATTAAGTTCAAAAATTAAACAATTATATCTACAGTTCAAATAAATTTGATGTAAAATAACCTAAATGTCAATAAAACTCTAATTATCAGCAATCATATTTTTTTTGAATTTTATCTCAAAGGGAAAAAAGGAATGGAAATTACTTACACAAACTATCAAAATTAATGCAAATAAAAGATATTATGTCCAAATGATTTTAAAATGTAACCAAATTTTTTTATAAAATTAGAAAAAAAATATTTTCAAGTAATAAACTCAGAGAAGAGTAAAAAAAATATTTTTTATGAATTTTTGTTTATTTAATAGAAGTAGAAAAATTAAATTCAAGATTTAAAAGGATAATAAAACCCTAGTTATTTACAATATTTTATTTAATCAAGAAAAATGATAAAAATAAATAAATAAAAATAAAAATATGAAAATATATTGAAAATAGACTTTAAAATATTTTTATCATAATTTTTGAAGTGAAGAAAATATCAAAATAAAATTTGAGAAAACAAAAGAAAAATTAATATTCAAATGCTATTAGACCTGTTTTTGCAAAAACGCTCTGTAAAAAGAAATTGGAACCATGTTCAATCACACAGGGACACGTCATCGTCCCTACCGAAAGCCATAATATGCAGATTTTTTCTGTTTTTTCAGTTTTGCAACACCACTTTCATGTCACGATATCTCATTCAGTTCTTGATGAAATTCAAAAATTACCAACACCAAAGTCCAAGAGGGAAATTAGTAGAACATGCTAGGATAAAAAATTTCATGAAATGAAGCTTGAACGATGCAGAAAAACGTGCGTGGAGAATGCTACATGAACACTTTTTTTGATTTGAACATTACAACAATAGTTTTGTGATTATGTTTTCTCCCTCAATTCTCTACCAAAATGCACGATCCAAAAATGAAAATTGATCAGAAAAATGCAAGGATTATGAATATGTAATTGGATTTTCAAAAAAAACTCATGGATTCAAACAACATGCAAGGTTGTAGTAAGAGAGTGAAAATTAATCATCTACCTTTGAAATGAAATTGATGGTGCTTAGAGCTCAAATAAAGAGCTAGCTTTTGAGAAATGCTTGCTTTGAAGATGAAGTGATGATGAGTAGAGAGAGATATGAAGAAGTTTGAAAAATTATGGAAGCTTGCTTTTACAACAATGGTAGAAATTGGTTGAAAATTTAATGAGAGAGAAGAGAGATTCACTTGCTTTGCGTGAGAGTGAGAGAGAGATAAGCTTGCTTCTGATTTCTTTTTTTCCAACCCCTTTGATTGTTGCATCTAGTTGCTTTTTATAGAGTTTAAAAGAGAGAGTGAGAAAATAAATAAAGTGAGAGAAAATGATAAATGTGAGAGGTATGAGAAATGAAGTGATGTGTTTCATGTTGTTTTTTGGATGCAGATCACGTGCTTTTGGTTAAGTTAAGCATGCTGGGGGCGTGAGCTGGAAAATGGGGCTTGATTGCACAAAATTATTATGAATTCCTATGCACATTTTCACCATTTCATGAGCACTTCTTTACCTACTTATATCTCTCTCTATGGTGCATGAAACATCACAAACTTTGAATCAAAAATGGAGAGGACACTTCATACTCCAACTTTCATGTTCAAATTTTTTCAAAAGGAGGCTTGAATCAATGAGATATTTGACCATGAACACGTACTTACAAATTGTTTGATAAAATGTCAGGCCTGGCTGGGCTGGCTGCACGCGCGTGATGGCTTTCTGGGTGGAAAATTCAGCATGCATGGTGCCTACTTCTCACAATCATATCTCAAAATGTAGGAAGAATTTGGAGAAACTTTCTGAAGCAAAGTTGTTCCTCACATTTAGGGATTGATCTTTGATGTTGGACATTTTTCAAAATAATGAATATTTAACATAGAAAAGTGATGATGAATGCGCACCCAGAACATGTTTGATGAAATGCATGGCTAGTGCGCGTGACTTACCTTGTGCTGGGCAAAGATTCAGTTTTCAGCTCAAAATCCTAATCACCAT
This sequence comes from Vicia faba, assembly GCA_948472305.1. Lineage (NCBI taxonomy): Eukaryota > Viridiplantae > Streptophyta > Magnoliopsida > Fabales > Fabaceae > Vicia > Vicia faba. The sequence goes on along the minus strand of OX451736.1, from coordinate 1,462,810,266 downwards.
ACCTTTCCCTACACTTAATCATTTGAGATGATTATTGAATGAAAAATGAATAGAAAACTTCAATATACAACTTTGATGTTGCAAACTTTTTTATTTGAGTTCAAATGGTCATTCAAAAATGGACATGAAGAAGTCAAATTTTTGCATTTTTAACCAAAGTTTCACTAAGTGTCAAAATCTCCCAAGCTTCATAACTATTTTTCCTTTCATTTTTTGGACTTGTGGCCACTCCTATAAAGTTGGAGAAATTTTCATCCTCTTTCTGGGCATATAAAGTTTTCACATTTTCAATAAAAATGGAGAAAGTTATAGCCAATCAAAATTCAACCCTATGGATACATGGAAAATTTTCAAAACTTCAAGTAACTTCCTTGACAAGTTATCTCCAATTCACACTTCCTCTTGACATTTTTGCCAGTATTTACCATGAAATATGAGAATAGGGATATTGAATTGATGGTTGACCAAAATTTCACTTGGTCAACAACTGATTTTGACAGTCTTTTGACAAAATGACCATTTTACCCCTTTTCATCAATTGAACATTTTCAAGCCAAAGTTGATGATCAAACTTCCAATGATAGATGCTCATGAATATGTAGAGAAGTATGGGATCAAGAATTTCCCAAAAATAAAAAGATCTCCTGATTAAAATCCAAACTGTAGTTTTGATCCTCTGGGCTAGGAGATGGTGAGATGACTGCAATTGTGCCATGATCTACAAGATGATATTCCAAGAGACAAAATATACACATTTTGAAGTTAGTTAAAAGAATACATATACAAAGATGCACATTTCAAGGTGCTTCAAGGTGCTTGGTAATTCTCATAGGAAAACCTAAAGACAAGATGCGGTAGGAGAAAACCCCCAAACCCTAGTTTGTCATGTAGTTGCATTGTGATGATATGAGATGATAGAGGAATCTTAGGGGGGAAATTGGGGTACAACAAGTAGGTTATGAAAAGGTAAGGTGTTATAACCCTTTTCATCCATAGTTATCTACGGGCTCTTAATTGCTAGCTCACTTTGAAAATGTTTTGTGTTTATGTATGTTTGAAAACATTTTTAAAACGCCTAAGTGCGACAATTTTGTAATGATTCTCGTATCGTTGAGAATGTATACAAAATGTTTTTTTTGAAAATATTTGTTGAAAGGGAGTGCGTAGAAATATGTTTTGGAAATACCAATGTAAGGCAATTTTGTAATGAATCTCGTATCATTGAGAATGTATACAAAATTGTTTGTTTTGAAAAGTGTTTTGAAGATAATTGTTTTTATAAGTATGAAGTGTGGAAATTGTTTTACTTTGTGAGCAAGCGATTACGAGTGATCTACCTACTCAATAAGTCTTTATTCTTTTCCTCTCCCTTTAGACAGTGTTATCCTACCATTAGTTAGTAGGAAACCCTATCGTTGGATGTGAGGGACATGTGTGAGTCATCGTACAGTCAGAGAAAGCAACTTGTAAGACGCTTTAGCAATTTGTCGTAAAGGACTAAGATCGTTTAACGAGGCAACATCGAAGGGTCATCGAGGGAATACGATGTTTTAATCGAGGGACATGACTGTTGAAATCTGAGGCAACAAGTGAGGTTTATCCTAGAGGTGCATGTGTGCGAAGTGTGTTGATTTCATTTAATTTGTATTGGATTAGGGTTTTGATATGATTGATTTTAGTCTTGCCATACAAATCCTAATTACTAACAGTAATAAAGAAAGCGGTAAATTGCAGAATTTAAATGTCCCACGCTATTATAACGCTTTGGGAATGGGGGGTACAAATTTGTGAATGGGGAGGAAAGAAATAAAACCTAATTAAGCTATTACAATCCATAAGAAATTACATAACTATGAAAAAAATTATGTGAAAAATAAACAAACGCGCGGAGATGGTGAAAAGGGAAAATTCTAAAACCCTAACAAATTTCTAAGTATTAGAAAATGTTTTTTTGGTTTAGAAAGTATTTGAGATGCGAGATAAAGAATTAGACCTAATTATATTTTCAAATTAATTATTTACTAAAAGATAAGATGTAATTAAGTGATATTTTATTGTCAAAATTAAATCAATAAAAATATAAAAATTCTAAGTATTTAGAAAACATTTTTTAAAAGTTTATTTAGAAAAAGATATTTGAAATATAGCCTAATTCTAACAAAATTAAGGTGATAAAAATAAATCAATTTTTGTCAACAATTAAATTAATTAATTAAAAAACCTAAATCTAATTTTTATAAATAAAAAATGTATTTTTTTATTTTAATTAAATGAAATAAATAAATAAAATAATGAAAAGAAAATATAAAAACAATTGGGCCAGGCGCTAGTTAAATGAAATTGGAGGGTGTGAAAAAGAATATTGCCCAAAACATATTTTTTTATTTGAATCAGAAAAATAAAATAAAAAGGAAATGGGCCTGCAAGTTAGTAAAATGGGGGTGAAAAAATAGTAAAGATCCCAGGCCCAACATAAGAGTCCAGGCGCTTGAGGATTCAGTGTTGTCGACTTATGATGATGTACCATGGGCTTGCTCATCTGGCGCGTGTGATCTAGCCATGGGGAGATAAAACGGTGATGATGAGAGGGTGTAGCGTGTGTGCCTTAGGACTTCTTGCATTGAATCTAAAACAAATAAATATGAAACAAATAAAATGGTACCACTGGGGCTCGAACCCAGGTCCCTATAGTCACAAGTGCACGATTTAACCACTGGGGTGGTGATACATCCGGTAGTTAAAGCACAAACCAATAAATATATTACAAACTCCTTCCTGAATGTAACTTCATCACCTACCTCACGCCAGTAACAACAATAAGAATTTTTAAAATGCTAACTCCTTCATTTCTCAATCATTTCAAAAACTGTAAACACCAAACTTGTTCTAAATCTTAACACGAGATCAGCCATGTAAATAACTTAAGCTAACACTCAAAGATTAACATGAATTTATGTTGGTACCTATGATGCGGTAGGAGAACTAACTTGAGGTTTTGCGTTTTTTTCCGCAAATGTTTCGGTTTAGCAAGAGTCACCACTGACTTTTTATTTTATCCAAAGGAAAGGTCAAAAAGCACAGGAAAGACCTTTGAGATATTTTCTTGGGTTCGGGGGGTAGATTATGAAAAGGTAAGGTGCAATAACCCTTTTCATCCATGGTTATCCATGGGCTCTTAGTTACTTGTTTAGATCACTTGCTTTTGCCTTTCAATTGTTTGAAATGGTGCTTTGTGTGTGGTTTTGAAAATGTTTTGAAAAGAGGCATTTTGTCTAGGAAACCTTTGTAATGATTCTTGTTTGAATGTATACAAAGGTGTATTGTCTTTTGAAAAATGTTTCAATGTTTGAAAGTTTAAAAGTTTATTTTGGGAAATGTTTTGAAATTGTGTTGTGAGGTGTGTTTGAAAAATAACAAGGATGTTTGCAAGTGTTGATCAAGTAACTAAGAGTTGTCTACCCTATATACTCGAAAGTCTTTCCTACACATTTTTAACCCTTTTACATTGTTGTTTTACCATTGCATTTGGTAAACAACCTTGTATTTGGATGTTAAACGGGACAGGAGCGGGTCATCGTATTGACCATGATAGCAATAGTGCTAAGTATCTTTAGCAATTTTTTGAGGGACTAGATCATTTTGTATAGGCAACCAAGATAGCGTCATCGAGGGACTATGATCTTTTTGTTTTGTTTTTGTTTTGCCAAGATACTCAACATGCATACCATGGCCATTTTAACGGCAACAAGTGGATGAAACCCTAAGGGTGTTTGTGTGAGATGTGTTGTCATTTTCATGCATTTATGTCTTGTATTAGGTATAGCTATTTGTTTTGATTTTGGATTTTTGCATACAAACCCTAATCTCTATCATGGCATATTTGAAAGCATAAATGCGTAAAAGTAATCTAAGCTATTACAACATTGATATGGGGAGGGGGATACAATTTTGGATAGGTGATTATTTTGCAAGAAATTAAAACCCTAGGCTATTACAACCACATTCAATTTCTTGCTTCAAAAGATAAATAAACAATATTTAAATAAGCAATAAAATATAAATAAGCAAAATATTATGAATATGCAAAAAATGTTTTTATTTATTTTTATGTGTGTAAAAATAAAATATTTAATGTATTAAAAAATAAGAAAATAGAAAGTTATTTTTGTTAAGGGTAAAACCCTAATTTTTGGTTTAAGAATATGTATGTATATTATAATATTTATTTATTTATGTACAATAAAATAAATAAAAAATATATATTCAAGTGTAAAAAAATAAATAAAATATATTAGAAAAAATATTATTTTTAATAAGGGTGGAAACCCTAGTTTTTGTTTTAAGATAATATATATTATATTATTTATTTTATGTACAAGAAAATAAATATAAATATATACAAAGATGTTAAGAAATAAATTTTGTGAAAAAATGTTATTGTATATGTATAAATAATAAAAATAAAAATAAATAATATTTCCATAATATTTATAAGTTTTTATTAAAGAAAATAAAGGTATATACTATTTAATAATTATTTTTATGTCTAAAAAAATAATAAAAAATAATAAAATAAAATGTAAAAATTTATGAAAATGTTTTTGATATTTTTTATGTTTAGAAAATATAAAATAAAATCAGAAATGAAAAATAAATACAAAAATACAAAAATATAATGAAATGGGCCAGGGGGTGTAAATAGAAAGTCAGTGTGCAAATAGCAAGGAAATGACAAGGCCCAGCCCAGATCAGCTTCATCTTCAACCTTTTAATCACAAAAACGCGCGCCTGTGTACAAAATCTGGAAATCCTGCATACGTGCTCTAAAGCAAAAACTCACAACATGAAAGTTATAACATTTTTCAAGACGATTCCAACCATATAAAGAACTTAATCTAACTCTCAAAGACCAGAGAGAATTTCTCTGGCCCTAATTTTTAACCTAACTTTTTCAGGAAGTAAATCAATCAAATTCTCTCAGCACACTTAACTTAAATGAAATCTATGCATATGTACAACTTAAGGGCTATGAGTACTACATTTTTTATTCACAAACCTAAGCCTAATGATTCCTAAATAGAGAGATAGGAAGTTGGAAAAAACCTGCTTCAGTTGAACACGAGTATGGCAATGTAGAAACTTTCAGTGAGGCCTGAGGTTCTTTTGAGCTTGCCTGAACTTCCTCTGACCTTTCCCAATGCTTTGTTTGCCTTGAGCTTGCTTGAATAAGCCTGTAGAAGTCAACCTGCACAAGCTGAAATCAAAAATGGTGAAGCTTGAAAATGGAGTTACAGTCAATGGCCAATGGTTGGGATAGTTCAGATAGGTTGTATGGAGTGTGTTGGAAGTGGTTTGGGGAAAAACGCACGAGTGGTTTTTGTTTTGGAACTCAAAGTGCAAAAGATGCCCTGTTTTGCAAGAAGAATGTATTTTGGTGTTTTAGGAGGCTTGAGGAATGGATAGCTTGTGTTTTTGGCTCAAGGCAATGTGCAAAACTTGTTTCAAATGCTTACAAGAGTTGGTTATAACAGATACTCAAGTTCTCTCACTTTTGCAAGCTTTCTTGTTTTTGAAGCAAAAGGTGAGAAGTGACAAAGGGCGGGCCTGTACATGCTAGCTCTAATCCTGCATACATTTGGTGAGCTTGTCCCCAAGTTTGTGGATTTTGTTTGATGTCCAAGATTTGGTTCAAGGCTCAAGGGATGCAATTTGACATAAAGCAAGTTTTGACAAAAATAGCAATGTTGCCTTTTTGCTATTTTTGGATTAATCCCTTGTGCAAACCTCTAATGATCAGAACAAATATTCAATCCATTGAGTTTGCATTTAATTCTTGATTGTGGAAGGGTTTAGATACCTGTAAACAAGTATAAACAATGCTGGATGGAAATTGCAACTTGTAGCAACATAAAAAATGCCATGGATGAAAGTGACTTTTTGCCAAATTCAAACCATCGATTCTCCCTAACCATAAATGATTTTGGAGAGTTATTGGACATTTTGGAAAGCTTGTAACATTCTATACAATCCATCTTTGAAATTCATTTTGATATTCCAAGTGGAACCATGTGAAAAATGGCCATGAAGATAGGTCAAAATCCTGCCTAAACTAGGGCAAAATTTCACTAAGTTAAAAGTTTCATGTGCCCTTGTTCCAAAAATCATAAATTGAGATCCAAGCTTCTTTTGGGAAAACTTTTTGAAAAATTTTGTAGATTTTGTGGAGGAATACAACTTTCATGTTGGAATTTTTGTTTGAATCCAATTGCATCATGGTGAAAATGTTGGGCAAAGTTGGAAAAAAATAAGGAAATTTCATAACTTAGAAAAATTCTAAGTTATGAAATTTTTAAATCTTAAACCCTAATTTGGAAAATTAGGTTTCTTGATGAACAAGTTTCATGTTTTGATTCATCTTGATGAAAAATGACCCTTGGCACTTGATTTTGACTAAAAAGTCAAAGATTGACTTTTCAGTGTACAGTCAATTTTTGATCAGTTGATTGGAAAATTCATCTGTCAATCCAATGCATTTGAGATCTTTTGAACCTTGTGATTAGGTCAAGATGATGCCATTGAGTCCTTGAATCCATACTTTAACCCAATTTGCCATTGTCTAGGTGAAAAATCAGAAATTGCCCTTATACAGTCAAAACCCTAAAAATGACCATTTTGCCCTTTTGATGATTTGATCAAATTTCTTGAGGACTTATGGTCCAAACATGATCAAATGGTTCATATGAGCCTATAATGTTGATGTGGATCAAAAATTACGAGGTTTGACTGTAAATTGACCACAGTTGACTTTTCCCCCAATATAACTGATTTCTGGGTCAACTGTCCAATTGACTGGGCAAAAATTTGATTCAAAGCTTGAAACTTGGTAGGGGCAAACTTATAAGTCCAACATGAAGTATGAAAGTCATACTGAACGCTGGAAGTTCAAAAATCCTTGTGCAAACTGAAACCCTAATTTCAGGTCATCAATGCAAGGAGATGTCTTGAGCAGAGTAAACCTTAATCCTGTCTGGAGTCCAAAGAGTTTTGTGAGGGGAAATCTTGATAAAATGAGAGGGCAAATTTTGGGGTACAACAGCTGCCCCTGTTCAATCTTCTTGAACCTGAAGAGTTAGATTAGCGAGATTGCCTTTCGTGACTCGAAGGTAAAAGATGATTGGACACTAGAGTGCCCGTAAATTTGCACTCGTCAAAATGTGGTTGAGGGAATGGGCTTAAAGATGCCATTTGGAGATGTGATAGAATCTTATTGGAGATGGGCTTAAAGATGCCATCCTAGAATGTTTGTTGAATTGTATGTTGTAAGTCAGAAAATATGAGTGTCAGAATGGTATCCGTGTCTGGAACGTATCTGAACTCAATCTGGAGATTGAATTTGTACGAGCAAGGGTATATCTACTGTATCTGGAGTTTATTCAAGCTTGTAATTGGATCTGAAAGAGCAAGGGTATAGCTACCGTATCTGGAGCGTATTCAAGCTTGGGAACATCAGCATGAGGGATCAGCATGGCTACCGTGTTTGGAGCGTATCTGGACTGTATCTGAATCTGTAAGAGCAAGGGTATAGCTGCCGTGGAGAGCGTATCCAAGCTAGGGAACATCAGCATGAGTGATCGGCATGGATACCGTGTTTGGAGCATATCTGGAATGTATCTGAATCTGTAAGAGCAATGGTATAGCTGCCGTGGCGAGCGTATCCAAGCTAGGGAACATCAGCATGAGTGATTAGAATGGCTACCGTGTTTGGAGCGTATCTGGACTGTATCTGAATTTGTAAGAGCAAGGGTATAGCTGCTGTGGCGAGCGTATCCAAGCTAGGGAACATCAACATGAGTGATCAGCATGACTACCGTGTTTGGAGCGTATCTGGACTGTATCTGAATCCTTTGAATATTGGTTAAAGATAGCTTTTAATCTCATCCTGAAAAGGGTAAAATGTTAGCTGAAACACAAAGTTATGTTGCATGACATGTATGATGCAATAAAATGTGTTTTATCAATGTTTATGATATATGAATGTAATGTATGCGCATGTAAGCTGATTAGCTGTCTTGCTGAGGAAAGTAAATCCTTGATAGCTGGAGATAATAAAAATCCTTGACTACTGTCGGGGAAAATAAATCCTGGACCGATGCTGGGGATTCCAAAATCTTTGATTGGTGAGCATGAGAAGTCCTTGGACCACTATTGGGGATAGGAAATCCTTGGCGACTAGCGGGGATTAACAAAAACTTTTGACAGCTTCTGTGGGATGTGGGAATCCATTAAGTCTGCTTGAGAAACCTGCTTGGGGAATCTGGAGATCTTTGATGACTGTAACTGGGGAGTACATCAATGGGAATCCTTGCTCGGCCGGGGAATAGGGAAACTCTGAAGACCTCTACTGGGGATCAGACAAAAGAAAACCTTGATCTGCTGGAGAATAAGGAAAACTCTGATGGCTTCTGCGGGGAACTGAGAATGAGGAATCTTCATTCTTCTGGGGAAATTGAAACCTTGGGGGTTTCACTGGAGAAGTGAGAACGAGAATCTTCGATCTGTAGGGGATTAAAAATTCTGACAAACTCGTGCTGGGGAGTCATGGATACTCAGGTAACTTCACCGGGGACTTCAGACTGAAAATCTTCCATCTGCTAGGGAAAATAAATCCCCGGGGACTTCTAATTTGGGAGTTAATAATGAGAATCTTCAATCTGTTGGGGATCAAACTCTGTGGGGAATAGTTATACTGCTGGAGAGTAGCTATTCTTCCAGGGAGATCAGGACTCTGGGGGAAAAGGCTTATTCTTGTTCGGAAAAAGTTCAGGAGTTTGGGTTGTATGCCAATCTACTGGGGATTTATTCGGAGGTTGAGGATAAGAGTTTAACTGTTATCTGGTTGTTTCTAAGACAACTTGCTGGGGAATCTGGAGAAACTGGATGGTTTCTGTTGTGGATTGGTATTTGGAATTTTGACTTCGCTGGGGAAGAAAGTTTCATCTTTGCTGGTGACGTATGACCCAAAGTTTTTGCTCAGCTGAGGATTGAGGATTTGAAAGCTTTACTCTGGTGGGGATTACGATTTTGAAATATGACTCCGTCGGGGATATGTTTTTCAAGGTTTTAGCTTTGCGGGGGATCTAGATGATGTACTGCAGGGGATTTCTCTTGGAATAGCCTAAATACGTTTTCCTATTCTTTCAACCCATCAGTAATTATTCTTTCACATTTCGTTTATTTGTAAACAGTGATTATATTCAAATGCATATGCTAGTAGTTTTCAAATAAAACATAAGTGTAAAGAAAAAGAAAAGGCAAGTAGTTTTCTGCACTTTGAAGTATCTTTGTATTAACTTTGTGTAAGTATTTTGTACAAAGGAGACAAACATCCTAGTAATAGAATGTTGTCATAAAAATTGAGAAATATTTATACAAAGAAAGATGGTTGTGTGTAAAATTCCATGGGGTTCCCATTCTGATATAGCCTTCGTAACTCTGCATAGCTTGTCCATTCGTTGCTTCGTCCGACGATGAATGAATTGATCAAAAACCTGGAGCTTGTCTGTGAAGAGATTGTCCATAAAGTGATCCGACGAGACATAGTCATACGCTTTAATTCCCTAACTTTTTCCTAGACCGCCCTTTTGAGTTTTCAGTCCACCGGGAAACCCTTTTTTGCCCAAGTCGCCCTTTCGAGTTTTCAACTTACCGGGTGTACGGATTTTTTTTATTTTATCCCTAATTTTTGCCTGAACCGTCCTTTCGGGTTTTTGATTCATCGGGATGCCCATTTTTTCCCAAGTCGCCCTTTCGGGTTTTCAACTTGTCGGGTCGTTTATGCATAGTATCTTTTGACTATATCGGTGTTCACAGGGTGCGGCAGGTCGTCGCCGTCCATGGTGGTCAGGATCATTGCCCCATCAGAAAAGATGTTTTTGATCACAAATGGTCCTTCAAAGATAGGAGTCCATTTTCCCCTGGGATCACTTTGCGGCAAGATGATCCGCTTGATTACAAGATCCCCGACTTGATATACTTGTTTTCTGACCTTCTTGTTGAAAGCTTTGATCATTCGTTTTTGATACGCCTGACCATGGCAAACAGCAGTAAGTCGCTTCTCGTCAATCAAGTTAAGTTGATCAAGCCGGGTCTGAATCCAATCGTCTTCACTCAAACCAGCATCTTTCATGATTCTCAAGAAGGGAATCTGAACCTCGATAGGTAAAACAACTTCCATATTGTATACCAAAGAATATGGTGTTGCCCCAGTTGATGTGCGTGCCGTGGTACGGTATCCGTGCAGAGCAAACGGTAACATCTCATGCCAATCCTTGTAGGTGACTGTCATCTTTTGAATGATCTTCTTGATATTTTTGTTCTCAGCTTCGACAACACCGTTCATCTTTGGCCGATAGGGAGATGAATTGTGATGTTGAATCTTGAACTGCTCGCATAGAGCGGTGATTATAGTATTGTTTAAATTTGTACCATTGTCAGTGATAATCCTGTCGGGGATGCCACACCGGCAAATGAGGTTCTATTTGATGAAGCGGGCAAAAACATTCTTTGTTACGGAGGCGAAGGAAGTTGCTTCGACCCACTTGGTAAAGTAATTAATGGCCACCAGGATGAAATGGTGTCCATTGGATGCTGTAGGATTGATCTCTCCAATCATGTCGATTCCCCACATCGCGAATGGCCAAGGAGCTGTTAAGAGATTGAGAGGAACTGGAGGAATATGTACCTTGTCAGCATAGATTTAGCATTTGTGACAAGTACGAGAATGCTGATGACAATCAGCTTCCATGGTATACCAGTAATAGCCTGCCCGCAGAATCTTCTTAGCCATCGTGTGACCGCTTGAGTGGGTGCCGAAGGTGCCTTTATGTAGTTCAGCCATGATCTTCTCAGCTTCAACCTTGTCCACACAACGGAGCAGAATGCAATCATGATTGCGCTTGTATAAGATACCATTGCTCAAGAAGAACTTAGCTGAGAACCTCCTCAGAAGCTTTTTGTCGTTGACTGAAGCTCCTTCGGGGTATTCTTGTGCTTCTAGATACCTTTTGACGTCATGAAACCATGGTCGGTCCATTACTTCTTCGGTATTAATCTCGTGACAATGTGCAGGTTCATCCATTATTTCAATGGTGATTTGAGGAGCCTCATTATCCCAATTCAGTTTAAACATGGAGGACATTGTTGCTAGAGCATCCGCTAGCTGATTCTCTTCTCGCGGGAAATGCTCGAAGGTGATCTGCTCGAAATGAGGTAGCAATGTCAGGATATGTTCTTTGTAAGGGATGAGGTTAGGATGTTTAGTATCCCACTCTCCTTTGATTTGACTGATAACCAAAGCTGAGTCCCCAAATACAATCAAAAATTTGATTCCCAAGTCAATAGCAGCCTTGAGACCAAAGATACAAGCTTCATACTCGGCCATGTTGTTGGTGCAGCTGAAGCAGAGTCTGGCAGTGAAAGGTGTATGGCAACCTTGTGGAGAGATAAGTACCGCGCCGATACCGTTTCCAAGTGAGTTGGAGGTACCATCAAAGTACAGAGTCCATTGGGATCCTTGTTCAGGTCCGTCATACGGTCTGTTCTCTTCAATGTTGCTCAAAGTCATGATATCCTCGTCGGGGAAGTCGAACCTCATTGATTGGTAATCTTCGACAGCTTGATGGGCCAGATGATCGGCTAGCACACTCCCCTTTATAGCTTTTTGGGTCGTGTATTGTATATCATACTCGATGAGGATCATTTGCCATCTAGCAATTCTTCCAGATAAAGCAGACTTCTCAAAGATGTACTTGATCGGATCCATCTTAGAGATCAGCAAAGTGGTATGCGTCAACATATACTGCCTTAGCCGGCGAGCAGCCCATACCAAAGTTCAGCAAGTTTTCTCGAGCAGTGAGTATCGGGTCTCACAGTCGGTAAACTTTTTGCTAAGGTAATAAATGGCACGCTCTTTTGGGCCAGACTCGTCATGTTGGCCCAATACGCACCCCATTGAATTCTCCAGGACAATCAGATACATGATTAACGGCCTTCCTTCGACGGATGGCATCAAGATAGGCAGTTTCAGCAAATACTCATTGATTCTATCGAAAGCAACTTGACAGTCATCATTCCATTTAACCACCTGATCTTACTTCAACAGCTTGAAGATTGGTTCACATGTAGATGTTAGGTGAGAGATGAACCTTGCAATGTAGTTTAGGTGTCCCAAGAATTCTCTGACCTCCTTCTCAGTGCAAGGGGCAGACATTTCTTGTATAGCTTTGACTTTGGCAGGATCAACCTCGATGCCTTTGTTACTGACGATGAATCCCAAAAGTTTACCGGACCTGACTCCAAAAGTGCACTTGTTAGGGTTCAGTCTGAGCTTGTACTCTTTCAACCTGACAAACAACTTTTGCAGATGGTCGAGGTGTTCTTCTTTTGTTTGTGAACAGGCTATCATGTCGTCTACGTAGACTTCAATCTCATGATGTATCATGTCATGACACAAAGCTACCATGGCGCGCTGATAGGTTGCCCCGACATTCTTCAGTCCGAATGGCATCACTTTATAGCAGAAGGTACCCCACTGCGTAACAAAAGTAGTCTTCTCCATATCTTCAGGGGCCATTTTGATCTGGTTGTACCCTGAAAATCCATCCATGAAAGAAAATAGCTTATGTTGAGCTGTACTGTCAACCAAGATGTCAATGTGCGGTAGTGGAAAGTCATCTTTAGGGCTAGCCCTGTTTAAGTCTCTATAATCCATGCACATTCTGACTTTTCCGTCCTTCTTCGGCATAGGAACAATGTTAGCAACCCATTGTGGATAGGAAGTAACAACAAGAAAGCCAGCATTGAACTGCTTCATCACTTAAGCTTTGATCTTTTCAGACATGTCGGGCCTCATGCGACAAACTTTCTGTTTGATTGGTGGACAGTCTTCTCTTTTAGGGAGACGGTGAACCATAATATCTGTATCTAGTCCCGGCATGTCTTTGTAGGACCAGGAAAAGATCTCAACATATTCATTCAACAGTTGAACTAAACGCTCCTTGACATTTGGCTCTAGGTTGGCACCCACTTTAACTTCTTTTCTGTCTTCCTCTATTCCCAAGTAGATAGTCTCTAACAACTCCTCATGAGGTAGAATAGCCCTTTCTTCCTGTTGCAACAATATAGCTAACTCTCCAGGCACTTCACAGTCTTCATCACCTTCGTATTCGGCATGATTGACTAGATCTTTAGAGTCACTGAAGGCCATAGCAGAATTGTTACCCATGGAATCCGGAGTGGATGGGTACCTACACTTTGTGAGTGTGGGTGTGTGTAAGGGATAGCCACCTTTAAACAAATAAAATGTAAAAAAGAAAGACAATGAACACAAAAGTTTATATATGAAAACGTCCATGATTCATTAAAATGGCATATGAAGATGAAAAACCAAACCCTTACAAATGGACCTATATGCCTCGGGTAAGGCATAAGGCAAAAAGTGTACGAATTGTTTAAAAATTATTACAGACTAACAGAAAATGTTCGAAACATAAATTACTGATTGATGAAAGTAATGGGAACGAAGTCTTTCGCCTCCCAATTGTTCAACCCTCCTTCAATAGTTGGAAAGATCCAATCTTCAAAATTGCTCTCCTCTTCATCATCCTCCAAAGCATGAACTCCATGATGAGTGATATTTACCGATGGCCCTCCAGCCCGGGAGCTACGCACATCCTTCTGACTAGCAGCAGTGAAACCCAAGCCGAACTTATCTGTTTTGTAAGGAAAATCTGGTAGTTGACCCCATACGATGCTTCCTCCTTCCTCAATCAACGCCTTCACATCTTTGAGGGATGACATACGAGACACTGGTTTGGTAATGATGGGCACAGAAGTCATTGTCTTGGCTACTGCAACTTCAGGAGAAACCTCTTCAAAGTGCTGAAAGGGGGTCTCGATGAATTCACCATCTAATTCAACATAGCAGAATGAATTCATATGGCTTATCATATACTCCTCCTCGCCACGAACTGTCACAATTTTCCCCTGGACAGGGTACTTAAGCTTCTGATGCAGAGTAGATGTAACAGCTCCAGCGTGATGAATCCAGGGCCTTCCTAACAAGCAAGAGTAGGAGGGATGGATGTCCATGACATAAAATGTGGAGTTGAAAATTTCCGTACCCACTTTAATCGGGATGTCCACCTCCCCATGGACCATCCATTTAGAACCATCAAAGGCTCTGACAATGATGTTGCTGGGCTTCAAAGTTAGACCTTCACAATATAGCCTATCTAATGCCTTCTTTGGTAGGACGTTCAGCAATGAACCAGTGTCCACCAGAACATGTGCAAGAGTAGTCCCTTTGCATTCCACCGAGACATGCAGCGCGTCATTATGCTTTCTTCCCTTAGATGTTAAATCGGCATCGGAGAAACCAAGACCGTTGTCGGCTGTTAGGCTGGCTACACACTCCTGGAACTGGTCCGCGGAGGTTTCCTGAGGCACATGGGCCGTCTTCAAGAATTTGATCAAAGCTTTGGCATGAGCTTCTGAACAAAGGAGCAAGGCCAACATAGAGATTTTTGAGGGGGTTTTCCCCAGTTGCTCCATAACATTATAATCACTCTTCTTGATTATTTTAAAAATCTCTTCCATTTCTTTCTGAGTGGTTTCAGGGATGATCAACGGCTGAGCCTTCGTCATGACAGGATCTTCTTGGATCCCTTTACCTTTATCAGCAGCAACAGCAGAGGGTACAACTACGGGAGTAACAATTTCTTCAATCACTGGATTTTGCACAGAGATGTTGACCGGCACAGGAGTAACCTTAGGAGCATTTGAGGGTCCAAAGATTGCCCTTGGTGGTGCAATCTCTGAAGAGAAAATTCTTCCACTGCGGGTGATCTTACTCGTCCCAGCAATATTTCCTACATCAGGAGTCTCTTTATCGGAACCTTCTTCAACTGATTCAATCTACTTAACACTATGGTAGAAGATCTCTCCTCCATAATTCCATGGTATTGTCTTGTTGAACTTGTATGGGAAAGGCCCCGGCATAGTTATCTTCAGAGGTACAAACTTTGGATCGGGTGTAATCTTAACAGGTATTTTGGAGACCTTGGAAAGACTGGCGGAAATGGTAATTATAGCAACATCATTGATAGGAGTAACAGAGGTAACATGAGTTTTCTCAAAAAGGATCTCCTGATTATCCATTAGGCGCTGGATGCCTAACTTCAACAACGGACAGTCGGTTGGTAAGGAGGAACAAAGGCAACAATCTTCTTCACAGCCTGGGAAAATCCCAGCCTTTAGCAAATTCAACTTGATTATTGGTAGCGGAGTCATCAAATCATCAACAGTAGCAACAAAAAGGTCTTCTTCAATAGCATGGACATTGTGACCATGTTTTGGCATTGGAGAAGATATCACATTAGGTTTTTCAGGGGCGTCGAATTCAACTTCTTTAGCATCTTTTAAATCCTGAATCTTATTTTTGAGGGCCCAACAATTGTTGGTGTCGTGCCCTATAATGTCTGAATGATAAGCACACTTGGCATTTTCATGGTAGAAACGAGAAGTTGTATTCGGATTTTGCGGGGCCTCTTTCATAATAACAAGGTTTAACTTCAAAAGATGAGGGAGAACCTGAGCAGGTGTCATGTTGATCCGGGTGTATTGCCGTGCAGGCCTTTCCACCCTTGCTTGTTTGGTTCTGGGTTGATTGTTTCTAGGTTGATCAGCTGCAGATTTCTGAATCATTACGGCCCCCACCGCTGGCCGGCGCTCAACTCTTCCTTGACTTTTCTGAGAGTAAACAGCTGATACCTCTTTCTTTGCTGGAAAGGTCTTTTTGATGGTAGCGGAAGTAGATGCATCCTTTTTAATTTTCCCGCTCTTGATTCCTGCTTCAACTCTCTCACCGGTCAGAATTAGCTCGGTGAACCCCGCAGACAAACTTCCTATCAGGTGATTGAAAAATGGACCTGACAGTGTACCCAAGAAAGTATCAACAAGTTCCCTCTCAGACAAAGGTGGTTGTACCCTTCCAACCAAGTCTCTCCATTTCTGGGCATACTCTTTGAAACCTTCATTTGATACCATGCCCATACTCTGTAATTGAGTACGGGTTGGTGCTAAATCCGCATTATATTGATATTGCCTGTAGAAGGCAGCAGCCAAATCCTCCCAGTTGTGCACATCAGATCTCTCTAACTGGTAAAACCAGTCCAACTGTGTCCCCGAAAGACTATCTTGGAAGAAATGGACCCACAGATCCTTATCAGAAGAACGCGGTTGGATTTTTCTGACGTAAGATCGCAGATGCATCTTTGGACAAGGAAACCATCATATTTAGCAAATGTAGGCACCTTGAATTTAGGGGGAATGGCAATCCCAGAAACCAGCCCTAGATCTTCAAAGTCCAGTCCAAGAAGCCTCTGCACCTCCATGGAAGCCAGACGCTCTTCCAGATTCTTGTACTTGTCATCTGCAGGTGGGTACTGTTGCTCAGAATAATCTTCATCCTCTTCTTCTTCTTCTTCCTCAGACTCATGTTATACTGCAGCTCCCTTTCCTGCCCCTTCTTCAGAAGATGAGGGAAAATCAAGGACCGTTCTAGTTTGGCCTTCAAATCTTCTACCCAAAGTGGCCACACCAACTCTTTTCTTTTTCCTTTTCTACTTTTCTTTTTCCTTTTCCAGCAGTGCTTTAAGATCCTCCTGACCCTTTGCCAAGGTCATGAGTAGTTCTTTGAACTGCGAATTCCGCGCTTGTAGATCTTTGACCGTCTGCTCTATATCCATCTGGCTGAAATAAACAGCAGAGAGATAAGGATGCCTGGTGTGAAGACCTGCTTATGCATATGATGAATGAGATGTATTCATGTAATGCATTCAAGGATTCAGAAATTCAAATTTGTTGCAAACAAAAAGAACACACGTCATATTAATAAGAAGAATTTGTTAGTACATAAATGCCCCATGGGCAAAATAATACAAAATTCTAATGTAAACAGACATTGCGCATCCTCTTTGATGCTATGTGGGTGTTGAGATTCTGCTCTTCGTGAAGTTGACGAGTAAGTTCCAAAACCTTCTTCTCACTGACGTAGAATTGGGCTTCAAAAGTATCACGTTCTCCCTTGAGCTGTATCCAACTCCTTTGCAAATCTTCCAATGATGTTGGCATGCCAGGATGTAGGAGGGTGTATGGAACCTCTCCTTCCGTAACAGGCTCTTTGATCATAGGCAGAATGTAGGGGTAAGGCATCATAAGACTCTGGGCGCGGGTTCGTACCCACTTGAGGTAAGGCTCAAGGGGGATGGAATTCTTGTGTCCCAGTGTCTTACTGTCCACTTTGTTGGGCATTCTTCAAGCTCGGATAAACCTTTGTCGAAGTCCTTGAGCATCGTTGTCGAAGTTAAAAACCAAGTCTGGAATCAGTATGTCATGAGGTCTATCACTTCGGGCATACCCAAATTGTCTCAGAGCCAATCAGGGGTTATAGGTAATGCCTCCCCTAATGCCAAGTAATGGTACATTAGGGAATTCCCCACAACGATCATTGATGATGACATTTTCTCTAGACCGAGAACACCAATGAACATTAGAATGTGTAAGAGTCACCAATCGTTGTGACCACCTCAAACCTTGCTCATTTTTCAAGACTGATTGGGGAAGGTGAGAAATAAACCACCTTGCCAGAAGAGGAGTACAACACATGAGAACACCCCTTTTCCTCATTGTTCGTGTGTGAAATGAGTGGAGGATATCCCCAAGCAATGTAGGCACAGGATTCCGAGATATGAAAATCTTGAAAACATTCACATTTATAAGCTGGTCAGGGTTTGGTAACAAGATCAACCCATAGATGAGAAGTGCTACAATCTCCTCAGAAGCTTGCAAGTCTAGAGAATTCCAGCAGTCTTGTGCCTTCTCAAACAAAAACTTTTCCAAGAAACCCTTGACACCACTTCTGGTTTCCCAGTGACCTTTGATATCAGATGGTTGCAAGTGTAAGGCTTGAGCAACATCTTCAGGCTTTGGTTCTCTTTCCGTACCGTTGTAGGGTAGTTGATGGAGAATATGAATCCTCAAGAGTTGAGAAAATTCCTCCAAAGTAGGCACTAGTTGGTAATCAGGAAATGTAAAGCAATGGTGTAGGGGGTCAAAGAACTGGAAGAGAACTTTCACCATGTCTTTTTCAATGTTGGAGTTGAACAAGATGAGAAGTCTACCATGTCTTTCAATGAAGGGAGAATTCTCTGGAATCTTGGAAGTAAGCTCCTTGAGTTGAGGAGGGATTCTCACAAGGTTGACTTGGATTTTTTTTCTTCGGAGTGATTCCATGACCTACAAAACAAGAACAAAGATGAAGATCCAAACCCTTGAAATGGTTAGTGGATGTAAATGATGATTTATGATGCTCATGATGTTTATGCACAAGTATATGTACAAGCAAATCACACAAGATCCTAGTTTCAGGCTTGCATGGGGTTTCATAGGTAAGTACCCTCTTGAAGTTAGTTGGCTCAACCTATCCTTAGAAATAGTAATCGGGTTCTAAAGAGCTCAATATCACTGGATTATTTTCTGTGTTCATTGTTTCAGTTTAGCCACTTAAATGGCGACCGAAATATTCCAAGAAAATAACCCTCAATGAGTGTAGTATCGAGTATCTACCAACTTCGGAATGCACCAAAGCCAATCATCTCACTACCCCTAATAAGGCCAAGATGGTCAAGTAAAGGTTCTAAGAGTCCATTAGTGCTTCATGACATCACTCAGCGGCCCCGTATTCTCTTTGATTAACTCAAAGGCTACCGGTACCCACAAATTTGTCGCACTAATATAGCTATTGCTTCAACCATGTCGGTATACCCCGCACAGTTTCCACAATGTATTGCTATTTACCTATGAATGTTTCCCAAATCCGGGTAGAGGATTTCAAACCCAAACAATAGAACCAAGTGTAAAGCAATCAAAGCAAACAAGGTAAGCATGTAAAGGTGATCTAAACCCTAAGGTAACCCCACTTTTATTAAATTCCCCAGCAGAGTCGCCAGTTCTGTGATGCGGTGGGAGAACTGACTTGAGGTTTTGCGTTTTTCGTTCGTAAATGTTTCGGTTTAGCAAGAGTCGCCACTGACTTTTTATTTTATCTAAAGGAAAGGTCAAAAAGCACAAGAAAGACCTTTGAGATGTTTTCTTGGGTTCGGGGGTAGATTATGAAAAGGGAAGGTGCAAGCACCCTTTTCATCCATGGTTATCCATGGGCTCTTAGTTACTTGTTTAGATCACTTGCTTTTACTTTTCAATTGTTTGAAATGGTGCTTTGTGTGTGGTTTTGAAAAGAGGCCTTTTGTCTAGGCAACCATTATAATTATTCTTGTTTGAATGTATACAAAGGTGTATTGTCTTTTGAAAAATGTTTCAATGTTTGAAAGTTTAAAAGTTTGTTTTGAGAAATGTTTTGAAATTGTGTTGTGAGGTGTGTTTGAAAAATAGCAAGGATGTTTGCAAGTTTTGATCAAGTAACTAAGAGTTGTCTACCCTATCTACTCAAAAGTCTTTCCTACACATTTTTAACCCTTTTACATTATTGTTTTACCATTGCATTTGGTAAACAACCTTGTATTTGGATGTTAAACGGGACAGGCGCGGGTCATCGTATTGACCATGATAGAAATAGTGCTAAGTATCTTTATCAATTTTTTGAGGGACTAGATCATTTTGTATAGGCAACCAAGATAGCTTCATCGAGGGACTATGATCTTTTTGTTTTGTTTTTGTTTTTCCAAGATACTCAACATGCATACCATGGCCATTTTAAAGGCAACAAGTGGATGAAACCCTAAGGGTGTTTGTGTGAGATGTGTTGTCATTTTCATGCATTTATGTCTTGTATTAGGTCTAGCTTTTTGTTTTGATTTTGGATTTTTGCATACAAACCCTAATCTTTATCATGGCATATTTGAAAGCATAAATGCGTAAAAGTAATCTAAGCTATTACAACATTGATATGGGGACGAGGATACAATTTTGGATAGGGGATTTTTTTGCAAGAAATTAAAACCCTAGGCTATTACAACCACATTGAATTTCTTGCTTCAAAAGATAAATAAACAATATTTAAATAAGAAATAAAATATAAATATGCAAAATATTATGAATATGCAAAAAAATGTTTTTATTTATTTTTATGTGTGTAAAAATAAAATATTTAATGTATTAAAAAAATAAGAAAATAGAAAGTTATTTTTGTTAAGGGTAAAACCCTAATTTTTGGTTTAAGAATATGTATGTATATTATAATATTTATTTATTTATGTACAATAAAAAAAAATATTCAAGTGTCAAAAAAAATATATATATATTAGAAAAAATATTATTTTTAATAAGGGTGGAAACCCTAGTTTTTGTATTAAGATAATATATATTATATTATTTATTTTATGTACAAGAAAATAAATATAAATATATACAAAGATGTTAAGAAATAAATTTTGTGAAAAAATGTTATTTTATATGTATAAATAATAAAAATAAAAATAAAAAATATTTCTATAATATTTATAAGTTTTTATTAAAGAAAATAAAGGTATATACTATTTAATAATTATTTTTATGTCTAAAAAAATAATAAAAAATAATAAAATAAAATGTAAAAATTTATGAAAATGTTTTTGATATTTTTTATGTTTAGAAAATATAAAAAAAAATCAGAAATGAAAAATAAATAGAAAAATACAAAAATATAATGAAATGGGCCAGAGGGTGTAAATAGCAAGTCAGTGGTGCAAATAGCAAGGAAATGACAAGGCCCAGCCCAGATCAACTTCATCTTCAACCTTTGAATCACAAAAACGCGCGCCTGTGTACAAAATCTGGAAATCCTGCATACGTGCTCTAAAGCAAAAACTCACAACATGAAAGTTATAGCATTTTTCAAGACGATTCCGACCATATAAAGAACTTAGTCTAACTCTCAAAGACCAGAGAGAATTTCTCTGGCCCTAATTTTTAACCTAACTTTTTCAGGAAGTTCATCAATCAAATTCTCTCAGCACACTTAACTTAAACGAAATCTATGCATATGTACAGCTTAAGGGCTATGAGTACTACATTTTTTATTCACAAACCTAAGCCTAATGATTCCTAAATAGAGAGATAGGAAGTTGGAAAAAACTGCTTCAGTTGAACACGAGTATGGCAATGTAGAAACTTTCAGTGAGGCCTGAGGTTCTTTTGAGCTTGCCTGAACTTCCTCTGACCTTTCCCAATGCTTTGTTTGCCTTGAGCTTGCTTGAATAAGCCTGTAGAAGTCAACCTGCACAAGCTGAAATCAAAAATGGTGAAGCTTTAAAATGGAGTTACAGTCAATGGCCAATGGTTGGGATAATTCAGATAGGTTGTATGGAGTGTGTTGGAAGTGGTTTGGGGCAAAACGCACGAGTGGTTTTTGTTTTGGAACTCAAAGTGCAGAAGATGCCCTGTTTTGCAAGAAGAATGTATTTTGGTGTTTTAGGAGGCTTGAGGAATGGATAGCTTGTGTTTTTGGCTCAAGGCAATGTGCAAAACTTGTTTCAAATGCTTACAAGAGTTGGTTATAACAGATACTCAAGTTCTCTCACTTTTGCAAGCTTTCTTATTTTTGAAGCAAAAGGTGAGAAGTGACAAAGGGCAGGCCTGTACATGCTAGCTCTAATCCTGCATACATTTGGTGAGCTTGGCCCCAAGTTTGTAGATTTTGTTTGATGTCCAATATTTGGTTCAAGGCTCAAGGGATGCAATTTGACATAAAGCAAGTTTTGACAAAAATGGCAATGTTGCCTTTTTGCTATTTTTGGATTAATCGCTTGTGCAAACCTCTAATGATAAGAACAAAGCTTCAATCCATTGATTTTGCATTTAATTATTGATTGTGGAAGGGTTTAGATACCTGTAAAGAAGTATAAACAATGTTGGATGGAAATTGCAACTTGTAGCAACATAAAAAATGTCATGGATCAAAGTGACTTTTTGCCAAATTCAAACCATCGATTCTCCCTGACCATAAATGATTTTGGAGAGTTCTTGGACATTTTGGAAAGCTTGTAACATGCTCTAAAATCCATCTTTGAAATTCATTTTTATATTCCAAGTGGAACCATGTTAAAAATGGCCATGAAGATAGGTTAAAATCCTGCCTAAACTAGGGCAAAATTTCACTAAGTTAAAAGTTTCACGTGCCCTTGTTCCAAAAATCATAACTTGAGATACAAGCTTCTTTTGGGAAAACTTTGTGAATCAAAGTTGTAGATTTTGTGGACGAATACAACTTTCATGTTGGAAGTTTTGTTTGAATCCAATTGAATCATGGTGAAAATGTTAGGCAAAGTTGGAAAAAAATAAGGAAATTTCATAACTTAGAAAAATTCTAAGTTATGAAATTTTTCAATCTTAAACCCTAATTTGAAAAATTAGGTTTCTTGATGAACAAGTTTCATGTTTTGATTCAAATTGATGAAAAATGACCCTTGGCACTTGATTTTGACCAAAAAGTCAAAGTTTGACTTTTCAGTGTATAGTCAATTTTTGATCAGTTGACTGGAAAATTCATCTGCCAATCCAATGCATTTGAGATCTTTTGAACCTTGTGATTAGGTTAAGATTATGCCATTGAGTCCTTGAATCCATACTTTAACCCAATTTTCCATTGGCTAGGTGAAAAATCAGAAATTGCCCTTATACAGTCAAAACCCTAAAAATGACCATTTTGCCCTTTTGATGATTTGATCAAATTTCTTGAGGAGTTATCGTCCAAACTTGATCAAATGGTTCATATGAGCCTATAATGTTGATTTGGATAAAAAATTATGAGGTTTGACTATAAATTGACCACAATTGACTTTTCCCCCAATACAGCTGATTTTTAGGTCAACTGTCTAATTGACTGGGCAAAAATTTGATTCAAAGCTTGAAACTTGGTAGGGGAAAACTTATAAGTCCAACATGAAGTATGAAAGTCATATTGAGCACTGGAAGTTCAAAAATCCTTGTGCAAACTCAAACCCTAATTTCAGGTCATCAATGCAAGGAGATGTCTTGAGCAGAGTAAACCCTAATCCTGTCTGGAGTCCAAAGAGTCTTGTGAGGGGAAATATTGATAAAATGAGAGGGCAAATTTTGGGGTACAACAGTACCAAACTGAACCCTAATTTTTATAAAACTTCAAATCCAAAATTCTCATCACTCAGGCAAGATAAGTGAAATGTAAGCACATGGTTAGCTTCAGGGCAATAATAACTACATTTTTTATTCAGAAAGTAAACATTAATGATGATTGTACAAAAAGTTCAAAGTTTAGAAAACATACCTCAAAAGTGAGAATCAAGTTTTAAGTTTGATCACTCCTGGAGATGTTCTGATGATCTGGATAGTTTCATTGAACCCACAGGAAGTTATTGCAATGCTTACTTTGGATTGAGAGTGCCTAGATTCTTCTGGAGAAGTCAAGTTGCAAAGTTGAGTTTTGAAAATGGTGGATGGTGATGGAGGGATTACATAAGTGGTTCAAGTGTTTGGATCACTTATATATGGTTTATAAATGATGTTTGAATGATTGAAATGGAAAACACACAAGTAGATTATGAGTTTGGTGTTCAAGGTCAAAAGCTGCCACAAAATGGAGTTTTAATGCAAATTTTGGTTTGAGGGAGTATGAGGGTGTTTTAAGGGCTACGAATTAGTGCCTTGTCTTGTAAATGACCTCTTTATTTATAGGCAATAGGTTTTACATATTGAAGTAACCAGAATCTTGAGATAACATGTTATGGTTTGGTTGAAAATGAGAAATCAAGTTGGATAGATTTTCATGGTTCCAAGGTTCAAGTACAAGCATAGTTTGAGTTTGTTGGGTGCAGAGAGGTTGCTTCTTCACTTTATAATGGAGTGTGATCAGAAGAAACAAGTGAGGAGCTAAATGCATTGAATTTCTGATTAAACCTTGCTTTACAAGAATGGAAATGGTAACTTTGTGCCAAAATTGGAAAATTAGTTTGGACAATGGCTCAAACACTTGGATAATGATTCAATAAGTTATGTAAACATTTAATTATGTAGTGATTTTCAAGTTAGAAGCCTATAAAGCAAGATTTATTCAGCATGGCTTGGAGATTTGATCTCATGTTCATCACAAAATGACCTATAATTCAAGAATAGATACCCAACTTCATCTCTTCGAATCTCTTAGCTCAAGAATGATAAAAACATTTTATTGGACATTTTGGAAAGCTTAAAACATTTTCTACAACCTTCATGTCTGACCACTTTGGCTAAATCAACTGGAACTTGGTGAAAAATTTCCAAGAAGTTGGGACAAAAATCTAACCAAACTTGTTGAAAATTTCACTAAGTGTTTTGATAAAAATGTCATGACTTCATGGGCTTATATCTCATAATCCAAGTTTTTTTTTGGAAATCAACCATCAAGGAAAAATTTTTAGAATTCATAAAGCTATACAACTTTCATGTTTAAAGTTTTCCTTGAATCATCTTGCATCTTAATGAAAAATGGTCATGAAGACTAGAATTTATCAAGGTCAAAACACTTAGAATTTTTTTAAGTATTGGAAATCTTGACTTTTTGTTTACTTTTATTGACTTTGTTGATTCTTGATGATCAAGCTTGATAATTTTGAATGTATTGATGGTTCTTGATCTTTGAAATTCAATGTTGACCAAAAAGTCAAAGTTTGACTTTTGTGTGACAGTTGACTTTTCATCAGTTGATCCAAATTTCAACTATCAATCCCTTGATCTTTAGAGATGATTTTAGCCATGAAATTAGGTCAAGATATTTTGTTTGAGTCATTGAGATCATGGTTCAAGCCATTAGGTCATGTGCTAGGTCAAAAGTTAATGATCAATCATTCTCAATCAAAACCCTAATTTTGACAACTTTGCCCCTTTGTTGATTTGAGTGCTTTCATTGAGGAAATATGATCAACCCTTGATTAAATTATGAATATAACATAAAAATGTTGATGTTGGCAGAAAATCTTGAAGTTTGATTGTATGTTGACCATAGTTGACTTTTTATCCAATATAATTGATTTTCAATCATCTCAGCAATTGACTGAGCAAATTTGTGATGCAAGACTTGAAACTTGGTATGAGTATTCTTGGAGACCTATGATGAACCATGAAATTAATTTGAGGCATTAAAATTCCAATTTTACTTGTGAAAACCAAAACCCTAGTTGTGGACCTAGTGCTTAGGAGGTGAGCTTGTCTGATCAACTCTTGAGTATCCTTGAGCATTTGAGAACTTTTATGAGAAATTTTTTGAAGAAAAGGGAGGGAAATTTTTTGGGTACAACACATATGTTGTGACGGGATTGAGGTATTCTTCTCTTCCTGATTTTCTTTAAGCTGTGGAATTTGGTTGTTTTGACAATCATTCAAGGATGGATCTCGTATCCTCGTTATTTTGATCATTCGGGCTACTAAGGCTTCTTACGCCTCAAGCCATATCATGTGATTCTTTGTTTCATAATTATTGTTCTTGAATCACATTTTCTCCCACTTTTTGGTTCTTGTGCTAGGGTGATACGGTGGGAGAACTGACTTGAAGGTTTTGCGTTTGTTCGCAAATGTTGCAGTTAGCAAGAGTCGCCACCTTTGAGATTATTTCTTGAGTTCGGGGGGTAGATTATGAAAAGGGAAGGTATTAGAACCCTTTTCATCCATGGTTTTCCATGGGCTCTTAGTTACTTGCTAGATCACTTGCTTTTGTTTTGAAAATGTGCTTTGTGTGGTTTTTGAAAGTATAAAGAGGCCATTTGTTTAGGCAAACTTTGTAATGATTCTCGTTCGTAAGAATGTATACAAAGTTGTTGATCTTTTGAAAAAATTTTAAAGTTTGTAAGATGTTTTGAAAGTGTAGGTGTTTATTTTGAAAATAGAAAAGATGTTTTGTTTTGAAAGTGAGCAAGTAACTAGGGGCATTCTACCTACTCAAAAGTATTTCATGTTCATTTCCTCTTTCCTTTGATATTGTTATCTTACCATTGATTTGGTAAGTAACCCTATCTTTGGATGCAAACGGGACAAGCGTGGGTCATTGTATAACCATGATTAGCTATGTTTGCCAGGTATCTTAGCATTCTCTTTTAGGGACTAAGATCATTTGAAAAGCAACATGGATAGCGTCATCGAGGGACTATGATCTTGTATTTGCTTATTTTTGCTAAGATACCTCACATGCGTAATATGGCCATTTTGTAAGGCAACCAAGTGGATTTTACCCTAGGGGTGCTTGTGTGCAAGTGTATTGTTTTTCATGCTTGGTTTTGTCTTTGATTAGGGTTTTCTAGTCGATTGGTTTTAGTCTTTTCATACAAACCCTAATTACTAACATTTGTATATAAAGCGATAAATTGTGGAATTTAAAATTACTACACTATTACAATACTTGTGGGAGGGGGTGTACAAATTATAAATGTGGATTGCAAGAAAATAAACCTAATTAATCTATTACAACCATATTGAATTGGTATAAATGTACAAGAAATTAAATGAATATAATGTACAAAATGAATAAATGTACAAGAATATAAATGTAAAGTAAATGGATGTTTGTTTGGATTTTTTAGAGAAAAGGGGTTTTGTTTTAAAATTAATTAACTAAAGGTAAAATGATTAATTAAAAGTAAAACTTAAATTTACTTGGAAAAGAATTTAAATAAAACCCTAATCTAAATATTAATTAAAAAAATAAATTAAGTTTATGAGAAGAATATTTATTGGTATTTTTTGTCTTTAAAAATAATTTATAGTATTATAAAATATTTTTGGTATTTTTTATATTAAAATAAAATATTTTAATTGGTGTAAAAGAAAATAAATAAAACCTAGTTTTTAAATTAAATTTATAAAACAATTAGTCTAAATAAATAAAGTATGATTAAATAAAATAATTTTTGTGAGAAAAAAAACTATGTCAAAATATAAATCTACAATTTTTATATATATTTTATGATTTTTTACTATTAAATAAAATATTTAAGAAAATAAATAAACAAAAATAAGAAAAAAAGAAAATAAATGGGCCAGGGTGTGTAAATGAAACAGGGGGTCAGAAAGTAAAAAAAACATAAGCCCAAAGAGATGAGGCTCAGGCGCCTGCCAAAAAGAATGTCAAAAATGTATAAAAAAAAGTGAAGAATCCAAAAGGGTACCACTGTGGCTCGAACCCAGGTCCCTCAAGTTACAGGCGCACGCTTCTACCACTGGGGTGGCTATACATTCGTTTATATAAATCAAACCAGAAATATATATGGTAAACACGTTCCTGAGGCCAACTTCATCTTCAGCCTCACGCCCAGCCAAAGCCTTTGTAACTCATTCAAATCTCAACAAAAATGAAAACTGTAAACAGGAAACTTGTAGCAAATTTCCTCACGATTTTAGAAATGCAAAGCAATAGAATTATAGATCAAAGATAAGCATGAATTTTAATGGCCCTAATATAAACCCTAAAAATCTTAGAAACTTCAATCTTAAAATTCTCTAAGCTCAAGCAAAATTAATGAAAACTATGGACATGGTTAGCTTTAGGGCAATGATATCTACATTTTTCATTCACAAATAAATCGTTGATGATGCCTGTATGAAGAGTTCCAAAGTAAGGAAACTTCCCTTGCAAGAGGATATCGGGTTTGGAGTTTGAGTAGCTTTCACTAAGTTCCAATGATTGGGTTAGCTTCCTCAAGTTCCAAGGAAGCTAATGGGATGCTTAGCTTGAGTTGAAAGTGCCTGAGGAGTTCTGGAGAAGTCCAAGTGCAAGGCTCTGTTTTTTAAAATGGAGGATGGTGTTAATGGTGTTAGAGTTTTGTAACAGGATGTGGGATGAGTTCTAAATAATGTTTAGAAACATTAGGAACCAAAAGGCTTGAAAACGCACGAGGGAGATGTGAGTTTCAAACTTTTGGTCAGGTTAGGCAACAATGGAGGTATGTAATGCAGTTCTGAGCTCTTGGTGTTTTTTAGGGGTCTGGCATGCGTGTGATTTGTAGAAAATGGTTTGTGTATCTATAAGCAAAGAGTCTTGAGTGGTTTGGCCAGTCAGAAGTACAAGTTTTAAGCTAATTGCTAGGTTACTTGATTTTGAAGAAAAGCGGGAAAACAAGTTTCAAGAGGAGGTACACGCATGGGCTAGGTGATTGTAAGTGTCTAAACCAATTCTCTTGTGTTATGAGACATGTATGATCAAAAGAGAACAAGTTCAAGGCTCACGAATAAGTTTTATGCAAAAAGTCACTTTATCAAAATTGCATTGTGCACTTTCTTCCCAAAATGGATATAAAGCCTGGCCTTGCATTGAATACTTGAGATGAGACATCTAACAGATGTGCAAGCAATTAATTACGTAGTTACTAATAAGTTTGAGGCCTGAAAAGTAGAGTTTATGCAGCATAGCTTTGAATTTTGAATTTGGTTCATCACAAAATGACTTGTAATTCAAGTGATAAAACCCTAACTTCATCTCTTTAATTCTCCCTACTCAAAAATGATATCAAGGAGTTCTTTGACATTTTGGAAAGCTTGCAATATGCTCTACAACCCATATTTGAATCACTTTTAAAGATTCCCCTTGGAACTATATGAAAAAGTGCCATGAATTTGGGTCAAAATCCTGACAAAATTAGGGCAAAAATTTCACTAAGTGTTTTGTTTCATGACCATGTATTCTTAAAATTATAACTTGAGATCCAAACACTTTTCGAAGGAGTTGTGTAAAGAAAAGTTGTATATTTCATGTAGATCTACAATTTTCATGTTAAAAGTTTCCTTTGATTCAGCTTGCATCATGGTGAAAATTTTGCTCAAAGTTATGAAAAAATAAGAAATTTCCAACACTTAGAAAAATTTCCAAATTTAGAAATTTTAACTTTTCAAAATGAAATCTTGAATTTTGGATTTCTTGATGAATAAGTTTCATATTTTGACATGTTTTGAGGAATTATGATATTTGGTATTTGATTTTGACCAAAAAGTCAAAGTTTGACTTTTCAGTATACAGTTGACTTTTAATCAGTTGACTGAAAATTCATCTGTCAATCCATTGGACTTGAGCAATGTTTTGAGCCATGTAATTAGGTTTAAATGATGTAGTTAGACTCTTGAGATCATGCCTTAAACCAATTGATCATTTTCTAGGACAAAAATCAGAAATTTCCCTTTCCTAGTCAAAACCCTAATTTTGACCATTTTGCCCTTTTGAAGATTTGATCAAATTTCTTGAGGAATTATGGTCCAAACTTGATCAAATGATACATATGAGTTTACAATGTTGATGTGGATGAAAAATTATGAAGTTTGACTGTAAATTGGCCATAGTTGACTTTTTCCCCAATACAGGTGATTTTTAGGTCAATTGCTCATTTGACTGAGCAAAAGTGTGATCCAAAGCTTGAAATTTGACATGAGTAATCTTGAGGGTCCATAATGATCCATGAAGGTCATATGGGGAATTGGAAGTTCAAATATCCTTGTGCAATCTCAAACCCTAATTTTGGTCATCGGTGCTTAAGGAGGTGTCTTTAGTTGATCAACCCTAGTGCAGTCTTGAGCCAAAGGAGATCTTGCAAGAAAAAGCTTGATAAGTGGGAGGGAAATTTTGGGGTACAACAGCTTCCCTTGTTCAATCTTCTTAAGCCTGAAGAGTTAGATTGGCGAGTTTTGCCATTCGTGACTCGAAGGTGGAAGATGATAGGACATTAGAGTGCCCAGAAATTTACACTCGGTGATGTGATGGTTGATGGTATAGGGAATGGGCTTAAAGTTTCCATTTGGAGGGATGATGGAAAGTTGTTGGAGATGGGCTTGTAGATGCTATCCAGAAATGATTGCTGAACCGTATCTATAGGCTGGAACTGAATGAGTATCAGAATGGCGTCCGTGTCTGGAGCGTATCTGAATTGTATCTGAGAGCTGAATCTGAATGAGTATCAGGATGGCATCTGTGTCTGGAGCATGTCTGAACTATATCTGAAAAGCTGAAACTAAATGAGTATAAGGATGGCATCCGTGTCTGGAGCGTATCTGAACTGTATCTGAGAGCTGAAACTGAATGAGTATCAGGATGGCATCCGTGTCTGGAGCGTATCTGAATTGTATCTAAGAGCTGAAACTGAATGAGTATCAGGATGGAATCCGTGTGTGGAGCGTATATGAACTGTATCTGAGATCTGAAACTGAATGAGTATCAGGATGGCATATGTGTCTGGAGCGTATTTGAACTGTATCTGAAAGTTAAATCTGAATGAGTATCAGAATGGCATTCGTGTCTGAAGCATATCTGAACTGTATCTGAGAGCTGAAACTGAATGAGTATCAGGATGGCATCCGTATCTGGAGCGTATCTGAACTGTATCTGAAAAGCTGAAACTAAATGAGTATCAGGATGACATCTGTATCCGGAGCATATCTGAACTGTATCTGAAATCTGAAATTGAATGAGTATAAGGATGAAATCCGTGTCTGGAGCGTATCTGAACTGTATCTGAGAAAAACTTTGAACATTGTTAATGGCAGCTATTGATTAACCTTATCCTGAAAAGGGTAAAATGTTAGCTAAAATGCAAAGTCATGTTGTATGAAATGCATGATATAATGAGATTGTGATACATTCGTGTTATCGATGTTTATGATATATGGATGCGATGTATGCGTGTGAGAGCTAATCTATTGCATTGCTTGTTGGATTTGGAAAATAAATCCCCGACTACTGCTGAGGATACGAAGTGTAAATCTTCATGTTTTAAAGTGTGTGTTGATGAATTTTCATTTGGAGAAATAAACTATGTTGTAAGGGAAACGCCATGTACTGCTTGTAAAATCCTGTTGGGGAATCCCGAGAAATTGGACGACTTCTACTGGGGAGTGATAACTGGAATTTTTGTTTCGCTTGGGATTAAACTACACACTGTAGGGGATTTCATGGAAATAACTTAGAGAGATTTCCCTATTTCTTAAAGCCATTTAGTGATTGTCTTTCTATTTTGTTCATTTGTAAATGGTAATTATGTTCAAATGCATATCTTCAAAAATAAATCATTGGACATTTTTGTAAACAAAACACAAGAGTAAAGAAAAATGGATAGCTTTGCACTTTCAAAGGTCTATCTTTGTGTTGACTTTGAGTAAGTATTTTTGTACAATGAGGCAAACATTCTAGTAAGATAATTACGTCGTAAAAAGAAAATTTGATACAAAGAAAAGATAGCTATGTGAAATAATACCATGGGGTTCCCATTCTGCTATAGCCTTCGTGTCTCTGAGCATCTTATTTATTTGTTGCCTTGTCCGAAGCTGATTGAATTGATCAGAACCGTCGAGTTTGCAGGATGTCCGTAAGGTGATCCAACGGGACATAGTCATATGCTTTAAATCCCTAACTTTTGTCTGGATCGCCCTTTCGGGTTTTCAGTCCACCGTGATACCCTTTTTTGCCCAAGCTGCCCTTTCGGGTTTTCAGCTTACCAGGTGTACAGATTTTTTGTTTTATCCCTAATTTTTGCCCGAACCTTTTGACTATGTCCGCGTTCACAGGGTGAGGCAGGTCGTCGCCATCCATGGTAGCAAAGATCATTGCTCCACCAGAGAAAATGTTTTTGATTACAAATGGTCCTTCGTATGTAGGAGTCCATTTGCCCCTGGGATCACCTTTCAGCAGTATGATACGTTTGATCACCAAATCCCCGACTTGATATACATGGCATCTGACCTTTTTGTTGAAAGCCTTGATCATCCGTTTTTGATACATTTGACCATGACAAACAACAGTAAGCCTTTTCTCATCAATCAAGTTCAGTTGATCAAGTCGAGTCTGGATCCAATCTTCTTCATTCAGCTCTGCATCCTTCATAATTCTCAGAGAGGGGATCTGGACCTCAATAGATAAGACAACCTCCATGTCATAAACTAGAGAGTAGGGTGTTACCCCGGTTGATGTGTGCGCTGTGGTACGATACCTGTGGAGAGCGAATGGAAGCATCTTATGACAGTCTTTGTATGTAACTGTCATTTTCTGTAAGATCTTTTTGATGTTCTTATTTGCGGCTTCGACAACACCATTCATCTTTGGCCGGTAAGGGGAAGAATTATGATGCTGGATCTTCAATTTCTCACTCAGGGCAGTGATTATAGTGTTGTTAAGATTCATACGGTTGTCTCTGATGATCCTCTCCGGGATACCGTATTGACAGATGAGATTCTGTTTAATGAACCGGGCTACAACATTCTTGGTGACGAAAGCGGAAGAGGCCGCCTGAACCCACTTTGTAAAATAGTCAATGGCCACTAACATGAAGCAGTTTCCATTAGAGGCTGTTGGTTTGATTTCCCCAATCATATCGATGCCCCACATAGCAAACGGCCAAGGAGCCGTCAAGACATTCAGAGGTACCAGAGGTACATGCACCTTGTCAGCATAGATCTGACACTTGTGGCAGGTTCGAGAGTGTTGATAACAATCTGCTTCCATGGTAGACCAATAATAGCCTTCCCGTAGGATTTTCTTTTCTATCGTATGCCCACTAGAATGGGTGCCAAATGTGCCCTCATGTAGATCAGCCATGAGCTTTTCAGCTTCAACCTTGTCTACGCACCAAAGCAAAACAAAGTCACGGTTGCGTTTGTAGAGAATGCCATTACTAAGGAAGAATTTAGAAGAGAATCTCCTTAAGAACTTCTTATCATTGACTAAAGCTCCTTCCGGATATTCTTGAGCCTCGAGATACCTCTTGACTTCGTGAAACCAAGGCTGGCCCACTACTTCTTCAGTATTAATCTCATGACAGTGAGTTGGTTCATCCATTCGTTCAATGGTGATCTGGGGAGCCTCTATATCCCATTTAAGTTTAAACATGGATGACATTGTGGCTAGTGCGTCTGCTAGCTGATTTTCTTCTCGCGGGAAATGCTTAAAGGTAATCTTCTCAAAATGTGGGATCAATGTCAACACATGCTCTTTGTAGGGGATAAGGTTAGGGTGTTTGGTGTCCCATTCCCCTTTGATCTGGCTGATGACCAAAGCTGAATCTCCGAATACATTTAAGGATTTGATCCCCAAATCTATAGCTACTTTGAGACCAAAAATGCACGCTTCATATTCCGCCATGTTATTTTTACAATTGAAGCAGAGTCTTGCCGTAAAGGGAGTATGACATCCTTCAGGACATATGAGTGCAGCACCAATACCATTGCCGCATGCGTTGGATGCCCCATTAAAAACCAGGGTCCATTGAGATCCTTGTTCAGGTCCATCATATGGTCTGAATTCTTCACAGTTATTCACCATCATGATGTCTTCATCTGGGAATTAGAACTTCATGGACTAGTAGTCTTCCACAGCTTGGTGAGCCAGGTGATCAGCTAGTACACTGCCCTTTATTGCTTTCTGGGTTATATATTGTATGTCATATTCTGTCAGGATCATCTGCCATCTCGCTATTCTCCCAGAGAGGGCAGGTTTCTCGAAGATGTATTTTATTAGATCCATTTTAGATATCAATGAGGTAGTATGGGTCAGCATATACTGTCTTAGCCGGCGAGCAGCCCATGCCAGAGCGCAACAAGTTTTCTCGAGCAGTGAATATCTTGTTTCACAGTCGATAAACTTTTTTCTCAGGTAATAAATAGCATGCTCTTTTCGGCCAGACTCGTCATGCTGCCCCAACACACACCCCATTGAATTTTCCAAAACTGTTAGATACATGATCAATGGTCTTCCCTCGACTGGTGGCATCAAACAGGAGGCTCTTGTAAGTACTCTTTGATCTTGTCGAAAGCAGTTTGGAACTCGTCATTCCATTTGACTACTTGATATTTCTTCAGTAATTTGAAGATCGGTTCACAAGTAGCTGTCAGGTGAGAAATGAATCTGGCAATGTAGTTTAATCGTCCCAAGAATCCTTTGACTTCCTTCTCAGTACGAGGAGCAGGCATTTCCTGTATAGCTTTTACCTTGGTAGGATCGACTTTAATACCTTTTCCGCTGACGACAAAGCCTAGGAGTTTACCAGACCTTACTCCAAACGTGCATTTATTTGGGTTCAACCTCAGTTTATATTTCTTTAACCTCTCAAATAGTTTCTATAAATGATCAAGATGCTCTTCTTCTATTTGAGATCTAGCTATCATGTCTTCCATATAGACCTCTATCTCGTGATGTATCATGTCGTGAAATAGGGCTACCATGGCACATTGATAGGTTTCCCCAGCGTTCTTCCGCCAGAACGGCATAACCTTGTAGCAGAATGTGCCCCACTGTGTGACAAAGGTTGTTTTCCCCATGTCCTCATGCGCCATTTTGATTTGGTTGTAGCCTGAGAAACCATCCATGAAGGAAAACACCTTATGTTGTATCGTATTGTCAACTAGAATATCAATGTGGGGAAGTGGGAAATCTTCCTTAGGGCTTGCCCTATTCAAATCTCTGTAGTCCATGCACATTTGTACCTTTCCGTCCTTTTTAGGCACGGGAACAACATTGGCAACCCATTATGGATAGGAAGTGACGGCCAAGAATCCGACGTTAAATTGTTTCATGACTTCCGCCTTAATCTTCTCTGACATGTCTGGACGCATGCGACGAACCTTTTGTTTTACTGGAGGATAATCCTTTTTTGTAGGTAGATGATGTATAATGATATCTGCATCAAGTCCTGGCATGTCTTCATACGACCTGGAAAAGACCTCAACATAATCATGTAACAACTGAATCAGACGCTCCTTGACACTGGGTTCTAGATGAGCACCCATATTGACTACTCTTTTGTCTTCTTCAGTTCCTAAGTTAATTGTGTCCACTGGTTCTTCATGGGGCTGAATGGTCCTCTCCTCTTGTTGTAGTAACCTGGAGAGTTCCCCTGGTACTTCACAGTCTTCCTCACCTTCGTCTTTGGCTTGGTAGATTAGATTTTCAGAATCACAGAAGGCCATAGCAGAATTGTTACCCATGGGATCCCGAATGGATGTAGATCTGAATTTTGAATGTGAGTGTGTGTAAGAGTATAACTTTCTTTGAAAGAAATGAAAATGTAAAAAGAAAAAACAATGAGCACAAAGTTTGTATGCAAAAACGTCCATGATTCATTGATATCATATGTAAATGAGGTAATAACCCTTACAAATGGACCATTGTTCCTCTGGTAAGATACAAGCTTTTAAGAGTCTGAATAGTTTAATATTACAGGTCCGACAAAATTTAAAGACAAATTACTGTTGGATAAATGTGATCGGGACAAAATCTCTAGCTTCCCAGTTGCTGAGCCCTCCACCGACAGTTGTGAAAATCCAATCCTCCAGGTCATAGTTGTCTTCATCATCCTCCACCGCGTTAACTCCGTGGTTGCTGATCTTCAAGGGTGGTCCTTCGGTACGAGCACGGCGTACAGCTTTCTGGACTCCTGAAGTGAAACCCAAACCAAATTTGTCAGATTTGTATGGGATATCTGGGAGTTGGCCCCAAATAGTGCACCCACCTTCTTCGATCACTGCCTTGGCATCTTTTAAAGACGACATCTTGAGCGGAGGCCTTGTAATATTAGGGATTTGAGAAACAACCTTGGTTACTGCCATAGTTTGCGGGACTTCTTCAAAGTGCTGGAATGGAGTTTCAATAAATTCACCATATAATTCCACATATCTGAAGGAATTTAGATGGCTAACCATATATTCTTCTTCTCCATGAACAATGATGATTTTCCCTTGAATTGGATATTTCAGCATTTGATGCAACATAGAGGTAACGACACCAGCATTGTGAATCCACGGTCGGCCTAATAAGCAGGAATATGAAGGGCAAATATCCATTACATAAAAAGTTGAATCAAATGTTTGGGTTCCAACTTTTATGGGGATGTTCACTTCCCCATGCACCATCCTTTTTGAGCCGTTGAAGGCCCTCACTACTATGTTGCTAGGTTTCAAGGTCAATTCTTCATAGTCAATCCTATCAAGAGCCTTTTTAGGCAACACATTCAGAGATGAACCCGTATCCACCAAGGCATGAGCCAAGGTCGTGCCGCTGCATTCGACCGAGACATGTAATGCCTCGTTATGCTTCCTCCCCCTTGGCGTTAAATCAGCGTCCGAGAAACCTAAACCATTATCTTTAGTTAAGCTGGCTATGCAGTCTTGGAACTTATCGGCAAATGTTTCTTGGGGTACATGGGCAGTTTTAAGGAATGTTACCAAGGCCTTTGCATGAGCCTCAGAACATAACAATAAAGCCAGCATGGAAATTTTTGATGGAGTCTGCCCCAGTTGCTCGACTATGTTGTAGTCGCTCATTTTTATAATCTTTATAATTTCCTTCATCTCTTTTCGGGAGGTCTCAGGGATAGCTACTGATTATTTCTTCATCCGGGCTGGCTCAACCAGAATACCTTTGGCTCGAGTCTCGGTTGACTCGGCAGTAGGAATGTCAGTAGGGGTGATAACAGGGACTATAGCAGTTTTGTCAACAGGAGGATTAGCAGGGATGATTGTAGGACTAGGAATAGCCTTTGGAGGATCAAAAACAATAGGAATGATTACAGGTCCAAAAATAGCTTTTGGAGGAGAAATTTCTGGGGATAATACCCTTCAACTTCGGGTTATCTTACTAGTCCCTGCGATATTACTGATATCAGGGTCAACTTTCTCAGAGCTTGAATTTTCAGCATCCGACCAATCTTGCTTGATACCGTGATAGTAGATGTCACCTCCATAATTCCATGGCACGGTTTTGTCTGATGAATACATGATTGGTCTAGGAATTGTAATTATCAACGGAGCTACTTTAGGAACTGATGTAATTCTAACAGGTCTTTTGGTGGAGACCCTGGAAGAATTGGCGGAAATGGTCACTATGGAAACATAATTATAAGAAAGAGTTGGAATAAAAGTCT
Source organism: Vicia faba (assembly GCA_948472305.1). Lineage (NCBI taxonomy): Eukaryota > Viridiplantae > Streptophyta > Magnoliopsida > Fabales > Fabaceae > Vicia > Vicia faba. The sequence continues at coordinate 1,462,773,322 of OX451736.1, read as the reverse complement.
TCTCGAACAAAATCTCCTTGTCATCTATTAGGCATTGAACACATGCTTTTAACAATTGACTGTTGGTTGGTGAGGATAAACAGAACTGACAGCTTCCATCACAACCTGGGAATACACCGGCATTCAACAAGTTCTTTTTGATAGTTAGGAGTGGGGTCACAAGTTCATCAACCAAAGTAACAAACATATATTCCTGAACAATGTTGACATTACGGCTGTGCTTGGGCATAGGGGCAGTGATGACATTGGGGATTTCTGGCGCATCGAATTCAACCTATTTGGCTTCAAAAAGGTCTTGTACCTTGTTCCTTAGAGCCCAACAGTTGTTAGTGTCATGGTCGGGACTCTCGGAATGGTATGCACATCGGGCATTAGGATGATAATGAGGAGAGGTTGTGTTAGGATTCTTTTGAGCTTCTTTCAAAGTCATTAGATTGGATCTTAACAAATGTGGCAATACTTGAGATAGTGTTATATTAATTTGAGAGAACTGTCTGACTGGTCTTTCTGTTCTTGGCTGGTTGCTTCTTTGCTGAGCAGGTGCAGGTTTAGGAATCATGATAGCCCCCACCATTGGACGGTGTTCAGTCCTATCTTGATTTCTCTGAGGATATACAATAACAACTTCTTTTTTCCAATGAATGGTTTTCTTACAGCAATAGAGGATGCATCTTTTTGAATCTTCCCATTATTTATCCCGGCTTCCACTCTTTCTCCGGTCAATATCAATTCGGTAAAACCTGTCGAGGAACTCCCAATTAAGTGATTGAAGAAAGGACCGGACAAGGTGCCCAAAAACATGTCTACTAACTCTCTTTTAGATAGGGGAGGCTGTACTCTTCCTGCTAAGTCCCTCCATTTTTGCGCGTAGTCTTTGAAGCCTTCACTTGAAACCATGGCCATACTCTGGAGTTAAGTACGGGTGGGAGCAAGATCAGTGTTGTATTGGTATTGTTTGTAAAAGGCAGCGGCAAGATCTTCCCATTTATGAACATTGGCTCTTTCTAGCTGATAAAACAATCAAGTTGAGTTCCGGACAGGCTGTCTTGAAAGAAGTGTACCCATAAATCCTTGTCAGCAGTATGAAGTTGTATTTTCCTCACATAGAACCGGAGATGCATTTTGAGACACGAAACTCCGTCATATTTGGCGAACACCTGTGCTTTGAATTTTGGAGGAATGATAATCCCATATACTAACCCCAACTCATCAAAGTCCAATCCAGGGACTTTTTGAATTTCCATTGCACCTAACCGTTCTTCCAGATGCTTATACTTGTCGTTGGCTGGAGGATATTGTTCTTCAGAATAATCTTCTTCTTCCTCTTCTGAATCTGAATCTGGTCGGGCAACTGCTTCCTTTCCTTTCCCATCTTGATTGTCTTTCTCACCGGATGATGTTGCAAAGTCTAGAGTCCTTCTTTCTTGTCCTTGGAATCTTCTTCCCATATTTAGAATTCCGGTTATTCTCTTTGTTTTCTTTTTCTTCTCTTCAACCAGCAAGGTCTTCAACTCCTCCTATCCTTTGGCCAGAGTTAAGAACATCTGTTGAAACTGAGCATTTTGTGCTTGGAGGTCCTTCACCGTCTGTTCGAGATCCATCTTACCGAAATAAACAATAGAAAGATGAGGAGACTTGTTGCAAGAAACCTGGTTATGTTATGATGAATGGTAGATGCATATGCAATGATTTCAAGGATTTTAAATATTCAAATTTGTTTTAGACAAAAAGGAAACACACGTTATATTAATAAATTAAAGCTTGAGTACATTAATGCCTCTTTGGGAAAAACAATACAAAAACTCTAAGATAAAAAGGTAGTACGCATCCTCTTTGGCGCGATGTAAGCATTCAGAGTCTACTCCTCATGAAGTTGCTTAGTGAGATCCAAAACCTTCTTCTTGCTAGCGTAGAATTGGGCTTCGAAAGTGTCTCACTCCCCCTTGAGTTATATCCAATATCTTTGTAAGTCTTCAAGAGAGGTGGGCATGTCAGGATGTAGGATAGTGTATGGAACATCTCCTTCCATAACAGGCTCCATGATCACCGGGAGAATGGAGGGATAAGGCATCATAAGACTCTGAGCACGAGTTCGTACCCATTTGAGGTATGGCTCAAGAGGGATGGAATTCTTATGCCCCAATGTCTTGCTATCTACCTTGTTCAACATCCTCCAAGCTCGGATGATTCTCTAGGGAAGACCTTGATCATCGTTCTCGTAGTCAAATACCAAACCTTGAATGTGCATCTTATGAGGGCCATCCCTTCAGGCGTAACCAAACTATCTTAAGGCTAAGCAGGGGTTGTAGGTGATACCTCCCCTAATGCCAAGTAAAGGGACATTAGGGAATTCTCCACAACGGTCGACAATAGTAACATTCTCTATAGATCGGGAACACCAATGGATGTCTGAATGTTTGAGCGTCATAAACCTTTGTGACCACCTTGAACCTTGCTCGTTCTTCAATATAGATTGGGGAAGATGCGAAATAAACCATATTTCCAAGAGAGGAGTGAAACACATAAGGACACCTCTTTTCCTCATAGTGCGAGTGTGAAAAGAATGTAGGATGTCCCCTAGCAAAGTAGGCACCGGGTTGCGGGATATGAAGATTTTGACGGTGTTCACATCTATGAGTTGGTCAGAATTTGAAAACAAAACCACCCCATAGATGAGGAAAGCCACAATTTCCTCAAAGGCTTTCAAATCCAAAGAGTTCCAACAGTTTTGGGCTTTCTCAAACAAGAACTTTGCTAGGAAACCCTTGACACCACTCCTTGTTTCCCAATTAGTTGTGACATCAGATGGTTGCAAGTGTAGAGATTGAGCAATATCTTCTGGCTTTGGATCTATTTCCGTACCGTTAAAAGGTAGTTGATTGAGAATTGGAATCCTCAAGAGTTGGGAGAATTCTTCCAAAGTTGGAACAAGTTGATAATCGGGAAATGTGAAGCAATGGTGTAAAGGATCAAAGAATTGAAAGAGCACATTCATCATGTCTTCATCAGTGTTGGAGGTGACCAAGTTTAGTAGGAGACCATGTCTTTCGGTAAATGGAGAGTTTTCAGGAATCCTTGATGCTAGATCCTTAAGTTGAGGAGGGATCCTTACAAGATTGACTTGAATAGTTTTCCTGCGAATAGAGTCCATGTCCTACAAAACAGAACAAAGATAAATCCCAAGATCCTTGAAATTGTTAGTGAATGAGTATGATATTATGATGTTCATGATGTTATTTACAAGTAAATATACACAAACAAAGAAAACAAGTCCTTAGGTTTAGGCTTGCATGGAGTTTTATAGGTAAGTACCCTCTTGAAGTTTAGTTGGCTCAACCTGTCCTAGCAATAGTAATCGGGTTCTAAGGAGCTCAATATCACTGGTTTGTTTCCTTGAGCATTGTTTCAACACAAGCCTCTTTAATGGCGACCGAAATAACCCAAAAAACCAAACCTCAATGAGTGTAGTATCGAGTATCTACCAACTTCGGGCTGCACCAAAGTTGGTAATCTCACTACGTTCTAAAGGCCGAGTTGGTCAAGTAAAGGTTCTAAAAGTTCATTAGTGCTTCATGACATCACTCAGTGGCCCCATATTCTCCTTGATTAACTCAAGGGCTACCGGTACCCACAAATATGTCGCACTAACGTAGCCATTGCTTAGACCATGTCGGTATACCCCACACAGTTTCCACAATGTATTGCTACTTACCTATAAGGTAACCCAAATCCGGGTAGAGGATTCAAACCCAAACAAAGAACCATAATGTAAAGCAAGTAAGTCAAATAATGAAAGCAAGTAAATGTGATCTAACCCTAAGGTAACCCCACTTTTAGATTAATCCCCAACAGAGTCGCCAGTTCTGTGATACGGTGGGAGAACTGACTTGAAGGTTTTGCGTTTGGTCGCAAATGTTGTGGTTAGCAAGAGTCGCCACGAACTTTTCTTTTATCCAAAAGGAAAGGTGAAAAAGCACAGGAAAGACCTTTGAGATTATTTCTTGAGTTCGGGGGGTAGATTATGAAAAAGGAAGGTATTAGCACCCTTTTCATCCATGGTTTTCCATGGGCTCTTAGTTACTTGCTAGATCACTTGCTTCTGTTTTGAAAATGTGCTTTTGTATGGTTTTTGAAAGTACAAAAAGGCCATTTGTTTAGGAAAATTTTGTAATGATTCTCGTTCGTAAGAATGTATATGAAGTTGTTGATCTTTTGAAAATGTTTTCAAGTTTGTAAGATGTTTTGAAAGTGTAGGTGTTTGTTTTGAAAATATCAAGGATGTTTTATTTTGAAAGTGAGCAAGTAACTAGGGGGCATTATACCTACTAAAAAGTCTTTCATGTTCATTTCCTCTTTCCTTTGACATTGTTATCTTACCATTGATTTGGTAAGTAACCCTATCTTTGGATGTAAACGGGACGGACGTGGGTCATCGTATAACATGATTAGCAATGTTTGCAAGGTATCTTTGCATTCTATTTTAGGGACTAAGATCATTTGAAAGGAAACATAGATAACATCATCGAGGGACTATGATCTTGTATTTGCTTGTTTTTGCTAAGATACCTCACATGCGTAATATGGCCATCTTGTAAGGAAACCAAGTGGATTTTACCCTAAGGGTGCTTGTGTGCAAGTGTATTGTTTTTCATGCTTGGTTTTGTCTTTGATTAGGGTTTTCTAGTAGATTGGTTTTATTCTTTTCATACAAACCCTAATTACTAACATTTGTATATAAAGCGATATATTGCGGAATTTAAAATTACTACGCTATTACAATACTTGTGGGAGGGGGTGTACAAATTATAAATCTGGATTGCGAGAAAATAAACCTAATTAATCTATTACAACCATATTGAATTGGTATAAATGTACAAGAAATTAAATGGATATAATGTACAAAATGAATAAATGTACAAGAATATAAATGTAAAGTAAATGGATGTTTGTTTGGATTTTTTAGAGAAAAGGGGTTTTGTTTTAAAATTAATTAACTAAAGGGAAAATAATTAAGTAAAAGTAAAACTTAAATTTACTAGGAAAAGAATTTAAATAAAACCCTAATCTAAATATTAATTAAAAAAAGAAATTAAGTTTATGAGAAGAATATTTTTTGGTATTTTTTCTCTTTAAATATAACTTATAGTATTATAAAATATTTTTGGTCTTTTTTATATTAAAATAATATATTTTAATTGGTGTAAAAGAAAATAAATAAAACCTAGTTTTTTAATTAAATTTACAAAACAATTAGTCAAAATAAATAAAGTATGATTAAATAAAATAATTTTTGCGAGAAAAATAAATAAATAAACTATGTCAAAATATAAATCTACTATTTTTATATTTTTTTATGATTTTTTAATATTAGATAAAATATTTAAGAAAATAAATAAATAAAAATAAGAAAAAAAGAAAATAAATGGGCCAGGGTATGTAAATGAAACAGGGGGTCAGAAAGTAAAAAAAAAAGCCCAAAGAGATGAGGCCCAGGCGCCTGCCAAAAAGAAAGTCAGAAATGCAAAAAAAAAGTGAAAAATCCAAAAGGGTACCATTGGGGCTCGAACCCAGGTCCCAAAGTCACAGGCGCGCGCTTCTACCACTGGGGTGGCTATACATCTGTTTATATAAATCAAACCACAAATGTATATGGTAAACACGTTCCTGAGGCTAACTTCATCTTCAACCTCACGCCCAGCCAGCGCCTCTGTAACTCATTCAAATCTCAACAAAAATGAAAACTGTAAACAGAAAAATTGTAGCAAATTTCCTCACGATTTCAGAAATTCGAAGCAATAGAATTATAGATCAAAGATAAGCATGAATTTTAATGGCCCTAATCTGAACCCTAAAAATCTCAGAAACTTCAATCTTAAAATTCTCTAAGCTCAAGCAAAATTAATGAAAACTATGGACATGGTTAGCTTCAGGGCAATGATATCTACATTTTTCAATCACAAATAAATCATTGATGATGCGTGTATGAAGAGTTCCAAAGTCAGGAAACTTACCTTGCAATAGGGTATCGAGTTTTGAGTTTGAGCAGCTTTCAGTAAGTTCTAATGATTGGGTTAGCTTCCTCAAGTTCCTAGGAAGCTAATGGGATGCTTAGCTTGAGCTGAAAGTTCCTGAGGAGTTCTGGAGAAGTCCAAGTGCAAAGCTCTATTTTTGAAAATGGAGGATGGTGTTAATGGTGTTACAGTTTTGTAACTGGATGTGGGATGAGTTCTAAATGATGTTTAGAAACTTTAGGAACCAAAAGGCTTGAAAACGCACGAGGGAGATGTGAGTTTCAAACTTTTGGTCAGGTTAGGCAACAATGGAGGTATGTGATGCAGTTCTGAGCTCTTTGTGTTTTTTAGGAGTCAAGCATGCATGTGATTTGTGGCAAATAGTTTGTGTATCTATAAGTAAAGAGTCTTGAGTGGTTTGGCCAGTCAGAAGTACAAGTTTTAAGCTAATTGCTAGGTTACTTGATTTTGAAGAAAAGTGGGAAAACAACTATCAAGAGGAGGTACAAGCATGGGTTGGGTGATTGTAAGTGTCTAAACCATTTATCTTATGTTATGAGACATGTATGATCAGAAGAAAAAACAAGTACAAGTCTCAAAAACAAGTTTTGTGCAAAAAGTCACTTTATCAAAATGGCATTGTGCACTTTCTTCCCAAAATGGATATAAAGCATGACCTTGCATTTAATGCTTAAGATGAGACCTCTAACAGCCATGAAAGCAATTAATTATGGAGTGCCTAACAAGTTTGAGGCCTTCAAAGTAGAGGTTATGCAGCATAACTTTGAATTTTGAATTTGGTTCATCACAAAATGACTTTTAATTCAAGTGATAAAACCCTAACTTCATCTCTTCGATTCTCCATACTCAAAATTGATCTCAAGGAGTTCTTGGACATTTTGGAAATATTGCAATGTGCTATACAACCCATATTTGAATCACTTTTAAATATTCTCCTTGGAACTATATGAAAAAGTGCCATGAAGTTGGGTCAAAATCCTAACCAAATTAGGGCAAAAATTTCACTAAATGTTTTGTTTCATGACCATGTATTCTTAAAATTATAACTTGAGATCCAAGCACTTTTGGAAGGAGTTGTGTAAATAAAAGTTGTAGATTTCATGGAGATCTACAACTTTCATGTTGTAAGTTTCCTTTGAATTAGATTGCATCATGGTGAAAATTTTGCTCAAATTTATGAAAAAATAAGAAATTTCCAACACTTAGAAAAATTTCTAAGTTTAGAAATTTTAACTTTTTAAAATGAAATCTTGAATTTTGGATTTCTTGATGAATAAGTTTCATATTTTGACATGTTTTGATGAATTGTGATCTTTGGTATTTGATTTTGACCAAAAAGTCAAAGTTTGACTTTTCAGTATACAGTTGACTTTTGATCAGTTGACTAAAAATTCATCTGTCAATCCATTGGACTTGAGCAATGTTTTGAGCCATGTCATTAGGTCAAAATGATGCAATTGGAATCTTGATATCATGCCTTAAACCAATTGATCATTTGCTAGGTCAAAAATCAGAAATTACCCTTTCCTAGTCAAAACTCTAATTTGACCATTTTGCCCTTTTGAAGATTTGATCAAATTTCTTGAGGAATTATGGTCCAAACTTGATCAAATGATACATATGAGTTTACAATGTTTATGTGGATAAAAAATTATGAAGTTTGACTTTAAATGGGCCATAGTTGACTTTTTCCCCAATACTGTTGATTTTTAGGTCAACTGCTCAATTGACTGAGCAAAAGTGTGATCCAAAGCTTGAAACTTGACATGAGTAATCTTGAGGGTCCATAATGATACATGAAGGTCATATGGGGCATTGGAAATTCAAATATACTTGTGCAATCTCAAACCCTAATTTTGGTCATCAGTGCTTAAGGAGGTGTCTTGAGCTGATCAACCCTAGTGCAGTCTTGAGCCAAAGGAGATCTTGCGAGCAAAATCTTGATAATTGAGAGGGAAAATTTTGGGGTACAACACTAAGGAAGTATTTTATTTCTTTCTTGATAGAAATTCTGAAATCATTATCATTGTGAGTTTTATCTCAGCACGCCTTTAATCCTCAACTGAGTTTCTGTGTGGATCTTCATTATAAGAGATTTTTATCTGTTTCCTAAGATCAAGTGAATATTTGATTGCTTGAAATGCAAGACATGTGTGGTTAAAGAGTTGAAGAAATATTCATTTGTAAATTGAGTATTGGGATATATTTTTATTATATTTGTGTTATCAGATGACTCGGGGTTTGATCCAGCAATCACTATCATTTACGGCGCCCCCCAACTTTAAGGTTTCATTTGGTTCTTATTGTTTTTTGAAGGTTGATTCATAATTTAAGGATTGAATGATTTGTTTACTTGGGTTACAAGTTGTTTATCTTGGGGTTTGCAAAATTCCAAATTTAAATTCACAGATTTTTGAAGAGGGTGAATTTCATTTGAAAGGCAAAGATTGCAAGTTAATTTTTTTAAAATCCGTTATCTTTCATATCAAGTTTAAAATTTTCTAAGTTCTTGAATTAAAGATATAATCAAGCACCATTCAAAGTTATTCTAAAATCTTGGTTGTAATTCTTTCAAAAATCTACAAGTTCATAAAGTTTTCTACAAAACATTCAATTTCCTAAAGCTTCAAATGTAAACCAACGTTACATATTATATTGCCTAATTCAATGATTTCTAAGAGAGTTCTTCATTGCCTTTTTCTTAATCTCCCTCCAAAATTCAAGTTTTCATCTCCTTCAAAGCTTCATGCTAGGCCACAAATTCCTCTTATTCTTTTTTACCATTTGTCACCATCACATGAAATAAGAAATGGAAATTAGTTAGCTATCGTCAATAACTTTGAACAAGAGAATAAGAATTTTCAAAGAGTTTTTCTTTTCAAAATCATCATGAGGGTTGTGTAGGAATCATAATATAGGGAGGGTTTGTAAATCATAAGTAAGCCAAGGCCTTATACATACAATGTTCGATCATGGGCCAAACTACCCCCATTGCAAAGCGCAAAAATGTAATTTTTGGTTCACAATAGAAGAAAAAGGAAAATCACTGCAGTAAAACAAAATGCAAACAGAAATTGCATTTCCAGCCCAAGAAACAAGCATATTCACATATCAGAAGAATCATCATATCAGAAAAAATTGCCAAAAAGCCCAATACAGAATTCACACAAGAAAGAAAGAATTATCTTAGCGAACACATCCAGGATATCAAAAGCTAGCAAAAGTTCACATAGCAGAATCACAACATATAAAAAGAAACAGAAATAACATACCAATGATAAGCCAAAAACAAAGGTAAGCAGGCCTGTTATCAAAACTCAGAATAAAAATTCAATTCCAGCTCAGCAAAACTTCTCAAGCAAGCTTCATTTCTAATCGATCCTCACCCTCCAATCATTGTAACAAACTTTCAGGATCTAAGGCCAAGATTGACTCAAGCTCTAACCATTTTTCAAAATGATAGAACTATAAAACAGAAACTCGTTGTGAATCGATTTCATTCTCCAACTTCTGGAAGAATCACAAAAAAATCTCTACAAAATTCATCTAAAAAAAAACCAAATTTTTTTTCAGAAATAAAATTTCGTCTACACATATCATAAAAACGTAGTGAGTACATGACCAAACCCTATCATCATTTTCCTAACACAAATCCCTTCAGAAATTTAAGAAAGAGGAAGAGTAAAATATTTATAATTCACAAGCAGAGAGTCAGAGAAAGCCAGAGTTTAGAGACGGAAAGATCTCACCGAAAGTATTGATGTAAAATGCACAAATTCGAGCCTCATAGATCGGATCTCGTCTCCTCTCCCCCTCCTCTTTCCCGTTTCTTTACTTCCCATCATCATTCATGCATAATCTTGGCTAATCGGTCAATCTAAGCAACTTAGGGTCTTGTTTTCCCTTTCAAGATCTACGCGAAACAGTCAAACATCTGCAAAAATCAATACAAAATTAGTGATCAGAGAAGAGAGACGAACAATAATATGTAAGAAAATCAACGATCAGAGAAAGTTCTCCGCTCGTCGCCGCTGCCACCGCCGCGAGGAGATTTCTAGCACAGCAGTAGCGTCTTCTTAGGAGAGCTCTAGAGGAAGAGAAATATGAGAGAACGAAAAGAGTGAAAAGATAATGAACACTTGTTTTTTCTTTTGTTTTTGTTTAATTATGGTTTAAACAGTTTTTTTTATTAAAATAAATTTGATTAACACACTAATTCGACGGTGACACTCGTCATCGTCCTTGTGTCCATTTTGCTAATTTTTTACAGGTGCATCGTCGATCATACCATACTTCATCGTGTCGTCACCGTCAAATCTTATCAGATCTGGATCCAATATCCAGAAGCGATTCCTCATGGTGCTCTCATCTTAGAGTGCCTCACCAGACCCCTTTTGTCCTCAATCATGCATTTGAATATCAAGCTAATGGTGCACCTCTCACCATTACCATCATATCTTAGCTGATTTAAATCCAACGCTCAGAACTGTTTCCCTACGATGCACCAACAAGAAGCTCGCACACTGGATCATACAGTTCTCACCAGCGCATGGGCTTGCTCTTCATTGTACTCCCATTCCCATATGGTTTGTAATAGCTTAGAATTTTATTTATTTGTAGCTTAGAATTTTATTTCTTTACATATTTTAGTTATTGCTTGATTATGCATATTCCATTCTATTAAGACACATGGCCTCCTCTTGGTCCACATACCAAGCCTTTCTTAAAGGGCTTCATAGTTTAGTTTGGGCATGGCCATTCTCACAAGGTTAATCAAGTTTTCCCTTGGTTAACCATAAACCAAATCCATCACTTTGGTCCATATATCAAATGTTTCATGCACAAAAGGGTCTCATGGTTGAGGATAGGAGCACCTACTCTCACGAGATTAATCAAGTATAGTCCTTGGCTAATCATAACCCAATTCAACTCCCTTACACCCAACACTCCATTTATCTTGTGGATGTTCGTGCTATGATTTTGGAATCGGTTGTTGATGTAACCCGGGTATGCCTAATCATTGGTTAATTGAGGAAATTCAAGGAGGCGTTCAGTGTAGTTTTCTTATCTTGTGCGCATTGAAGAGGCAACTGACCTTCTTTGTTAGGTATCATCATACCCCTCTTTATTTCTCATTCTCGTATCTCAATACATGTTTCATGATGTTTTGTCATCCATGCTAGATGTTTTGCCATCTATACTTTATACATTCCATCTTGATGCATGCATGATGTTTTATTATCTCACCTCTGTATGATGTTTTGCCATCCATGCTAGATGTTTTGTCATCTATACTTGATACATGCTTCTTGATAACTTGTCATTTCTTTATGTGATGTTTTGTCATACCTTTTCCTTCTTTACTTGATTCTCTTCTTGCCATGCTCCCCGTAGGATCTTCAATTCACTCTTTTCCAAGTATGAATTGAATAGACCTTAGACTTGTATCCATGTATGCTAACATTAGGTAGATGTGCCCCTCTTTTATTGTCAACTATAGGATCAACAATGCATGAATACGTTAGGGCTATTTTGCTAGTATCCCCTTAGACTTTTCTTTCCCTTTTTCATTTCATTAAAACTAAGACTCTTTTTCTTTCAACTTCTCATAACACTTAATAATAATGACGTGAGTCATGTGTCATGAGCCTTACATGAGTCCTTTGGATACGAGACGTCTTGCTCGACCACCCAAAGTCTCTCATGCTGTAGACTTTAATATGGTCCAAATTACCAAATCCCTTTTAAGGTGAAAAACACAAACCAATACAAATCTTCTTGTCTTTGGAATTTTACTTTTAAAACCTTTTCAAAAAGGACATGCTTCGCTAGCATTGTTCAAAAAAAACATTTCAACCAACAAAAACTTTTAAGATGAACTACAACACTCTGATTCCTTAAAAGGGATACATAGGCATCTGGTCACGAGGCTCAACCAACAAACTTTTTAATTATTTCCTTCATTTCCCCGTGTTTTCTATTTTGCATGCATTCCCACTTGCATATTTATTTTTAGATTTTAAGCTTTAGACATACATTTTACACACCCTTAGATTAGAACAAACACAAGTGGATCTTGTGGAGTACCAGACGCGTTGGGTGCTAATACTTTCCCCTCACGTAAACGACTTCCTTACCCAATATCTACGGTCGCAAGACCGTGATTTCACCCCTTCAGTTTTACTCGATGTTTACCTCTCCCTTTCATCGGGATAAAGAATGTTCAATGGCGACTTCATTGAGTTTCATTTCGATGTTTTTCTAGTTATTTCAGTTGGCGACTTCGCTGGGGAATGGTTTGACCAAATGTTGGTCCATCCTTGTGCAAGTGAGTCCTAGCTTGTGTTTGTTATCTGTTCTTTGGGTTTTTGTTTGTTTATTGCTTTCTAGCTTTACCTGTTTATATGCTTTGTTTATATGCCTTCATGCATTGCATTTTATTTTATTGTCTCTTATATTATGGATATGTTGTTGAGTTGTTCTCTTGATGGGTTGGGATGATACTTTTGAGGTAAAAGGCCAAGTACCTTGGCCAGAGTTGTAGACCTTAGGAACCTAGGAATATAGTGGAACATGACTGCTACTGGACGAAGGTCCTACTATGCGGTCATGTCGTCTATGCTCAGATGAGGTACAAATTGGGTTCTATCGTCCTCCACGTATGTGGAATGAGGATAATACTTCCAAGAGGACCCACGATTTTGAGTTACCCTTGACTTTACCTTGACCTAGATTTCACCCGTGAGTGGGAGGGATGATTTCTTACAGGTACAATTGGTGACTTTGGTTCTGATGGTGACTCTAGTTCCATTGGTGACTTTGGTTCCCTTGGTGACTTTGGTTCTGATGGTGACTTGGTTCTTCTTGGTGACTTTATATGCTCTCAGTTTTGTTCCAGATTTCTTGTCTTATGATGACCGTTTATTTCAGAAGTACAACAACATCCAATTATATTGGAAACCTTGATCCTATTATGTTGCATCATAGCATATTTACCTTTTTAAAAAAATGACGTACAAAAAAGTTAACCTGCATATGCATTGTCATTTTCCATGGATATTGAAGAGTTCATATCATCATTAGAGACGGCTACCAGACACATCTTTTCCTATAGTTTCTTCTATGAGGTCTTGACTGTAACACCCCAATTCTACCCCTCGTAATTAATAATAAAATCAGAGTTTCTAAATTTCATCCAAACATAAATTGAGGTATCATATATTCGTGTTTCCATCACTTTGCATTACAATGCACATCACAAAAATCAAAAGTCGGATATACCGATTCATATCATAAATCATCATATAAACATATGAATATTCGTAGCACAGCGGATGTGTTCACAAAATGTACATATCATCATGTTATCATCAATACATAAAGTCATAAGATAGTATACATAAACTATCCTATCAAAATAATAACGTCGCCCAAATCCCGAGTGTTACTACTATCAGAGCAGAGCGACTCAAAATAAAGACACTCGAGCTAATCCTCATCATCCTCGCGGATCACCTGCACGTTACCAATATAAAGGCAACGGCGAAACAAGTAAAGGGTGAGATACTCCAAAACATATAATTAAAGGCATGATAAAATATATAAATAGGTTTGGAATCATAAATGATATAGTTTAATAAGAATATGTCAACAAATATCAAATCTCACATACTTTAAAATCATCATTTAGTGTATAAGATCAAAACTTTAATATCATCACATAATCACTATAATCATGTCAAAACAAGACATAAACTCCATTGCCATAAACTCATATCGTCACTTTACCGTCATGTTATATCCATCGCATAATTTTCATGAAATTATCACATCATAATCACTTTATGTTCAACACAAAAATCATCACAAAATAAAGTATCATATAACATCGCAATTCATTATAAGCCATCAAATAAAACTCAACGCCAAAAGACTCAAAAGTAAACATAACCGACTCCATGAGACACGACTATGTTATGCATGTGGTACCCATCGCTTTGTCCATAATTAGGGACATTCGGCATAAAAGCCCATCGTCATTTTGGCATAAAAGCCTTCGTCGCTTGGCATAAAAGCCCTCATCGCCAATGCAATGTATGTGACTCGACAACACGACATCACAAACACGACACAACAAAACATCATCATCGCACATCAAAATTGGTATAAAACCAACGTCGCCATATTTATCCACATCAAGATAAACATATCATTGCATCGCATATCATCAAGTATTCATTATAAATAAACCGTCGCAAACATCATATTTAATCACACCACATCATTATCAAATAATTCACTAAATTTCAAATACGGAAAAATAGTCAAACATCAATAATCATCGCGAAAGTCATTCATAATAATCGGCACCAATCATAATCATTAACGTCGCAATCGGATTGTCCATACGCGACTTAAACCGACTAAAACGCAACCCATTTCAAATTAACCGTAAATTGACTTATTTCGGGTCGCACCGTTAAAAACTCGTAATCTCGAAAAACTAACCTCACCACGATGTTCTACACGTCAAAATTAGCTAGCACGTCAATTTTCGTTAAATTCGGAGCAACTTGCTCCGTCGCCGAAATTGCCGAAATCGGACATAATCGGGTTCCAAATTAAATTGGGTAACTTATGTCATATTTGTATTTGATTAATATAAATATTTAATATATTAAATTAAGAAAATAAAAACAAAACATAAATTAAATAATTTTTCTAAACTTACTGCTATTTTTATTCTTCTAAGCTTAACTTTCATTTTTACACTGCATATTACGTTTTTTGTTTTTTTCTAAACTACACTGCTATAGCTAAACTTAATTAATAAACATACTAACATACACTATGCTGCTATATCTTATAAACATCATTTTAATAAACACATCTAGTTTTCATTTTTTCTAAGCCACTGCTAGTTCTTGTTTCTAACTACTGCTAGTTTCTTTTTGTTTTCTTTTCTATACTGTTACTTGTTTCTAAACTCCACTTTAATGATACTAGTTTCGAAACTCCACTTTAATGCTACTAGTACATTAATTCATACTGCATCTTTTAGTTCTTGTCAAATAACTACTATACTGCATTATTTCACTTTTAATTAATATAACTTCTATTTTCTTTTTAATTCCAATTTAACTAATCTAATACTAATTCAACAACAACAACACCTAATTAACTCTTCTAATTTCTATCACAAATCCTCAACAAAACTCAAAAACCCTAACATCAATTTTTCCCTAAATCCAAAATATATCAATTCAAACCCTAACTATAAGCATTGGAAAATCAAACCCCTTACCTTAAATGTTTGAAATGATTCTTGTTCTTCCAACCCAAAACCCAAGCTAGCTCTTGTGTTCTTGTTTCCTCTTCTCTTCTAAGACCTCTTTCTCTTTCTCTCTCCCTCTATGTGTTTTAATGTTATGACATAAAACAAGGTGTATTTGGTTTGTTTAGAACAAGACACTAGCAAGCAAAAATACCAAAAAGCCCTTGGTCTTACTACTAGTTATAACACTAATAATACTTAATAATATTATTAACCCAAATAATTAAAATAACTCCAAATAATTAAATATCGGTCCGAATAATATTTTACCGAACCGAAGGAATAAAAACCAGACCGAACAAAATAATTACCGGTCTCTCAAAACAAATACCGAACCGAATAAAATAATTACCGGTCCCTCAAAATAAATACCGGACCGAATAAAATAATTACCGGTCCCTCAAAATAAATATCGGACCGAATAAAATAATTACCGGTCCCTCAAAATAAATACCGGACCAAATAAAATAATTACCTGTCCTTCAAAACAAATACCAGACCGAATAAAATAATTATCAGTCCGAATAAAACGTTGCCAAATATATTAATAGATATATCGGTTAATATAAATATTTTCGTCGCAAAAATAAACGTCAAACGGTAACTCGAAAATATTAATATAATATAATATTAAATAAAACGGGGCGTTACATTAACACCATTAAGATATTTAGGCACTCAAGTTGTCAGGCACATTTCGAGAAGATCCACTCCAAACTATGGCAATATCATATCTCTCTTGAATGCTACTAGTGACCCATGGGATCTAGTCACTCTTCTACAGTTCTACAACCCAAAGTTGTGCCGCTTCACTTTCCAGGACTATCATCTTCTCCTTACTCTAGAAGAGTATGCCTTCATTCTTAACATCAAGGTTCAAAACTGGGTGCCTTTCATCAACGTTCCAGAGGTGTTTAATCTTGAAGCTATCGCCGAGGCTCTTTATTCGAGCCTTAACTATGTGAAAGGGAATCGAAAGCACAAAAGTGGTGTCTTTGGCTTTTCATCCAGATTTCTGACAATGAAAGCTAAAGAGTTTGCGAGTGAAAGGAACTGATTGGGCTTTAATGTTGTAGTGGCTATCTTGATTTATGGGATAGTTATGTTCCCGAATGTCATGAACTTTGTATATTGCGTAGTGTTGTACCCCAAAAATTTTCCTCTCATTTATCAAGAATTTGCTCACAAGATCTCCTTTGACTCAAGACTGCACTATGGTTGATCAACTCAAGACACCTCCTTAAGCACCGATGACCAAAATTAGGGTTTGAGATTGCACAGGGATATTTGAGCTTCCAATTCCCCATATGACTTTAATGTATCATTATGGACCCTCAATATTACTCATGTCAAGTTTCAAGCCTTGGATCACACTTTTGCTCAGTAAATTGAGCAGTTGACCTAAAAATCAATCGTATTGGAGAAAAAGTCAACTAGGGCCAATTTACAGTCAAACTCCATATATTTTATCCGCATCAACATTTTAAACTCATATGTACCATTTTATAAAGTTTGGACCATAATTCCTCAAGAAATTTGATAATATCTTCATAAGGGCAAAATGGTCAAAATTAGGGTTTTGATTGGGAAAGGACAATTTTTGATTTTTGACTTAGCAAATGATCAATTGGTTTAAGGCATGATCTCAATAGTCCAATTTCACCATTTTGACCTAATAACATGGATCAAAACATTGCTCAAGTTCAATGGATTGACACATGAATTTTCAGTCAACTGATCAAAAGTCAACTATATACTGAAAAGTCAAACTTTGACTTTTTGGTCAAATTCAAATGTAAAAGATCATAATTCATCAAAGCATGGAAAAATATGAAACTTATTCATCAAGAAATCAAAAATTAAAGATTTTAAAAGAAACTTTGAACATGAAAACTTTGACTTTTTTCACAACTTTGAACAAAATTTTCACCATGATGCAAGCTGATTCAAAAGAAACTTCCAACATGAAAGTTGTAGATCTACATGAAATCTACAACTTTGCTTCACATAACTCCTTCCAAAAGTGCTTGTATCTCAAGTTATAATTTTAAGAATACATGGTCATGAAACAAAACACTCAGTGAAATTTTGCCCTAATATGGTCAGGATTTTGACACAAATTCATGGAACTTTTTCATATAGTTACAAGGGGAATATTCAAAAGTAATTCAAAGATGGATTGTATAGCACATTTCAAGCTTTCCAAAATTTCCAATAACTCTTTGAGATCATTTTTAAGTAGGGAGAATCAAAGATATGTAGTTAGGGTTTTATCACTTGAATTACAAGTCATTTTGTGACGAACAAATTCAAAATTCAAAGTTATGCTGCATAAACTCTACTTTGCATGCCTCAAACTTGTTAGGCACTCCATAATTAATGGCTTGCACAACTTTTAGAGGTCTCATTTCAAGCATTCAATGCAAGGTCATTCTTTATATCCATTTTGGGAAGAAAGTGCACAATGCCATTTTGATAAAGTGACTTTTTGCACAAAACGTGTTCTTGAGCCTCAAACTTGTTCTTTTCTGATCATAGATGTCTCATAACACAAGAGAAATGGTTTAGACACTTACAGTCACTCAGCCCATGCTTGTACCTCCTCTTGAAACTTGTTTCCCCACTTTTCTTCAAAATCAAGTAACCTAGCAAAAAGCTTGAGACTTGTACTTATGACTTGCCAAACCACTCAAACCGCATTTCTTATAGATACACAAGCCATTTTCCACAAATCCCACGCATGCTTGACCCCTAAAAAACACCAAAAGCTCAGAACTGTATCAAATACCTCCATTGTTTCATAACCTGACCAAAAGTTTGAAACTCATATCTCCCTCGTGCGTTTTCAAGCCTTTTGGTTCCTAAAGTTTCTAAACATAATTTAGAACTCATCTCACACCCTGTTACAAGACTGTAACACCATTAACACCATCCTCCATTTTCGAAAATAGAGCTTTGCACTTGGACTTCTCCAGCTCTCCTCAGGCACTTTCAACTCAAGCTAAGCATCCCATTAGCTTCCTAGGAACTTGAGGAAGCTAACCCAATCATTGGAACTCACTGAAAGCTTCTCAAACTCCAAACCCGATACCCTCTTGCAAGGTAAGTTTCCTAACTTTGGAACTTTTCATACAGGAATCATCAATGATTTATTTGTGAATGAAAAATGTAGATATCATTGCCCTAAAGCTAACCATGTCCTTAGTTTTCATTAATTTTGCTTGAGCTTAGAGAATTTTAAGATTGAAGTTTCTGAGATTTTTAGGGTTCAAAATAGGACCATTGAAATTCATGTTTATCTTTGAACTATAATTATTTTGCTTTGCATTTCTGAAGTCGTGAGGAAATTTGCTACAAGTTTCCTGTTTACACTTTTCATTTTTGTTGAGATTTGAATGAGATACAGAGCTTCTGGCTGGGTGTGAGGTTGAAGATGAAGTTGGCCTCAGGAAGGTGTTTACCATATATATTTATTGTTTGATTTATATAAACGGATGTATAACCACCCTAGTGGTAGAAGCGTGCGCCTGTGACTTGAGGGACCTGGGTTCGAGCCCTAGTGGTACCCTTTTGGTTATTTTTGCATTTTTACACATTCTGACTCTTTTTTTGGATAGGCGTTGGGCCTCCCTTTGGGCCTTATGATTTTTTTCTTACCTCTAACCCCTTCTTTCACTTACACAGCCCCTAGCCCATTTTTATTTCTTTTTC
Organism: Vicia faba; assembly: GCA_948472305.1. Classification (NCBI taxonomy): domain Eukaryota; kingdom Viridiplantae; phylum Streptophyta; class Magnoliopsida; order Fabales; family Fabaceae; genus Vicia; species Vicia faba. The sequence goes on along the minus strand of OX451736.1, from coordinate 1,462,754,245 downwards.
TTATTGTTTTTATTTATTTATTTTCTTAAATATTTTTTCTTATATTAAAAAATCATAATATAAAAATAGTAGATTTATATTTTGACATAGTTTATTTATTTTTTCTCACACAAAAATTATTTTATTTAATCATACTTTAGTTACTTTACTAATTGTTCTTTTGTAAGTTTAATTAAAAAAACTAGGATTTTAATTATTTTCTTTTACACAATTTGAATTTATTATTTTAATATTTAAAAAGACCAAAAAATATTATATAATACTATAAATTATTTTTAAGACAAAAATACCAAAAATATTCTTCTTACAAACTTATTTTCTTTTAATCAATTAATAGATTAGGGTTTCTTTTCCTAGTAAATTTAGGTTTACTTTTTTATTATTTTAATTAATTATTTTCTTTTAATTAATTAGGTTAAAACAAAAATCTTTTTCCCTAAAAATCCAAATAAATATCCATTCACTTTACATTTTATAGTTTTGTATATTTATTCATTTTTGTACATTATTTATTTCAATTCTTGTATAAATTCAATATGGTTGTAATAGATTAATTAGGTTTATTTTCTTGCAATCCCCATTTATAATTTGTACTCCCCCTCCCACAAGTATTGTAATAGCGTAGTAATTTTAAATTCCGCAATTTATCGCTTTATATACAAATGCTAGTAATTAAGGTTTGTATGAAAAGACTAAAACCAATCAACTAGAAAACCCTAATCAAAGAGAAAACCAAGCATGAAAAACATTACACTTGCACACAAGCACCCCTAGGGTAAAATCCACTTTGTTGCCTTACAAAATGGCCATATTACCCATGTGAGGTATCTTAGCAAAAACAAGCAAATACAAGATCATAGTCCCTCGATGACGCTATCCATGTTGCCTTTCAAATGGTCTTAGTCCCTTAAAGATAATGCTAAGATACCTTGCAACATTTCTAATCATGGTTATACGATGACCCGCGCCCGTCCCGTTTACATCCAAAGATAGGGTTACTTACCGAATCAATGGTAAGATAACAATGTCAAAGGAAAAGAAAATGAACAAGAAAGACTTTTGAGTAGGTAGAATGCTCCTAATTACTTGCTTCATTTTAAAAGAAAAACATCCTTGCTATTTTCAAAACAAACACCTACACTTTCAAAACATCTTACAAACTTGAAAACATTTTCAAAAGATTAACATCTTTGTACACATTCTTATGAACGAGAATCATTACGAAGTTTACCTAAACAATGGCCTCTTTACAAAATACTTTCAAAAACCACACAAAGCACAATTTCAAACAAAAGCAAGTTATCTAGCAAGTAACTAAGAGCCCATGGAAAACCATGGATGAAAAGGGTGCTAATACCTTCCCTTTTCATAATCTACACCCCGAACTCAAGAAACAATCTCAAAGGTATTTCCTGTGCTTTTTCACCTTTCCTTTTGGATAAAAGAAAAGTCGGTGGCGACTCTTGCTAACCGCAACATTTGCGATCAAACGCAAAACCTTCAAGTCAGTTCTCCTACCGTATCACAAAACTGACGACTCTGTTGGGGATTGATAATTGGAAGTGGGGTTACCTTAGGGTTAGATCATGTTTACTTGCTTTCTTTGTTTGACTTGTATGCTTTACATTATGGTTCTTTGTTTGTGTTTGGATCCTCTACCCGGATTTGGGATACCTTATAGGTAAGTAGCAATACATTGTGGAAACTGTGCGGGGTATACCGACATGGTCTAAGTAATAGCTACATTAGTGTGACATATTTGTGGGAACTGGTAGCCCTTGAGTTAATCAAGTAGAATACGGGGCCGCTGAGTCATGTCATGAAGCACTAATGAACTTTTAGAACCTTTACTTGACCAGCTTGTCCTTTAGAACATAGTGAGATGACCGACTTTGGTGCAGTCTGAAATTGGTAGATACTTGATACTACACTCATTGAGGTTTGGTTTTTTGGTATATTTCGGTCTCCATTAAAGAGGCTTGTGCTGAAACAATGCTCAAGGAAACAAACCAGTGATATTGAGCTCCTTAGAACCCGATTACTATTGCTAAGATAGGTTGAGCCAACTAAACTTCAAGATGACACTTACTTATAAAACTCCATGCAAGCTTAAACCTAAGGACTTGTTTGCTTTGTTTGTGTATATTTACTTGTACATAACATCATGAACATCATAACATCATATTCATTCACTAACCATTTCAAGGATCTTGGGATTTATCTTTGTTCTGTTTTGTAGGACATGGACTCTATTCGGAGGAAAACTATTCAAGTCAATCTTGTAAGGATCCCTCCTCAACTTAAGGAGCTAGCATCAAGGATTCCTGAAAACTCTCCATTTACCGAAAGACATGGTCTCCTACTAAACTTGGCCACCTCCAACACTGATGAAGACATGATGAAGGTGCTCTTTCAGTTCTTTGATCCCTTATACCATTTCTTCACATTTCCCGATTATCAACTTGTGCCAACTTTGGAAAAATTCTCCCAGCTCTTGAGGATTCCCATTCTCAACCAACTACCTTTCAATAGTACAGAAAGAGATCCAAAGCCGGAAGATATTGCTCAAGTTCTACACTTGCAATCATCTGATATCACAACTAATTGGGAATCAAGGACTGGTGTCAAAGGTTTCCCAGCAAAGTTCTTGTTTGAGAAAGCCCAAAATTGTTGGAACTCTTTAGATTTTCAAGCTTTTGAAGAAATTATGGCTCTCCTCATCTATGGGATGGTTTTGTTTCCAAATCCTGACCAACTCATAGATGTGAGCGCCGTTAAAATCTTCATGTCTCGTAACCCGATGCCCACTTTGCTAGGAGACATCCTACATTCTTTTCACACTCGCACTATGAGGAAAAAAGGTGTCCTTATGTGTTTCACTCATCTCTTGGCAAGATGGTTTATTTCGCATCTTCCCCAATCTGTATTGAAGAACGAGTAAGGTTCAAGGTGGTCACAAAGGTTGATGACGCTCAAACATTCAGACATCCATTGGTGTTCTCGATCTATAGAGAATGTTACTATTGCCGACCATTGTGGAGAATTCCCTAATGTCCCTTTACTTGGCATTAGGGTATGTATCACCTACAACCTCTGCTTAGCCTTAAGACAGTTTGGTTACGCCCAAAGGGATGACCCTCATAAGATGCTCATTCAAGGTTTGGTATTTGACTACGAGAACGACGATCAAGGTCTTTGCCATAGATTCATCCGATCTTGGAGGATGTTGAACAAGGTAGATAACAAGACATTGGGGCATAATAATTCCATCCCTCTTGAGCCTTACCTCTAATGGGTACGAACTCTTGCTTGAGTCTTATGGTGCCTTATCCCTCCATTCTCCCGGTGATCATGGAGCCTGTTATGGAAGGAGATGGTCCATACACTATCCTACATCCTGACATGCCTGTTGTACCCCAAAATTTTCCCTCTCACTTATCAATAATTTTCTCACAAGATCTCCTTTGGCCCAAGATTGCACTAGGGTTGATCAGCTCAAGACACCTCCTTAAGCATTGATGACCAAACTTAGGGTTTGAGATTGCACAAGGATATTTGAACTTCCAATTCCCCATATGACTTTCATGGATCATTATTGACCCTAATGATTAACCATGTCAAGTTTCAAGCCTTGGATCACACCTTTGCTCAGTCAATTGAGCAGTTGACCTAAAAATTAGTTGTATTGGGGAAAAAGTCAACTATGGCCAATTTACAGTCAAACTTCATAATTTTTTATCCACATAAACAATTTAAACTCACATGTGTCATTTGATCAAGTTTGGATCACAACTCCTCAAGAAATTTGATCAAATCTCCAAAAGGGCAAAATGGTCAAAATTACGGTTTTGACTGGGAAAGGGCAATTTCTGGTTTTTGACCTAGAAAATGATCAATTGGTTAAAATAATGATCTCAAGAGTCCAATTGCATCATTTTGACCTAATGACATGGCTCAAAACATCGCTCAAGTCCAATAGATTGACAGATGAATTTTCAGTCAACTGATCAAAAGTCAATTGTACCCTGAAAAGTCAAACTTTGACTTTTTGGTCAAAATTCAATGTCAAAGATCACAATTCATCAAATCATGTCAAAATATGAAACTTATTCATCAAGAAATAAAAAATTCAAGATTTCATTTTGAAAAGTTAAAATTTCTAAACTTAGAAATTTTTCTAAGTGTTGGAAATTTCTTGTTTTTTCATAACTTTGAGCAAAATTTTCACCATGATGCAAAGTGATTCAAGAGAAACTTCAACCATGAAAGTTGTAGATCTCCATGAAATCTAAAACTTTTCTTCACACAACTTCTTCCAAAAATTCTTGGATCTCAAGTTATAATTTTAAGAACATGTGGTCATGAAACAAAACACTTAGTGAAATTTTGCCCAAATTTGGTCAGGATTTTGACCCAACTTCATGGAACCTTTTCATATAGTTCCAAGGGGAATATTAAAAATCAATTCAAATATGGGTTGTATAGAACATTGCAAGCTTTCCAAAATGTCAGAGAACTCCTTGAGATCATTTTTGAGCATGGAGAATCGAAGAGATGAAGTTAGGGTTTTATCACTTGATATACAAGTCATTTTATGATGAAACAAATTGAAAATTCAAATTATGCTGCATAACATCTACTTTTAAGGCCTCAAACTTGTTATGCACTCCATAATTAATGGCTTGCACAGCTGTTAGAGGTCTCATTTCAAGCATTCAATGCAAGGCCATGCTTTATATTCATTTTTGGAAGAAAGTGTACATTGCCATTTTGATAAAGTGATTTTTTACACAAAACTTGTTCTTGAGCCTTGCACTTGTTCTCTTCTGATCATAAAAGTCCTATAATTCATAAGAAACTTGTTAGACACATACAATCACTCATCCCATACTTGTACCTCACATTGAAACTTGGTTTCCCACTTTTCTTCAAAATCAAGTAACCTAGCAATTAGCTAAAAACTTGTACTTCTGATTGTCCAAACCACTCCAATTCTTTTTCTTATAGATATATAAACCATTTGCCACAAAGGACACAAATTCTTAAGCCCTGAAAACACCAAGAACTCAGAATCACATCTCATACCTCCATTTTCACATAAACTGACCAAAAACTTGAAACTCATAACTCCCTCGTGTGTTTTCAAGCCTTTTGGTTCCTAAAGCTTCTAAATATCATTTAGAACTGATCCCACACCATGTTACAAGACTGTAACACCATTAACACCATCCTTCATTTTCAAAAACATAGCTTTGCAAGTGGACTTCTCCAGAACTCCTCAACCACTTCCAGCTCAAGCTAAGCATCCCTTTAGCTTCCTGGGAACTTGAGGAAGCTAACCCAACTATTGGAACTCCTTGAAAGCTGCTCAAACTTCAAACCCAATACCCTCTTGCAAGGTAAGTTTTCTAACTTTGGAACTTTTCATACATGCATCATCAACGATTTATTTGTGAATGAAACATGTAGATATCATTGCCCTAAAGTTAACCATGTCCATAGTTTTCATTAATTTTGCCTGAGCTTAGAGAATTTTAAGATTGAATTTTCTGAGATTTTTAGGTTCATAATAGGTCCATTAAAATTCATGTTTATCTTTGAGCTATAGTTTTAATTCTTTACATTTTTGAAACCGTGAGGAAATTTGCTACAAGTTTCATGTTTACAGTTTTCATTTTTGTTGAGATTTGAACAAGTTACAGAGCTTCTGGGTGGTTGTGAGGTTGAAGATGAAGTTGGCCTTAGGAATGTGTTTGCCATATGTATTTATTGATTGATTTATTTAAACTGATGTATAGACACCCTAGTGGTAGAAGCGCGCGCCTGTAACTAGAGGGACCTGGGTTCGAGCCCCAGTGGTACCCTTTTGATTTTCTTTACATTTTTTGCATTCTGACTTTTTTTGGACAAGGCGCCTGGGCCTCCTTTGGGATTTGTACTTTTTTTTCTTACCACTAACCCCCTTGCAGGCTATCAATACCCCTGGCCCAATTTTTATTTTCTTTTCTTATTTTCATTTTATTTATTTTCTTAATTATTTTTCTAATACTAAAAAATCATAAAAAAATATAAAAATAGTAGATTTATATTTTGACTTAGTTTATTTATTTTTCTCACAAAAAATATATTTTATTTAACCATACTTTATTTATTTTACTAATTATTCTTGTAAATTAAAACTACGTTATTATTTATTTTCTTTTACAACAATTAAAATATATTATTTTAATTTTTAAAAAGACCAAAATATTTTATAATACCATAAATTATTTTCAAGACAAAAATACAAAAAATACTTTTCTTATAAACTTAGTTTCTTTTTAATCAATCAATGAACTAGAGTTTTACTAATTTCTTTTCCTAGTAAATTTAAGTTTACCTTTTATTATTTTAATTAATTATTTTCTTTTAGTTAATTAGATTAAATTTAAACTCCATTTTCTCTAAAAAAATCCAAACAAATATCCATTTTTTTCACATTTACATTCTTGCATATTTATTTATTTTTGTACATTTATTTATTCAATTCTTGTACCAATTCAATATGGTTGTAATAGATTAATTAGGTTTATTTTCTTTCAATCCTCATTTATACTTTGTACACCCCTTCTCCACAAGTATTGTAATAGCGTAGTAACTTTAAATTCCGCAATTTATCGCTTTTATATACAAATGCTAGTAATTAGGGTTTGTATGGAAAGACTAAAACCTATACTTAGAAAACCCTAATTCAAGACAAAATCAAGCTTGAAAACAATACACTTGCACACAAGCACCCCTAGGGTAAATCCACTTGGTTTCCTTTACAAAATGGCCATATTATGCATGTGAGGTATGTTAGCAAAAACAAAGAAAAATACAAGATCATAGCCCCTTTATGACGCTACCTAAGTTGCCTTCCAAATGATCTTAGTCCCTAAAAGAGAATGCTAAGATACCTTGCAACATTGCTAATCATGGTTGTACGATGACCCACTCCCGTCCCGTTTACATCCAAAGATATGGTTACTTACCAAATCAATGGTAAGATAACAACGTCAAAGGAAAAGAAAAATGCACAAGAGAGACTTTTAGGTAGGTAGAATGCTCTTAATTACTTGCTCAATTTCAATACATCCTTGCTATTTTCAAAAACAAACACTTACACTTTCAAAACCTATTACAAACTTGAAAACATTTTCAAAAGATCAGACATCTTTGTATACATTCTTAAGAACGATAATCATTACAAAGATTGCCTAAACGTTGGCCTCTTACAAAATACTTTCAAAACCCACACAAAGCACAATTTCAAACAAAAGCAAGTGATCTAGCAAGTAACTAAGAGCCCATGGAAAACCATGAATGAAAAGGGTGATAATACCTTCCCTTTTCATAATCTACCCCCCGAACTCAAGAAATAATCTCAAAAGTCTTTCCTGTGCTTTTTCACCTTTCCTGTTGGATAAAAGAAAAGTCGGTGGCGACTCTAGCTAACCGCAACATTTGCGATCAAATGCAAAACCTTCAAGTCAGTTCTCCCACCGTACCATAGAACTGGCGACTCTGTTGGGGACTTTTCAAAAAGTGGTGTTACCATAGGGTTAGATCATATTTACATGCTTTCATTATTTGGCTTGTATGCTTTACATTATGGTTCTTTGTTTGGGTTTGAATCCTCTACCCGGATTTGGGTTACCTTATAGGTAAGTAGCAATACGTTGTGGAAACTATGCGGTGTATACTGACATGGTCTAAGCAATAGCTACGTTAGTGCCGCATATTTGTGGGTACCGATAGCCCTTGAGTTAATCAAGAAGAATACGGGGCTGCTGATTGATGTCATGAAGCACTAATGAACTTTTAGAACATTTACTTGACCAACTTGGCCATTAGGACATAGTGAGATGACCGGCTTTGGTGCAGTCTGAAGTTGGTAAATACTCGATACTACACTCATTGAGGTTTGGTTTTTTGAGATATTTCAGCCGCCATTAAAGAGGCTTGTGCTGAGACAATGCTCAAAGAAACAAATCAGTGATTTTGAGCTCCTTAGAACCCGGTTACTATTGCTAGGACAAGTTGAGCCAACTAAACTTCAAGAGGGTACTTAGATATGAGACTCCATGCAAGCCTAAACCTAAGGACTTGTTTTCTTTGTTTGTGTATATTTACTTGTACATAACATCATGAACATCATAACTTCATATTCATTCACTAACCATTTCAAGGATCTTGGGATTTATCTTTGTTCTGTTTTGTAGGACATGGATTCTATTCGCAGGAAAACCATTCAAGTCAATCTTGTAAGGATTCCTCCTCAACTTAAAGAGCCAGCATCAAGGATTCCTGAAAATTCTCCATTTACCGAGAGACATGATCGCCTACTCAACTTTGTCACCTCCAACACTGATGAAGACATGATGAAGGTGCTCTTTCAGTTCTTTGATCCTTTACACCATTGCTTCACATTTCCCGATTATCAACGTGTGCCAACTTTGGAAGAATTCTCCCAACTCTTGAGGATCCCCATTCTCAATCAACTACCCATAAACGGTACGGAAAGAGACCCAAAGCCATAAGAGATTTCTTAAGCTCTACACTTGCAGTCATCTGATGTCACAACTAATTAGGAAACAAGGAGTGGTATCAAAGGCTTCCTAGAAAATTTCTTGTTTGGGAAAGCCCAAAACAGTTGGAACTCCTTGGATTTGCAAGCCTTTGAGGAAATTGTGGCTCTCCTCATCTATGGGATGGTTTTGTTTCCAAATCCTGACCAACTCATAGATGTGAACTCCGTCAAGATCTTCATGTCTCGTAACCCGGTGCCTACTTTGCTAGGGGACATCCTACATTCTTTTCACACTCGCACTATGAGGAAAAGAGGTGTCATTATGTGTTGCACTCCTCTCTTGGCAAGATGGTTTATTTCTCATCTTCCCCAATCTGTATTGAAGAACAAGCAAGGTTCAAGGTGGTCACAAAGGTTGATGACGCTTAAAGATTCATACATCCATTGGTGTTCCCAATTTATAGAGAATGTTACTATTGTCGACCATTGTGAAGAATTCCCTAATGTCCCCTTACTTGGAATTATGGGAGGTATCACCTACAACCCCTTCTTAGCCTTAAGACAGTTTGGTTACGCCCGTAGGGATGGCCCTCATGAGATGCTCATACAAGGTTTGGTATTTGACTTCAAGAACGACGATCAAGGTCTTCGCTAGAGATTTATCCGAGCTTGGAGGATGTTAAACAAGGTAGATAGCAAGACATTGGGGCATAAGAATTTAATCCCTCTTGAGCCTTACCTCAAATGGAGACAAACTTGTGCTTAGAGTCTTATGATGCCTTATCCTTCCATTCTCCCGGTAATCATTGAGCCTGTTATGGAAGGAGATGTTCCATACACTATCCTACATCCTAACATGCCCACCTCTCTTGAATACTTACAAAGAGATTGGATATAACTCAAGGGGGAGCGAGATACTTTCGAAGTCCAATTCTACAATAGCGAGAAGAAGGTTTTCGAACTCACTAAGCAACTTCATGAGGAGCATACTCTGAATGCCTGCATCGCACCAAAGAGGATGCGTACTACCTTTTTATCTTATATTTTTTGTATTATGTTTTGCCAAGGGTGGTAATACCTTCCCTTTTCATAATTTACCCCCCGAACTCAAGAAATAATCTCAAAGGCATTTCCTGTGCTTTTTCACCTTTCCTTTTTGATAAAAAAAGTCGATGGCTGTGATGTGGTGGGAGAACTGACTTAAGGTTTTGCGTTTGTGTTCACAAATGTTGCGGTTAGCAAGAGTCGCCACCGGCTTTTATTTTATCCAAAAGGAAAGGTAAAAAAGCACAAGAAAGACCTTTGAGATGTTTTCTTGAGTTCAAGGGGTAGATTATGAAAAGGGAAGGTTCTAGCACCCTTTTCATCCATGGTTTTCCATGGGCTCTTAGTTACTTGTTTAGATCACTTGCTTTTCTTTTGAAATTGTTTGAAATGGTGCTTTGTGTGGTTTTGAAAGTATTTTGAAAAGAGGCCTTTGTTTGGGCAATCTTTGTAATGATTCTTGTTTGTAAGAATGTATACAAAGATGCTTGTCTTTTGAAAAATGTTTCAATGTTTGAAAGTTGTTTGGAAATTGTTTTGGAAATGTGTGTGTGTTTGAAAATAGCAAGGATTGTTTTTGAAATGATCAAGTAACTAGAAGCTTATCTACCTACTCAAAAGTATTTCTTGTGCATTTTTATTCCTTTGACATTGTTGTTTTACCATTGTTTTGGTAAACAACCCTATCTTTGGATGTTAAGCGGGACGGGCGTGGGTCATCGTATGACCATGATAGCAATGGTGAAAAGTATCTTAGCTTGCTTAAGGGACTAAGATCATTTTGTTTTTAGGCAACCTTTTGATAGCGTCATCGAGGGACTATGATCTTTTGTTTTGTTTTGTTTTGCCAAGATACCTAGCATGCATACCATGACCATTTTGTTTAGGCAACCAAGTGGGAGAAACCCTAGAGGTGTTGTGTGCAATGTGTTGTCATTTTTCATGCTTTTTTGTCTTGCATTAGGTCATGCTATTTGTTTGATTTTTGTGTTATCATACAAACCCTAATTTACTAAACATGTATATAATGCGATAAATTGCGTAAAGTAAATCTAAACTATTACAACAATATTATGGGAGGGGGAATACAAATTTTGAATGGGGAATATTGCACAAAAAATAAACCCTAAAATATTATTACAACCAAATTGAATTATTGCACAATAAATAAATAAACAATTATTTAAATATGCAATAAAATGTATGGATGCAAAATGTTTTTGTATTTATTTTATGTATGATAAAAATAAATTATTTAAATCTTCAAAATAAGAAAAAATAATATTATTATTTTTGGAAGGGGTGAAAAACCCTAGTTTTTGATTTTAAAAAAAATATGTTTTCTAATATTTATTTGTCCATTTTTTTCATTAGAAATAAATAAGTAATATTATACACAATATTAAAAATTAAATATGTGTGAAAATAATGTTTTGTATGAAAAATAATAAAATAAAAATGTATAATATTTTTATTAAAATTTTTTATGAATAAATAAGAAAATAAACTCTATTTATTAAAATAAAATTATTTTATATGTGAAAAATAATAATAAAAATAAAATAAAATTGCAAAAAATTAAGAAAATTATTTTTGTGATTTTTAATGTTCAGAAAAATAAATGCAAGTCAAAAATATAAAATATGCAAGAAAATATGCAAAAATATAAAAATAATCAAAGGAGGTGCAGATAGGAAACAGGGGGGGTGGAAACTGGAAAAAACAAGGCCCAGGCGCGCCAGGCCCAGACAGGTCGTCCCTGTCCTCCAGCTCTTCTCAAACGCGCGTTTCTATACTTCAACCTATAACTTGCTATTCTTTGCATAAAATCAAAAACTCATAACACAAAACATGTAGCTCATGATCTCACGATTCCAGTGATATAAAAAACATGACCTAACTCTAAAAGACCAAGGAGAATTTTAATGGCCCTAATTTCTGACCTAGTTTTTTTCAGCATGTTCAACAACCAAATACTCTTAGCTCAGTTAATATAAATAACAACTATGCATATGTACAGCTTAAGCAAGTTAAGGACTACATTTTTGCTTCACAAATCTAAGCTTAAGGATGCCTAAATAAGGAGATAGAACTTTGAAAAATACCTTGTTCAGTTGAGTTTGAATATGGCAATGTGGGAACTTTGAGTGAGGCCTGAAGATCGTGTGAGCTTCCTTGAAGTTCCCTCAAGCTTTTCCAATGCTTAGCTGGCCTTGTAGATGCTTGAATCTCCTTGCACGAGTCAACCTGCAACCTTGCAAAATGAAAATGGTGAAGTGTGAAACTGAGCTCACAGTTGCAAGATGAATGCTTGGATAGCTTGAATGTGATGTAGGGAAGATGTTTCAAGGGTTGAAAGGCAAAACACACGAGCAAGTTTCAAGTTGGCAAGTGTTCTGCAGATGATGCCCTGTTTGGGCAGAAAAGTGTGATTTTGGTGTTTGAGAGTGTTTAGGATGTTATGAATTCGTGTCTTGGCTTGTTACAAGGTTCTGAAGTTGTTTCAAATGAAGCCAAGCCTTGCCTTTATCAGATGAACAAGTTGTTTTGACTTTTGCAAGTTTGCTTGCTTTTGAAGAAAGTTGAAAGTGACAATGCCAAAATGTTGTACTTGCTAGTTCTAGGGCTGCAAGGAGTTGGTAAACTTTGTCTGATGTTTGTGGATCTTGCTTGCAACAAAAGATCAGGTCCATGGCTCAAGAGTTGTAAAGTTGGAAAAAGCAAGCTTTATCAAAGTAGTATTGTGAACTTTATGCCATTTTTGGATTAATTCATTGTAAAATGCTTCAAAGATCAAAATAAAGCCATTATCCATTGTGTTAGCATTCAATTATGGAGTTTAGAAGTGATTAGGACCTGTAATACCAAGACCAAGCATGCTAGGACATATTTGCAACTTGAAGCATTTCTAAACATGGCTTGAACAAAAGTGACAAATTGCCATTTTCTCTTCTTCGATTCTCCCTAACCATAAATGATCTTGGATAGTTCTTGGACATTTTGGAAAGCTTGCAACATGATCTACAATCCATCTTTGAAATGAATTTTTAAATACCTCTTGGAACTAGGTGAAAAAGGCCCATGAAGTTAGGTCAAAAACCTGCCTAAATTAGGGCAAATTTTCACTAAGTTAAAAAGTTTATGGACCCCTATTCACAAAATCATAACTTGAGATCCAAGCATCTTTTGGGAAAACTTTGTAAATAAAAGTTGTAGATTTAATGGATTACTACAACTTTCATGTTGGAAGTTTTCTTTGAATCCAATTGCATCATGGTGAAAAAGTTGTAGAAAATAAGAAAATTTCCATACTTAGAAATTTTCTAAGTTATGAAAAATTTTCAAATTGAAACTCTAATTTGAAAAATTGATTTTCTTGATCAACAAGTTTCACATTTTGACATATATTGATGAATTATTACCCTTGGCACTTGATTTTGACCAAAAAGTCAAAGTTTGACTTTTCAGTGTACAATTGACTTTTGATCAGTTGACTGCAAAATTCATCTGTCAATCCTATGCATTTGAGATCTTTTGAACTATGTGATTAGGTCAAGATGATGCCATTGAGTCCTTGAAATCATGCTTGAGTCCTTGAAATCATGCTTGAGTCCAATTGGACATTGGCTAGGTTAAAAATCAGAAATTGCTCTTTCTCAATCAAAACCCTAATTTTGACCATTTTGCCCTTTTGATTATTTGATCAAATTTCTTGAGGAGTTGTGATTCAAACTTGATCAAATGGTACATAGGAGCCTATAATGTTGTTTTGGATCAAAAATTATTAAGTTTGACTGTAAATTGGCCATGGTTGACTTTTTCCCCAATACAACTGATTTTTAGGTCAATTGTCCAATTGACTGGGCAAAAATGTGATTCAAGGCTTGAAACTTGGTATGAGCAATACTAGGGGTCCAAGATGGTATATCAAAGTCACATGAAGCATTTATGATCCAAAAATCCTTGTGCAAACTCAAACCCTAATTTCAGGTCATCAGTGCAAGGTGAGGTCTTGAGCTGAGCAAACCCTAATCTTGTCTTGAGTCCAAAGAGTCTTATGAGGAAAATCTTGATAAATGAGAGGGAAAATTTTGGGGTACAACAGTTTCCCCTGTTCAATCTTCTTGAACCTGAAGAGTTAGATTGGCGAGTTTGTCATTCGTGACTAGACGGTAAAAGATGATTGGACACTAGAGTGCCCATAAATTTGCACTCGTCAAAGTGTAGTTGAGGGAATGGGCTTAAAGATGCCATCCAAGAGTGTTTGTTGAGTCATGAGTTATAAGTCAAAAGAATGAGTATTCAGAATGGTGTCCGTGTCTGGAACGCATCTGAGCTGTATCTGGAGACTTGTAACGAGGAATAGAATAGCATCCATGTCTGGAGCGTCTCTGAATTGTATCTTGAATTTGGAATCTGAATGAGAAATAGAATAGCATCCGTGTCTGGAGCATCTCTGAGTTGTATCTGGTAGTTGAAATCTGAATGAGCAATAGAATAGCATCCGTGTCTGGAGCATCTCTGAGTTGGGGAGATTAGAATAGGTGACAGAATGGCAACCGTGTCTGGAGCGTATCTGGACTGTATCTGAAGTTTTGAATCTGAATGAGAAATAGAATAACATCCATGTCTGGAGCATCTCTAAGCTGTATCTGGTAGTTGGAATCTGAATGAGCAATATAATAGCATCTGTGTCTGGAGCATCTCTGAGCTGTATCTGAAGTTTGAATCTGAATAAGTATCAGGATGGCATCCGTGTCTGGAGCGTATCTAAACTATCTCTAGAAGGAAATCTGGAATAAGTATCAGGATGGCATATGTATCTGGTGCGTATCTGAACTATCTCTAGAAAGAAATATGGAATAAGTATCAGGATGACTTCTGTGTTTGGAGTGTATTTGTACTGTACCTTGAAATCTTTGATCATTGTTAATGGTAGCTGTTAATCTTATCCTGAAAAGGGTAAAATGTTAGCTGAAACACAAAGTTATGTTGCATGAAATGTATGATGCAATATATGTGCTTTATCAATGTTTATGATATATGGATGTAATGTATGTGCATGTAAGCTGATTTGCGGTATTGCTTGAAGAAAATAAATCCTTGACAGTTGGGGATAATAAAACCCTTGACTGCTACCGGGGAAAATAAATCCTGGGCGACTGTTGGGGATAAGAAATCTTTGACAACTTCTGTGGGGATGTGAGGATCCTTCATGTCTTGAAGTTGGAGTATTGATAAAAAAATTGTTGCAAGCAAAGCCATATACTGCCTGAGTAATCTGCTTGGAGAATCCAGAGAATTTTGATGACCTCTACTGGGGATTACACAATGAGAATCCTTGATCTGCTGGAGAATAGGGAAAATTCTGATGACTTCTGCGGGGAATTAAGAATGAGAATCTTCATTCTATTGAGGAATAATGAAAACTTTGGCGACTTCACTGGGGAAATAAGAATGAGAATCTTCATTTTGTTGGGGAGTAAAAACTCTGTGGGGAAGAACGCTTACTGTTGGAGAGTAAGTTAAGGAGTCTTCGGTCGTCTGCCACTCTACTGGGGGTTTATCCTAGGTTGGGGAGAGACAAAAGTTAACTGTTATCTGGTTGATTTCCAGGCTTCAAGACAACTTGCTGGGAAAAATGGATTGGCTGAATGGTTTCGGTTGGGGATTGGTAGTAAGAAATTTTGACTCGACTGGGGAATAAGATTTCAGCTCCGCTGGGGATCTGTAACTCAAAGCTTTGGCTCCGCCGGGGATTGGGAGTTTAAAGTTTTAACTCTGATGGGGATTCAAGGGTTTGAAATTATAACTCCGCTGGGGATATGTATTTCAAAGTTTTAGGTCCGCTGGGGATCTAGATGATGTACTATAGGGATTTCTCCTGGAATAGCCTAAAGACGTTTTCCTATCCTTTCAGTCTGTCAGTAATTGTTCTTTTTCATCTTGTTTATTTGTAAACAGTAATTATGTCCAAATGCATATGTTCATCAATGAATCATTGGACGTTTTTGCAAATAAAAACACAAGTGTAAAATAAAAAGACAAATAGTTTCTGCACTTTGAAAGAGACATCTTTGTATTTACTTTGAATAAGTGTTTTGTACAAAGGAGACAGTCATCCTAGTAAGAGGATGGTGTCATAAAAGTAAGAAAAATTTATACAAAGAAAGATGGCTATGTGTAAAAAATCCCATGGGGTTCCCATTCCGTTATAGCCCGTATTCGTCAGACAAAATCGTCTCGTGGAATTACGGAGGTGATGTCTACTATCACGGTATCAAGCAAGATTGGCCAGCTGCTGAAAATTAAAGTTCTGAGAAAGTTGACTCTGATATCAGTAACATCGCAGGGACTAGAAAGATAACCCGCACTGGAAGGGTATTCTCTCCAGAAATTGCTCCTCCAAAATCTATTTCTGGACCCGTAATCATTCCTATTGTTGTTGCTCCTCCAAAAGCTATTCACAGTCCTGCAATCATCTCTGCTAATACTCCTTTTGACAAAATTGTTACAGTCCCTATTATCACCCCTACTAACATTCCTGCTGCCGAGTCAACCGATACTCGGGGTAAAGGTATTCTGGTTGAGCCTGTTCGGACGAAGGCACAATTAGTAGCTATCCCTGAGACCTCCCGAAAAGAGATGGAGGAAATTCTAATGATCAAAAAAAGAAGCGACTACAACATAGTCGAGAAACTGGGGAAAAATCCATCAAAAACTTCCATGTTGGCTTTATTATTATGTTCCGAGGCTCATGCAAAGGCCTTGGTAAAATTCCTTAAAACCGCCCATCTACCCCAAGAAACATCTGCCGATCAGTTCCAAGATTGCGTAGCCAGCTTAACCGCAGATAATGGTTTAGGTTTTTCGGATGTTGATTTAACGCCAAGAGGGAGGAAGCATAAGGAGGAATTGAATGTCTCAGTCGAATGCAGAGACACGACCTTGGCTAATGTATTGGTTGACACCAGTTCGTCTCTGAATGTGTTTCCTAAAAAGGCTCTTGATAGGCTTGACTGTGAAGGATTGACATTGAAATCGAGCAACATAGTAGTGAGGGCCTTTGACGGCTCAAAAAGGATGGTGCATGGGGAAGTGGACATCCCCATAAAGGTTGGAACCCAAACATTCGATTCAACTTTTTATGTAATGGTTATTCGCCCTTCATATTCCTTCTTATTAGGCCGACCATGGATCCACAACGCTGGTGTCGTTACTTCTACATTGCATCAAATGCTGAAATATCCAATTCAAGGGAAATTCAACATCGTTCATGGAGAAGAAGAGTATATGGTCAGCCATCTAAATTCCTTTACATATATGGAATTAGATGGTGAATTTATTGAAACTTCATTCCAGCACTTTGAAGAAGTCTCGCAGACTGTGGCAGTAACCAAGGCTGTGTCTCAAGTCCCCAAGATTACAAGGCTTCCGCTCAAGATGTCGTCTTTAAAAGATGCCAAGGCAGTGATAGAAGTAGGTGGGTGCACTATTTGGGGCCAACTCCCAGATATCCCATACAAATCTGACAAATATGGTTAGGGTTTAACTTCAGGAGCCCAGAAAGTTGTACGTTGTGCTCGTGCCGGAGGACCACCCTTGAAGATCAGCAACCACCAAGTCAGCACCGTGGAGGATGATGAAGACAACTATAACCTGGAGGATTGGATTTTCCCAACTGTCAGTGGAGGGCTCAGCAACTGGGAAGCTAGATACTTTGTCCCGATCACTTTTATCCCACAGTAATTTGTCTTTGAATTTTGTCGGATCTGTAATACTAAATAATTCAGACTCTTAAAACCTTGTGTCTTACCCGAGGCACAATGGTCCATTTGTAAGGGTTATTATCTCATTTCCATAAGACATCAATGAATCATGGACGTTTTTTGCATACAAACTTTATGCTCATTTTTACATTTTTCATTTCTTTCAAAGATACTTATACTCTTACACACACTCACACTCACAATGCAGGTCTACATCCACTCAGGATCCCATGGGTAATGGTTCTGCTATGGCCTTTTGTGACTCTGAAAATCTAATCTACCAAGCCAAAGACGAAGGTGAGGAAGATTGTGAAGTGTTAGGGGAAATTGCCAGGTTATTACAACAAGAAGAGAGGACCATTCATCCCCACGAAGAACCAGTGGACACAACTAACCTAGGTACCGAAGAAGACAAGAGAGAAGTCAAGGTGGATGCCAATCTGGAACCCGGTGTCCAAGAGCATCTGATTCAATTGCTACACGATTATGTTAAGGTCTTTGCCTGGTCGTATGAAGACATGCCAAGACTTGATGCAGATATCGTAGTACATCGTCTACCTACAAAAGAGGACCGCCCACTGGTAAAGTAAAAGGTCTGTCGCATGCGACCAGACATGTCAGAGAAGATTAAAGCAGAAGTCATGAAACAATTCAACGCTGGATTCTTGGCTGTCACCTCCTATCCGTAATGGGTTGCCAATGTTGTTCCCGTACCTAAAAAGGACGGCAATGTACGAATGTGCGTGGACTACAAAGATTTGAATTGGGCGAGCCCTAAGGATGATTTCTCACTTCCCACATTGATATTCTAGTTGACAATACCGCACAACACAAAGTGTTTTCATTCATGGACAGTTTCTCAGGCTACAACCAAATCAAAATGGCGCCTGAGGACATGGAGAAAACAACCTTTGTCACACAGTGGGGCACATTCTACTACAAGGTTATGCCATTCGGGTTGAAAAACACTGGGGCAACCTATCACCGTGCCATGGTAGCCCTATTTCACGACATGATACATCATGAAATAGAGGTCAATGTGGATGACGTGATAGCCAGATCTCAAACAGAAGAAGATCATCTTGACCATTTACAGAAACTCTTTGAGATACTAAAGAAGTACAAGCTGAGGTTAAACCCAAATAAATGCACATTTGGGGTGAGGTCTAGTAAACTCCTAGGCTTTGTCGTCAGCAATAAAGGTATCAAAGTGGATCCCGCAAAGGTGAAAGTGATACAAGAGATGCCTGCTCCTCGTACTGAGAAGGAAGTCATAGGATTCTTGGGACGTTTAAACTACATTGCCAGATTCATTTCTCACCTGACAGCTACTTGTGAACCAATCTTCAAATTACTGAAGAAATATCAAGTTGTCAAATGGAATGACGAGTGCCAAACTGCTTTCAACAAGATCAAAGAGTACTTACAAGAGCCTCCTGTTTTGATGCCACCAGTCGAGGGAAGACCATTGATCATGTATCTGACTATTTTGGAAAATTCAATGGGGTGTGTGTTGGGGCAGCATGACGAGTCTGGCCCAAAATTGCATGCTATTTATTACCTGAGCAAAAATTTAACGACTGTGAAACAAGATATTCACTACTCGAGAAAACTTGTTGCGCTCTGGCATGGGCTGCTCGCCGGCTAAGATAGTATATTCCGACCCATACTACCTTATTGATATCTAAAATGGATCCAATAAAATACATCTTCGAGAAACCTGCCCTCTCTGGGAGAATAGTGAGATGGCAGATGATCCTGACCAAATATGACATATAGTATACCACCCAGAAAGCAATAAAGGGCAGTGTACTAGCTGATCAGCTGGCTCACCAAGCTGTGGAAGACTATCATTCCATGAAGTTCAAATTCCCAGATGAAGACATCATGATGGTGAATAACTGTGAAGAATGGTATTGGTGATGTACTCATATCTCCTGAAGTATGTAATACTCCCTTTACGACAAGACTCTGCTTCAATTGTACAAACAACATGGCAGAATACGAAGCGTGCAACTTTGGTCTCAAAGCTACCATAGATTTGGGGATTAAATCCTTAAATGTATTCGGAGATTCAGCTTTGGTCATCAGCCAGATGAAAGGAGAATGGGACACCAAACACCCTAACCTTATCCCCTACAAAGAACATGTGTTGACATTGATCCCACATTTTGAGAAGATTACCCTTGAGCATTTCCCGCGAGAAGAAAATCAGCTAGCAGACACATTAGCCACAATGTCATCCATGTTTAAACTTAAATGGGATAACGAGGCTCCCCAAATCACCATTGAACGAATGGATGAACCAGCTCACTGTCACAAGATTAATAGTGAAGAAGTAGTGGACCAGCCTTGGTTTCACGAAGTCAAGAGGTATCTCGAGGCTCAATAATATATGGAAGGAGCTTCAGTCAATGATAAGAAGTTCTTAAGGAGATTCTCTGCTAAGTTCTTTCTTAGTAATGACATTCTCTACAAATGCAACCATGACTCTCTTTTGCTCCGTTGCGTAGACAAGGTTGAGGCAGAAAAGATCATGGTTGGTCTACATGAAGGAACTTTTGGCACCCATTCCAGTGGGCATATGATGGCAAAGAAAATCCTACGGGCAGGTTATTACTGGTCTACCATGGAAGCAGATTTCTATCAACACTCTCGAACCTGCCACAAGTGCCAGATCTATGCTGACAAGGTGCACGTGCCTCCGGTTCCTCTGAATGTCTTGACGACTCCTTGGCCCTTTGCTATGTGGGGCATCGATATGATTGGGTAGATCAAGCCAACAGCCTCTAATGGACACCGCTTCATCTTAGTGGCCATTGACTATTTTACCAAGTGGGTTGAGGCGACCTCTTTCGCTTCCGTCACCAAAAATGTTGTAGCCCGGTTCATTAAACAGAATCTCAAATGTCGGTATGGTATCCCGGAGAGGATCATCACAGACAATGGTATGAATCTTAACAACACTATGATCACTGCCCTGTGCGAGAAATTCAAGATCCAGCATCACAATTCTTCCCCTTACCGGCCAAAGATGAATGGTGCTATTAAAGCCGCAAATAAGAACATCAAAAAGATCATACAGAAAATGACAGTCACATACAAAGACTGGCATGAGATGCTACCATTCGCTCTCCGCGAGTATCGTACCACAACACACACATCAACCAGGGAAACACCCTACTCTCTGGTCTATGGCATGGAGGTTGTCTTGCCTATTGAGGTACAGATCCCCTCTCTGAGAATTATGAAGGATGCAGGGCTGAATGAAGAAGATTGGATCCAGACTCGACTTGATCAACTGAACTTGATTGATGAGAAAAGGATTACTGCTGTTTGTCATGGTCAAATGTATCAAAAACAGATGATCAAGGATTTCAACAAAAAGGTCAGACGCCAAGTATATCAAGTCGGGGATTTGGTGATCAAACGTATCATACTGCCGCAAGGTGGTCCTAGGGGAAAATGGACTCCTACATATGAAGGACCATTTGTAATCAAAAGCATTTTCTCTGGTGGAGCAATGATCTTGGCTACCATGGATCGCGACAACCTTCCGCATCCTGTGAATGCGGACATAGTCAAAAGATACTACGCATAAGATACCCTCTAGGTTGACACGCCTAGGTAAAAAGGGCATCCCGGCGAACCAAAAAGGTTCGAGCAAAAATTAGGGATAAAACAAAAAATCTGTACACCTGGCAAGCTGAAAACTCGAAAGGGCGGCTTGGGCAAAAAAGGGTATCCTGGTGAACTGAAAACCCGAAAGGGCGGTCCAGGAAAAAGTTAGGGATTTAAAGCATATGACTATGTCCCGTTGGATCACCGTATAGACAACCTGCCAACTCAACGGTTCTGATCAATTCAATCAGTTTCAGACAAGGCAACAAACAGATAAGATGCTCAGAGACACGAAGGCTATAGTAGAATTGGAACCCCATGGGATTATTTCACATAGCTATCTTTTATTTGTATCAAATTTTCTTTTTTATGACGGAATTCTCTTACTAGAATGTTTGTCTCATTATACAAAAATACTTACTCAAAGTCAATACAAAGATATCCCTTTGAAACTACAAAGCTATCTGTTTTTCTTTACTCTTGTGTTTTGTTTACAAAAATGTCCAATGATTTATTTTTGAACATATGCATGTGAACATAATTACCATTTACAAATGAACAAAATAGAAAGACAATCACTAAATGGATTTAAGAAATAGGGAAATCTCTCTAAGCTATTTCCATGAAATCCCCCACAGTGTGCAGTTTAATCCCCAGCGGAACAAAACTTCCAATTATCACTCCCCGTTAGAATTCGCCAAATTTCTCAGGATTTCCCAATAGGATTTCACAAGCAGAACACGACGTTTCCCTTACGACAAAGTTTATTTCTCTAAGCGGGAATTCATCAACACTTCAAAACATGAAGACTTGCACTCCATATCCTCAGCAGCAGTCAGGGATTTATTTTCCTCAATTCAAGTAAGCAGTGCAGCATATTAGCTCACATACGCATACATCACATCCATATATCATAAACATTGATAACACGAATGCATGTATCACAATCTCATTACACTATGCATTTCATACAACATGAAATTGCATATTAGCTAACATTTTACCCTTTTCAGGATAAGGTTAATCAATAGCTACCATTAACAAAGTTCAAAAGCTTTTTCAGATACAGTTCAGATACGCTCCAGACACGGATGCCGTCCTGATACTCATTCAGTTTCAGCTCTCAGATACAGTTTAGATACGCTCCAGACATGGATGCCATTCTGATATTCATTCAGATTCAGCTTTCAGATACAGTTCAGATAGGCTCTAGACACGGATGCCATCCTGATACTCATTCAGTTTCAGATCTCAGATACAGTTCAGATACGCTCTTGACACGGATGCCATTCTGATACTCATTCAGATTCAACTTTCAGATACAGTTCAGATACGCTCCAGACACGGATGCCATCCTAATACTCATTCAGATTCAAGTTTCAGATACAGTATAGATACGCTCCAGACACGGATGCCGTCCTGATACTCATTCAGTTTCAGCTCTCAGATACAGTTTAGATACGCTGCAAACACGGATTCCATTCTGATACTCATTCAGATTCAACTTTCAAATATAGTTCAGGTACGCTCCAGACACGGATGCCATCTTTATACTCATTCAGATTCAACTTTCAGATACAATTTAGATACGATCCAGACAGGATGCCATCCTGATACTCATTCAGTTTCAGCTCTCAGATATAGTTCAGATACGCTTCAGACACGGATGCCATCCTGATACTCATTCAGATTCAACTTTCAGATACAGTTCAGATACGCTCCAGACACGGGTGCCATCCTGATACTCATTCAGTTTCAGCTCTCAGATACAGTTCAGATACGCTCCAAACACGGATGCCATCCTGATACTCATTCAGTTTCAGCTTTTCAGATACAGTTCAGATATGCTCCAGACATGAATGTCATCTTGATACTCTTTCAGATTCAGCTCTCAGATACAGTTCAGATACGCTCCAGACACGGGCGCCATTCTGATACTCATTTAGTTTCAGCCTACAGATACGGTTCAGAAATCATTTCTGGATGGCATCTACAATCCCATCTCCAACAACTTTCCATCATCCCTCCAAATTGCATCTTTAATCCCATTCCCTATACCATCAACCATCACAACACCGAGTGAAAATTTTTGGGCACTCTAATGTCCAATCATCTTCCACCTTCGAGTCACGAATGGCAAGCCCGCCAATCTAACTCTTCAGGTTTAAGAAGATTGAACAGGGGCAGTTGTTGTACCCTAAAATTTTCCCTCTCATTTATCAAGAATTTTCTCACAAGATCTCCTTTGACTCAAGACTGCACTAGGGTTGATCAGCTCAAGAAACCTCCTTAAGCACTGATGACCAAAATTAGAGTTTGAGATTACACAGGGATATTTGAGTTTCCAATTCCCCATATGACTTTCATAGATCATTATGGACCCTCAAGGTTACTCATGTCAAGTTTCAAGCCTTGGATCACACTTTTGCTCAGTCAATTGAACAGTTGACCTAAAAATCAGCTGTATTAGGGAAAAAGTCAACTATGGCCAATTTATAGTCAAACTCCATATTTTTATCCAAATCAACATTTTAAACTAATATGCACCGTTTGATCAAGTTTGGACCATAATTCTCAAGAAATTTGATCATATCTTCAAAAGGGCAAAATGGTCAAAATTAGGGTTTTTACTGGGAAAAGACAATTTCTGATTTTTGACCTAGAAAATGATCAATTGGTATAAGGCATGATCTCAAGAGTCCAATTGCATCATTTTGACCTAATAACATGGCTCAAAACATTGCTCAAGTCCAATGGATTGATAGATGAATTTTCAATCAACTATATACTAGAAAGTCAAACTTTGACTTTTTGGTCAAATTCAAATGTCAAAGATCACAATTCATCAAAGCATGGCAAAATATGAAACTTATTCATCAAGAAATAAAAAATTCAAGATTTCATTTTGAAAAGTTAAAATTTCTAAACTTAGAAATTTTTCTAAGTGTTGGAAATTTCATATTTTTTCACAACTTTGAACAAACTTTTCACCATGATGCAAGCTGATTCAAAAGAAACTTCCAACATGAAAGTTGTAGATCTCCATGAAATATACAACTTTTCTTCACAAAACTCCTTCCAAAAGTGCTTGGATATCAAGTTATAATTTTAAGAATACATGGTCATGAAACAAAACACTTAGTGAAATTTTGCCCTAATTTGGTCAGGATTTTAACCCAACTTCATGGAACTTTTTCATATAGTTCCAAGGGGAATATTCAAAAGTAATTCAAATATGGGTTATTGAGGACATTGCAAGCTTTCCAAAATGTCCAAGAACTCCTTGAGATCATTTTTGAGTAGGGAGAATCGAAGAGATGAAGTTAGGGTTTTATAACTTGAATTACAAGTCATTTTGTGATGAACAAATTCAAAATTCAAAGTTATGTTTCATAACCTCTACTTTGCATGCCTCAAACTTGTTAGGAACTCCATAATTAATGGCTTGCACAGCTGTTAGAAGTCTCATTTCAAGCATTCAATTCAAGGCCATGCTTTATATCCATTTTGGGAAGAAAGTGCACAATGCCATTTTGATAAATTGACTTTTTGCACAAAACTTGTTCTTGAGCCTTGCACTTGTTCTTTTCTGATCATACATGCCTCATAACACAAGAGAAATGGTTTAGACACTTATAATCACTCAGCTCATGCTTGTACCTCCTATTGAAACTTGTTTCCCCACTTTTCTTCAAAATCAAGTAACCTAGCAAAAAGCTTGAGACTTGTACTTCTGACTTGCCAAACCACTCAAACCTATTTTCTTATAGATACACAAGCCATTTTCCATAAATCCCACGCATGCTTGACCCTTAAAAAACACCAAAAGCTCAGAACTGTATCAGATACCTCCATTGTTGCCTAACCTGACCAAAAGTTTGAAACTCACATCTCCCTCGTGCGTTTTCAAGCCTTTTGGTTCCTAAAGTTTCTAAACATCATTTAGAACTCATACCATACCTTGTTACAAGACTGTAACACCATTAACACCATCCTCCATTTTCAAAAATAGAGCTTTGCACTTGGACTTCTCCAGCACTCCTCAGGCACTTTCAGCTCAAGCTAAGCATCCCATTAGCTTCCTAGGAACTTGAGGAAGCTAACCCAATCATTGGAACTCACTGAAACTTCTCAAACTCCAAACCTGGTACCCTCTTGCAAGGTAAGTTTTCTAACTTTAGAACTTTTCATACATGCATCATCAATAATTTATTTGTGAATGAAAAATGTAGATATCATTGCCCTAAAGCTAACCATGTCCTTAGTTTTCATTAATTTTGCTTGAGCTTAGAGAATTTTAAGATTGAAGTTTCTGAGATTTTTAGGGTTCAGAATAGGGCCATTAAAATCCATGTTTATCTTTGAGCTATAATTATTTTGCTTTACATTTCTGAAGTCGTGGGGAAATTTGCTACAAGTTTCCTGTTTACACTTTTCATTTTTGTTGAGATTTGAATGAGATACAGAGCTTCTGGCTGGGCGTGAGGTTGTAGATGAAGTTGGCCTCAAGAACGTGTTTACCATATATATTTATTGTTTGATTTATATAAACGGGTGTTTAATCATCCCAGTGGTACAAACGCGCGCATGTGTCTTGAGGGACCTGGGTTCGAGCCCCAGTGGTACCCTTTTGGTTTTTTTTTTGCATTTTTACACATTCTGACTCTTTTTTAGACAGACATTGGGCCTCCCTTTGGGCCTTATGATTTTTTTTCTTACCTCTAACCCCATGATTCACTTACACAGCCCCTGGCCCATTTTTATTTCTTTTTCTTATTTTTTATTTATTTATTTTCTTAAATATTTTTTCTTATATTAAAAAATCATAAAAAATATAAAAATAGTAGATTTATATTTTGACATAGTTTATTTATTTTTTCTCACACAAAAATTATTTTATTTAATCATACTTTAGTTATTTTACTAATTGTTCTTTTGTAAATTTAATTAAAAAAAACTAGGGTTTCAATTATTTTCTTTTACATAATTTGAATTTATTATTTTAATATTTAAAAATACCAAAAAATATTTTATAATTCTATAAATTATTTTTAAGACAAAAATACCAAAAATATTCTTCTTACAAACTTATTTTCTTTTAATCAATTACTAGATTAGGGTTTCTTTTCCTAGTAAATTTAGGTTTACTTTTTTATTATTTTAATTAATTATTTTCTTTTAATTAATTAGGTTAAAACAAAAATCCTTTTCCCTAAAAATCCAAATAAATATCCATTCACTTTACATTTTACATTTTTGTGTATTTATTCATTTTTGTACATTATTTATTTCAATTCTTGTATAAATTCAATATGGTTGTAATAGATTAATTAGGTTTATTTTATTGCAATCCACATTTATAATTAATACTCCCCCATATCACAAGTATTGTAATAGCGTAGTAATTTTAAATTCAGCAATTTATCGCTTTATATACAAATGCTAGTAATTAGGGTTTGTATGAAAAGACTAAAACCAATCAACTAGAAAACCCTAATCAAAGACAAAACCAAGCATGAAAAATAATACACTTGCACACAAGCACCCCTAGGGTAAAATGCACTTGGTTGCCTTACAAAATGGCCATATTACGCATGTGAGGTATCTTAGAAAAAACAAGCAAATACAAGATCATAGTCTGTCGATGACGCTATCCATGTTGCCTTTCAAATGATCTTAGTCCCTAAAAGAGAATGCTAAGATACCTTGCAACATTGTTAATCATGGTTATACGATGACCCACGCCCGTCCCATTTACATCCAAAGATGGGGTTACTTACCAAATCAATGGTAAGTTAACAATGTCAAAGGAAAAGAAAATGAACAAGAAAGACTTTTGAGTAGGTAGAATGCTCCTAATTACTTGCTTCATTTAAAAACAAAACATCCTTGCTATTTTCAAAACAAACACCTACACTTTCAAAACATCTTACAAACTTGAAAACATTTTCAAAAGATCAACATCTTTGTATACATTCTTACGAACGAGAATCATTACGAAGTTTGCCTAAACAATGGCCTCTTTACAAAATACTTTCAAAAACCACACAAAGCACAATTTCAAACAAAAGCAAGTGATCTAGCAAGTAACTAAGATCCCATGGAAAACCATGGATGAAAAGGGTGCTAATACCTTCCCTTTTCATAATCTACCCCCCGAACTCAAGAAACAATCTCAAAGGTCTTTCCTGTGCTTTTTCACCTTTCCTTTTGGATAAAGAAAAGTCAGTGGCGACTCTTGCTAACTGCAACATTTGCGATCAAACGCAAAACCTTCAAGTTAGTTATCCCACCGTATCACACATAGCTGTTTTTCTCTTCATGGATAAAAACCCTATGCCGACTCTTCTTGTTAATACTTGCCACTCCTTCCACTCCAAGTATGGAATGAAAGGAACCATTGTTTGTTGTTTTCCATTGTTATATAAGTGGTTCATGTCTCATCTACCCGTAGGTGGACTATTTGTGGACTTCTGTGGCACTTACTCATTCTCTCCAAAAATCATGGGTCTCACTCATCATGACATAAAGTGGCATAACCTTGAGATGGATAACTCTGAGATCATTACAAGCTGCGGGGAGTTTTCTAACATCCCATTCATTAGAAGAAAGGATTGCATCAATTACAATCCTATGCTCGCACTTCATCAGTTAGGGTATGCAATAGATGGTGATCCTTTTGACAAGGATGTGGAAAATTATGTTTTCTTTGATAAGGAAGCAAATCCGAGATTGTTGAAGAAAGTACAACTAGCTTGGGCTGAGATTCATAGGAAAGACAAAGCTCTCCTTGGTAGGAAAGATGCTAGTGCTTGGATTCCTTATATTAGATGGGTCATGAAGAGAGTTGAAACTCTACTATTGCCTTACCCCCGAGAAGAATCATTCCATTAACAGATTCCACTAAGTATCTTTTGTCGCATGATTACCACCAGAATTGTTGGATGGGATCTTGACGTTGAATTTTGCTACAATGGGTGTAAACTCGGTTGATTTTGGATTTCTCGTGAGGTGATATTGCCTCATCTGTATGAATTAATTTAATTTACATATTTGTTATGAAAACAAAGTTTGCTTCGATACCTCGTCTTGACTTTTTCTTATCTCTATTTCCTTGGTGTTTGGTCTCTCTTGGTGGTAGACAAAAATCTTGGATACCTGGGAAATGACAAAAACATAACATGCATAATCACACATTTCATGTATTCCAAGTTTTTTTACTGGTCTTCTTATCTTGTGGTTTTGCTTAGCAGAGGTGTCCAATGACGAATACTCATAGATATTGAACAAGAAAATGTTGATGCCTTGGCAAGCACCAAGGGAAAACAAGTGATAATTGGTAATCAGAACCTGTGTAGGCTAGTGTTCCTAAATCAATTGTTGCGCCTGGGACTTCTTTAGCTCCTGACGATGAGGTCGAAGAGTTAATGAGAATCATAAGAAAGAGTGATTACAACCTCATTTAGCAGCTGCACCAGACACCCTCTAAGATGTATATTTTATCTTTGTAGATATATTCTAAAACTCACCGAAAAGCTTTGATGAAGCTCTTGAAAAATGCTTTCTTGCTGCAAGAGATAACGGTTGGACAGTTTGTGCCAATCTATCTGCCGAAAATGGTTTAGATTTTGCTGACTTTAATCTCTCTCTTGAGCGTCGCAACCATAATAAGGTGTTGCACATCTTTATGGAGTGCTAGAGAATGACTTTGTAACGTGTGTTGATATACACTAGGTCCTCAATAAATGTATTGTCGAAAACTGCTTTAATGAAAATTGACCATTCTAGGGTGGAGTTGCATCCCAGTAATTTGGTTGTGAAGGATTTTGATGGATCCAGGCGATCAGTGTTTGGTGAAGGAGATCCCCGGGTTTTTACCATTACTTTCTATGTAATGGATATAATGTCAGCATATTGTTTCTAGTTGGGGCGCATGTGGATTCAATAAAGCTGGGGCAGTTACCCCCACCCTTCATTTGAAGCTCAAGTATCCTCTGGATGGAAAAACCATCATTATTTATGGTGAGGAAGAATACATTGTGAGTCATTTGACTTCATGCTGATACGTGGAGATTGAAGGAGAAGTTCATGAGACTCCTTTTCAGGCTTTTAAGACTGTTCAAATGATCAAGACTCCTCGTTCAAAGGAAAGAAAGAAACCGAAGACTTCTTTGATTTCATTCAAAGATTCTCGAGTGTTAGTCAAGGATGGTCACCCCAAGGGTTGGGGTCAGGTTATGGATGTCATTCCAAAGTTTAACAAGTTCGGCTTGGGTTTCAACCCTGGGAAGCAGAGTGTAGCTCCCAAAGCTTCAAATTTGTTTACTGCGGTAAAAATTCTCTAGTTCTGGTTATGCCTAAAATTAATGTACCAATGCAATTGTTGATGATGAAGATTGTGCTACAGTATTTATATTTGGGATTCGCCCAAGAGTTCCTGGTCAAGAGATGAACGATTGGACTTCTGTGGATACCATCCAAGTTACAACTACTGAGGATCTGTTTGTAGACCGATTGGTGACAAAGTCATCACACTATACCCATGGCACCTGGCCATTCAATTAGGTGAACTCTCCGTAACTTTGTGTTCCTAAATCTTTTCGTCAATAGTCATTACCTATCCCCCAAGTGAAGCCATGGGGCAGAGCTTTTTAGCAGAAACAGAAGCAGCCTTAGAAGCATTTGGATTCTATTATGATGTCATATGCCCAGTTACTCCCTCGACTACTTGAACGGCAGTTGATTGAGATCTATATTGAGGGTTTTCCTCCTGCAGAGCTTCCACTCGATTATGATGAGAATGCTAAGTGTGAGTTTCATTCTAGAGCATTTGGTCTTGATATTGATGACCATAAGGGTTGAAATATAAAGTCCAGCATTTGTCTGGTATCTTTTCCAAAGGCCAATTCAGTTTGGCAATTCATTCCAAAATCTTTCTCTCAATGAAGTTTCACTTCCGTGTGATAGAAGATGAGGTTAAAGAAGTCCTCGGATGCAATATCTGATCATCTATTCTCTGAAGTAAAATAAACTTGATGGTTTAGTTGATGAAATGTCACTTGTTACAAGTTCCATCACTTCTTTTGAAGTAATCTTCTATGAATATCATCCTGGGGGCACCTAACCATTCAGTTGAAGATGGTTTGTCGTCCAGAAACAAGGTCCAAGATTAGATCAATTCAAAGACTGTTGTGTTCACAGCAGATCCGAAGGAGAATCTCTTGTCCAAGTGAGTATCAAGACTTCATAAAATCGTCGGAATTAAGAAGTCCATATGGAGTCAAGTCTCCTCAACAATGGCAATTTTCTAGTTTCATTCGCATTCTCATTTTCAATCTTTTCTTGTTTGGTTTAGTATTTTGTTATATGCGAAACTTACTTATCTTTGAATGTTAATTATAATGAATTAAATATGTTTGTCTTGAACTAATCCATTCATGATTTCTCTTAAATGTTTTTCTTTGTTTTTATACTCAACTCTTGTTTGATAAAGTAAAACCTCTGGAGGGAGGATGACGAATAATTTACCAAGAATCTCAGACAATATGCTTTTGAGTAAAACCCTACTGACAATGTACATGCATTGTTTCAAATCCCCAAACACCAGAGATATAAGGGAGTGAAACCCCTTTGAGCCTTTTAAGTAGGAGTTTATTTTATATTCAGAAAAACCCTTATTTTTGAACCCATGGGCGGGTAGTGTTCAGTTAATCCGATTGAGCGTTCAAAACTCATCAAGAGAGCAAATCCAAGGATACAACAATGGTTATCCTTCAAAAGGTTGAGGAAAGTCAAAACTGCAATGGTCAATCTTCGTCTATTAGCAGTGTGCATCAAAAGAGGATGATACCCCAATGGGTATCTCTCGCACATGAGGAGGTTAGCAAATGACGATAGAACAATGATTATCCCTCATCTACCAAGGACTCAATCAGTCACAATTCCTCCAACAAAGTTAAAAAATGACTCGAAGTCACACGACGTATTCAAAAGAAAAAAGGAAATGATGAAAGAAAGAGACAAAAAGCCCTGCTAAGTCAAAACTTGAAAAAAATTCGCTTAAGAAAAAGTCATGGTGTGATACGGTGGGAGAACTGACTTGAGGTTTTGCGTTTGTTTTCGCAAATGTTCGGTTGAGCAAGAGTCGCCACCGACTTTTTATTTTATCCTAAGGAAAGGTTAAAAAGCACAGCAAAAACCTTTGAGATGTTTTCTTGGGTTCGGGGAGTAGATTATAGAAAGGGAAGGTATTAGCACCCTTTCTATCCATGGTTATCCATGGGCTCTTAGTTACTTGCTTAGATCAACTTGCCTTGATTTTCAATTGTTTGAAATGGTGCTTTATGTGTGGGTTTGAAAGATGTTTTGAAAAGAGGCCAATGTGGTGGCAACCTTTGTAATGATCCATGTTGGGATGTATAAAAAAGTGTATGTCTTTTAAAAGTTTTCAATGTTTTTGAAAGTTGTTTTGAAAGTGTGTTGTGAAGTGTGGTTTTGAAAAATAGGCAAGTGTTTTTGTTTTGCAAGTTGGCAAGTAACCAAGAGCTATCTACCCTAAATTTCTCAAAGATCATTGCTATGTTTTAACCCTTTTAACAATTGTGTTCCACCATTGTATTTGGTGGACAATCTTGTGTTAGGATGTGAACGGGACGGGCGCGGGTCATTGTTTGGACCATGATTGCAATGGTGCCAAGTGTCTTTGGGCAATTTTTCCTTTAAGGGACTTGATCATTTTTAGGCAACTTTCGAAAGCGTCATCGAGGGACTATGATCATTTGAATTGTTTTGTTTTGTTTTGCCAAAGACACCTAACATGCAATATGGCTCATATTGAAGGCAACAAGTGGAGTACCCTAGGGGTGCAAGTG
Source organism: Vicia faba (assembly GCA_948472305.1). Lineage (NCBI taxonomy): Eukaryota > Viridiplantae > Streptophyta > Magnoliopsida > Fabales > Fabaceae > Vicia > Vicia faba. The sequence continues at coordinate 1,462,722,389 of OX451736.1, read as the reverse complement.
TGATTAGTGTTGTCCATTTTCATGCTTGTTTATCTTGAATTTAGGTCAAACTATTTGTTGTTTTTTATTTACATACAAACCCTAATTCTATCATGGCATATTTAGAAAGCTTTAAAGTGCGAAATTTAAAGGTCCTAAGTTATTACAACATAAATATGGGATGGGGGGTACAAATGTTCAAATGGGGATATTTTAGCAAGAAATTTAAATCTAACTATTACATCCAAATTGAATTATACAAATTAATTAATTGCACAATAATTAAATACAATAAATATGCAAGATGCAAAAAATGGTTTTTGTATGTATGTAAAAAGGTTTTTTTTATGTGACAGATAAACAAAAATAAGAAGGATAATTTTTGGTATTTTATGTTTTTAGGGCAAAACCCTAATTTTATAAATAAAAGGTATTTATTATATAATATATGCAATATTTATTAATTATGTACAAAAAATAAATAAAAAGGAAGTATATTGTAAAAAGTGATTTTTTAAGTTAAATATTAATAAAAAATAAAAATGTATTATTTTTATGTTTTTAACCTAAATAGACTAATAAATATATAAGTATTTATATTATTTATTAAATATACTAAATATGTACAAAAATAAAATATTTAATATTTACAAAAAAAGGTATATTTTTTATAAAATATTTTCAAAGGTAAAATAAAATAAAAATCAGAAAATAAAAGTGTTTGTATTATTTTTTTGTATTTTTAAATAAAAGGTATTATGTATTTATTTACATATAAAACTAAATGAAACCAAATAAATATCAAATAAAATGTAAAAAAAAATGAGAAAAATATTTTTAATATTTTTTATGCTTTAAATAAAAATATAGAAACAAAATCAAAAGGAAAAAATTAAAAATGACAAATAAAACTCAAAATGGGCCAAGGGGGTGCATGTGAAATGCAGTGGTGTGGATAGAAAAAGCAATCTCAGGCCCAGCCCAAGAAGACTTTGTCTTCAACCTCTGAACAAACAAATAGAGCAACGCGTGCTTCCTGCTATCTCATGATTCCTGGACTTTCAAGCAAAACTCATAACACAAGAAATGTAGAGCATCAAGAGACGAATCCAGACATATAAAAAACTTAACTTAACTCTCAGAAATGAGAGAGAATTTCTCCATCCCTAATCCTTGACCTAAGTTTTTGTCAATGTTCAGGTCTTAAATTCTCTCAGCATATGCAATATAAATGGAAAGTGAGGATATGTATAGCTTCAGGGCCATGAGTAGTGCATTTTTCATTCATAAACTTAAAGCTAACTCTTCCTAGATTGAGAGATAGAAGTCCATGAACTTACCTGTTCAGCTTGGATCGTGTTTGGCAATGGAGGTTCTTTCAGTGCAATGTGAGGACTTGTACAGCTTGCTTGAAGGTCAGGGATGCTTCTCCAACCTTTAGCTTGCTTTGAAGCCAAATGAATCAAGCTATGGAAGTCAACCTGCAAAACAGAAAAAGTGAAAATGGTGAAGTTGGTTAGAGGTGTTACAGGTCATGTCCAATGCTTGGGATAGTTTGTATAGGTGGTATGGAGTGTGTATGAACTGGTTTTGGCCAAGGCGCACGAATGGATTGAGTTGTAGAAGTCCAACTGCAGAAGGGACTCTGTTTCTGCAGTAGGATGGTGTTTTGATGAATGATGAGGTTTGGAAGGTGGTTAGCTCGTGCCTTAGCTTAGGTTTGATATTTGGAATGTGTTTAACAAGTTTACTTTGGCTTGTGGTTGCAGCAATGTGAGTTGTGTTCCAAAATGCAAGGTTTCTTCTAACTTAGGCAAAAATTGTCAACTTGGTTTCTAGACTTGTGCAGGCCCCTCAAATGTGCTGCAAAGCTTTGTCTTGATCAGTGGGATATATCCCTGAACTTGTGCCAAAAGGATTTTCATTGTACTTCTTGATTTGCAAACTTGACATAAAGCCATACTTTTCAAAAATGGATAATTTGCTTTTTCCATATTAAGGTTAATCTTTTGTGTAATGGCTTAATGGACAAGATAATGCTAGGACACAAAGGTTTTGCATTAAATTATTGAGTGTGGATGAGATAAAAGGCCTGTAATCTAGCTTAGAGCATGCTGAGTTCAAAAATGCAAAGTTATGGACATGGAAATGGCTCATGAACAAAGTGAGTTTTGCCCATATTGACAAATTCGATTCTCCCTAACCACAAGGGTGTTTGATGAGTTCTTGGACATTTTGGAAAGCTTGGAATGTGTACTACAATCCATCTTTGTAATGCAAGTTGAAATTCCAAGTGGAAGCATGTGAAAAGTGGCCATGAAGTTAGGCAAAAATCCTGCCTAGAATAGGCCAAAATTTTTCTAAGTTAAGAATGTTTTGCACCCTTGTTCCAAAAATCATAACTTGAGCTACAAGCTTCTTTTGAGGAAACTTTGTGAATCAAAGTTGTAGATTTTGCAATGGACTACAACTTTCATGTTTTGAGTTTTCCTTGAATCCAAATGTATCTTGGTGAAAAAATGGGACAAAGTTAGGAAAAAATTAGGGATTTTCATAAATTAGAAAATTTCTAAGTTATGAAAATTCTTCATTTTTAACCCTAATTTGCAATTTTTGGTTTCTTGATGAACAAGTTTCATAATTTGACATGTTTTGATGGAAAATGAATCTTGACACTTGATTTTGACCAAAAAGTCAAAGTTTGACTTTTCAGTATACAGTCAAAAATTGATCAATTGACTGGAAAATTCATCTGTCAATCTTGTGCATTTGGGATCTTTTGAACTTGTTGAACATGTCAAGACAATTCCATGGGGTCCTTGAGTCCATATGTGAGCTTGGTTTTCCATTGGTTAGGTCAAATAGTCAAAAATTGCCTTTGTGCAGTCAAAACCCTAAAAATGACCATTTTGCCCTTTTGGTGATCTGATCAAATTTCTTTTGGAATTGTGATCCAAACTTGATCAAATGGTCCATATGAGTTCAAAATGTTGATGTGGGTCAAAAATCATGAGGTTTGACTGTCAATTGACCACAGTTGACTTTTTCCCTAATACAACTGATTTCTAGGTCAACTGTCCAATTGATTGGGTAAAGATTGGAATCAAGGCTTGAAACTTGGTATGGATAAACTTGTGAGTCCAACATGAAGCATGAAAGTCACTTTGGGCATTTTAGGTCAAAACATCTTTGTGCAAACACAAACCCTAATTTGGGTCAACAGTGCAAGGAGAAGTCTTGATTAGAGGAAATCCTAACTGGATCTTGAGCTCCAAGGATCTTGTGATGAGAGAATGTTGAGGAAATGGGAGGGCAAATTTTGGGGTAAAACAGTTGCCCTTGTTCAATCTTATTGAACCTGAAGAGTTAGATTGGCAAGTTTGCCTTTCGCGACTCGAGGGTAAAAGGAGATTGGACACTAGAGTGCCCGGAAATTTGCACTCGCATGCTGGAGTATCAGCAATGTGATGGAGGGAATGGGCTTATAGATTCCATTTGGAGAGAGTATGGATAGGAGGATGGGCTTATAGATGCCATCTGGAGGCGTGACAGAACCTTATCGGGAATGGGCTTATAGATGCCATTTGGAAGTGTTGATCGCGTAAGAGATTCCTTAGCGAGAACTTGTGTATTTTGAGAAAGGAAGATGTTTCCTGGCTTGTTACAGGTGTGGATCTTCAGTCTCTTCATGCAGATATGCCCTGGCTGGATACAGGAATCAAATCTACAATTGGTTGCTCACAGATGTGCCCTGGCTAGATACAGGAATCGAATCTGGAACTGTTGTCTACAGATGTGCCCTGGCTGGATACAGGTATCGAATCTGGAATTGTTGTCTACAGATATGCCCTGGCTGGATACAGGAATCGAATCTGGAATTAGTTGCTCATGGATGTGCCCTGGCTAGATACAGGAATCGAATCTTGAATTGCAAAAGGTTGGTAGAGATAGCTTTCCTGGCTGGATACAGGTGTAAGCCTTCGTCCTGAGAATGAAAGATAATTTCCTGGCCTATTACAGGGGTTGATCTTCAAACTCTTCATGCAGATATGCCCTGGCTAGATACAAGTATCGAATCTACAATCAATCACTTACAGATATGCCCTAGCTAGATACAGGTATCGAATCTGGACTTGCGATAGTTGATAGTAATCATCTTTTGGATTGATCTTTTCCTGAAAAGGTAAAACAACAGTTGTATGCGAAGTTATGATGTATGAGATGCATGATGTCATGATGCTCAAAATGAGATAGTGTTGTATGCACTTTATCATGTATGTAAGCAGGATGTATGAAATGTGAAATGTCTATGAGTGTATTTTCGTCTAGGAAAATAAATCCTTGACGACTGGCCGGGGAAATCAAATCCTGGGCTGATGTTGAAGAGTAGAGTTCTCTGCTTCCGCTGGGGATGATGGTTGTGAGAATAAACCGGTAGGAGAAGATGACTCCGTTGGGGAATAAACTTGTTGGAGAAATTACTCTGAGGGTGTTGGCTCCTAAATTCGACACCCTTGTTTTATTAATGTCAGTCATTAAAGTTGAAGGATGTTTTCGACCAGCTAGGTCCGTCGAAATGCCCATCGAAAGATGGCAATGTACTTAGAAGATTTCTTCCAAGGGAGAAGTTGGTTGCCTTCGACGTCGAAGGTGTTTCTCGTCGAAGATGCTTCTCGACGAAGGTGTTCAATGGTTTTGAGTGGAAAGGTTTGAAATTCAAGCATTTGGAGGGAAAACGGTTTCCAGCGGTTACCAAGTGCAACGTGCAAAGATCTGGAGCATCAAACGTTGAGAACGTGCCAAGTGGAATCATCTCGAAGCAGTGTAACTGCCCGACGGTTACTTGGGATGTTTTAGTATAAATAGTAGTAGTTCACGCAGTTTCTCGCGTGTGTTCACAATTATATACAAAGTCACTCATATAGATTCGAGTATCCAGCGTGTGAGAAAGAATTGTTGAGAATGTATGTGTGAAACACCACTTTTATTAGTCAAAGTCATTTACTTTTTCCAGAAACTTTACTTGCTTTCTTCTTTACTTTCCCTGTCGAAGTCCTTTACTTCAAGCCTTCATTTATTTTACCAAGCCTATTTCTTCATGCAATTTACTTAAAGCCTCTTTATTTTATGTCATTTAACCATTATCCAATTTAATCAAAACCTCAAAATCAACCTATGTCTTAGGATCAATCTGATCGATCCTGCGAGTAACCAAATAAGTAACCATTTGGAGGATCAGCGGTTGTTTACCAATAACCACGGTAAACAAATTGGCACACCTGGTGGGACTGTGTGTTGATTTTTGAACATAATCTCATCTTTTTCGAGGAGTGTTGCATGTTATTGAGAAGTGGTAGAATATACACTAACGATACCAATACTTCCAGAAGAAGGGAAGAGATGGCGAATCCGCCAAACAATAACGAAATCCCACAAACGAATGTGGGAGCAACGGTTATCCCGACCGTAAGTGAAGCGATAACCGCTGGTTCAACACCAGCAGTAACGGTCACAGCAACGGGGCCATTACCTCCGTTCACAGGCCCCAGAGTGCCTTTGGGAACTCCCTCACCAAGGGGAAATTTAGGCACAAGGCCTTTTGTTCCCCCAGGATTTATGACAGGCGGTCATAATCGAGAACCACTCTATGGCATGCCAACTTCTGACTTGGCTAGCCTGACGAATGCTGCGTCCACTTTTTCAGACCCTTTAGTGAGTGCCTCTTCGCCAATCCAAGGTTCTGGAGTAGGTTTGGCGAATAGAAATAGGACCCAACTCTTAGGAGGAACGTCCCAAGTAGCACATGGCCTTACAAATGCCTCGACAGCAGTCTTGAGGCAACAAATGGACGAAAGCAACCATGATATGGTTCAAATGTTGGCACAAACTTTAAGTACAGTGCTGAACCCTCTAATACAAAACACTACTCAGTCGAATTAGCAGATGACAGCGCAAATGACGCGTTTGGCTGATTTCTTTGGAGTACCCCAACCTATTCGACAGCCCCAAAGGGCGCAAATAAGGGGAAACCAGGGTTTGTTCTTAGAGGAAGAAACCACTATCAACCAGGTCCAACAGCCTGTCGAAGAAAACCTTAGGGCACGATTGGAGCAACCTGTCAAGGAACCTAGGGTAATAACCCCAGAGGTAAGGTTAGTTAACAGAAACCAAAATGCTGACGAAGTGGTTCAGCATATCCAATACCAAAACATGGGTTTGGAAAATAATCTGGCAACCATGATCGAAAGGATCATGACTCAAAATGGGATGAACATGGGCTTTCGAAGGCCCAACTTCACATCCCCGTTGTCAGAATACGTGTTACAAACAGACTTACCTCCTAGATGTAAAGTCCCCAAATTCACTAAGTTCTCTGGGGACACGACAGAATCTACTGTCGAACATGTGGCGAGATACTTGATCGAAGCAGGAGATATTTCGAATAACGAAAACCTGAGGATTAAGTACTTCCCAAGTTCTTTAACAAAGAATGTTTTTACTTGGTTTATAACTCTCCCCCCCAATTCGATCCATCATTGGACCCAGTTGGAAAGATTGTTCCACGAGCAATTCTACATGGGGCAAACCAAGATAAGCCTGAAAGAATTGGCCAGTGTAAAGAGACGTTTCACTGAACCTATAGACGAATATCTAAATAGGTTTAGGTTGCTCAAAGCGAGATGTTTTACACAAGTGCCGGAACATGAGTTAGTCGAAATAGCCGCAGGCGGTTTAGATTATTCCATTAGGAAGAAGTTAGACACTCAATACCTGAGAGACATGGCCCAACTGGCCGATAGAGTTCGACAGGTAGAACGCCTCAAAGCTGAAAAAGCAAAGGCAACGAAAACTCACAAGAGAGAGAGGATAGCGTATGTTGATATGGATGACGAAGATCCAGAATCCTTCGACGATACCATAACTGTCGAAGAAGGAGAAGTCGATTTAGCGGAACTAAAACAAGGGCCACCATACTCTTGCAAACTGTTAGTCCCCTCAAGTGGGAAAAATCCCATTGGTCCAGAAAGGACCAACGATAGGTTCCCCGAAAAGACTTATAGTTTTGACATTACAAAATGTGATGAGATATTTGACTTGCTTGTAAAAGATGGCCAAATGATAGTACCCCCAGGGGTAAAAGTGCCTCCTTTTGATCAAAGAAAGAAGAGAGGCTTTTGCAAATATCATAATTTTTTGGGCCATAAAAACTTCTCAATGTTTTCTTTTCAGGAATCTTGTGCAAGACGCTATCGAAGAAGGGAGGTTGAAATTTGCTGACAAGACCCCCATGGCTGTCGACTCAAATCCGTTGCAGGCTGAAGCCCACTATGCTGAGCCTTCAGAGGTGAACGTGATCGAGGCATCCAGGAGCCAGTCGAAGAGGCCAGGAATCACAATGGTCGAAGTCTCAAAGGACCATATCAACATGCCAATCTTTGGCAGTTTTTCTGGGAATTTATCCAGAAAGACAATTGAAGCGGTTCAGAAAGCGGTCGAAAGCCCAAAGCTGGAGACCGTTGAAGCACAAAAAACTGGACCAAAACCCAGTTCTCACTTGGCCACAGTTCAAGGCCAGACGGAGAATTTGGAGATTCAAATGAAGCAGTTGACTCTTGCAAACAAAGATACAATGAATGTCAACATGGTCGAACTCTCTGACCGAAAAGCATCAGAGGAGGCCATGAGGCAAGAACAAGCTAACAAGACTGCTTTCCCTCGGGAAAATGAAAATCTGGCAGATTTTCTGCAAAGATGCCAGAAAAAGAAGTCAGAGGTGATGCTGTGTCCAAGATGCAGTTCGATCTTTGACAAAAAAGCTGCTGAGCATATTCAAGGCGTAAGAGCAGCAAATAAGAGAAGGGAAAATGTTGATCTTCGACATGACCCCAGAAGAAACTCCCAAAGAGGTTCAAACCAAGAAAAGAGGCCATTGACTTTCAGGCCTCCAACTAATGTGCCAGTAGATACCTGGTACAAAACATCTGGTCGAAAGAGGCCAAGTGAGGAGAGATGGCACTCTTTCGACGTGCCAAGGGGTTCATCTTTAACACAAAAGAAAGAGCCTCAAGTTGCTGCACCTAAAGTTGCACAAGTGTCAAGCAACTACAAAGGGAAAAATCCCATGTCTCGATCTCAATGGAGGAGATACCAAAGGAGACGAAAAGCTGAGAGGGAGGCTGCCAATGAACCAAAGGCAGAAACCAGTTCAAACGTTCCTCTGAGGAAGCAAAGGAAACCTCTGGAAAGAGAGCCAGTAACCAACAGGCTAGTTTGGCCTAACCAAGGTGAAATCGAGGACGAAGATGGTTCTGAGTCTGATGATACTTTGGACATAATGGTGAATATAGTTTCAGTGCTGCCCAGAGAATTCAACCGACAGGTAGAGGTCGAAACAAGTGACTGGGAAGTGGAGCAAGAAATGGCCAAACATAGGCCAGTGTGCTATTTCGTCATGGACAATGGCACTACTGAGGAACAAAATGGGTTCTTCGAACCACCTACAGAGGCGATGAAAAATCACCTCAAGCCTTTATTTATAAGGGCTAAACTCGAAGAAACTACAGTGAATAAAATCTTGGTGGATTGTGGGGCAACCATCAACATTATTCCTTACTTTATGCTAAGGAAAGTTGGCAAAAGGGATGAGGACATTAAGCCTCACAACATGGTCCTGTCGAACTATGAGGGCGGCATAGGGACCACTATGGGAGTGATCCAACTAGATATCAAGGTAGGATCTATCCTTCGACCAACAATGTTTATGGTCATATCGGCCAAACCTAACTACAATCTTTTGTTGGGCCGTGAATGGATTCATGGTGTTGGAGCTGTGCCATCATCAATGCACCAGAGGCTGCTGCTATGGCGTCCAGATGGGATGGTCGAAAACATAGAGGCAGATCAAAGCTATTACCTGGGCGAAGTGAATCACCTAGGCCTGGCAGATTTCGACAAGAACTTGGCTCACATAGGGCCATGTCCAACACCTGACTTCGACTTGGCGCCAGCGCCAAATACTTTTGTTCCCTATACCTGCACCTAGAGCATGGTTTTCAATGGGACAGAGAAGACTTGTCCCACATAGACTTCAGTGGGTTAACTGATATCCAACCAACTGGTTGGGGAAGTGAATTCAGTGATAATGACTGAGTCACAATCATTGAAGCGAATTTCGGCTTATGTGGCCGAAACAAAGATGATAACGGCTCTCGAAGCCGAAGTAAAGTACATGGCCACACAGGCCAATGATCAACAGTTATCTGCTGCAGGTCCAGGAAAGGATTTCGATCCAGAACCTCCTGATATCATGCCAGAAGGAATGCAGGAACAGAGGCTCGACGCCATCTATGACGATGAGCCTTTGGGCTTCGAAAAGGACCCCTTGGCGAACAACATTAAAATGTTAGCGCAAGATCCTTTAGAAGAAATCAACTTAGGCGAAGGGTCAGAGAAAAAGCCAACTTACATCAGCGCCAAAATTGACCCAGAACTTAGGTTGGAAGTAATCCAATTGTTGAAAGAGTTCAAGGACTGTTTTGCATGGGATTACGACGAAATGCCTGGTCTCGACAGAGGATTGGTAGAACTTCAGTTGCCAATCAAACCTGGGAAGAAGCCAATCAAGCAAAGTCCAAGACGCTTCGCTCCAGAAATACTGTCGAAGATCAAAACGGAAGTCGAAAGACTACTGAAGTGCAAATTCATACGCGTTACAAGGTATGTCGAATGGATTGCAAACATTGTACCAGTAATTAAGAAAAATGGTACATTAAGGGTGTGCATAGATTTCAGAGATTTGAATGCTGCTACGCCCAAAGATGAATATCCTATGCCTGTGGCGGAAATGCTAGTCGATTCTGCCGCTGGCTACGAATACCTGAGTATGCTCGATGGTTATTCAGGATATAATCAAATATTCATTGCTGAAGAGGATGTGTCGAAAACAGCTTTTCGATTCCCTGGGGCCCTAGGCACTTACGAATGGGTAGTGATGCCTTTTGGCCTAAAGAACGCTGGGGCAACATACCAGCGAGCAATGAATTATATCTTCCATGATTTTATTAACACTTTTATGCAAGTATATATTGATGACATTGTTATAAAATCTGTTTCCAGGAAGAATCATATTGACCACCTTCGACAATCATTCGAAAGAATGAGAGAACATGGTCTGAAGATGAACCCTTTGAAGTGTGCATTCTGTGTGAAAGCTGGAGATTTCTTGGGCTTCGTGGTCCACAAGAAAGGAATCGAAATCAACCAGAACAAGATGAAGGCTATTTTGGAAGCGAAAGCGCCATCGAATAAGAAGGAACTGCAATCTCTGTTAGGCAAGATAAACTTCTTGAGGAGATTTATATCTAACCTAAGTGGGAAAGCTCAAGCCTTTTCACCCTTACTTCGACTGAATAAAGAGGGGTTCGAATGGGGGCAAGAGCAACAAGAAGCCTTCGACAAAATCAAAGGGTACCTTACTAAGCCACCTATTTTGGTGCCTCCTTGTAGCAATAGGAGTATGAGATTGTACATAGCTGCATCCGACAAAACTTTGGGAAGCATGTTAGCCCAGGAGGATGAGAATGGAGTCGAAAGACCCATCTACTATCTTAGTAGAGTTTTGAACGATGCAGAAACTAGATATAGTGAAGTTGAAAAATTGTGTCTATGTCTGTATTTCTCTTGTACAAAACTCAAGCAATATATAAAACCAGTTGATGTGTATGTTTCGTCTCATTTTGATGTTTTCAAGTACATGTTGTCGAAACCTATCTTGCACAGTCGAATTGGCAAGTGGGCACTAGCATTAACTGAATACTCCTTGACCTTCATGCCTCTTAAGGCAGTGAAAGGACAAGTGGTTGCAGACTTTATAGTCGACCACTCAATTCAAGTTGAGGATATTAATTATGTGGAGATAGAACCTTGGAAATTCTACTTCGATGGTTCCAGCCATAAAGATGGAACAAGAGTAGGAGTCTTGATCATTTCTCCCGAAAAAATTCCAACAACATTCAAGTACAAGATATCAGGTTCTTGTTCGAACAATGAGGCTGAGTACGAAGCTCTAATTACTGGCCTTGAAATATTGTTGGAATTGGGGGCAACTCGAGTCGAAATAATGGGAGACTCAAAGTTAGTCATTAAGCAGGTCACAAAAGAATATAAATGCATAAGAGAAAATCTCATTATGTACTTTGTGATAGCAAATCGTTTATTGAAAAAATTTGAAATGGTCAATATTCGACACATACCCAGATTGGAAAATCAAATAGCCAACGACTTGGCACAAATTGCATCTGGGTAAAAGATTTCAAAAACGAGACTACAAAGAGCAATCGAAGTTCGAGAAAAGATAAAAGCAACTTGTCTATCACCAACAGACTTGGAATCGACAAGACTAGGATATGCTGATCAAAGTAACTTCGAAATTTCGTTCATAGATAATTTGTCAGAACAAGATTGGAGGAAGCCCATTGTGGATTATCTTCAAAATCCAGGAGCTTCGACAGAACGAAAAACAAAGTACAGGGCGTTGAGTTATGTACTCATGGGTAATGAGTTATTCAAGAAGACGCCTGAAGGGGTATTGCTAAAATGTTTAAGTGAAACTGAGGCATACATAGCCCTTTCGACTATGCACGCTGGAGCATGCGGGGCTCACCAAGTAGGCCATAAGATAAAATGGTTGTTGTTTCGACAAGGACTATACTGGCCCACTATGCTGAAAGATTGTGTCGAGTTCGCTAAAGGTTTCCAAGAATGTCAAGTCCATACAGGCATCCAACATGTACCAGCGAGCGAACTTCACTCGATAGTGAAACCTTGGCCCTTTAGAGGATGGGCGTTGGACCTCATTGGAGAGATTCGACCAGCATCATCAAAGAGTCAGAAGTATATATTGGTAGGCATTGATTATTTTACTAAGTGGATCGAAGCTATCCCTTTAGTCAATGTAGACCAAGAAAATGTCATTGAATTTATTCAAAAGAACATTATCTTTAGGTATGGAATCCCTGAGACTATAACTACTGATCAAGGATCAGTTTTCACCGGTCGAAAGATGCAGGAATTCGCTCAGGAAACAGGTTTCAAACTCCTAACATCAACTCCTTATTATGCACAGGCAAATGGTCAAGTCGAAGCAGCGAACAAAGTAGTGATTGGCTTGATAAAAAAGCATGTTGGGAAGAAGCCCAAAAATTGGCATAAGACGTTAGACCAGATTTTGTGGGCTTGTCGAACGTCCCCAAAAGAAGCCATAGGTACAACACCATATAGGCTAACTTTTGGCCATGACGCTGTGTTGCCAGCAGAAATTTGTCTTCAATCTGCAAGGGTTCAGAGACATTATGATATTCCCTCTGAAATTTATTGGGATATGATGTTAGACGAACTAGTGGATTTAGACGAAGAAAGATTGCGCGCTCTTGACCTACTCAGGCTTCAGAAGAAAAGAGTAGAAGACTCTTATAATAAAAAGGTGAAACCTAAGGTATTTTCTCCTGAAGAACTAGTTTGGAAGGTGATTCTTCCCATGGATCGAAGGGATCGAAGCATGGGAAAATGGTCACCCAGATGGGAAGGACCATTCAGAGTTATCCAGACTTTTTCTGGTGGAGCCTATGAAGTCGAAGAGCTAGGTGAAGATAAAAGGCTCTTGAGAGTAAATGGTAAATATTTGAAAAAGTACAGACCTACACTCCAAGAGATAAAGATAAAATAACAAGTAACGACTAAATTAACCATGAAAAAGCCAAAATGGGAAATTTTTATAATTTAGCCAAAATGGCAATGTTGTTGAATACATATTACAAAATATGGTTAAAAGGCTGAATCATTCAGAAGGGGATGGAGTCCTTGAGTCGAAGGTATTTGGTTTGCTGCAGCTCCAATCTTTTGTTGCACAAGGCATTCGCCTGCGCAAGCTTGGCAATTTGATCGTCGAAGGATTGAGCTTTCTCAGCAAATTCTAGGCCTTGTGTGATTTCAGCTTGACTTTCGGTGTCTGGAACAGTCGAGAGAAGTTCCTCCTTGCGCTTAGTATTGGCATTTATCTTAGCCTCTATTTCTTCGATTTGCGCCTGGAGGGAAGCATTCTCTCGATCGATGGCATCAACTTCTTCTTGTTTAGATGCTTTTTGCTTCGACAACTCCGCAATTCGAGAAGTTGTCTCTGCTACAGCAGTCCATGCAGAAGAGCTTTTGCCATATAACACTTCAAGCTGGCTATTAAAGCCCCTTTGTCGCTAATAATCTGCTGAGACTTGATCAATAATGGAGTGTAACTCCATGATAAAGCCTGAAACTTCTGGAGGCACAGCTAACAAGTCTACGGCATTCAAAACATCCCTCAAGTATGATGGAGCAGTAGGGTCCCCCTCCAAAGCTTTCATCAAGTCCTTCTTGAAAAACTGAGCCTTAACCTTCGTCAAAGCCTCATCGAGAGGAGAAGTTTCAGTGGACTTCCCCGAAAGAGTAGGAACCTCCTGACTAGCATCAGACGAACTTTTACTCTCGATGATGGCGTTCAGATAGCTAACAGGATCAGTTTGCTTCAAGAGTTCTAAGTCCTCTTTCAACCTATGCTTTGTTGAGGTAACAGCCTTTGCAACAGCATTGTCTTGGGTTTGAGGCTGTTGAGTAGAATTTGCCTCGACTTGACTCTCTTCGACTCGGACTACGGCAGTACCAGCGTCACCTTGATCCTTTTCGCCAGCGACACCTTGATCCTTTTCGCCAGCGTCACCTTGATCCTCTTCTCCAGCGTCGCCGCGGCCCCCTTCGTCACGATTTTCTTCCGACAGATCCACCACCTGAATCTCTTTTGGCTGTTGCTCTTCTGTTTGTGGATCTTCTGCTGGTTTTTCTGCTGTCTCAGCATTGGCTTCATTTTCAGTATTGGCTTCATCGTTCGCCAAGTCTTTTTCTTGTGGCCTGCTGAGTTCAGCAGAATCCAATGTTTCAGAAGTCCTTGGCGCAAAGCTTTCAGTGGTGTCCTGAAAAGAGAAGAAGAAGAATCTTCTAAATTCGAAAGAGACATAGTCGAACGTAGGTATCGACACCTGAGTTACAAAGGGATCAAAGAGATTACCTGTAAAGTAGCTTCAGCCCCAGGGCTGGAATTGTCGCTTTCGACAGGTTTATTGAGAAGAACGTTTAATTCCTCCTCCGTTGGCTCCTCAATGATTACTGGAGGTGGCCTGGGCTTTCTCCCAGCAACCTTTATTCTAATTGTTCGACCCTCAGGAAGAGGAACGTCCTTCTTCAGCTTTCGCCTTTTTAGAGGAGCAGGGGGAGAATCAGCTTCTTCGTCACTCCCGGATTCGATCGTTAGTGCCAGCCGTTTCTTGGGCGAAGGTGCCTAAAAAACCAATTGGAGTTCGATTTAGCAGCTGCATCGAAAGTCAAAAAATTAAAGCCAGAAGAAAATAATGAAAGTCTGGTTACCGATGCAGAAGGCTTTTTCGAAGGGCCTTCCCCCTGTTGGTTTGTTGTGGTCTTCGCCGGCGCTATAGTCTTCGTCGGCGGTGGAGGTTTTGGTAAGGGGCCTCCTCCCTGTTGGCCTTCTGCAGCCTTCTTGGCTGCAGGCTTTCGAACAACTGAAAGTAGACAAAATAATTAACAGGCTAGCAGTCGAAAGAGAAAGACAAAGTAATTTGGAAAGATGAGCTTACATTTCTTTATTTTGTCCAAGACAAGGACAAAAGATTTCTGAAGCTCATCCACGAAGTCCTTCTCGTCGAAAAACTCCTCAGCGTAGTAACTTTTCCACCACTCCTCGAAGGATGGTGAGCAAAGAAAGTTAAGCTGGTAGTCAAACAACGAAAGAACTGTTCGACCAGCATATCTGCCGATATGCTTAGTGGCAGCTTCTTCAGTGTAGTCGTTGCAGAAGTATAACATAGACTTCTCCCTGGGAAAAATTGGAGAAGGTAGTGTTTGAATAATACCAAACTGGCGAGACACCAGGTTTGGTTGATATGCGATCAGACTCAAGTGAGTCTTAGAGCTCCTGAATCGCAGGGGCATTATTCTTGGTGTGAGAAATGCCTCCCACATTGTTGTATGTTCGTCAACCTGAGGACCACTCGACGTCCTAGGATGTGGCCTTGTGAACCACTCTGGGCCAACCTTCCGTCGAGCAAACGGAGCCATGGTCGAAACAAACTCTTTCCTTTTAGCAAACATCAAAACGAAGTTTGTGAAAGTTTGTTGAAGCTCCAGCCCATCTTCCGTTGGAGTCAACAAGGCCAATCTGGTGCCTTCGACGCGTCTGTTTGCTATTTCTGGAGCCTGCTCATTTATTTGAATCTTCTTAGGCAAGAAAGACTCGAAGGTGGCATTGAGCCACAGCTGAAGCAGCCAAAAAGGTCCAGCAAGCACCAGACTGGCTCTGTTCTCGATGATCTTCAGAAGAGTCGCTTCGTTGCTAATCGACTCATACAGACTAGCCAAAATCAATTCTGCCAAACAGATATTTTGGCCATGGTGGAGTTGAGTGGCGAGAGTGACCATCTTCTTGGTCACCTGTAAGGACTTGGAGCAAAACACAAAGCGTGTCAGCCATAAGGCTAGAAACGCAATATGTTCGACATCCGACACAGCATCTGTCGACCTATCGTGGTAGTGATTGATGAAGGTGGTGTAGGTTGGTTTTGTGGCAGAGAATCCAATCTGATCCTCCGACATTTCCTCCGGTTCGAAGTAGTCCCCAGTGGGTCGAAGGCCAGTGATGGCGGCCACGTCGAAGAGCGTGGGAGTCAGCATTCCACAGGGAAGATGGAAGGTGAAATGGGTGTAATCCCAGAAGAGTAAAGAATCTATCAACATCTCTGGGGAATAGTTAAGACCTGTCTTCGACAGCATAACCAGGTCGAATATCCCCATGTCTTTCCAGATCGAAGCCTGGTGTTTCTCCATTTTTTCCAGCCAAGCACTATAATCAGGAGTAAGGCTAGGGCCAGACCTGAAAGCCCTAACGCCTTTGTTGAAGAAACGGAGGTCGATTTTCTCTTTAGCAGGGTCTTCATTATCCTCTGCATCTTTCTTAGAGCATCCAACCGGTTTGAGTCTCTCAAGTACCGGAAAGTAACTTTTGATCTTCATGGCCTCAGCAATGCTTGGGTACAATGGGCCAGACATAGCAAAGATTTGGTTGGAATATCCAACCGGAATCATGAGGTGGCGTGAATAAGCGTCACGAACAGCAATGTCCAAAGGCTCAGGGACCCTTCGTTGGCCCGTGGGAGTCACTACTGGAGCGGTGGCGAAAACCCTAGGTTTGACATTTCCAGAGGGAGTGTTGGCGCTAGGAGCGTTGGAAGAACCAGATGCCATTGTTGGTAACGAGGTTGAAGACGAAGTGAAGAACAAGAGGTTTGCAAAAGTTGACAAGAGTTTGTATGCAAATGAGGAATTCTGAAAGCAAGGTAGCGTAAAAAATCCCACAATGGGTACTTACCGCTATTTATAGTAGTGGGGAAAATCCCCAAATTCGAGGACATTAAATGCCATTTAATGTTGCAGAAGGTAGTGGGACACGTGGCGTCTCCCTGTTGTTGTAGCCGTTCTGCAGAAATGGAAGGGTGCAGCGTGCGCCCTCGTTTTTGGGAATTGTCATGATGACAATTTGTGAAATGACATTTGACACACTGCACGCCGTACTGAAGTGACGTCTTAGGTACGGATGAATGATGGCTTTTCCTTGGGATTGTCAGTGGTTGGTAGAAGACAACAAAAAGTGCACAATTTAATTTGTGACTAAGAATGAAAAGACAGGTGTCGAATGGCATTTCAAAGAATGCCTTTTTCTTTCAGAGTCGAAATAAGGCATTCTTGGGGGGGCAATTTGTTGGCTCCTAAATTCGACACCCTTGTTTTATTAATGTTAGTCATTAAAGTTGAAGGATGTTTTCGACCAGCTAGGTCCGTCGAAATGCCCATCGAAAGATGGCAATGTACTTAGAAGATTTCTTCCAAGGGAGAAGTTGGTTGCCTTCGACGTCGAAGGTGTTTCTCGTCGAAGATGCTTCTCGACGAAGATGTCCGATGGTTCAGAGTGGAACGGTTTGAAATTCAAGCATTTGGAGGGAAAACGGTTTCCAGCGGTTACCAAGTGCAACGTGCAAAGATCTGGAGCGTCGAACGTTGAGAACGTGCCAAGTGGAATCATCTCGAAGCAGTGTAACTGCCCGACGGTTACTTGGGATGTTTTAGTATAAATAGTAGTAGTTCACGTAGTTTCTCGCGTGTGTTCACAATTATATACAAAGTCACTCATATAGATTCGAGTATCCAGCGTGTGAGAAAGAATTGTTGAGAATGTATGTGTTTACCGTGGTTATTGGTAAACAACCGCTGATCCTCCAAATGGTTATTTATTTGGTTACTCGCAGGATCGATCAGATTGATCCTAAGACATAGGTTGATTTTGAGGTTTTGATTAAATTGGATAATGGTTAAATGACAATAAAATAAAGAGGCTTTAAGTAAATTGCATGAAGAAATAGGCTTGGTAAAATAAATGAAGGCTTGAAGTAAAGGACTTCGACAGGGAAAGTAAAGAAGAAAGCAAGTAAAGTTTCTGGAAAAGTAAATGACTTTGATTAATAAAAGTGGTGTTTCACACATACATTCTCAATAATTCTTTCTCACACGCTGGGTACTCGAATCTATATGAGTGACTTTGTATATAATTGTGAACACACGCGAGAAACTGCGTGAACTACTACTATTTATACTAAAACATCCCAAGTAACCGTCGGGCAGTTACACTGCTTCGAGATGATTCCACTTGGCACGTTCTCAACGTTCGACGCTCCAGATCTTTGCACGTTGCACTTGGTAACCGCTGGAAACCGTTTTCCCTCCAAATGCTTGAATTTCAAACCGTTCCACTCTGAACCATCGGACACCTTCGTCGAGAAGCATCTTCGACGAGAAACACCTTCGACGTCGAAGGCAACCAACTTCTCCCTTGGAAGAAATCTTCTAAGTACATTGCCATCTTTCGATGGGCATTTCGACGGACCTAGCTGGTCGAAAACATCCTTCAGCTTTAATGACTGACATTAATAAAACAAGGATGTCGAATTTAGGAGCCAACAAATTGCCCCCCAAGAATGCCTTATTTCGACTCTGAAAGAAAAAGGCATTCTTTGAAATGCCATTCGACACCTGTCTTTTCATTCTTAGTCACAAATTAAATTGTGCACTTTTTGTTGTCTTCTACCAACCACTGACAATCCCAAGGAAAATCCATCATTCATCCGTACCTAAGACGTCACTTCAGTACGGCGTGCAGTGTGCCAAACGTCATTTCACAAATTGTCATCATGACAATTCCCAAAAACGAGGGCGCACGCTGCACCCTTCCATTTCTGCAGAACGGCTACAACAACAGGGAGACGCCACGTGTCCCACTACCTTCTGCAACATTAAATGGCATTTAATGTCCTCGAATTTGGGGATTTTCCCCACTATTATAAATAGCGGTAAGTACCCATTGTGGGATTTTTTTACGCTACCTTGCTTTCAGAATTCCTCATTTGCATACAAACTCTTGTCAACTTTTGCAAACCTCTTGTTCTTCGCTTCGTCTTCAACCTCGTTACCAACAATGGCATCTGGTTCTTCCAACGCTCCTAGCGCCAACACTCCCTCTGGAAATGTCAAACCTAGGGTTTTCGCCACCGCTCCAGTAGTGACTCCCACGGGCCAACGAAGGGTCCCTGAGCCTTTGGACATTGCTGTTCGTGACGCTTATTCACGCCACCTCATGATTCCGGTTGGATATTCCAACCAAATCTTTTCTATGTCTGGCCCATTGTACCCAAGCATTGCTGAGGCCATGAAGATCAAAAGTTACTTTCCGGTACTTGAGAGACTCAAACCGGTTGGATGCTCCAAGAAAGATGCAGAGGATAATGAAGACCCTGCTAAAGAGAAAATCGACCTCCGTTTCTTCAACAAAGGCGTTAGGGCTTTCAGGTCTGGCCCTAGCCTTACTCCTGATTATAGTGCTTGGCTGGAAAAAATGGAGAAACGCCAGGCTTCGATCTGGAAAGACATGGGGATATTCGACCTGGTTATGCTGTCGAAGACAGGTCTTAACTATTCCCCAGAGATGTTGATAGCTTCTTTACTCTTCTGGGATTACACCCATTTCACCTTCCATCTTCCCTGTGGAATGCTGACTCCCACGCTCTTCGACGTGGCCGCCATCACTGGCCTTCGACCCACTGGGGACTACTTCGACCCGGAGGAAATGTCGGAGGATCAGATTGGATTCTCTGCCACAAAACCAACCTACACCACCTTCATCAATCACTACCACGATAGGTCGACAGATGTTGTGTCGGATGTCGAACATATTGCGTTTCTAGCCTTATGGCTGACACGCTTTGTGTTTTGCTCCAAGTCCTTACAGGTGACCAAGAAGATGGTCACTCTCGCCACTCAACTCCACCATGGCCAAAATATCTGTTTGGCAGAATTGATTTTGGCTAGTCTGTATGAGTCGATTAGCAACGGAGCGACTCTTCTGAAGATCATCGAGAACAGAGCCAGTCTGCTGCTTGCTGGTCCTTTTTGGCTGCTTCAACTGTGGCTCAATGCCACCTTCGAGTCTTTCTTTCCTAAGAAGATTCAAATAAATGAGCAGGCTCCAGAAATAGCAAACAGACGCGTCGAAGGCACCAGATTGGCCTTGTTGACTCCAACGGAAGATGGGCTGGAGCTTCAACAAACTTTCACAAACTTCGTTTTGATGTTTGCTAAAAGGAAAGAGTTTGTTTCGACCATGGCTCCGTTTGCTCGACGAAAGGTTGGCCCAGAGTGGTTCACAAGGCCACATCCTAGGACGTCGAGTGGTCCTCAGGTTGACGAACATACAACAATGTGGGAGGCATTTCTCACACCAAGAATAATGCCCCTGCGATTCAGGAGCTCTAAGACTCACTTGAGTCTGATCGCATATCAACCAAACCTGGTGTCTCGCCAGTTTGGTATTATTCAAACACTACCTTCTCCAATTTTTCCCAGGGAGAAGTCTATGTTATACTTCTGCAACGACTACACTGAAGAAGCTGCCACTAAGCATATCGGCAGATATGCTGGTCGAACAGTTCTTTCGTTGTTTGACTACCAGCTTAACTTTCTTTGCTCACCATCCTTCGAGGAGTGGTGGAAAAGTTACTACGCTGAGGAGTTTTTCGACGAGAAGGACTTCGTGGATGAGCTTCAGAAATCTTTTGTCCTTGTCTTGGACAAAATAAAGAAATGTAAGTTCATCTTTCCAAATTACTTTGTCTTTCTCTTTCAACTGCTAGCCTGTTAATTATTTTGTCTACTTTCAGTTGTTCGAAAGCCTGCAGCCAAGAAGGCTGCAGAAGGCCAACAGGGAGGAGGCCCCTTACCAAAACCTCCACCGCCGGCGAAGACTATAGTGCCGGCGAAGACCACAACAAACCAACAGGGGGAAGGCCCTTCAAAAAAGCCTTCTGCATCGGTAACCAGACTTTCATTATTTTCTTCTGGCTTTAATTTTTTGACTTTCGATGCAGCTGCTAAATCGAACTCCAATTGGTTTTTTAGGCACCTTCGCCCAAGAAACGGCCGGCACTAACGGTCGAATCCGGGAGTGACGAAGAAGATGATTCTCCCCCTGCTCCTCTAAAAAGGAGAAAGCTGAAGAAGGACGTTCCTCTTCCTGAGGGTCGAACAATTAGAATAAAGGTTGCTGGGAGAAAGCCCAGGCCACCTCCAGTAATCATTGAGGAGCCAACGGAGGAGGAATTAAACGTTCTTCTCAATAAACCTGTCGAAAGCGACAATTCCAGCCCTGGGGCTGAAGCTACTTTACAGGTAATCTCTTTGATCCCTTTGTAACTCAGGTGTCGATACCTACGTTCGACTATGTCTCTTTCGAATTTAGAAGATTCTTCTTCTTCTCTTTTCAGGACACCACTGAAAGCTCTGCGCCAAGGACTTCTGAAAAATTGGATTCTGCTGAACTCAGCAGGCCACAAGAAAAAGACTTGGCGAACGATGAAGCCAATACTGAAAATGAAGCCAATGCTGAGACAGCAGAAAAACCAGCAGAAGATCCACAAACAGAAGAGCAACAGCCAAAAGAGATTCAGGTGGTGGATTTGTCGGAAGAAAATCGTGACGAAGGGGGCCGCGGCGACGCTGGAGAAGAGGATCAAGGTGACGCTGGCGAAAAGGATCAAGGTGACGCTGGCGAAAAGGATCAAGGTGACGCTGGTACTGCCGCAGTCCGAGTCGAAGAGAGTCAAGTCGAGGCAAATGCTACTCAACAGCCTCAAACCCAAGACAATGTTGTTGCAAAGGCTATTACCTCAACAAAGCATAGGTCGAAAGAGGACTTAGAACTCTTGAAGCAAACTGATCCTGTTAGCTATCTGAACGCCATCATCGAGAGCAAAAGTTCGTCTGATGCTAGTTAGGAGGTTCCTACTCTGTCGGGGAAGTCCACTGAAACTTCTCCTCTCGATGAGGCTTTGACGAAGGTTAAGGCTCAGTTTTTCAAGAAGGACTTGATGAAAGCTTTGGAGGGGGACCCTACTGCTCCATCATACTTGAGGGATGTTTTGAATGCCGTAGACTTGTTAGCTGTGCCTCCAGAAGTTTCAGGCTTTATCATGGAGTTACACTCCATTATTGATCAAGTCTCAGCAGATTATCAGCGACAAAGGGGCTTTAATAGCCAGCTTGAAGTGTTATATGGAAAAAGCTCTTCTGCATGGACTGCTGTAGCAGAGACAACTTCTCGAATTGCGGAGTTGTCGAAGCAAAAAGCATCTAAACAAGAAGAAGTTGATGCCATCGATCGAGAGAATGCTTCCCTCCAGGCGCAAATCGAAGAAATAGAGGCTAAGATAAATGACAATACTAAGCGCAAGGAGGAACTTCTCTCGACTGTTCCAGACACCGAAAGTCAAGCTGAAATCACACAAGGCCTAGAATTTGCTGAGAAAGCTCAATCCTTCGACGATCAAATTGCCAAGCTTGCGCAGGCGAATGCCTTGTGCAACAAAAGATTGGAGCTGCAGCAAACCAAATACCTTCGACTCAAGGACTCCATCCCCTTCTGAATGATTCAGCCTTTTAACCATATTTTGTAATATGTATTCAACAACATTGCCATTTTGGCTAAATTATAAAAATTCCTATTTTGGCTTTTTCATGGTTAATTTAGTCGTTACTTGTTATTTTATCTTTATCTCTTAGAGTGTAGGTCTGTACTTTATCAAATATTTACCATTTACTCTCAAGAGCCTTTTATCTTCACCTAGCTCTTCGACTTCATAGGCTCCACCAGAAAAAGTCTGGATAACTCTGAATGGTCCTTCCCATCTGGGTGACCATTTTCCCATGCTTCGATCCCTTCGATCCATGGGAAGAATCACCTTCCAAACTAGTTCTTCAGGCGAAAATACCTTAGGTTTCACCTTTTTATTATAAGAGTCTTCTACTCTTTTCTTCTGAAGCCTGAGTAGGTCAAGAGCGCGCAATCTTTCTTCGTCTAAATCCACTAGTTCTTCTAACATCATATCCCAATAAATTTCAGAGGGAATATCATAATGTCTCTGAACCCTTGCAGATTAAAGACAAATTTCTGCTGGCAACACAGCGTCATGGCCAAAAGTTAGCCTATATGGTGTTGTACCTATGGCTTCTTTTGGGGACGTTCGACAAGCCCACAAAATCTAGTCTAACGTCTTATGCCAATTTTTGGGCTTCTTCCCAACATGCTTTTTTATCAAGCCAATCACTACTTTGTTCGCTGCTTCGACTTGACCATTTGCCTATGCATAATAAGGAGTTGATGTTAGGAGTTTGAAACCTGTTTCCTGAGCGAATTCCTGTATCTTTCGACCGGTGAAAACTGATCCTTGATCAGTAGTTATAGTCTCAGGGATTCCATACCTAAAGATAATGTTCTTTTGAATAAATTCAATGACATTTTCTTGGTCTACATTGACTAAAGGGATAGCTTCGATCCACTTAGTAAAATAATCAATGCCTACCAATATATACTTCTGACTCTTTGATGATGCTGG
The DNA here is from genome assembly GCA_948472305.1 of Vicia faba. Taxonomy (NCBI): domain Eukaryota; kingdom Viridiplantae; phylum Streptophyta; class Magnoliopsida; order Fabales; family Fabaceae; genus Vicia; species Vicia faba. Next base: position 1,462,699,323 of record OX451736.1, on the reverse strand, counting down.
TCGAATCTCTCCAATGAGGTCCAACGCCCATCCTCTAAAGGGCCAAGGTTTCACTATCGAGTGAAGTTCGCTCGCTGGTACATGTTGGATGCCTGTATGGACTTGACATTCTTGGCAACCTTTAGCGAACTCGACACAATCTTTCAGCATAGTGGGCCAGTATAGTCCTTGTCGAAACAACAACCATTTTATCTTATGGCCTACTTGGTGAGCCCCGCATGCTCCAGCGTGCGTAGTCGAAAGGGCTATGTATGCCTCAGTTTCACTTAAACATTTTAGCAATACCCCTTCAGGCGTCTTCTTGAATAACTCATTACCCATGAGTACATAACTCAACGCCCTGTACTTTGTTTTTCGTTTTGTCGAAGCTCCTGGATTTTGAAGATAATCCACAATGGGCTTCCTCCAATCTTGTTCTGACAAATTATCTATGAACGAAATTTCGAAGTTACTTTGATCAGCATATCCTAGTCTTGTCGATTCCAAGTCTGTTGGTGATAGACAAGTTGCTTTTATCTTTTCTCGAACTTCGATTTCTCTTTGTAGTCTCGTTTTTGAAATCTTGTACCCAGATGCAATTTGTGCCAAGTCGTTGGCTATTTGATTTTCCAATCTGGGTATGTGTCGAATATTGACCATTTCAAATTTTTTCAATAAACGATTTGCTATCACAAAGTACATAATGAGATTTTCTCTTATGCATTTATATTCTTTTGTGACTTGCTTAATGACTAACTCTGAGTCTCCCATTATTTCGACTCGAGTTGCCCCCAATTCCAACAATATTTCAAGGCCAGTAATTAGAGCTTCGTACTCAGCCTCATTGTTCGAACAAGAACCTGATATCTTGTACTTGAATGTTGTTGGAATTTTTTCGGGAGAAATGATCAAGACTCCTACTCCTGTTCCATCTTTATGGCTGGAACCATCGAAGTAGAATTTCCAAGGTTCTATCTCCACATAATTAATATCCTCAACTTGAATTGAGTGGTCGACTATAAAGTCTGCAACCACTTGTCCTTTCACTGCCTTAAGAGGCATGAAGGTCAAGGAGTATTCAGTTAATGCTAGTGCCCACTTGCCAATTCGACTGTGTAAGATAGGTTTCGACAACATGTACTTGAAAACATCAAAATGAGACGAAACATACACATCAACTGGTTTTATATATTGCTTGAGTTTTGTACAAGAGAAATACAGACATAGACACAATTTTTCAACTTCACTATATCTAGTTTCTGCATCGTTCAAAACTCTACTAAGATAGTAGATGGGTCTTTCGACTACATTCTCATCCTCCTGGGCTAACATGCTTCCCAAAGTTTTGTCGGATGCAGCTATGTACAATCTCATACTCCTATTGCTACAAGGAGGCACCAAAATAGGTGGCTTAGTAAGGTACCCTTTGATTTTGTCGAAGGCTTCTTGTTGCTCTTGCCCCCATTCGAACCCCTCTTTATTCAGTCGAAGTAAGGGTGAAAAGGCTTGAGCTTTCCCACTTAGGTTAGATATAAATCTCCTCAAGAAGTTTATCTTGCCTAACAGAGATTGCAGTTCCTTCTTATTCGATGGCGCTTTCGCTTCCAAAATAGCCTTCGTCTTGTTCTGGTTGATTTCGATTCCTTTCTTGTGGACCACGAAGCCCAAGAAATCTCCAGCTTTCACACAGAATGCACACTTCAAAGGGTTCATCTTCAGACCATGTTCTCTCATTCTTTCGAATGATTGTCGAAGGTGGTCAATATGATTCTTCCTGGAAACAGATTTTATAACAATGTCATCAATATATACTTGCATAAAAGTGTTAATAAAATCATGGAAGATATAATTCATTGCTCGCTGGTATGTTGCCCCAGCGTTCTTTAGGCCAAAAGGCATCACTACCCATTCGTAAGTGCCTAGGGCCCCAGGGCATCAAAAAGCTGTTTTCGACACATCCTCTTCAGCAATGAATATTTGATTATATCCTGAATAACCATCGAGCATACTCAGGTATTCGTAGCCAGCGGCAGAATCGACTAGCATTTCCGCCACAGGCATAGGATATTCATCTTTGGGCGTAGCAGCATTCAAATCTCTGAAATCTATGCACACCCTTAATGTACCATTTTTCTTAATTACTGGTACAATGTTTGCAATCCATTCGACATACCTTGTAACGCGTATGAATTTGCACTTCAGCAGTCTTTCGACTTCCGTTTTGATCTTCGACAGTATTTCTGGAGCGAAGCGTCTTGGACTTTGCTTGATTGGCTTCTTCCCAGGTTTGATTGGCAACTGAAGTTCTACCAATCCTCTGTCGAGACCAGGCATTTCGTCGTAATCCCATGCAAAACAGTCCTTGAACTCTTTCAACAATTGGATTACTTCCAACCTAAGTTCTGGGTCAATTTTGGCGCTGATGTAAGTTGGCTTTTTCTCTGACCCTTCGCCTAAGTTGATTTCTTCTAAAGGATCTTGCGCTAACATTTTAATGTTGTTCGCCAAGGGGTCCTTTTCGAAGCCCAAAGGCTCATCGTCATAGATGGCGTCGAGCCTCTGTTCCTGTATTCCTTCTGGCATGATATCAGGAGGTTCTGGATCGAAATCCTTTCCTGGACCTGCAGCAGATAACTGTTGATCATTGGCCTGTGTGGCCATGTACTTTACTTCGGCTTCGAGAGCCGTTATCATCTTTGTTTCGGCCACATAAGCCGAAATTCGCTTCAATGATTGTGACTCAGTCATTATCACTGAATTCACTTCCCCAACCAGTTGGTTGGATATCAGTTAACCCACTGAAGTCTATGTGGGACAAGTCTTCTTTGTCCCATTGAAAACCATGCTCTGGGTGCAGGTATAGGGAACAAAAAGTATTTGGCGCTGGCGCCAAGTCGAAGTCAGGTGTTGGACATGGCCCTATGTGAGCCAAGTTCATGTCGAAATCTGCCAGCCCTAGGTGATTCACTTCGCCCAGGTAATAGCTTTGATCTGCCTCTATGTTTTCGACCATCCCATCTGGACGCCATAGCAGCAGCCTCTGGTGCATTGATGATGGCACAGCTCCAACACCATGAATCCATTCACGGCCCAACAAAAGATTGTAGTTAGGTTTGGCCGATATGACCATAAACATTGTTGGTCGAAGGATAGATCCTACCTTGATATCCAGTTGGATCACTCCCATAGTGGTCCCTATGCCGCCCTCATAGTTCGACAGGACCATGTTGTGAGGCTTAATGTCCTCATCCCTTTTGCCAATTTTCCTTAGCATAGAGTGAGGAATAATGTTGATGGTTGCCCCACAATCCACCAAGATTTTATTCACTGTAGTTTCTTCGAGTTTAGCCCTTATGAATAAAGGCTTGAGGTGATTTTTCATCGCCTCTGTAGGTGGTTCGAAGAATCCATTTTGTTCCTCAGTAGTGCCATTGTCCATGACGAAATAGCACACTGGCCTATGTTTGGCCATTTCTTGCTCCACTTCCCAGTCACTTGGTTTGACCTCCACCTGTCGGTTGAATTCTCTGGGCAGCACTGAGACTATATTCACCATTATGTCTAAAGTATCATCAGACTCAGAACCATCTTCGTCCTCGATTTCACCTTGGTTAGGCCAAACTAGCCTGTTGGTTACTGGCTCTCTTTCTAGAGGTTTCATTTGCTTCCTTAGAGGAACATTTGAACTGGTTTCTGCCTTTGGTTCATTGGCAGCCTCCCTCTCAGCTTTTCGTCTCCTTTGGTATCTCCTCCATTGAGATCGAGACATGGGATTTTTCCCTTTGTAGTTGCTTGACACTTGTGCAACTTTAGGTGCAGCAACTTGAGGCTCTTTCTTTTGTGTTAAAGATGAACCCCTTGGCACGTCGAAAGAGTGTCATCTCTCCTCGTTTGGCCTCTTTCGACCAGATGTTTTGTACCAGGTATCTACTGGCACATTAGCTGGAGGCCTGAAAGTCAATGGCCTCTTTTCTTGGTTTGAACCTCTTTGGGAGGTTCTTCTGGGGTCATGTCGAAGATCAACATTTTCCCTTCTCTTATTTGCTGCTCTTACGCCTTGAATATGCTCAGCAGCTTTTTTGTCAAAGATCGAACTGCATCTTGGACACAGCATCACCTCTGACTTCTTTTTCTGGCATCTTTGCAGAAAATCTGCCAGATTTTCATTTTCCCGAGGGAAAGCAGTCTTGTTTGCTTGTTCTTGCCTCATGGCCTCCTCTGATGCTTTTGGGTCAGAGAGTTCGACCATGTTGACATTCATTGTATCTTTGTTGGCAAGAGTCAACTGCTTCATTTGAATCTCCAAATTCTCCGTCTGGCCTTGAACTGTGGCCAAGTGAGAACTGGGTTTTGGTCCAGTTTTTTGTGCTTCAACGGTCTCCAGCTTTGGGCTTTCGACCGCTTTCTGAACCGCTTCAATTGTCTTTCTGGATAAATTCCCAGAAAAACTGCCAAAGATTGGCATGTTGATATGGTCCTTTGAGACTTCGACCATTGTGATTCCTGGCCTCTTCGACTGGCTCCTGGATGCCTCGATCACGTTCACCTCTGAAGGCTCAGCATAGTGGGCTTCAGCCTGCAACGGATTTGAGTCGACAGCCATGGGGGTCTTGTCAGCAAATTTCAACCTCCCTTCTTCGATAGCGTATTGCACAAGATTCCTGAAAAGAAAACATTGAGAAGTTTTATGGCCCAAAAAATTATGATATTTGCAAAAGCCTCTCTTCTTTCTTTGATCAAGAGGAGGCACTTTTACCCCTGGGGGTACTATCATTTGGCCATCTTTTACAAGCAAGTCAAATATCTTATCACATTTTGTAATGTCAAAACTATAAGTCTTTTTGGGGAACCTATCGTTGGTCCTTTCTGGACCAATGGGATTTTCCCACTTGAGGGGACTAACAGTTTGCAAGAGTATGGTGGCCCTTGTTTTAGTTCCACTAAATCGACTTCTCCTTCTTCGACAGTTATGGTATCGTCGAAGGATTCTGGATCTTCATCATCCATATCAACATACGCTATCCTCTCTCTCTTGTGAGTTTTCGTTGCCTTTTCTTTTTCAGCTTTGAGGCGTTCTACCTGTCGAACTCTAACGGCCAGTTGGGCCATGTCTCTCAGGTATTGAGTGTCTAACTTCTTCCTAATGGAATAATCTAAACCGCCTGCGGCTATTTCGACTAACTCATGTTCCGGCACTTGTGTAAAACATCTCGCTTTGAGCAACCTAAACCTATTTAGATATTCGTCTATAGGTTCAGTGAAACGTCTCTTTACACTGGCCAATTATTTCAGGCTTATCTTTGTTTGCCCCATGTAGAATTGCTCGTGGAACAATCTTTCCAACTGGGTCCAATGATGGATCGAATTGGGGGGGAGAGTTGTAAACCAAGTAAAAGCGTTCTTTGTTAAAGAACTTAGGAAGTACTTAATCCTCAGGTTTTCGTTATTCGAAATATCTCCTGCTTCGATCAAGTATCTCGCCACATGTTCGACAGTAGATTCTGTCGTGTCCCCAGAGAACTTAGTGAATTTGGGGACTTTACATCTAGGAGGTAAGTCTGTTTGTAACACGTATTCTGACAACGGGGATGTGAAGTTGGGCCTTCGAAAGCCCATGTTCATCCCATTTTGAGTCATGATCCTTTCGATCATGGTTGCCAGATTATTTTCCAAACCCATGTTTTGGTATTGGATATGCTGAACCACTTCGTCAGCATTTTGGTTTCTTTTAACTAACCTTACCTCTGGGGTTATTACCCTAGGTTCCTCGACAGGTTGCTCCAATCGTGCCCTAAGGTTTTCTTCGACAGGCTGTTGGACCTGGTTGATAGTGGTTTCTTCCTCTAAGAACAAACCCTGGTTTCCCCTTATTTGCGCCCTTTGGGGCTGTCGAATAGGTTGGGGTACTCCAAAGAAATCAGCCAAACGCGTCATTTGGGCTGTCATCTGCTGATTCGACTGAGTAGTGTTTTGTATTAGAGGGTTCAGCACTGTACTTAAAGTTTGTGCCAACATTTGAACCATATCATGGTTGCTTTCGTCCATTTGTTGCCTCAAGACTGCTGTCGAGGCATTTGTAAGGCCATGTGCTACTTGGGACGTTCCTCCTAAGAGTTGGGTCCTATTTCTATTCGCCATACCTACTCCAGAACCTTGGAGTGGCGAAGAGGCACTCACTAAAGGGTCTGAAAAAGCGGACGCAACATTCGTCAGGCTAGCCAAGTCAGAAGTTGGCATGCCATAGAGTGGTTCTCGATTATGACCGCCTGTCATAAATCCTGGGGGAACAAAAGGCCTTGTGCCTAAATTTCCCCTTGGTGGGGGGGGTTCCCAAAGGCACTCTGGGGCCTGTGAACGGAGGTAATGGCCCCGTTGTTGTGACCGTTACTGCTGGTGTCGAACCAGCGGTTATCGCTTCACTTACGGTCGGGATCACCGTTGCTCCCACATTTGTTTGTGGGATCTCGTTATTGTTTGGCGGATTCGCCATCTCTTCCCTTCTTCTAGCAGTATTGTTATCGTTAGTGTATATTCTACCACTTCTCAATAACATGCAACACTCCTCGAAAAAGATGAGATTCTTTTCAAAAATCAACACACAGTCCCACCAGGTGTGCCAATTTGTTTACCGTGGTTATTGGTAAACAACCGCTGATCCTCCAAATGGTTACTTATTTGGTTACTCGCAGGATCGATCAGATTGATCCTAAGACATAGGTTGATTTTGAGGTTTTGATTAAATTGGATAATGGTTAAATGACAATAAGATAAAGAGGCTTTAAGTAAATTGCATGAAGAAATAGGCTTGGTAAAATAAATGAAGGCTTGAAGTAAAGGACTTCGACAGGGAAAGTAAAGAAGAAAGCAAGTAAAGTTTCTGGAAAAGTAAATGACTTTGATTAATAAAAGTGGTGTTTCACACATACATTCTCAACAATTCTTTCTCACACGCTGGATACTCGAATCTATATGAGTGACTTTGTATATAATTGTGAACACACGCGAGAAACTGCGTGAACTACTACTATTTATACTAAAACATCCCAAGTAACTGTCGGGGATGCTTGCTGAGGAATGTCTATACTCCGCTGGGGAATGTTGAGATCTTCTGGGGATACCCAACTTCCTTAAGGTTGACAGTAGACTAACTCTGCTTGAGGAGAGTATCGTTGACTTGCTAGGGGAATTGTGCCTTTTCAGGGCTGATAGGAAACCAACTCTACTTGGGGAAAGTATTGTTGAATCTTGCCTTACTCTGTGGGGAGTTGAGGTGACTTGGTTACGTTCTTCAGCCGAACCTACCTTGGTACCTTGGCAGACAGAGCAACTAGATTGCTTGGACAATTCTACATTGCTCCTGTTTCTGATGTCACCTGTAATCAGTCCTTTGTTTCGCATGCAACTAACCACGATTAGCAATTAATGTCAAATGCATATATCAAAAATGAACATTGGACGTTCCTCGCAAAACAAAACAGAAAAAAGGAAAAACAGTGGATAATTTGTCTGAGAAATTGAACTTGTATTGATTTTGAAATTTGCCTGAAAATAGGCATTTTTGTACAAGAGGCTGACGTCCTAGTAAGAGAACGCCGCCGAGCAACATAGAGTTTATAGATTTTTGTGAAAGGAAACAAAACAGCTATGTGAAAAATAAATCCCACTGGGTTCTAACTCTGCTATCGCCTTTATGTCTTCAAGCGTCTCATCACTTTGCTGCTTAGTTGAAGATGAAGTTGATTGATCGATGTCGTCTGAGCCCGATAATTGATTCCGAATTCTGGATGCAAGGTGATCCAATGAGACATAGTGTTACGTTTTATCCCTAACTTTTGCCTGGACCGCCCTTTCGGGTTTTCAGTCCACCGGGATACCCATTTTTGTCCAAGCTGCCTTTTCAGGTTTTCGACTTGCCTGGTGTACATATTTTTTTTATTTCATCCCTTATTTTTGCCCAAACCCTTTTGGTTCGCCGGGAATCCCTTATTTTTTCCTAGGTGTGTCAACCTAGCGGGTCTTTTATTCATGCGTAGTATCTTTTTACTATGTCTGCATTGACGGGGTGAGGAAGGTCGTCACCATCCATGGTGGTTAGGATCATGGCTCCTCCTGAGAAGATATGTTTAACCACAAATGGCCCTTCGTACGTGGGGGTCCATTTGCCCCTGGGATCACCTTGAGGAAGAATGATGCGCTTGATTACTAGGTCTCCGACTTGATACTCTTGTAGTCTGACCTTCTTGTTAAATGCCCTGATCATCTGTTTTTGGTACGTCTGACCATGACAAATAGCAGTGAGTCTCTTTTCGTCAATTAAGTTTAATTGATCAAGCCGAGTCTGGATCCAGTCATCTTCGCTTAAGTCTGCATCCTTCATTATCCGGAGAGAGGGTATCTGGACTTCAATAGGCAAGACTGCCTCCATGCCATAGACCAAGGAAAAGGGAGTTGCCCCTGTTGACGTCCGTGCTGAGGTACGGTACCCATGAAGAGCAAACGGCAACATTTCATGCCAATCTTTGTAGGTCACTGTCATCTTCTGCACAATCTTCTTGATATTCTTATTTTCCGCTTCTACAGGCCCATTCATCTTCGGACGGTAGGGAGAAGAATTGTGGTGCTGTATCTTGAATTGCTCGCAGAGCTCAGTGATCATCTTGTTGTTAAGATTGGTACCATTATCCGTAATGATCCTCTCAGGTACACCGTATCGACAGATCAGGTTGTGCCGAATGAACCGTGCCACGACGTTCTTGGTTACGGTAGCATAGGAAGCTGCTTCAACCCACTTCGTGAAATAATCGATCGCTACCAAGATGAAGCGGTGCCCGTTGGATGCCGTAGGTCGGATCTCGCCGATCGTATCGATGCCCCACATTGCAAAAGGCCAAGGTGCTGTCAAGAAATTCAGAGGAACCAGAGGAATGTGCACTTTATCAGCATAGATCTGGCATTTATGACACGTCTGAGAATGCTGATAACAGTCGGCTTCCATTGTGGACCAGAAATACCCTGCCCGAAGGATTTTCTTTGCCATAGTATGTCCACTGGAATGTGTTCCAAATGTACCTTCATGTAGTTCTGCCATGATCTTTTCTGCTTCGGTCTTATCTACACAACGCAGTAAGGTTAAGTCATGGTTTCACTTGTAGAGAATGTCGTTGCTGAGGAAGAACTTTGCCGCAAACCTTCTCAGAAACTTTTTGTCATTAACAGATGCACCTTCAGGGTATTCTTGAGCTTCCAAGTACCTCTTAACTTCATGATACCAGGGTTTCTCTGTTACCTCTTCGGCCTCAAGATCATAGCAATATGCAGGTTCGTCCAATTTCCAAATAATGATCTGGGGCACCTCGTTGTCCCATTTGACTTTGAACATAGAAGACATTGTAGCCAACGCGTCCGCTAACTGATTCTCCTCTCTTGGGAAGTGTTCAAAAGTTATCTCCTTGAAGTGGGGAATCAACGTCAACACATACTCTTTGTAAGGAATAAGATTTGGGTGTTTCGTATCCCACTCGCCTTTGATCTGATTGATCACGAGAGCGGAATCTCTGAAGACACTCAGAATCTTGATCCTTAAGTCGATTGCAGCTTAAAGACCCATGATACATGCCTCATATTCTGCCATGTTGTTGGTGCAGTTGAAACATAGTCGGGCAGTGAGTGGAGTATGAGTGCCTTTAGGAGATATGTTCACAGCGCCGATTCCATTACCCAAAGCGTTTAAGGCTCCGTCAAAGTGCATAGACCATCGGGATCCTTCCTCAGGTCCTTCATCCGGTCCAGGTACTTCACAATCAGTCACTACCATGATATCTTCGTCTCGAAATTCAAAGTTCAACGACTGGTATCGTCCACCGGTTGGTGTGCCAAATGGTCTGCCAATACACTTCCCTTGATTGCTTTTTGAGTCGTGTATTGGATGTCATATTCCGTCAAGATCATTTGCCACCTTGCTATTCTTCTGGACAGAGCAGGCTTTTCGAATATGTACTTGATTGGATCCATTTTTGAAATCAATAGAGTAGTGTGAGTCAACATATACTGTCTCAGCCGGCGAGCAGCCCATACCAGAGCGCAGCAAGTTTTCTCGAGCAGTGAGTACCGGGTCTCACAGTCGGTAAACTTTTTGCTCAGGTAATAAATAGCGTGCTCTTTTCGGCCAGACTCATCATGCTGCCCCAGCACACACCCCATTGAGTTGTCAAGTACTGTCAAGTATAGTATTAGAGGTCTCCCTTCAACAGGCGGCATAAGAATGGGTGGTTCTTGGAGATACTCTTTGATCTTTTCGAAAGCATCCTGACACTCATCGTTCCAACGTACTACTTGATCCTTCTTCAGCAGCTTGAAGATTGGTTCACAGGTAGTAGTTAGATGTGAGATGAATCGGGCAATGTAGTTCAACCGTCCTAGAAAGCCTCTGACTTCTTTCTTTGTCTTGGGAGTTGGCATCTCTTGTATGGCTTTCACTTTGGCAGGGTCCACTTGAATGCCTTTGTCGCTTACGATGAAGCCTAACAATTTTCCAGATCTTACCCCAAAGGTGCACTTGTTCGGGTTCAACCTCAGCTTGTACAACTTCAGACGGTCAAACAACTTCCGTAGATGGTCAAGGTGTTCCTCCTCAGTTTGGGATCTTGCAATCATATCGTCGACGTATACCTCTATCTCATGATGGATCATATCATGAAATAAAGCAACCATGGCACGTTGGTAGGTTGCCCTAGCATTTTTCAACCCAAAAGGCATGACCTTGTAACAAAAGGTGCCCCACTGAGTAACAAAAGTGGTTTTCTTCATGTCTTCAGGAGCCATCTTGATCTGATTATAACCGGAGAAGTCGTCCATGAAGGAGAAAACCTTATGCTGAGCAGTGTTGTCAACCAGAACGTCGATGTGAGGCAGAGGGAAATCATCCTTAGGGCTGGCCCTGTTCAAATCCCTGTAATCAACACACATTCGGACCTTACCATCTTTCTTCGGTACTGGAATCACGTTGGCAACCCACTGAGGGTAAGAAGTCACTAATAGAAACCCGGCATCAAAATTTTTCATAACCCCGGCTTTGATTTTCTCGGACATTTCTGGGCGCATACGGCGGACCTTCTGTTTTACCGGGGGGCAATATTCCTTGGTAGGTAGGTGATAAACCACAATGTCGGTATCCAAACCAGGCATGTCTTCGTAAGACCAGGCAAAGATTTCCACATAGTCATGCAGCATCTGAATCAACCGTTGCTTCACACTGTGCTCTAGATTGGCACCAATCTTGACTTCCTTTCTGTCTGTCTCAGTACCCAGATTTACCGTTTCCACTGGCTCTTCATGTGGCTGAATGGCCCTCTCTTCCTGGAGTAACAGTCTTGCAAGTTCACCAGGCACTTCGCAATCATCTTCACCTTCGTCTTCGGCTAAGTTGATCGGATTTTCGAAGTCATAACTGGCAGTAGCAGAGTCGTTACCAGTGAGATCCAGAGTGGATTGGAACCTGTATAAGTGAGTGTGTGTAAATATAGCTGTTTTGCAATATATGATAAAGAAAGAAAATGAGCACAAGGTTTGAAATGCAACAAACGTCCAATGTTTTGATTAATGATATATGAAAATGTCATACAAAAGCCCTCACAAATGGAGCCACGGTGCCCCGGGTAGGACACCGAGCCATAAAAGTTTCAACATATTGTTTGTTACAAATTGAAAACAAAAGAGTTCATTACTGAGTGACAAAAGTAATAGGTGTGAAGTCTTTTGCAGTCCAGTTGCTTGGTCCACTGTCGTTTGTTGGGTAGATCCAACTGTCGAATTCAGATTCCTTCACTTCATCTTCAATAGCATTTACTCCCGGGTTTGTGATGAACACAGGAGGTCTTCCAATCCTCGCCTTACGAACAGCCTTCTGAGCCTCTGCAGTGAAACCTAAACCAAACTTGTCAGTCTTTGGAGTGAAGTCAGGCAGTCGGCCCCAGTTTGCACATTCACCCTTCTCAATCACAGCCCGGGCATCCTTAAAGGAAGCCATCTTCAAAGGAGGTTCTTCAACCACAGTTTCAGCTGATGCAAGTGTCTGAGGCACCTCTTCAAAGTGTTGAAAGGGGGTTTCAATGAACTCCCCATCCATTTCTATGTACCGGAACGAGTTTAAGTGGCTGACCATATACTCTTCTTCCCCTTGAACTGTAACAATCTTCCCCCTAACCGGGTATTTAAGCTTCTGATGTAGTGTGGAGGTCACAGCTCCAGCCTTGTGAATCCATTGACGACCCAGCAAACAAGAGTAGGATGGACGGATGTCCATCACATAGAAAGTTGAATCAAAAACTTGAGATCCAACCCTGATTGGAATGTCAACTTCGCCATGTACCATCCTTTTCGAACCGTCAAAGGCTCGGACAACAATGTTACTGGGCTTGAGCTCCAGACCCTCACAATCTAATCTGTCTAGGGCCTTCTTGGGCAATACGTTCAGCGAAGAACCGGTGTCTACCAACACATGGGCAAGAGTAGTTCCCCTGCATTCAATGGAGACATGCAGGGCATCATTATGGTTCTTTCCTTTGGCGGTCAGATCAGCGTCAGAGAAGCCCAAACCGTTATCGGCAGTCAAGTTGGCCACACAATCAGTAAATTGATCAGCAGATGTTTCTTGCGGCACGTGGGCCGTCTTCAGAAAGGAGATCAGGGCCTTGGCATGAGCCTCTGAACACAATAACAGTGATAGCATAGAAATTTTAGAGGGGGTGTGCCCCAACTGCTCAACTACATTGAAATCACTTTTCTTGATAATCTTGAGAATATCCTCCATCTCTTGCTGGGAGGCTTCAACAGTGGTTGTCTTTGGCGCCTCCGTCAGGGCAGGCAAATCAGTAGCAATCCCTTTGCCCTGAGCGTCAGATGACTCGGCAGCAGGGGTAGAAACAGGAACTTGATTAGGAAGTGGAACATGCACACTTGCAGGTGTGATGATAAGGAGTTTCTGAATAACTGGTGGTGCAATATCTGGCGAGAACAGCCTACCACTGCGAGTAATTTTGGCAGGCCCGGTGATGTTACTGACGCCGGTACTTGTATCAAACTCTTGCTTTACTCCAAGAACATAAACATCTTCCCCATAGTGCCATGGGACAGCTTTGTCGGATGTATAAGGGAGAGGCCCCGGAACTGTGATGATGATAGGAGCAATCTTCTGAGTGGACATGATTTTGACAGGCTTCTTTGAAGGAGCTTTGGGAGGTTTGTTGAAAATAGTGACAATAGAAACTTCTTCGGTAGGGACAGCAGGAACAGCAATCTTCTCGAACAAGATTTCCTTGCTATCCATCAGGCTTTGGATACCTGATTTCAGCAACGGACAACCAACAGGCGAAACAGCACATAGAAGGCAATCTTCACCACATCCCGGAAATAAACCGGCTAGCAATAGATTCCTTTTAACAGTCGATAACGGAGTAACAATCTCTTCCACGGAGGCTGCATATCGGTCTTCTTCCACAGCATTCACTCCATGCTGGGGCATGGGAGCAGTCACAACATTGGGCCTTTCAGACGCCTCAAACTGTATTTCCTTGGCATCAATAAGGTCTTGAACCTTATTCCTCAGAGCCTAGCAATCGTCTGTAGTATGCCCGGGGCTATCAGAGTGATAAGTGCAACAGGCGTTGGGGTTGTACTTCGGAGAAGCTGTGTTCACTACCTTCGGAGCTTCCTTGACAGTTACCAGATTGGTTGACAGTAGTTGCGGAAATATTTGAGACAGGGTCATACTGAGCTGAGTGTACTGCCTTTTGGGTCTCTCACCCCTTGGCTGGTTGAATTGCTGAGGAGGAGCAGCAGGCTTTGAAATTACCAATGCATTAACAGCTTGGAGGCGTTCCGGCTTAATCTGTCTTCTGGGACCATAAACAGCACTGACTTCCTTCTTGAAGGGCTTCTTTTCAGTACTCGTAGCGGCACCTTTATGTATCTTCCCCGACTTGATACCAGCTTCTATTCTCTCACCAATCAAGATCAAATCTGTAAACCCAGCAGAAGAGTTACCAATCAGATGATTGAAGAATGGACCAGACAGGGTCCCTAGGAACATGTCAACAAGTTCACGGTCAGTCAGCGGTGGCTGCACCCTGCCAGCCAAGTCTCTCCACTTTTGCGCATACTCCTTGAATCCTTCGCCCGTCCCTAGTGACATACCCTGAAGTTGGGTATGCGTAGGAGCGAGGTCAGAATTGTACTGATATTGTTTATAAAATGCGGTGGCCAAGTCTTCCCAGTTTCGGATACTGGCTCCATCCAGCTGATAGAACCACTCGAGTTGAGCCCCAAAAAGGCTATCCTGAAAGAAATGGATCCAAAGGTTCTTGTCTGCAGTGTAAGGTTGGATCTTTCTTACATATGATCTGAGATGCATTTTCGGGCAGGATAGCCCGTCATATCTTGCAAAAGCTGGCACTTTGAACTTCGGGGGGATCACAATTCCAGCAACTAATCCCAAGTCTTCGAAATCTAAGCCGGGAACTCTCTGCAGCTCCATAGCTGCCAACCTGTCTTCCAAACCCTTGTACTTATCATCGGCGGGCGGGTATTGTTGATCAGAGTAGTCTTCGTCCTCTTCAGCCTCCTCTTCTTCAACCTCGGATTCAGAAGGTACCGCAGCCGCATTCCCTTTACTGGTTCCCTCCTCAGAAGTAGGGGAAATTCAAGAACTCTTCTGGCTTCACCCTCAAACCTTCTTCCTAAGGTAGCCACCCCGATTCTTTTCTTCTTCTTTTTCACTTGGTCTTTGTTCCCCAACAGGGCCTTTAGATCCTCCTGACCCTTAGCCAAGGTCATCAGGAGTTGTTGAAACTGTGAATTCTGAGACTGTAAGTCCTTGACCGTCTGTTCAAGATCCATCTTACTGAAATAAACAACAGAAAGATAAGGAAACCTGGTGTGGAGACCTGCTTATGCGTATGATGAATGGTATGCTTATGTATGCAATGCATTCAAGGATTTAGAAAATTCAAAATTGTCGCAAACAAAAAGAACGCACGTCATATTAATAAGAAGAAATTTGTCAGTACATAAATGCCCCATGGGCCAAATATTACAAAAAACTTCTCAAGGTAAAAAGATGTTGCGCATCCTCTTTGGTGCGATGTAGGTGTTGAGGGTCTCTTCCTCATGGAGTCGGCGGGTAAGCTCTAGAACCTTCTTCTCACTGGCGTAGAAGCTGGCTTCAAAAGTGTTCTGCTCCTCCTTGAGTTGGATCCAACTCTTCTGCATCTCCTCCCACGATGTAGGCATGTCAGGATATAGGATGGTGTAGGGAACCTCTCCTTCCTTAACGGGCTCTTTAATCACAGGGAGAACATGAGGATAAGGCATCATTAGACTCTGGGCTCGGGCTCGTACCCATTTGAGGTAAGGCTCAAGAGGGATGGAATTCTTGTGCCCCAGTGTCTTGTTGTCAACCTTGTTAGGCATCCTCCAAGCTCTGATGAATCTTTGGTGAAGTCCTTGCGCATCATTGTCGAAGTCAAAAACTAAGTCAGGAATCAACATGTCGTGAGGGCCATCTCTTCGTGCATACCCAAATTGTCTCAAAGCTAGACAAGGGTTGTAGGTAATGCCTCCCCTAATGCCAAGTAATGGAACATTAGGGAACTCTCCACAACGATCGACGATGATGATATTTTCTCTGGACCGAGAACACCAATGTACATCAGAGTGAGTAAGGGTCATCAACCGTTGTGACCACCTTAAGCCTTGGTCATTCTTCAAGACAGATTGTGGAAGGTGCGAAATAAACCACCTTGCAAGGAGAGGAGTACAGCACATGAGAACACCCCTCTTTCTCATTGTTCGTGTGTAAAATGAGTGAAGAATGTCCCCAAGCAATATTGGTATTGGATTCCTGGATAAGTAAATCTTGACGGCGTTGACATCTACAAGCTGGTCAGGATTTGGGAACAAGACCAACCCATAAATGAGGAGTGCCACAATTTCTTCAAAGGCTTGTAGATCCAATGAATTCCATCACTCTTGTGACTTCTCAAACAAGAATTTTGCTAAGAAGCCTTTGACATCGCTTCTAGTTTCCCAATGCCCCTTGATGTCAGATGGTTGCAAGTGTAGTGCTTGAGCAACATCTTCAGGCTTTGGTTCCTTTTCCGTACCGTTGAAAGGTAGTTGATTAAGGATAGGAATTCTCAGGAGTTGAGAAAATTCCTCCAAAGTGGGCACCAACTGGTAGTCAGGGAAAGTGAAACAGTGGTGAAGAGGGTCAAAGAACTGGAACAGCACCTTCATCATGTCCTCTTCAATGCTGGTGCTGACTAGGCTGAGCAGTCTACCATATTTTTCACTGAAGGGAGAGCTTTCTGGAATTCTTGATGTGAGCTCCTTGAGTTGTGGAGGGATTCTCACAAGGTTGATTTGGATAGTTTTCCTGCGAGGAATTTCCATGACCTACAAAACAAGAACAAAGATGAAGATCTAAACCCTTGAAATGGTTAGTGAATGCATATGATGCTTTATGATGTTTATGATGTATGCACAAAACATATGTACAAGCAATTCACACCAAACCCTAGTTTCAGGCTTGCACGGGGTTTCATAGGTAAGTACCCTCTTGAGTGTAGTTGGTTTAAAAACCTGTCCTATAAATAGTAACCGGGTTCTAAGGAGCTCAATATCACTGGATTGTTTTCATTGTTCATTGTTTTGGTTTAGCCACTTAACTAGCGACCAAAAATATTCCAAGAAAACAATCCTCAATGAGTGTAGTATCGAGTATCTACCAACTTCGGACTGCACCAAAGCCGGTCATCTCACTACCCCTAATGAAAGGCCAAGATGGTCAAGTAAGGTTCTAGGTCATTAGTGCTTAGTGACATCACTCAGCGGCCCCGTACTCTCCTTGATTGAACTCAAGGGTTACCGGTACTCACAAATATGTCGCACTAATATAGTTATTGCTTCAACCGTGTCGGTATACCCCGCACAGTTTCCATAACGTATTGCTATCTATGAATGTTTCCCCAAATCCGGGTGTAGGATTGCAAACCCAAACAAGAGAACCAAGATATAAAGCAATTAAAGCAAACAATTAGTCATGCAAGAGGGTGATCTAAGCCCTAAGGTTACTCCACTTTTAAGAAATTCCCAAGCAGAGTCGCCAGTTTTGTGATACGGTGGGAGAACTGGCTTGAGGTTTTGCGTTTGTTTTCGCAAATGTTTCGGTTGAGCAAGAGTCGCCACCGACTTTTTATTTTATCCTAAGGAAAGGTTAAAAAGCACAGCAAAAACCTTTGAGATGTTTTCTTGGGTTCGGGGAGTAGATTATAGAAAGGGAAGGTATTAGCACCCTTTCTATCCATGGTTATCTATGGGCTCTTAGTTACTTGCTTAGATCAACTTGCCTTGATTTTCAATTGTTTGAAATGGTGCTTTATGTGTGGGTTTGAAAGATGTTTTGAAAAGAGGTCAATGTGGTGGCAACCTTTATAATGATCCATGTTGGGATGTATACAAAAGTGTATGTCTTTTATAAGTTTTCAATGTTTTTGAAAGTTGTTTTGAAAGTGTGTTGTGAAGTGTGGTTTTGAAAAATAGGCAAGTGTTTTTGTTTTGCAAGTTGGCAAGTAACCAAGAGCTATCTACCCTAAATTTCTCAAAGATCATTGCTATGTTTTAACCCTTTTAACAATTTTATTCCACCATTGTATTTGGTGGACAATCTTGTGTTAGGATGTGAACGGGATGGGCGCGGGTCATTGTTTAGACCATGATTGCAATGGTGCCAAGTGTCTTTGGGCAATTTTTCCTTTAAGGGACTTGATCATTTTTAGGCAACTTTCGAAAGCGTCATCGAGGGACTATGATCATTTGAATTGTTTTGTTTTGTTTTGCCAATGACACCTAACATGCAATATGGCCCATTATTGAAGGCAACAAGTGGAGTACCCTAGGGGTGCAAGTGTGATTAGTGTTGTCCATTTTCATGCTTGTTTATCTTGAATTTAGGTCAAACTATTTGTTGTTTTTGATTTGCATACAAACCCTAATTCTATCATGGCATATTTAGAAAGCTTTAAAGTGCGAAATTTAAAGGTCCTAAGTTATTACAACACAAATATGGGATGGGGGTAAAAATGTTCAAATGGGGATATTTTAGCAAGAAATTTAAATCTAACTATTACATCCAAATTGAATTATACAAATTAATTAATTGCACAATAATTAAATACAATAAATATGCAAGATGCAAAAAATGGTTTTTGTATGTATGTAAAAAGGTATTTTTTATGTGACATATAAACAAAAATAAGAAGGATAATTTTTGGTATTTTATGTTTTTAGGGCAAAACCCTAATTTTATAAATAAAAGGTATTTATTATATAATATATGCAATATTTATTAATTATATACAAAAAATAAATAAAAAGGAAGTATATTGTAAAAAGTGATTTTTTAAGTTAAATATTAATAAAAAATAAAAATGTATTATTTTTATGTTTTTAACCTAAATAGACTAATAAATATATAAGTATTTATATTATTTATTAAATATACTAAATATTTACAAAAATAAAATATTTAATATTTACAAAAAAAGGTATATTTTTTTATAAAATGTTTACAAAGGTAAAATAAAATAAAAATCAGAAAATAAAAGTGTTTGTATTATTTTTTTGTATTTTTAAATAAAAGGTATTATGTATTTATTTACATATAAAACTAAATGAAACCAAATAAATATCAAATAAAATGTAAAAAAAATGAGAAAAATATTTTTAATATTTTTTATGCTTTAAATAAAAATATAGAAACAAAATCAAAAGGAAAAAATTAAAAATGACAAATAAAACTCAAAAATGGGCCAGGGGGGTGCATGTGAAATGCAGTGGTGTGGATAGAAAAAGCAATCTCAGGCCCAGCCCAAGAAGACTTTGTCTTCAACCTCTGAACAAACAAACAGAGCAACGCGTGCTTCCTTCTATCTCATGATTCCTGGACTTTCAAGCAAAACTCATAACACAAGAAATGTAGAGCATCAAGAGACGAATCCAGACATATAAAAAACTTAACTTAACTCTCAGAAATGAGAGAGAATTTCTCCATCCCTAATCCTTGACCTAAGTTTTTGTCAATGTTCAGGTCTTAAATTCTCTCAGCATATGCAATATAAATGGAAAGTGAGGATATGTATAGCTTCAGGGCCATGAGTAGTGCATTTTTCATTCATAAACTTAAAGCTAACTCTTCCTAGATTGAGAGATAGAAGTCCATGAACTTACCTGTTCAGTTTGGATCGTGTTTGGCAATGGAGGTTCTTTCAGTGCAATGTGAGGACTTGTACAGCTTGCTTGAAGGTCAGGGATGCTTCTCCAACCTTTAGCTTGCTTTGAAGCCAAATGAATCAAGCTATGGAAGTCAACCTGCAAAACAGAAAAAAGTGAAAATGGTGAAGTTGGTTAGAGGTGTTACAGGTCATGTCCAGTGCTTGGGATAGTTTGTATAGGTGGTATGGAGTGTGTATGAACTGGTTTTGGCCAAGGCGCACGAATGGATTGAGTTGTAGAAGTCCAACTGCAGAAGGGACTCTGTTTCTGCAGTAGGATGGTGTTTTGATGAATGATGAGGTTTGGAAGGTGGTTAGCTCGTGCCTTAGCTTAGGTTTGATATTTGGAATGTGTTTAACAAGTTTACTTTGGCTTGTGGTTGCAGCAATGTGAGTTGTGTTCCAAAATGCAAGGTTTCTTCTAACTTAAGCAAAAATTGTCAACTTGGTTTCTAGACTTGTGCAGGCCCCTCAAATGTGCTGTAAAGCTTTGTCTTGATCAGTGGGATATATCCCTGAACTTGTGCCAAAAGGATTTTCATTGTACTTCTTGATTTGCAAACATGACATAAAGCCATACTTTTCAAAAATGGATAATTTGCTTTTTCCATATTAAGGTTAATCTTTTGTGCAATGGCTTAATGGACAAGATAATGCTAGTACACAAAGGTTTTGCATTAAATTATTGAGTGTGGATGAGATAAAAGGCCTGTAATCTAGCTTAGAGCATGCTGAGTTCAAAAATGCAAAGTTATGGACATGGAAATGGCTCATGAACAAAGTCAGTTTTGCCCATATTGACAAATTCGATTCTCCCTAACCACAAGGGTGTTTGATGAGTTCTTGGACATTTTGGAAAGCTTGGAATGTGTACTACAATCCATCTTCATAATGAAAGTTGAAATTCCAAGTGGAAGCATGTGAAAAGTGTCCATGAAGTTAGGCAAAAATCCTGCCTAGAATAGGTCAAAAATTTTCTAAGTTAAGAATGTTTTGCACCCTTGTTCCAAAACTCATAACTTGAGCTACAAGCTTCTTTTGAGGAAACTTTGTGAATAAAAGTTGTAGATTTTGCAATGGACTACAACTTTCATGTTTTGAGTTTTCCTTGAATCCAAATGTATCTTGGTGAAACAATGGGACAAAGTTAGGGAAAAATTAGGGATTTTCATAACTTAGAAAATTTCTAAGTTATGAAAATTCTTCATTTTAAACCCTAATTTGCAATTTTTGGTTTCTTGATGAACAAGTTTCATAATTTGACATGTTTTGATGGAAAATGAATCTTGACACTTGATTTTGACCAAAAAGTCAAAGTTTGACTTTTCAGTATACAGTCAAAAATTGATCAATTGACTGGAAAATTCATCTGTCAATCTTGTGCATTTGGGATCTTTTGAATGTTGAACATGTCAAGACAATTCCATGGGGTCCTTGAGTCCATATGTGAGCTTGGTTTGCCATTGGTTAGGTCAAACAATCAAAAATGGCCTTTGTGTAGTCAAAACCCTAAAAATGACCATTTTGCCCTTTTGGTGATCTGATCAAATTTCTTGTGGAATTGTGATCCAAACTTGATCAAATGGTCCATATGAGTTCAAAATGTTGATGTGGGTCAAAAATCATGAGGTTTGACTGTCAATTGACCACAGTTGACTTTTTCCCCAATACAGGTGATTTCTATGTCAACTGTCCAATTGACTGGGCAAAGATTGGAATCAAGGCTTGAAACTTGGTATGGATAAACTTGTGAGTCCAACATGAAGCATGAAAGTCACTTTGGGCATTTTAGGTCAAAACATCTTTGTGCAAACACAAACCCTAATTTGGGTCAACAGTGCAAGGAGAAGTCTTGATCAGAGGAAATCCTAACTGGATCTTGAGCTCCAAGGATCTTGTGATGAGAGAATGTTGAGGAAATTGGAGGGAAAATTTTGGGGTACAACACATGGCATCCCGCTGGACTTTAGAGTCAAATTCAAAAGGAATTTGTCTAGGCAAAAGTTAGGGAAAGCAAGGAAGAAATAGAAACCCAGAAAGGCGAAATAGGATTACGAGATGAAGATCCTCAGCAAGAACAAAGACATGTGATCAAACACCAAGAAAGAAAGAGGTGAGTGTTTGTGGTGTCCAAGGAACCTCAGTGGTTCCTCAACCATCATAAGCTCCTCTCGAAAGATGAGTGCTTGCATTGGTTTAACTGAATGTAGGACTGGAGAATATCATGGAGAATGGGTGGGCACCAAATATTTTGAGCCTTAAATCTTTTTTTCTAAAACCATGAACCAGGCCATGTTACAACCCTAAAAAGTCCTAACTGAAGCATGAGTTAATTCAAGAGCAATACTATAACAAGAATACGGTAATCAGACCCCTAGGAGGCTTGCCAAAACTTTTGAGTTGGTATACTCCATCCTTTACTGTCTTCTATACAAAAAAATTCAATGTTTCAACATCTTTTCAATAAAGTTTTTTAAATTTCAAGACAAGCATAGGATTTGCATTAGAGTTATCATTCTCATAATAAAAAATCTTTTGCATATGAAAAAGTATTTAAACATCAGGTGAACTTGTATAATGAGAATTAGTGAAGAGCTTAATCTTGTCAAAGAAGAGAGGCTTGAAAACTTTGTTGAATCAAAAGCTAATCTTTTCAAAGAGTTTATGATAACCAGGGGCATGTTTCCCAGAAAATTTGTTAAGCACGAGCAATTTAGAGCTTTACAAGTCTGAATACCCTAAGCGATTTGTTTCCCAGAGACTCTGATGAGTATGAACAAAGTGATGGTTTAATATTTGGATACCCATAAAGGGAATAAAGTTTGCAAATTCAGCCAAACATTCGTTTGAACACGAAGCAGTTCAAGTTGAGAAGTACAATTGTATACTAGCCTACTTTTAGGATATAAGTCAACCACTCTAAGGGTATGTTATCATCCAAGGCTCTGTGAACTTCTCTCTCTTCCATGAGCATGAGACGAGGAAACAGATTGCCAAGACTTCATTGAGCAGGGGCCAATACTTCGTTGAGCAAGAAGTGTGTGAATACTCTGTCGAGTAAAGATTTCACCAATCTGGGGCAGTTGTGTCGAGATTCGACAAATCTCTCAAAGTACTGAGTAATCGATTTTCGTTACCCAAGTTTCATTGAAACCATTTCTAATGTTGTTTTGTACAAACCTCCAATATGAGTAAAATCGTGTAACATTGGGGCAGTTTATCTGGATGGTACAAATCCCAAGAACTCTTTTCAAAGACAAGTTCTTCAATAGCTCTACAGACTGGGGAAAGGAATTATGCAGGGACATTTCATCCAGTTCAGTCCATGTTTCTACAAGGACCTTTTCGACATGTAATTCCTTCATAACATACTTGGGGCACATTTGGTGTGATTTGTTGAGCAGAGTTCTCGTTCACCCAATTATGTGTAGATGATTGTCAATACTAGCATATCATTTCTTTCAAGAACGACTATTATGTCTCCTATTTGGGTCGTTTCTCCAGCAGCATTGAAGTTTCTACTTCTCCCCAGTAAGCATTCCCCAGGTAAAGGGTTTGTAGCTAAAAGTCTGACGGATATGGAGATTCTTGGGTGATTCCCTAGTGTTACTCGAAGCTCTTTCCCTCAGCATTGCCAAGAAGAAGATATTCCCTCGGAATATTGGAATAATAAGATTTCTTGATATAGAATCTTTATTCCCTAGGATTTTCAATCCTGACTTGATCTTCTCCAGCAGAGTTTTTGCAACTTATTTTTGGAACTCCATTCAGAGCGTGTAGCCCGTAGTCACTGGTTACTCAGGTTGTTACTTGACATAGAGTTTCAACCTTTCAAAGATCCCTTTCCAACGGTTCCATACATATCTTTTGCTCTAGTAATAAAAATGGAGATCTTGAGGTTGTCACCAGCGTAAAGTTCTTAATAGGACAATTTGTTTCCCAAACAGATGTTTCTTCCCCAGTGTGGTCAGCACTTCAATTCCCCATGAAGTCTATTTGTTAAGGTTGTTTGGAGTAGAATACTCTCCCCAATAAAGTGTGTAAGAGCCCGCTCCTCCTTAGTGGATTCTACGCTAGAGTCGTCTTCCCTTTGATGCGTTCAAGAAATGGTCCCTAATAGGAAGTACTCCCCAGTGCAGTCTCCTTAATCCAATTTTCTCTAATCCCAATGGAAGCGAAGCGTGTGTTGGCAGGTTCGGTACAATTGTTTACCTCCCCCGTGTGATTAGCATTCTTTTAGATTTCTCTTAAGAATTCTCATATCCCCAGGAAGATATCTTGATGCATCCTCGTAAAGGTCATTACTTTCCGATGAGTTATGCATATTTTCCTTATTCCCCATGAAGTCTACACCTGTTTGGCTTTAAGGAAGTGGCCTCTCTCCAGTGAGGCTATCGACTAGGATTACTTATCAAGTCCAATCTCTACTTAGCTTATCCCTTCAAATCCAATTCTTACTTGGTATATCTCTTGAACCCAGTTTTTATCTGACACTCTTCGATAGATTTTTAGTATTCATTAATCTTCTCATCTTCCACCCAGCTCGCTTGGTGTCATCCTTGTGAGATACAATCATCAGTGTTTCCGCGCTTCTGTTTCATTCAGAGCGCAAATTTCTAGGTTCTTTTAGTATTCAACCCTCTTCCACCTTGAACGTTTGAAAGTTGTCGCTCTTTCTCACTTATCATGTTTAAGATGATTGTATAGGGGCAGTTATTGCACCCTAAAATTTTACCTCTTTATTTTATTTTGATGACTTATGTTTCATCATATACATGCATGCGTTATGACGGGATCGAGGTATTCTTATCTTCCTGGTTTTCTTTAAGTTGTGGAATTTGGTTGTTTTGACAATCATTCTAGGATGGATCTCGTATCCTCATTATTTTGATCATTCAGGCTACTAAGGCTTCTTACGCCTTAAGCCATCTCATCTAATTCTTTGTTTCATAAGTATTATTCTTGAATCATATTTTTCTCCCACTTTTTAGCTCTTGTGCTAGGTAAGTATGTGATTTTTTTCTTGATAGAAATTCTGAAAGCATTATCATTGTGAGTTTTATCTCAATACACGCCTTCAATCCTCAACTGAGTTTCTATGTGGATCTTCATTAGAAGATATTTTTATCTGGTTCCTAAAATCAAGTGAATATTTGGTTGCTTGAAATGCAAGTCGTTTGTGGTTAAAAAGTTGAAGGAAGATTCATCTGTAAATTGAGGATTGGGATGTATTTTTATTACATTTGTGTTTTCAGATGACTCCGGGTTTGATCCAGCAATCACCATCATTTACGGCACCCCCAACTTTAAGGTTCTGTTTGGTTCTAATTATTTTTTAAAGGTTGATTCGTCATTTGAGGATTTAATGATTTGTCTACTTGGGTTACAAGTTGTTGATCTTGGGGTTTGCAAAAGTCCATATTTAAATTCACAGAATTTTGAAGAGGGTGAATTTCATTTGAAAGGCAAAGATTGCAAGTTCATTTTTTTAAAAATCCATTACCTTTCATGTCAAGTCTAAGATTTTCAAAGTTCTTGAATTTAAGATATAATCAAGCACCATTCAAAGCTTGGTTGCAATTCTTTCAAAAATCTACAAGTTCATAAAGTTTTCTACAAAACATTCAATTGCCAAAAGCTTCAAATGTACAACCAACGTTACATATTTTATTGCCTAATCCTATGATTTCTAAGAGAGTTCTTCATTTCCTTTTTTTTTAATCTCCATCCAAACTTCAAGTTGTCATCTCCTTCCAAGCTTCATGTAGGCCATGAATTCCTCTTATTCTTGCTTACCATTTGTCAGCATCATATGAAATAAGAAAAGGAAATTAGTTAGTAATCATCAATAACTTGGAACAAGAGAATAAGAATTTTCAAAGAGGTTTTCTTTTAAAAATCATCATGAGGGTTGTGTAGGAATCAAAATATAGGGAGGGTTTGTAAATCATAAGTAAGCCAAGGCCTCATACATATAATGTTCAATCATGTGCCAAACTACCTCCATTGCAAATCACAAAAAGGTTATTTTTTGTTCACAATAGAAGAAAAAGGAAAGTCACTGCAATAAAACAAAATGCAAATAGAAATCACATTTTCAGCCCAAGCAACAAGCATATTCACATATTAGAAGAATCATTGTGATACGGTGGCAGAACCGACTGTTATACAGGTTTGCATTTTTTGTTCGCAAATGTCGCGGTAAGCAAGAGTCGCCACCGACTTTTATTTCATCCAACAAAGGAAAAGGAAAAAGAACAGAAAAAACCTTTTTCGAGATGTTTTTGAGTACGGGAGGTAGATTATTGAAAGGGAATGTGTTAGCATCCTTTCTATCCATGCTTTTTCATGGGCTCTTAGGTACTTGCTCATTTTTTAAATTGCTTTCGTGTGTTTTTAAAACGTTTTTGTTTAACTTCGTGGAAACCCTTGTATATTTTCTTAAGAGTGTGACGAATTCGTTTTTGAGAACTGTTTTGAAAGTGTTTGTGTGAAAGAGTTTTTGTTGTTTCGAGCAACTACTTAAGAGTTTCTACCTACTCGAAAAAGACTGTTTATTTTCTTGTTTCCTTTAGACAGCGCTATCCTACTATTAAGGAGTAGGTAGCCTCATCGTTGGAGTTAAAGGGACATTCGAAGGGACAATTACGGTCGTTGAAGCAATGATTAGGAAACCATAGTAATTACCCTAGATTCCTAAAGATCTTTCCGAGGAAACATTCAAATGGGTCATTTTTGATCTTTTGGAACTAGAGGATAACCACTAAGACTCCATATACTTCATGATTGTTTACCGAAGGCAACCGAAGTGGGGATAAACCCTAGGAGTGAACATGTGCATGTGTTTGATTTCAGCTGATTATCTTTATGCAATTAGGGTTTTCTACTGTTTTAACTTCATTTGTCTTTTGCATACAATCCTATTATCAGTCATCTAGCAATTAATAGTTGCGGAAATTAAAAGCGGAAAAGTAAATCTATGTTATTACAAAGCTTTGGGGAGGGGGTTACATAACCAAAAATTGGGGATTAAACAGTAAATAATATGCGGTCAACCCTAATTAAAAGCTATTACAAACCCGAAGCAAATACAATAATTGGAATTAAAAATAAAATATTGCGCGCGAGAATAAAGTAAATATCCTAAAGAATCTATTTTAAATAAAGAAGATTTTTTTGATTTTTTTGATTGAGAAAATTAAATATTTGCAAATTCAACCTAATTTTCTAATTGATTTTAATTATGGAAAAAGAAATTAAATTACCCTAATTAAATTAATCTAATTAATTTACGGAAATTAATTTTATTTTATGAAAAAAACCTAATTCTAATCTTTTTGTGTTTTTATAATTTAATTAAAGACAATGATTTTTTGTGAAATAATTAAAGTCAAATAACTAAATAGAAAAAATTAAAAGAATTAAAATGGGCCTGGTATGAAATAGCAAATTGGGGGTTTGTTGCTGAATTTGCCAAGCCCAATTTGTTGATGGCCCAATTGTCCAGCGCGCGATTCAATGAAGCCTGCCTCTGAGGGTCCACCATGGGGGTGAATTGTTGGACGCTGGATCTTGATCTGATATGATCCCATGTTTGGATTTGAGGATGCATGATGGTCTTGTGAAGGTGAGGCGCATGGGATCCTGCAAAGTATGTTAGTAAAATAAAATAACAACATGCCTGGACCTGGGATCGAACCCAGGTCCCTTCTCTCACCAACGTTTCCTTTTACCATCTGTGCTACATGACTCATTCGTTGACATAATAAACAAATAATAACATAACGTAAATAAGGTGGCCTGCCCAGATAAACGCACCAACATTCAAACCGGCCAGTGGGAGTCAGCCACATCACTTATCTTCTCCCCAAAACTGTCGTTTTTTACCATACATTTACCTACGGACTGCA
Organism: Vicia faba; assembly: GCA_948472305.1. Taxonomy (NCBI): domain Eukaryota; kingdom Viridiplantae; phylum Streptophyta; class Magnoliopsida; order Fabales; family Fabaceae; genus Vicia; species Vicia faba. The sequence continues at coordinate 1,462,672,109 of OX451736.1, read as the reverse complement.
TCCATTACTATAGCTTATAGCAACTGATCAAGCGTCACTAAAGCCCCTGCAAAAATCAAAATTATCAAAATATGCAATATAAATTAATGGTGAGGCTATGAATCAACTCATTTTGGTCCCTTGAACACGATGATGGCATTGGTTTGTCCCAATTACTTCTAAATCAGAAAGCCCCGATTTGAAGCTTCGAACCCTAGCAATGGTATCCTTTGATTCCTGCATTTAAAACTCAATTAAACAAATCAGAAATCATTGAAACCTTTTGATAAACAAAAATTCATGGTTAAATTTCATTGAAAATGCATGTATGCATGTAATCGAAAATCAAAAAAAGTCGGAGAACCGAGTTATGGATTTTACGATTCTGAATGTTATGGTCACTTGAGGATGATTGGAATAGCTTCAGAACATGTCCAGGAACGGATTGCTGGCTTTGAAATTACTTGAATTGGTTTATGGAAGAGAATTCGATCTGCACTTTTCTTCCCAAATTTGCAACTTTGTTCTTCAGTTTTCACGACCCAATCTTTGTTCTTATGCTTTGGCAATGCTATGTACTTATAATAGACTGATTTAGGTTAACAAAATTGGATTGTATCTTCACACATTATTGAGATTTGATTTGATTTTGTTTCTTGCATTATTTGTTTCTAAAACAAGCCAAATTATGATCTTTTCAAACCAATTATCTCTTGCACTATTTGGATGATTTGCTAGATGTTCATTGACTCATAATATGCTTATAAAATCAAATCTTGGATTTTATTTCATTATTCTATTATTTAAATTGATTTATTTTGATTTAAATGAATAAAAAATCAAAATAAATAATAAAAATAATAAAATAATAAGTGAATAAGCTTAGGGGCCGTGGGTCCTCTTAGGAACAAGTTTCAAACAAGAAAACATGGGCCCCTTTGGAAAAAAATCAATTTTGATCAATGTTGACTTTATGCACATTTCCAAAAATGGCCAACTTTGACAATGCATATCTCTCTCAATTTTGAACCTAAGAGGGTGTTCTTGGACTTTTTAGAAATCTTAGGATGTCCTCTAAGAAACCTCTTTTTTTTACATCTCAATTGGATCTTCCATGTTCATGTAAGAAGCTTTGACCCACAAGGTATTTTTGTTGACTTTTAAAAAGGACCTATAATGTCTGAATTTATATCTTTTCATGAATGCATTTTTTGAACTTGAGGGTTGAAGATGAGTTGTAGGGAATTGGATTCTATTCAAAATGAGCCTTGGATGAGAAATTTCTGATAAAGTATGAGAAAATTATGACTGGTCAAGTTTGGTTGAATTTTCCTATAGAAACCCTAATTTAGCATTTTTGACTTTTGATGAGTTAGGAGCATTTCTTGAGGAATCATGATCAACCCTTGATCAAATGATGGATAATACTTCAAAATATTAATGTTGACCAAAAATCTTTAAGTTTTACTGTATGTGGGCCACAGTTGACTTTTGACCGTATAGTTGATTTTCAGACATCTGGGCAGTTGATTGAGCAAACTTGCAATGGAGACCAATTGGGACCCTTGGAACTCAAACATCTTGATGAAAATGGAAACCATAGTTTGAGGGTCGTTGTCTTAGGAGGAGGATTTTTCTGATCAATCCTTAGGCATCCTTGGGCATGTTGAGGACCTCTAGGAGTATGTTTTGAATACAATGAGAGGGCAAATTTTGGGGTACGACAGCTGCCCCTATTCAATCTTCTTAAACCTGAGGATGTAGATTGGCTGGTCTATTTTTCATGATATGAAGGTAGAAGATGATTGAACACTAAAGTTCCTGGAAATTTGCACTCGCATGAAGTAATACTAATCGGTAATATCGGGAATGGGCTTACAGATGCCATTTGGAAGGTGACGGAGAGTCATCGGAGATGGGCTTAAAGATACCATCCAGAAAAGATATTAGTTGCATAAGAGATTCCTTTGCGAGAACTCATGTACCTGCCATTGAGGAGGACTTCACCGGGGAATGTTGATTTATGTCCTGGGAAATAGAGTCTAGGAGCTTCGGTTATCCATTACTCTACTGGGGAATTAATTCTTGATTGAGGAGGCGGAAGTGAACTGCTTATCTGGTCAGGGTCTAGGCTGCACAACGACTTATTGGGGAAATGTGAAATCGACCGTATCTGGTCGGGTCCAGGTCTTACAGTGTTGTAAACTTCTTTCTGGAGATAAAAGAGAAGGAACCTAGATAGTAGGTGTTGTACCCCAAAATTTGCCCTCCCATATTCTTCAAGATTTGTCAAGTCAAAGCTTCAAAATCTCCCCAAGGGTTGCACAGTTCAAGGGCCTCCTAACAGTCAAAAATTAGGGTTTTGGTTCTGACAAAGAAAATGAAGTTTCCAAGGGTCCAATCAAGTCCCACATGCCTATAAACATGGTCAAGCATCCTCATACCAAGTTTCAAGACTCACAGCACAAAATTGCACAGTCAAAAACCCTAATTACACTACAGTCAACTGTAGGGGTAAAATGGTCATTTGACAGTCAAAAGTTCAAATTTTTGGTCAACATCTCATTTTGAAGCCACAAACATCATTTGATCAATGCTTGATCATGATTCTCAAAGTTTGGCTCAAAAAGTCTCAAGATGCAAAAGTTTCCATATTTGGACAGTTGAAAAAGTCAACTGTAACTTGACCAAGGCATAACTTTCACATGGATTATCAGAAAAATTCCATCCAAAGCTCATTTTGAAGAGAAATACATTTCCTACAACTCCTATTCACACTTCAAGTCCAAGAAATGCTCTCACAAAAAGTTATCAATTTCAACATTATAGGTCATTTTCAAAAGTCAACAAAAAGGGACTTTAAGTCAAAAGCCATAACTTGAGATTGGTAAATCCAAATGACATGGGACCAAAGGCATTGGTTAGAGGACTTCAAGACCTTTCCAAAATGTCCAAGAACATGATCAAATCTTAAAAATTGAGCAATATATGCCTTGTGGAAGTTGGGAAATTTTTGGGTATTTTGAAAAGTCAACTTTGCTTCAAATGCCTTAAAATTGCTAATGGGCCACATTTTCTTCCAAAATCCATCATCCAAAGCATGTGCACGACCATTTGGCCCAAAGGGAAGTTATTCATCATTTTTATTTATTTATTTGAATTTTTAATTGCTAATAATTCATTTAATTAATTAAAATATGGAAAAAATACCAAAGCAAACTTTTTAAATCTTTTTATGCATGAAATATCTCCAAGATTTCGTGCAAATCAGATAGGGAAAGAATCAATGTGAATTGAACATGATTGGTATCAAATATGCATGGAAAAGATTGAAAAAATCATGCATGAAAATCAAATATCTTGTACATCAATGCAAAGGTTTTTTGGATCCAATTTTCAACCCTAATCATTCCATACATAAGCAGGATGCAAACCCTAGTGGAAAGGACCTCTAAGCTGCGCCCAAAAGCCATAAACAAGTTTGCATTTTTTGGCTAAAATTTCAAAACTGGAATCACGATTTTAAGGCTTTTCAAGATCAAATAATCATTCCATTGCCTTCCTGAGACTTCAAGGAAGGTTTTCAGATCAAAACCATCAACTCTAACGCCCAGAATTGGTAGAACAACCTCGTTCTGTTCATGCTTTTTTCCACGTTCTTGCATCATGATTCACGCATTGTTGTTAGTTTTTAATGTTTGATTTATATTCAGCTAACCATTCTAAAGCTAACTGTATGTTTTAATTGAGTTTTCACGCATCGTATGAAGAATTGCCATGAACGATGCCTAGGGTTATAAAAACCTTGAATTGGGGTTTCTCAGTTAGGGAAAAATTAGGACGTGAGACCTAGACCATTAAACTCAGGAGGCTTGGACGATTTGAACACACTACTCGCGCTCAATTTATGAGCCACCATATTCTAATCGCTGTTTTTGCACTTACCATTTAGTGGGGGTTTAAAACCCCCGCTATTTAAGCTGTTTTTGTTTCAGGTACAGAAAGCCATGGGAGAAGATGATGATGTGTAGGCCGGTGATTAGCTCATTTGAAATTCGCGCCAAAACGTCCCACTAACTTTTGTTTTATCTCATATTAATTGTTGGCCATATAATAAACAAAGTACGTTGGTAGCTCAGTTGGCAGGCACGTTATTTGGTAAGCAACAGGACCTGGGTTCGATCCCAGGTCCCCCTCCTCTCTCCATATTATTTTTCTAACCTTACTTGCGTGCAGCTTCAATCCAAGCGTTCACCATACGTCCCTCATCCAGGCTTGCCACGCGCTTATTAAGATCAATCAAAGGGCTATGATTTGGAGACCATCATGGACATGAGTCAGACGCGTCATATGCAAGCCAACAAAGTCAACGAGGCCAGGAAATTATTGGGCCAGAATTGCCAAAAAAAACCTCCAATTTGGGGACAGAACCCCCCATGGTTTGCTCTTTTATCTTCTTTTATATTTTCCTATCTTTATTTGTTTTAATTAATTTCCTTTAAATTCTTTAATTTAATTTATTTTCATAAAAAATAAAAATAGTAAAAAATCAGAAAAGACAAAAAATAAATATATTTGATTTAGTATTTTTTGTAAATAAATAATATCATTTAATTTAGTTTTCAATTCTAGGGTTAATTTTAATATTTTTTCTTAATAAATTAAAAATCTGTAGAATTAGGTTTTAATTACTTTAATTACTTTTTCTTTTATTTTCTCATCACTAATAATTAATTATTTATTTTTATAAATCAAATTGCATTAATTAATTAGGTTTAATTTTAGGTTTAATTTTCATATTTTCTTAATAAATTAAAAAATAGCTAGAATTAGGTTTTAATTTCATTTAATTCTCATTAAAATCATAAATACCAAAAACCCTCAAAAATAATTTCTTTTTATTTTATTTTAATTAATTCGTTAATCGTAATTTAATTTCATTAAAAAGGGTCCAACGCCCTCGCTTTCGATTATTAATTTGTTTCGCACATTTTATTTCTTTTCTTATAATTTTTATGTAATTCTCCCAAAGCCGTGTAAATTAAACATTTATATTTCTCGCATTTTTATTTTATGTCAAATCGGGTCCTGGATTTAATTTGGCGATGTGGACCCGCGCCTTTGTAATAGTTTAGGAACTTTATATTTCTCGCAACTTTTTTAACTGCTAATAATTGCATGCAAGAATGAATGTCTAAATAAAAACAAACGCGTAGATCACCCATGACATGAACAAAACAAAATATCTGAAAACAACACACAAATCACACACCACCCCTAGGGTACGCCTCACTGTTGCCTTGCCTCGAAAGGTGATCGTCGAGTAGAGGATGTCTTAGTAAGTCCTCATGATCCGGGAACCTGGCATGAGGGTAGCTTCTAAGGTGTCTTCCTATTGCTCTGGTGATCACCATGTCCCGAACCTTCGAATTGACCCGAACACCTCCAATGGTGGTGCTACCTACCTCTCAATGGTGGGATGGCATTACTTTAAAGGACATTTACACAGACGAATTCCTTAGGGTAGGTAGACGACTCTAGATACTTGCTCTAATTTCAAAAACAAATCAAAAATACTTTTCACACCGACACCTTTTCAAAAAGCTTTCGAAAGCAATTTTTTCAAACACTCTTGAGGACCGATACAAGAGTCGAACTGAAATTTTCAAAGAAACTTTTTTAAAACCCACAGTTGAAAAGCAAACAAACCATTTTTGAAAACACAATGAGCAAGTTTTGAAGAGCCCATGGATAACCATGGATAGAAAGGGTGCTAACACCTTACCTTTCTATAATCTACCTCCCGAACCGAGAGCAATCTCTTTAAGTAATTTTTCTGTGCTTTTGTCCTTTCCATTTGGAGAAAATAAAAGACGGTGGCGACTCTTGCTTCCGCGACATTTCGCGAACCAGCGTTAAACAGTCAGTTCCAGATCCACCGATCACAGAACTGGCGACTATGCTGGGGACATCTTTATAAAGTGAGGTGTACCTTAGGGATAGTTCATAACTGTGTTTTCAATTGCTTTCTTTTCTTGCTTTAAATTGTGGGACTGTCTTGGGAGTTCTATAGATCCTAACCCGGATCTGGGGATACCTTCTTAGAAAGTAGCAACAAGACTGTGAGGGAACTGTGCGGGGTATACCGACATGGTTGAAACAGTCTGCTACGTTGATGTGGCACTTTGGTGTGTACCGGTAACCCTTGAGTTCAGTCAAGGAGAGTACGGGGCCTCCGCGTGGTGTCGTGAAGCATCAACAGACCTTAGGAACCTTAATTGAACTATCTTGGCCTCTTTAGGGTAGTGAGATAACTGACTTTGGTGCAGTCCGAGGTTGGTTGATACTCGATACTACACTCAATTGAGGGTTGCTTTCCTGGAATATTTCGGTCGCCAGTTCAGTGGCTAAATCGAAACAATGAACAATGAAAGCAATCCCGTGATATTGGGACCCTTAGAACCCGGTTACTTCTAATAGGACAGGTTGAGCCCACCAACTTCAAGAGGGTATTACCCAGACCCCATGCTGGCCTTAAACTCTAAGGGCTTGTCTTGTGTGACTTGTGTGCCTTACATGTTTGCCTTTGTAAATATCTGTGGTGTGTTTAATCATAGCATCATGACATCATCCAGCATCATATGCATTGACTAACCATTTCAGGGGTTCGAATCTTCATCTTTGTTCTTGTTTTGTAGGACATGGAAACTGTTCGCAGAAAGACAATTCAAATCAGCCTTGTGAGGGTTCCTCCTCAGCTTAAGGAGCTTATATCCAGGATTCCCGAGAGTTCTTCATTCAGTGAAAGACATGGAAGACTCATCAGCTTGGTCAATACCAACATTGAGGAAGACATGATAAAGGTCCTGTTCCAGTTCTTTGACCCTCTGCATCACTGTTTCACTTTCCTGGATTATCAGCTGGTACCTACATTGGAGGAGTTCTCCCGGCTCCTGAAGATCCCTATCCTTGATCAACTACCCTACAACAGTACGGAAAAGGAACCCAAGCTTGAAGAGATTGCTAAAGCCTTACACCTACAATCATCTGACCTCAAGGGACATTGGGAAGTTAGAAGTGGTATCAAAGGGTTCTTAGCCAGGTTTCTATTTGAAAAGGCCCATGAATGTTGGAACTTCCTTGACTTACAAGCTTTTGAAGAAGTTGTGGCCCTCCTTGTCTATGGTTTGGTGTTGTTCCCTAACCCAGATCAGCTTATAGATATCAGTGCTGTCCAGATCTTCATGTCCAGGAATCCTATACCTACATTGCTGGGGGACATCCTTCACTCATGTTACACTCGAACCATGAGAAAAAGAGGTGTCCTTATGTGTTGCACTCCTCTCCTGGGAAGGTGGTTTATTTCGCACCTTCCACAATCAGTTTTGAAGAACGAGCGGGGTTTGAGGTGGTCACAACGGTTGATGACTCTCACACATGCAGATATACATTGGTGCCCTCGGTCCAGAGAGGATGTCACTATCATTGATCGTTGCGGGGAGTACCCTAATGTTCCTTTACTTGGAATCAGAGGAGGTATTACTTACAACCCATGCCTGGCTTGGAGACAGTTTGGTTATGCTCGGAGGGATGGTCCTCATGACATGTTAATTCCTGACATAGTTTTTGACTTCGACAACGATGCACAAGGACTTCGCCAGAGATTTATCAGAGCTTGGAGGATGCCCAGTAGGATAGACAGTAAGACACTGGGGCACAGGAACTCCATCCCGTTGGAACCTTATCTCAAGTGGGTACGTGCCCGCTCCCAGAAGTTAGTGATGCCTTATCCTCATATGCTCCCTGTGATCAAAGAGCCAGTCTTGGAAGGAGAAGTGTCCTACACCATTCAGCATCCTGATATGCCCACATCCTGGGAAGAGATGCAGAAGAGCTGGATCCAGCTTAAGGAAGAACGGAATTCTCTTGAGACCAGCCTACATGCTAGTGAAAAGAAGGTCTTGGAGCTCACCCGCCTATTGCACGAGGAGAGGAATCTCAACACCTACATAGCTCCAAAGAGGATGCGTAGTGTCTTTTGGGATTGATTTGCTTTGTAATTTGTGCCCATGAGGCTTTGATGTACTGAACAATTATTTCCTTAATGATAACGTGTGTTCTTTTTTGTCTACAACAAATTTGAACTTTCAAACCCTTGAATGCATTGCATAAACACATATCATTCATCATGTGCATAGCAGGTTTTCTTCTTTTCAGGTTGCTTACCGTTCTTCGCTGTTTATTTCAGCATCATGAATCCTGACTCATCATCAACCGAGATGTCCATCAAGGCTCTTCAGGCGCAGAATGCGCAATTTCAGGAACTAATCATGGGTTTGGCTCAGGGCCAAGAAGAGCTGAAGGCTCTGCTCCTGAAGAAAGAAAAGAAGAAGAAGAGGAGAACTGTTCTTTTTAACTCGGGCCGAAGGTTTGGCAACACTCTGCAGAATGAAGAGGCTGGTTCTTCTATAGGCAAGAGCAGTCCCCAAGGGGGAAAAGGTCCTAGTCCGGTAGTCTCTGACAACGAGACTGATTTTGATGAGGAACAGTATCCTCCTGCAGAAGACAGATACAAGCAGTTGGAGGACAGACTGAATGCTATGGAGATCCAACAAGTGCCTGGGCTGGATTTCTGAGACTTGGGTTTGTCTACTGGTGTGATCATTCCTCATAAGTTCAAAGCACCATCTTTTACCAAGTATGACGGGGCGTCTTGTCCCAAGCTACACCTCAGGTCTTACGTGCGGAAGATTCAACCGTACTCAGTGGACAAGAATTTATGGATCCACTTCTTCCAGGAGAGTCTTTCAGGGACTCATCTCGAATGGTTCTATCAGCTGGATGGGACCAAGGTTCGTAACTGGGAGGAGTTGGCTACTGCTTTCTATAAGCAGTATCAATATAATGTCGACCTTGCCCCTACACGTACCCAACTCCAGGGTATGTTGTTAGGGTCAAGCGAAGGTTTTAAAGAGTACGCACAGAAGTGGAGGGATCTGGCTGGCAGAGTGCAGCCTCCGTTGACTGACCGGGAGTTGGTAGACATGTTCTTAGGGACCCTATCAGGGCCATTTTTCAACCATCTTATCGGTAACTCGTCTGCAGGGTTTACTGATCTTATTCTGACCGGAGAGAGAATAGAGGCTGGGATGAAGTCTGGTAAAATGCAGAAGGGTGCATCGTCAAGTTCTGAGAAGAAGCCCTTCAAGAAGGAGGCCAGTGCGGTATATGGGTCCAAAAGACAAGAGAAGCCTGAGCGCCGCCAATCTGTCAACGCGGTGATGATTGTTAAGCCTGCTGCCGCTCCTCGGCAAACCAATCCTCCAAGGGCTGAAAGACCTAGAAGAGAGTTCACCCGTTTGAGTATGACTTTATCGCAAATCTTGCCACAGTTACTATCCACCAACTTAGTGACTGTCAGGGAGGCCCCGAAAGTTGTGAACACTGCCTCCCCCAAATACAATCCAAATGCCTGTTGTGCTTACCATTCTGATAGCCCGGGACATTCCACTGATGACTGTTGGGCCTTAAGAAATAAGGTACAAGACCTTATTGATGCAAAAGAGATACAGTTTGAAGTGCCTGAGAGGCCAAATGTGGTGACTGCTCCTATGCCCCAGCATGGAGTAAATGCTGTTGATGAAGATGTATACGTTGTTTCTGTGGATGATGTGGCTACTCCCTTAATGACTGTCAAGAGGAATCTACTGTTGGCCGGTTTATTTCCAGGTTGTAGTGAAGGTTGCCTTTTCTGTGTTGTTTCCCTATCTGGTTGTCCTTTGCTGAAGTTGGGCATCCAAAGCCTAATGGACAGCAAGGAGATTCTGTTTAAGAAGACTGTTGTTCAGTTTGTTCCGGTGGAAGAAATTTCTGTTGTTACAATCTTTAATAATCCAATCAAGGCTCTCCCAAGGAAGCCTGTTCAAATCATGACTGTCGCACATGTTGTTATTACTGTTCCGGGGCCTCTCCCCTACGAATCTGATAAGGCTGTCCCCTGGCACTATGGGGCAGACGTGTATGTGAATGGAATCAAGCAAGAGTTCAACACTGGCACCAGTATCAGCAATATCACTGGTCCAGCAAAGGTTACCCGCAGTGGCAGGCTCTTCTCGCCTGACATTGCACCGCCCGCTATTCGAAGACCCCTCACTATAACGCCTACAAGTGTACATGTTCCTGCTTCTGATCAAGTTGTTTCCCCTGCTGCCGAGTCATCTAATGCTCGGGGCAAAGGGATTGAAGATGAGCCTGCCTAGATGGAGGCACCAAGAACTGTAAATGCTGAGGCCTCCCAACAAGAGATGGAGGAAATCCTAAAAATAATCAAGAAGAGTGATTTTAATGTTGTCGAGCAGCTGGGGCATACGCCCTCCAAAATCTCCATGCTCTCCTTGCTACTGTGCTCAGAGGCCCATGCTAAGGCCTTGATTTCATTTCTCAAGACGGCCCATGTGCCACAGGAGACATCTGCAGTTCAGTTTACTGATTGCGTAGCAAATCTAACAGCAGACAATGGTTTGGGTTTCTCGGATGCTGACCTTACTGCCAAGGGAAGGGACCACAATGACGCCCTGCATGTCTCTATTGAATGCAGGGGCACTACTCTGGTGCATGTGTTAGTGGATACTGGTTCTTCCTTAAATGTGCTACCCAAGAAGGCCTTAGACCGTTTGGATTGTGAAGGCCTGGAACTAAAACCTAGCAATATTATCGTCCGAGCCTTTGACGGTTCCAAGAGGATGGTTCATGGAGAGGTTGACATTCCTATTCGTGTGGGCTCTCAAGTATTCGACTCTACTTTCTATGTGATGGATATCCGTCCATCGTATTCTTGTCTACTGGGTCGACCTTGGATCCACAAAGCTGGGGCAGTGACCTCTACCTTGCACCAGAAGCTAAAATACCCTGTCAGAGGGAAGATTGTCACTGTGCAGGGAGAGAAGGAGTATATGGTGAGCCATTTGAATTCCTTCAGGTATATTGAGATGGACGGGGAGTTTATTGAAACCCCCTTTCAGCATTTCGAAGAGGTACCTCCAACTTTGGCAGCAGCAGAAACAGTGGTGGAAGAGGATGTTCCTTTGAAGATGGCTTCCTTGAAGGATGCTCGGGTTGTGGTTCAGAAAGGTGAATGTGCTAACTGGGGCAGGCTCCCTGATTTTTCACAGAAGACTGACAAGTTCGGACTGGGTTTTACTGCAGAGGGTCAGGAGGCTATGCGGAAGGCAAAGATCAGAAGATCTCTTGTACTCATTACCAACACAGGAGTGAATGCTGTTGGGGACGAAGATGAAGTGGAAGAGTCAGAGTTCAATAGCTGGATCTACCCGACAACTGAGGGAGGATTGACCAATTGGATTGCCAAAGACCATACTCATGTTACTTTTGTTACGCAGTAATAAACTTCTTTGTTTTGTTATTTGTAATAAACAATAAATTGAACTATATGGCCCGGTGTCTTACCTGGGGCACCGTTGGCTTCATTTGTGAGGGCATATAAATTGTCATTTCATATATCATGAATAAAGATCTTGGACGTTTTCTCGCATTTCAAATCTTATGCTCCTTTTCTGTCTTTCTTTCCTTTATATATTTCAAAACAGCTGTATTTACACACACTCACTCATACAGGTTTTAATCCACTCTGGATCTCACTGGTAACGACTCTGCTACCGCCAGTTATGACTTCGAAAATCCGATCAACTTAGCCGAAGACGAAGGTGAAGATGATTGCGAAGTGCCTGGCGAGCTTGCAAGACTGTTACTCCAGGAAGAGAGGGCAATTCAACCACATGAAGAGCCAGTGGAAATAATAAACTTGGGTACTGAGGCAGACAGGAAAGAGGTAAAGATTGGTGCCAACCTAGAGCTCAGCGTGAAGCAACGGTTGACTCAGATGCTACATGACTATGTGGAGATCTTTGCTTGGTCCTACGAAGACATGCCCGGGTTGGATACTGATATTGTGGTCCATCACTTGCCTATTAAGGAAGACTGCCCTCCGGTTAAGCAAAAGGTCCGCCGTATGCGTCCAGAGATGTCTGAGAAGATCAAGGCCGAGGTTATGAAACAGTTTGATGCTGGGTTCCTTGCAGTGACTTCTTACCCTCAGTGGGTTGCTAATGTGGTGCCGGTACCTAAGAAAGATGGAAAGGTCAGAATGTGTGTTGACTACAGGGATCTGAACAGGGCCAGTCCCAAGGATGACTTCCCTCTACCTCACATTGATGTCCTTGTTGACAATACTGCTCAGCATAAGGTGTTCTCTTTCATGGACAGTTTTTCAGGTTATAATCAGATCAAGATGGCACCTGAAGACATGGAAAAAACTACCTTTGCTACTCAGTGGGGCACCTTCTGCTACAAGGTCATGCCTTTTGGACTGAAGAACGCTGGGGCAACCTACCAACGTGCCATGGTTGCTTTATTTCATGACATGATCCATCATGAGATAGAAGTGTATGTTGACGACATGATTGCAAGGTCCCAGACCGAGGAAGAACACCTAGATCATCTGCAGAAATTGTTTGACCGTCTGAAGTTGTACAAGCTGAGGTTGAACCCGAACAAGTGCACCTTCGGGGTTAGATCTGGGAAGTTGCTAGGCTTCATTGTAAGTGATAAGGGTATTCAAGTGGACCCTGCCAAGGTCAAGGCTATTCAAGAGATGCCAGTTCCTAAGACAGAGAAAGAGGTCAGAGGCTTTTTAGGACGCCTGAATTACATTGCTCGATTCATCTCACACCTGACTGCTACCTGTGAGCCAATCTTCAAGCTGCTGAAGAAAGATCAGGTAGTACGTTGGAATGATGAATGTCAGGCTGCTTTTGACAGAATCAAGGAGTATCTCCAAGAACCACCCATTCTTATGCCACCGGTTGGAGGGAGACCTCTGATACTATACCTGACAGTACTTGACAACTCAATGGGGTGTGTGCTGGGGCAGCATGACGAGTCTGGCCGAAAAGAGCATGCCATTTATTACCTTAGCAAAAAGTTTACCGACTGTGAGACCCGATACTCACTGCTTGAGAAAACTTGTTGCGCTTTGGTATGGGCTGCTCGCCGACTGAGACAGTATATGCTGACTCACACTACCTTGTTGATCTCAAAGATGGATCCTATAAAGTACATATTTGAAAAGCCTGCTCTGTCTGGGAGAATTGCAAGATGGCAAATGATCTTGACGGAATACGACATCCAGTACACAATCCAGAAAGCCATCAAGGGAAGTGTATTGGCAGACCACTTGGCACATCAGGCAGTAGATGACTATCAGTCAATGAACTTCGAGTTTCCAGACGAGAGCATCATGATTGTGACTGATTGTGAAATACCTGGACCGGATGAAGGACCTGAGGAAGGATCCCGATGGTCTATGCACTTTGATGGAGCCTCCAATGCTTTGGGTAACGGTATCGGCGCTGTAATCATATCCCCTCAAGGCACTCATACTCCACTCACTGCCCGGCTATGTTTCAACTGCACCAACAACATGGCGGAGTATGAGGCATGCATCATGGGTCTCCAAGCTGCGATCGACTTAAGGATCAAGTTTCTGAGTGTCTTCGGAGATTCCGCTCTCGTGATCAATCAGATCAAAGGAGAGTGGGATACGAAACATCCGAATCTTATTCCTTACAGAGAATGTGTGTTGACTTTGATCCCCCACTTCACAAATATAACCTTTGAACACTTCCCGAGAGAGGAGAATCAGTTAGCGGACGCGTTAGCTACGATGTCTTCCATGTTCAAAGTCAAATGGGACAATGAGGCTCCCCGGATCATCATCTGGAAACTGGACGAACCGGCATACTGTTGTGATCTCGAGACTGAATTGGTGACTGAGAAGCCTTGGTACCATGAGGTGAAGAGATATTTGGAAGCTCAGGAATACCCTGAAGGTGCATCTGTCAACGATAAGAAGTTTCTGAGAAGGTTCGCAGCGAAGTTCTTCCTTAGCAACGGCATCCTGTATAAGCGAAACCATGATTCGACCTTACTGTGTTGTGTGGACAAGACTGAAGCAGAAAGGATCATGGAAGAGCTACATGAAGGGACCTTCAGAACACATTCCAGTGGACACACTATGGCGAAGAAAATCCTTCGGGCAGGGTATTTCTAGTCCACAATGGAAGCCGACTGTTACCAACACTCTCGGACATGCCATAAATGCCAGATATATGCAGACAAGGTGCATGTTCCTCCAGTTCCTCTAAATGTCCTGACTGCGCCTTGGCCGTTCGCAATGTGGGGCATAGACATGATCGGTGAGATTAAACCTACGACATCTAATGGGCATCGCTTCATCCTGGTAGCCATTGATTACTTCACGAAGTGGGTTGAAGCGGCTTCCTACGCTACGGTAACCAAGACTGTTGTGGCACGGTTCATTCGGCATAATCTGATCTGTCGGTACGGTGTCCCAGAAAGAATCATTACAGACAACGGTACCAATCTCAATAACAAGATGATCACTAAGCTCTGCGAGTAGTTTAAGATACAACACCATAACTCTTCTCCCTACAGACCAAAGATGAATGGGGCTGTAGAAGCAGCAAATAAAAATATCAAGAAAATCGTGCAGAAGATGACAGTGACTTATAAAGATTGGCACGAGATGTTACCGTTCGCTCTACATGGGTACCGTACCTCAGCCAGGACGTCAACCGGGGCAACTCCTTTCTCCTTGGTTTATGGTATGGAGGCAGTCTTACCAATCGAAGTGCAAATACCCTCTCTCCGGATAATGAAGGATGCAGATCTGAACGAAGATGATTGGATCCAGACACGACTTGATCAGTTAAACCTTATTGATGAAAAGAGACTCGCTGCTATCTGTCATGGTCAGACGTATCAAAAACGGATGATCAGGGCATTTAACAAAAAGGTCAGACCACAAGAATATCAAGTTGGGGATCTGGTAATCAAGCGAATCATCCTTCCTCAGAGTGATCTGAGGGGAAAATGGACCCCCACGTACGAAGGGCCATTTGTGGTTAAGCATGTGTTCTCAGTAGGAGCCATGATTCTAACCAACATGGATGGTGACGACCTTCCTCACCCCGCCAATGCAGACATAGTAAAAAGATACTACGCATAATAAAGACCCGCTAGGCTGACATGCCTAAGCAAATTAGGGCTTCCCGACGAACCAAAAGGGTTCGGGCAAAATGAAGGGATGAAATGAAAAATCTGTACACCCGGCAAGTCGAAAACCTGAAAAGGCGGCTTGGGCAAAAATGGGTATCCCGGTGGACTAAAAACCCGAAAGGGAGGTCCAGGCAAAAGTTAGGGATAAAGCGTAATACTATGTCTCATTGGATCACTTTGCATCCAGAATCCGGTATCTACATCGAGTTCAGGCGGCATCAATCAGTCAGCTTCATCTTCAACTAAGGTCATCAAGTGATGAGACGCTCGGAGATATAAGGGCAATAGCAGAGTTGAAACCCAGTGGGATCATCCATTTCACACAGCTGTTTTATTTTCTTTCGTACAAATTGTATAAACTCTTTTGTTCGGCGGCGTTCTCTTACTAGGACGTCAGCTTCTTGTACATAAACGCCTATTTTACAGGCAATTCAAAATTAATACAAATATACTTTTCAGTTAAAATTGCCAATTGTTTTTCCTTTTCTGTTTTGTTTTGGCGAAGAACGTCCAAAGTTCAATTTGTGATATATGCATTGACAATAATTTGCTAACTCATGAATATTTGCATACGAAACAAAAGATTAATTACAGGTAACATTAGAAACAGGGGCAATAAAGAGTCGTCTAAGCAATCTGATTGTTCTATCCTCCAAGGTACCAAGGTAGGTTCAGCTAAAGAACATAACCAGATATCTTAATTCCCCAGAGAGTGAGCCAGCAAGTCAGTACACTCTCCTCAAGCAAAGCTATTATCAAACTTAAGGAAGTTGAGTATCCTCCAGCAGATCTCAACATTCCCTAGCAACATATATGCATTCTTAACAAGCATCCCCGACCATCTTGGTCTAAAGACTGTTCCTCGGCGGTATATCAAACATTCAGTGGAGTCACTTCCCCGATACAATTCAAAACTTCCCCAGGAGAGTCCAATCTAGCTCCCCAGGAAAGTTGGAATCATCTCCCCAGCAGTAAGCTTATCCCCAGTAGATTCTGGAAGCTTACCCCTCGCAGAGCACGAACGCGTCTCCCGGCTTTATTCAAAGAGTTATTTCCTTACCAGGATATAACTGGGTTATCCTCAGCCAAAAGCCACGGAAAGATCGTCCTCGGCAAAATCTTCTTATCCCCAGCGAAGTCTATTAACACTTAACACAACAAGGGTATCCCCAGCAAGTTATTATCAATAACTCAACAAAGCACCTCTCTCCCCACAGAGTATTGATCCCCAGTAAGATCATTAGAGTACTTTCCTCCCTGCAGAGTAATTCATTCGCCAAGTTTATTCCCCAACGGAGTTATCTTCTCCTACCGGTATTCTTGCAACTATCATCCCCAGCAGAAGCAAAGATCTAATTCTTCAACATCAGCCCAGGAGTGACTTCCCGGCACCCGTCAAGGATTTATTTTCCTAGACGAAAAACATACATTCATAAACATCACATACATCATTATAGCATGCATCTACGCATCATATCTCACAAATCTCCTTTATATTGAGAACATCATTGCTTGATCCATATCATGCATTGCATATGACTGACCTTTACCTTTCAGGAAAGATTCAGTTAAGTTCTCAGCTATATTTCAAGACCTAGACCGGTTCAGTTAAATCGACCCTAAGATTTTACTGTTTCTTATCCAGTCAAAGGCTTTCTCTGGTTCAGTCAGATCGACCCTAAGATCTCCCTGTTTCTTATCCAGTTGAAGACATTTCAAGACCTAGACCGGTTCAGTCAGATCGACCCTAAGATCTCCCTGTTTCTTATCCAGTCAAAGGCCTTCTCTGGTTCAGTCAGATCGACCCTAAGATCTCCCTGTTTCTTATCCAATTGAAGATTTCAAGACCTAGACCGGTTCAGTTAAATCGATCCTAAGATTTTCCTGTTTCTTATCCAGTCAAAGGCCTTCTCTAGTCCAGTTAAATCGACCCCTAACAGATTTTCCTGATAAAGACTCAGTAGAAGACATCCAAGATTCTCTCAGCGTTACTGTTGAGGTTGAAGTCGCCTATGGTTCTCTCCCCGTTACTGCGGAGGTAGTAATCGTCCCCAGATTCTCTCAGCGTTACTGTTGAGGTTGAAGTCATCCAAGATTCTCTCAGCGTTACTGTTGAGGTTGAAGTCGCCCAAGATTCTCTCAGCGTTACTGTTGAGGTTGAAGTCGCCCAAGATTCTCTCAGCGTTACTGTTAAGGTTGAAGTCGCCTATGGTTCTCTCCCCGTTACTGCGGAGGTAGTAATCGTCCCCGGATTCTCTCAGCGATACTGTTGAGGTTGAAGTCGCCCAAGATTCTCTCAGCGTTCCTGTTGAGGTAGTAATCGTCCAAGGTTCTCTCACCGTTCCTGTTGAGGTAGTAACCATCCCTGGTTCATTCATCACCTTTTGAAGATCCACATCCAGCTCCTGTAACAAGTCAGGACACATCTATACAAAGAATCTGAAGATCAGCTCCTGTAACAGGTCAGGTAATCATTTTCTTTTGCAGGTACGCAAGTTCTCGCTAAGGAATCTCTTACGCGATCAACACCCAGATGGCATATATAAGCCCATCCATCTTCCATCATCTCTTAGCATGGCATCTATAAGCCCATCATCCTATCCATCAATCTCAAAATGGCATCTATAAGCCCATTCCACCATCACACTGCTACTATGTGAGCCCAAATTTCTAGGCACTCTAGTGTTCAATCATCTTCCACCTTCGGATTACGAAAGGCACGTCAGCCAATCTGCATCCTCAGGTCTAAGAAGATTGAACAGGGGCAACTGTTGTACCCCAAAATTTGCCCTCCCATATTCTTCAAGATTTGTCAAGTCAAAGCTTCAAAATCTCCCCAAGGGTTGCACAGTTCAAGGGCCTCCTAACAGTCAAAAATTAGGGTTTTGGTTCTGACAAAGAAAATGAAGTTTCCAAGGGTCCAATCAAGTCCCACATGCCTATAAACATGGTCAAGCATCCTCATACCAAGTTTCAAGACTCACAGCACAAAATTGCACAGTCAAAAACCCTAATTGCACTACAGTCAACTGTAGGGGTAAAATGGTCATTTGACAGTCTAAAGTTCAAATTTTTGGTCAAAATCTCATTTTGAAGCCACAAACATCATTTGATAAATGCTTGATCATGATTCTCAAAGTTTGGCTCAAAAAGTCTCAAGATGCAAAAGTTTCCATATTTGGACAGTTGAAAAAGTCAACTGTAACTTGACCAAGGCATAACTTTCACATGGATTATCAGAAAAATTCCATCCAAAACTCATTTTGAAGAGAAACACATTTCCTACTACTCCTCTTCACACTTAAAGTCCAAGAAATTCTCTCACAAAAAGTTATCAATTTCAACATTATAGGTCATTTTCAAAAGTCAACAAAAAGGGACTTTAAGTCAAAAGCAATAACTTGAGATTGGTAAATCAAAATGACATGGGACCAAAGGCATTGGTTATAGGACTTCAAGACCTTTCCAAAATGTCCAAGAACATGATCAAAGCTTAAAAATTGAGCAAGATATGCCTTGTGGAAGTTGGGAAATTTTTGGGTATTTTGAAAAGTCAACTTTGCTTCAAATGCCTTAAAATTGCTAATGGGCCACATTTTCTTCCAAAATCCATCATCCAAAGCATGTGCACGACCATTTGGCCCAAAGGGAAGTTATTCATCATTTTTATTTATTTATTTGAATTTTTAATTGCTAATAATTCATTTAATTAATTAAAATATGGAAAAAATACCAAAGCAAACTTTTTAAATCTTTTTATGCATGAAATATCTCCAAGATTTCGTGCAAATCAGATAGGGAAAGAATCAATGTGAATTGAACATGATTGGTATCAAATATGCATGGAAAAGATTGAAAAAATCATGCATGAAAATCAAATATCTTGTACATCAATGCAAAGGTTTTTTGGATCCAATTTTCAACCCTAATCATTCCATACATAAGCAGGATGCAAACCCTAGTGGAAAGGACCTCTAAGCTGCGCCCAAAAGCCATAAACAAGTTTGCATTTTTTGGCTAAAATTTCAAAACTGAAATCACGATTTTAAGGCTTTTCAAGATCAAATAATCATTCCATTGCCTTCCTGAGACTTCAAGGAAGGTTTTCAAATCAAAACCATCAACTCTAACGCCCAGAATTGGTAGAACAACCTCGTTCTGTTCATGCTTTTTTCCACGTTCTTGCATCATGATTCACGCATTGTTGTTAGTTTTTAATGTTTGATTTATATTCAGCTAACCATTCTAAAGCTAACTGTATGTTTTAATTGAGTTTTCACGCATCGTATGAAGAATTGCCATGAACGATGCCTATGGTTTTAAAAACCTTGAATTGGGGTTTCTCAGTTAGGGAAAAATTAGGACGTGAGACCTAGACCATTAAACTCAGGAGGCTTGGACGATTTGAACACACTACTCGCGCTCAATTTATGAGCCACCATATTCTAATCGCTGTTTTTGCACTTACCATTTAGTGGGGGTTTAAAACCCCCGCTATTTAAGCTGTTTTTGTTTCAGGTACAGAAAGCCATGGGAGAAGATGATGATGTGTAGGCCGGTGATTAGCTCATTTGAAATTCGCGCGAAAACGTCCCACTAACTTTTGTTTTATCTCATATTAATTGTTGGCCATATAATAAACAAAGTACGTTGGTAGCTCAGTTGGCAGGCACGTTATTTGGTAAGCAACAGGACCTGGGTTCGATCCCAGGTCCCCCTCCTCTCTCCATATTATTTTTCTAACCTTACTTGCGTGCAGCTTCAATCCAAGCGTTCACCATACGTCCCTCATCCAGGCTTGCCACGCGCTTATTGAGATCAATCAAAGGGCTATGATTTGGAGACCATCATGGACATGAGTCAGACGCGTCATATGCAAGCCAACAAAGTCAACGAGGCCAGGAAATTATTGGGCCAGAATTGCCAAAAAAAACCTCCAATTTGGGGACAGAACCCCCCATGGTTTGCTCTTTTATCTTCTTTTATATTTTCCTATCTTTATTTGTTTTAATTAATTTCCTTTAAATTCTTTAATTTAATTTATTTTCATAAAATATAAAAATAGTAAAAAATCAGAAAAGACAAAAAATAAATATATTTGATTTAGTATTTTTTGTAAATAAATAATATCATTTAATTTAGTTTTCAATTCTAGGGTTAATTTTAATATCTTTTCTTAATAAATTAAAAATCTGTAGAATTAGGTTTTAATTACTTTAATTACTTTTTCTTTTATTTTCTCATCACTAGTAATTAATTATTTATTTTTATAAATCAAATTGCATTAATTAATTAGGTTTAATTTTAGGTTTAATTTTCATATTTTCTTAATAAATTAAAAAATAGCTAGAATTAGGTTTTAATTTCATTTAATTCTCATTAAAATCATAAATACCAAAAACCCTCAAAAATAATTTCTTTTTATTTTATTTTAATTAATTCATTCATTAATCGTAATTTAATTTCATTAAAAAGGGTCCAACGCCCTCGCTTTCGATTATTAATTTGTTTCGCACATTTTATTTCTTTTCTTATAATTTTTATGTAATTCTCCCAAAGCCGTGTAAATTAAACATTTATATTTCTCGCATTTTTATTTTATGTCAAATCGGGTCCTGGATTTAATTTGGCGATGTGGACCCGCGCCTTTGTAATAGTTTAGGAACTTTATATTTCTCGCAACTTTTTTAACTGCTAATAATTGCATGCAAGAATGAATGTCTAAATAAAAACAAACGCATAGATCACCCATGACATGAACAAAACAAAATATCTGAAAACAACACACAAATCACACACCACCCCTAGGGTACGCCTCACTGTTGCCTTGCCTCGAAAGGTGATCGTCGAGTAGAGGATGTCTTAGTAAGTCCTCATGATCCGGGAACCTGGCATGAGGGTAGCTTCTAAGGTGTCTTCCTATTGCTCTGGTGATCACCATGTCCCGAACCTTCGAATTGACCCGAACACCTCCAATGGTGGTGCTACCTACTTCTCAATGGTGGGATGGCATTACTTTAAAGGACATTTACACAGACGAATTCCTTAGGGTAGGTAGACGACTCTAGATACTTGCTCTAATTTCAAAAACAAATCAAAAATACTTTTCACACCGACACCTTTTCAAAAAGCTTTCGAAAGCAATTTTTTCAAACACTCTTGAGGACCGATACAAGAGTCGAACTGAAATTTTCAAAGAAACTTTTTTAAAACCCACAGTTGAAAAGCAAACAAACCATTTTTGAAAACACAATGAGCAAGTATCGAAGAGCCCATGGATAGAAAGGGTGCTAACACCTTCCCTTTCTATAATCTACCTCCCGAACCGAGAGCAATCTCTTTAAGGAATTTTTCTGTGCTTTTGTCCTTTCCATTTGGAGAAAATAAAAGACGGTGGCGACTCTTGCTTCCGCGACATTTCGCGAACCAGCGTTAAACAGTCAGTTCCAGATCCACCGATCACAGTAGGGTTACTTCGAAATGAAAGCCTAGATAGTAGGGCTGCTTCACAATGAGTTCGGGTAAAACCGCATCGGGAAATTATAAAAAGGAACCTGGGTAAGGTTACTTCAGGATGAGTTTGGGTAAAACTACATCGGGAAATTGTAAGAAGGAACCTGGGTAGGGTTGCTTCAAGATGAGTCTGAGTAAAACTTCGGGAGGAACCTGGGTAAGGTCACTTCCGAATAAATCCATGTAAAACTTCATAAGGAACCTGGGTAAGGTTACCTCAGGATAAGTCCGTGTAAAACTTCAGAAGGAACCTGGGTAAGGTTACTTAGGGATAAGTCTGTGTCAAACTTCAGAAGGAACCTGGGTAAAGTTACCTGGGGATAAGTCCGTGTAAAACTTCAGAAGGAACCTGGGTAAGGTTACTTCGGGATAAGTCCGTGTAAAACTTCAGAAGAAACCTGGGTAAGGTTGCTTCGGGATAAATCCGTGTAAAATTTCAGAAGGAACCTGGGTAAGGTTACCTCTAGATAAGTCCGTGTAAAACTTCAGAAGGAACCTGGGTAGGGTTACTTCGTGATGAGTTTGGGTAAAACTGCATATGAACCGAGAAGGAACCTGGGTAAGGTGGCTTCATGATGAGTTTGGGTAAAGCAGCATCTAAACCGAGAAGGAAACTGGGTAAGATGGCTTCGTGATGAGTTTGGGTAAAATTGCATCTGAACTGAGAAGGAACTTGGCTAAGGTGGCTTCGTGATGAGTTTGGGTAAAATTGCATCTGAACCAAGAAGGAACCTGGGTAAGGTGGCTTCGTGATGAGTTTGGGTAAAACTGCATCTGAACCAAGAAGGAACCTGGGTAAGGTGGCTTCGTGACGAGTTTGGGTAAAATTGCATCTGAACCGAGAAGGAACCTAGGTAAGGTGGCTTCGTGACGAGTTTGGGTAAAACTGCATCTGAACCGAGAAGGAACCTGGGTAAGGTGGCTTCATGATGAGTTTGGGTAAAACTGCATCTGAACCGAGAAGGAACCTGGGTAAGGTGGATTCGTGATGAGTTTGGGTAAAATTGCATCTAAACCGAGAAGGAACCTGGGTAAGGTGGCTTCGTGATGAGTTTGAGTAAAACTGCATCTGAACCGAGAAGGAACCTGGGTAGGGTTTCTTCGGGATAAGTCCGTGTAACACTTCGGAAGGAACCTGGGTATGGTTGCTTCGGGATAAGTCCGTGTGAAACTTCACTTAGAAATGTATGAGAAGGGACCAGTGTAAGATTTTTCAGGATAAACCTGTGTGAAGCTGTATTTAGGAGAAACCCGTGTAAGATTGCTTCATGACGAACCTGTGTAAAGCTGCATTTGGTCACGCAGAAAATTACTCTGTTTAGTTTCAAGAGCTAATCTTGGACCTGTTGGAAATTATTGATGATAACTATATTTCCTGAAAAGGTACATGGTTAATTATATGCGATGCATGAAATGCATTGTGTGATGATGTTCTCAAAATAAATGAGATTATGTTGTATGCAATATGTGTGCGCAAGCCATGATGTATCAACATGAAATGCTATTGTGATACGTCCGAGTCTGGGAAAATAAATCCCTTACTGCTGCTAGAGAGTACTGAAAATTGAATTCCTGGTCGTTATAGAATAAGTGCTTCTTCTACTTCCGTTGGGGATGGTGAACGGAGATGATTATGCCGTGGATTTATTCCTTTCTGTTTGTGAATATTCTGTCGGGGAGAAACTATGTTTGAGACTAACTCTTCGAGGGAATATCTTTGTTTGTGAGAGGAGATGCTTTACTGGAAGATTTTGCCGATTCAGAGAAATAAGCTCCGCTAGGGGATGAACTTCTGTAGCCGGGGGAATAAGCTCTATTGGGGATTGAGCTTCTATATTCAGAGAAATAAACTCTGCTCGGGAGAAAACTATATGAACCGCTTGCGATTATAAAATTCGGTTTGGGAAATAGATGTCGGCTCTCTGAAGGAACTTTGTTGGGGGAAAAGAGCTCCTGTTCGGGGAAGTAGATATCAAAACCTTTGGGTTGCCTCTACTCTGTGTGGAGTGTAGATGTCGTAGGGTCATATGTTGAGGATACGGCAATGACTTTGCATCAGGACTTTTCTGCCCTTGTACCTACTGGAGAAACTACCTGCGGAGGCTTTGTGGATAACTTGAGTGTTATCCCAACTCATGAGGTGCTTGGAAACTGCCAATCAGAATGGTAAGTCTTCTACTGATAGGAAAGTGACAAGATGATGGGACATAGTTGTACGCTTTAATCCCTAATTTTTGCCTGGATTATCTTTTCATATTTTCAGTCCACCGGGATACCCTTTTTTTCCCAAGCCGCCTTTTCAGGTGTTCGACTTGCTGGGTGGGCAGATTTTTTTGTTTTTTCCCTAATATTTGCCTAGGCCAGTCAACCTAGCAGGTCTTTGTTCATGCGTAGTATTTTCTGACTATGTCCACGTTCACCGGGTACAGAGAATTGTCATTGTCCATAGTAGTAAATGTTGCCACACTGCCAGAAGATGTTTGTTTGATCGTACAGGGTTCGTTGCTGGAATCCATGTTCAATTCCCCAAGTGATTCAAATGGAGATTTTTCCCTGGTTATTTGGCACTTTTGGAGAGACTGCCCCAGGTGTGTTAGACATCATGTCATGCCCCCTTGCTTATGGAAGACCTGTTATTGGAAGTGTCTTCCCCGCTGAGGTGATTCGTTCCATTGAGAGGGTGTCTGTTCATTAAATATCCATTGTGCGGATTTCTCTACTATCAAACAATTAGTCATATGCAAATAATGTCATTTAAAGAATGCAAAACTCATGTTTGTCTTGAAGTTTGAAAATTCATTTTTTTGAAAATGTGTTTTGTGTAGTAAAAAAAATTGCAAGAATGTGATATCAACTCAGGATTTGTAATAAGTCCTACAGGAGTCAGGATACCTTTGTAACAGTATGCTCTCAAACTAACCCATGCTTCAGCTAGGACTTTTAAGGGTTATAACGTGTCCTGGTTCACGGTTTAAGAAACAAAGGATAAAAGCTCAAAATTTATTTGTACCCACCCGCTCTTCGTGATGTTCTTCAGTCATATGCTCAGTTAATTGTGCGTTTAAATCCTAATTGAGTCTGGCATCTTGTCCTTGATGTTCCAGTGATGGTTCGGATACTGACAGTTTATTTTGAATAGGCAGTCATCTTTTTTTTCGAGGATTTGTAGGACCTCTTTCTTTTTTATTTTACTATCCTTGTATTTTGCCTGAACTGTTTCTTTTTGTGATTATAGTCAATGGGATGCCCTAGTTTTTTTCTTAAGTCTCCTTCATAGGTTTTGACTTAGCGGGCTTTTATTTGGAGAGATAATGATTGCCTATCTTGGCGATTATGCGGAACCATCACCGTCTTTTGATTTGGAAGGACGTCTTTGATGCTATTCATTATGTACGAAGCGGAAGATTACGACTGAATGTGCGTCTGACTTGACTGAGAAAACTACCCTTCCCACGGTTATGATTAAGTGTTTTAATTTGTGAAAGAAAAACTCCTACTTCTTTGGCTCAAAGGAGTTGACCAGGGATTATCTTCCTTATAACTCCACTGTTTAGGATTTGAAACAACGCGTGTACATTGTTAGCGGGGTCTGTTCAAAAGCATATTGTAGAGATTATGGTATCGTTTTCGTCATCCTCCCTCTAAGGCTTAGAGCTTTTAATCGAGAGTTGAATATCGCGAAAAGGAAGTATAAAGCAGTTTAAGCATAATGAAAACGAATTAATCCAGGAAAAACATGTGTAATGCATTAATGGAATAACAAAGTTTTGACATGACAATAATTGTTCGAATAAACAAAGAAAATACAACTTGAGAATTCAAATGAACAAAAATGCTTTCAATCAGACAAGAAAAACCAAAGAAGCAATTAAGAATGACCTAAATCCTAAGTTGAACCCCACTTTATAAATCATGTTTCCCCAGCAGAGTCGTCAGTTCTGTGATACGGTGGCAGAACCCACTGTTATACTGGTTTGCATTTTTTGTTTGCAAATATCGCGGTAAGCAAGAGTCACCACCAACTTTTATTTCATCCAACAAAGGAAAAGGAAAAAGAACAGAAAAAACCTTTTTCGAGATGTTTCTGAGTACGGGGGGGTAGATTATAGAAAGGGAAGGTGTTAGCACCCTTTCTATCCATAGTTTTCCATGGGCTCTTAGGTATTTGCTCATTTTTGAAATTGCTTTCGTGTGTTTTTGAAAATTTTTTGTTTAACTTCGTGGTAACCCTTGTATCTTCCCTTAAGAGTGTGACGAAGTTGTTTTTGAAAACTGTTTTGAAAGTGTTTGTGTGAAAGAGTTTTTGTTGTTTTGAGTAAGTACTTAAGAGTTTCTACCTACTCGAAAAAGACTGTTCATTTTCTCGTTTCCTTTAGACAGCGATATCCTACTATTAAGGAGTAGGTAGCCCCATCGCTGGATTTAAAGGGACATTCGAAGGGACAATTACGGTCGCTGAAGCAATGATTAGGAAACCTTAGTAATTACCCTAGAGCCCTAAAGATCTTTTTGAGGCAACATTCGAATGGGTCATTTTTTATCTTTTGGGACTAGAGGACAACCACTAAGACTCCCTATACTTCATGATTGTTTACCGAAGGCAACCGAAGTGGGGATAAACCCTAGGAGTGAACATGTGCATGTTTTTTATTTCAGTTGATTATATTTATGCAATTAGGGTTTTCTACTGTTTTAACTTCATTTGTCTTTTGCATACAATCCTATTATCAGTCATCTAACAATTAATAGTTGCGGAAATTAAAAGCGGAAAAGTAAATCTACCCTATTACAAAGCTTTGGGGAGGGGGTTACATAACCAAAAACTAGAGATTAAACAGTAAATAATATGCGGTCAACCCTAATTAAAAGTTATTACAAACCCGAAGCAAATACAATAATTGGAATTAAAAATAAAATATTGTGCGCGAGAATAAAGTAATTATCCTAAAGAATCTATTTTAAATAAAGAAGATATTTTTGATATTTTTTATTGAGAAAATTAAATATGTGCAAATTCAACCTAATTTTCTAATTGATTTTAATTATGGAAAAAGAAATTAAATTACCCTAATTAAATTAATCTAATTAATTACTGAAATTAATTATTTTATGGGAAAAAAAACTAATTCTAATATTTTTGTGTTTTTATGATTTAATTAAAGACAATGATTTTTTGTGAAATAATTAAAGTCAAATAACTAAATAGAAGAAATTAAAAGAATTAAAATGGGCCTGGAATGAAATAGCAAACTGGGGGTTTGTTGCTGAATTTGCCAAGCCCAATTTGCTGATGGCCCAACTGTCCAGTGCGCGATTCAATGAAGCCTTCCTCTGAGGGTCCACCATGGGGGTGAATTGTTGGGCATTGGATCTGGATCTAAAATGATCTCATGGTTGGATCTCAGGACACATGATGGTTTTGTGAAGGTGAGGCGCATGGGATCCTGCTAAGTATGTTAGGAAAATAAAATAACAAGATGCCTGGACCTGGGATCGAACCCAGGTCCCTTCTCTCACCAGCGCTGCCTTTTACCATCTATGCTACATGACTCATTTGTTAACATAATAAACAAATAATAACATAACGTAAACAAGATGGCTGCCTAGAAAAACGCGCCAACATTCAAACCGGCCAGTGGGAGTCAGCCATATCACTCATCTTCTCCCTAGAACTGTCGTTTTTTACCACACTTTTACCTACGGACTGCATCCGTTACTATAGCTTATAGCAACGGATCAAGCGTCACTAAAGCCCCTGCAAAAATCAAAATTATCAAAATATGCAATATTAATTAATGGTGAGGCTATGAATCAACACGTTTTGGTCCCCTGAACACGATGATGGCATTAGTTTGTCCCAATTACGTCTAAATCAGAAAGCCCCGATTTGAAGCTTGGAACCCTATCAATGGTATCCTTTGATTCCTGCACTTAAAACTCAATCAAACAAATCAAAAAGCATCAAAACCTTTTGATAAACAAATATGCATGGTTAAATTTCATTGAAAACGCATGTATGCATGTAATCGAAAATCAAAAAAAGTCGGAGAACCGAGTTATGGATTTTACGATTCTGAATGTTATGGTCACTTAAGGATGATTGGAATAGCTGCAGAACACGTCCAGGCACGGATTGCTGGCTTTGAAATTGCTTGAATTGGTCAATGGAAGAGAATTCGATCTGCACTTTTCTTCCCAAATTTGCAACTTTGTTCTTCAGTTTTCACGACCCAATCCTTGTTCTTATGCCTTGGCAATGCTATGTACTTATAATAGACTGATTTAGGTTAACAAAATTGGACTGTATCTTGACACATTATTGAGATTTGATTTGATTTTGTTCCTTGCATTATTTGTTTCTAAAACAAGCCAAATTATGATCTTTTCCAATCAATTAGCTCTTACACGATTTGGATGATTAGCTAGTTGTTCATTGACTCATAATATGCTCATAAAATCAAATCTTGGATTTTATTTCATTATTCTATTATTTAAATTGATTTATTTTTATTTAAACGAATAAAAACTCAAAAGAAATAATAAAAATCATAAAATAATAAGTGAATAAGCTCAGGGGTCGTGGGTCCTATTAGGAACAAGTTTCAAACAAGAAAACATAGGCCCCTTTGGGAAAAAAAATCAGTTTTGATCAATGTTGACTTTATGCACATTTCCAAAAATGCCAACTTTGACAATGCATATCTCTCTCAATTTTTACCCTAAGAGGGTGTTCTTGGACTTTTTAGAAAGCTTAGGATGTCCTCTAAGTAACACCTTTGGTTTCATCTTAATTGGATCTTCCATTTTCATGTAAGAAGCTTTGACCCACAAGGTTTTTTTGTTGACTTTTGAAAAGGACCTATAATGTATGAATTTATATCTTTTCATGAATGCATTTTTTGAACTTGAGGGTTGAATATTAGTTATAGGGAATTGGATTCTATTAAAAATGAGCCTTGGATGAGAAATTTCTGATAAAGTATGAGAAAGTTATGCCTGGTCAAAATTTGGTTGACTTTTCCTATAGAAACCCTAATTTAGCATTTTTGACTTTTGATGAGTTAAGAGCATTTCTTGAGGAATCATGATCAACCCTTGATCAAATGATTGACAATACTTCAAAATATTTATGTTGACCAAAAATCTTGAAGTTTGACTGTATGTGGGCCACAATTGACTTTTGACCTAGTACAATTGATTTTAGGGCATCTGAGCAGTTGACTGAGCAAACTCCTTGTGCAAGACATGAAACTTGACATGAATGATCTTGAAGATATATTAGGTCAATGGAGACCAATTGGGACCCTTGGAACTCAAACATCTTGATGAAAATGGAAACCCTAGTTTGAGGCTCATTGTCTTAGGAGGAGGATTTGTCTGGTCAATCCTTAGGCATCCTTGGGAAAGTTGAGGACCTCTAGGAGTATGTTTTGAATAAAACGAGAGGGCAAATTTTGGGGTACGACAATCATCATATCAGAAAAAATTGCCAAAAATCCCAATACATAATCCATACAAGATCGCAAGAATTATCTCAGCAAACACATGCAGGATATCAAAAGCCAGTAAAAGTTCACGTAGCAGAATCGCAACATATAAAAAAATAGAAATAACATATCAATGATAAGCTAAAAACTAAGGTAAGAAGGCCTGTTATTAAAACTCGGAATAAAAATTCAATTCTAGCTCAGCAAAACTTCTTAAGCAAGGTTCATTTCTAATCGATCCTCACCCTTCAATCCTTGTAACAAACTTTCACGATCTAAGGCCAAAATTGACTCAAGCTCTAACTGTTTTTCAAAATGACAGAACTATAAAACAGAAACTCATTGTGAATCGATTTCATTCTCCAACTTCTGGAAGAATCACAGAAAAATCTCCGCAAAATTCATCTAAAAAAAAAACCAGAAAAGTTTTTAGAAATCAAATTTCGTCTACACATATCACAAAAACGTAGTGAGTACATGATCAAACCCTATCATCATTTTCCTAATACAAATCCATTAAAAATTCTAGAAAGAATAAGAGGAAAAGATTTCTAAATCATAAGCACAGAGATTCAGAGAAAGCCAGAGTTTAGAGACAGAAAGATCTCACCGGAAGTATTGATGTAAAACGCACAGATTCGAGCCTCACAGATCGGATCTCGTCTCCTATCCTTCGCATCGTTCTCGTTTTTTTACTGTCTATCATTATTCGTGTATAAACTTGGTTAATCGGCCGATCTAAGCAACTTAGAGTTTCATTTTCCATTTCAAGATCTATGCGAAACAGTCAAGCATCTGCAAAAATAAATACTGGATTAGTGATCAGAGAAGAGAGATCAACAAGAATATGTAAGAAAATCAAGGATCGTAGCAAGTTCGCCGCTCACCATGCTGCCACCGCGAGACGATTTCTGGTGCGACGGAAGCGTCTTCTCAGGAGAGCTCTAGAGGAAGAGAAAGATGAGAGAACGATAAGAGTTAAAAGAGAATAAACACTCTATTATTCTTTTGTTTTGTTTAATTATGGTTTAAAAAATTGTTTTATTAAAATAACTTTGATTAACACACTAATTCGACGGTGACACTCGTCACCGTCCTTGTGGCCATTTTGCTAATTATATGTAGTTGCCTCGCCGGTGATTCCATACTCCCCCTCGTCGTCACCATCAGATCTTATTAGATATGGATCTAACATCCAGAAGAGATTCCTCATGGTGCTCTCATCTTGGAGCACCTCACCAGACCCTTTTTGTCCTCAATCCTACGTTTGAAGATCAAGCTTATGGTGCAACTCTCATCATTACAATCAGATCTCAGCTGATTTAAATCCAACCCTCAGAATTGCTACCCTACGATGCACCAGCATGAAGCTCGCACACTGGATCATATAGTTCTCACCAGCGCATGGGCTTGCTCTTCATGGGCCCAGCGAGTTGCTTTTCAGCACCCCATGTATTACTGATTTCAAACCCAATTATTTATTTTCTTTACATTTTTTTGCATCATTTAATTTTAGTTAGATTTTCTATAAAATAAAACAATAATAAAAAAAATAAAAGATATTTGTTTTAAATAATTAATTAGATTGGAAAATAATATTTAATAGAATTAATTATTTTGTTAATTAATTCTATTAAATAAGATAATTCAATTTAGTTAGTTATTTAATATTTTGATTGGGTTTTATTGCTTGTTTATTTAGACTTTTAATCGTATTTTCGATTTTATACATCCCCATTCATAAACTTGTACCCCCATTTCCATATGATTTGTAATAGCTTAGACTTTTATTTCCTTGTAGCTTAGAATTTTATTTCTTTACATATTTTAATTATTGCTTGATTATGCATATGCCATTCTATTAAGACACGTGGCCTCCCCTTGGTCCACATACCAAGCCTTTCTTCAAGAGTGTCATAGTTGAGTTTGGGCATGGTCATTCTCACGAGGTTAATCAAGTTTTGCCCTTGGTTAACCATAACCCGAGTCCATCACTTAAGTTCATATACCAAATGTTCCATGCACAAAAGGGTCTCATGGTTGAGGATAGGAGCACCTACTTTCACGAGATTAATCAAGTATAACCCTTGGTTAATCATAACCTGATTCAACTCCCCTACACCCAACACTCCATTTATCTTGTGGACGCTCGTGCTATGATTTTGTGATCGATTATTGAAGCAACCTGGGTATTCCTAATCATTGGTTGATTGAGGAAATTCAAGGAGGCGCTCAATATAGTTTTCTTATCTTGTGCGTATTGAAGAGGCAACGGACCTTCTCTGTTAGGTATCATTATACCCCTCTTTATTTCTCATTCTCGTATCTCGATACATGATTCATGATGATTTGCCATCCATGCTAGATGTTTTGCCATCTATACTTGATACATGCCATCTTGATGCATGGATGATGTTTTATCATCTCACCTTTACATGATGTTTTTCCATCCATGCTAGATGTTTCACCATCTATACCTTATACATGCTTTTTAATGTGTTGTCATCTCTTTGTGTGATGTTTTGTCATCCCTTTTCCTTATTTGCTTGATTCTCTTCTTGCCATGCTCCCCGTAGGATCTTCAATTCACTCTTTTCCAAGTATGAGTTTAATAGACCTTAGGCTTGTATCCATGTATTCTAACATTAGGTATATGTGCCCATCTTTTATCCTCAACTATAGTATCAACAATGCATGATAACGTTAGGGCTATTTTGCTAGACTCGCCTTAGACTTTTCTTTCCCTTTTGCATTTCATTAAAACTAAAAATATTTTCCTTTCAACTTCTCAAAACACTTAATAATAATGATACGAGCCATGTGTCATGAGCCTTACATGAGTCCTTTGGGTACGAGACGTTTGGCTCTACCACCCAAATATCTCATGTTGTAGACTTTAATATGGTCCAAATCACCAAATCCTTTTTTAAGGTAAAAAACACAAACCAATACAAACCTTTTGTCTTCAGACTTTTTCTTTTAAAACCTTTTCAAAAAGGACATGCTTCGCTAGCATTGTTCATAAAAAAATTGCAACCAACGGAAAATTTTGAGCCGAACTACGGCGTTCTGATTCTTTAAAAGGGATACGTAGGCATCTAGTCACGGGGCTTAGCCGAGCGAACTTTGTAATTATTTCCTTCTTTTCCCCATGTTTTCTATTTTGCATGAATTCCCTCTTGCATCTTTCTTTTTAGCTTTTAAGCTTTAGACATAGATTTTGCACACCCTT
The DNA here is from genome assembly GCA_948472305.1 of Vicia faba. Lineage (NCBI taxonomy): Eukaryota > Viridiplantae > Streptophyta > Magnoliopsida > Fabales > Fabaceae > Vicia > Vicia faba. The sequence continues at coordinate 1,462,639,742 of OX451736.1, read as the reverse complement.
AGATTAGAACAGACACAAGTAGATCCTGTGGAGTTCCAAATACATATGGGGTGCTAATACATTCCCCTCGCGTAACGGACTTCCTTACCCGATCGATCTCTATGATCGCAAGACCGTGATTTCACCCCTTCAAGTTTACTCGATGTTCACCTTTCCCTTTCAGAGGGATAAAGAACGTTCAATGGCGACTTCATTGAGTTTCATTTCGATGATTTTTCTAGTTGTTTCATCAAGCTATAGAGTTTTGAACAGATGGGTGTACATGATATTGACCGAGCTCCCCTGGCCAGCAAGTATGCGATGTACATCGAAGTTATCCATGCATGCTCGCACTAACAGGGGGATGTTGAAGTTAGGGGAGCTGCCAGTTAACTTCTCTCAGTATAAGGCGATAGGAGTTAATTTTTCCCGTTATTTGTCAAGGACAACATTCTAGGCCGAGATCGGACTGATGAGTTGCTTGAACTTGTGTTTCATTGATCCTATGATGAAGTTGTTGAATCCCCTGCTAGATATAACCATGGAGGAGGGGAAAGACTCCCACGGGCTGTGTGTGGCGGTATAAAAGGGGAAGTTGGATTCCCCAGAGACGAAGAAGTCCTAAGGTCGGGAGATGCTCATGGTGACCTAGAGATTGGCGGCAGTGTCAAAGGATGGAATTTACTCTTCGACCCTCTTTGCTTCTCGGGCCTCTTGCCAAGGAGCTTCCCTTTTCTAGTACTACTTAAGATGCCCATCTCTGACGAGGATCTCAATTGTGTCCTTGAGGTGGATGCAGTCCTCGATGACGTGCCCGTTACTTTTGTGGAAACAGAAATACTTGGTTTTGTCCATGTTAGGTTTCAGAGGCATTTGTTTGAGAAAACATACCCTAGTCTGGTAGAAATTGCACATTCGGAGAAGATTCACTCGTGGGAAGCGTCAATAGGGTATATTTCATGAAGCGGCCAATGCGTCCCCTGGAGTCCTTGGAGTCATGGAGTCTTTCCTCCTTTCATCCCCCCTTGCAATGAGGTTCCAGCTGGTCGTCATTCTTCAAGACTTTGAGCTTGTCTTGGTGACATGAGTCACAAGCATTGTTTACGGTTTCCCTCTCCTCGCATTGGATTTAAGCCCGAGCCTTGGCAAGGAGGGCACCTAGCGATGCAGGCATCTCGATGCCTACTGCTTTGGCAAAGTCACCACGGGGGCGTATTCCCCGCTCGAGCAGATATTTCTTCATGCTTTCAGTTTTCGAAACATGGGTCGCTTCTTTGGTGAACCTCTCGATGTAATCTCGGAGAGGTTCGTCATTTCCCTGTATAATGGCCTCCAATGTCGCCTCAGAATTTGGATGTCGTCCGAAAGTAGTGAAGTGTCTGGAGAATTACTTCCTTAGGTCTTTCCAAGAAGTGATAGACTCTGTAGGAAGGCTCTTGTACCATGTCATGGCCTCTTTCCTCAAGGTGGTGGGAAATAGTCTGCATTTGATGGCACCTCTGACACCTTAATAGTCGAGCAAGGCATCCATGCTTTTGAGATGTTTTTATGGATCTGTCATTTCGTCGTATGTTCCCAGGTTTGGGGATTTCTCCAATCCCTTGGGAAGGGGTGTCTCCAAGATGGATCGGGACAAAGTCCTGTGTAGACCATCATCGTCACTCAGGGACCGCGGAGGAGAGCAATCATAGTTCTATAGTTGGGGGTTATCCTCACGTCGTGACTGTGAGGTCTTAAAGCGTCCCTTTGACTTGCGTGAAGGTGGATGGTGTTTATCTGTTGAGGCTCTGGCTCTTATCTTCTTTGCACTCAGAGAGTGTCAGCCCTCACGGGGAGGAGTCTGATCGCTCTTCTTGGTGACCGGGGGTCGTTGCCTCTCTTGTGGCGGGCGACGACTTAATCGTTGCAGGGACGGACTTATCGCTAGTGTCTCGTGGGGGAGAGAGTGAACGGAGGTCCCTTCTAGGGCGTTGATCCTCTGATTTTTATGGTGGATCAATAAATTCATTTGGTTGATTATTGTGAAAAGAGCTATCGTCGTCGGGTCGGCGTTGGGGGCAATGGGATCGACTGATACGTCTCTGGAGCTGGCTCCTGAGTCTCTTGATTTCTGTGGGTTTTTATGTATATCACGAGGTCCTCTTGGGCATCCTCGGAGAATGGGGAAGTGGTGTGCTTGTCCCTTATTGGGGTGATGTTCTCCAGATGCGGTATCGCGCGGTCATTATTATCGTTGCGGGCAGGAGAGAGGATGATATCCAGACCGTCGTCCTTGTCATTGGGACTAGCCATGATTAGTTTTGTGTTTTGTTTTAATCTTTAGTTTAAGAGAAAGAAATATGGGGAAACAGGGGTTCCTACAGACGTCGCCATTGATCGTACCTGTTCAAAAGAGAAATATGTGTGTGGTTGGTCCAATTGTATATCAGTATGGATGCTCCCTGAAGAGGGGGTTTACCTGTAATACACTTTGATTCTAAAGTCAGAAAGAATGGGAGGCAAGTGAGTATGAGAGTTGTGAATGAGATACCTGACTCTCCCGCATGTGAGAATATTTATAGAGCCCTAGCATTGGGCCAATGACCTCTATTGTGGGCTGAATATCCAGGCCCACAATGGATGGCTGTCAGGATTTTCATGTGAGTGAGGATGAACACCATGTGTTCATCATCCGGGCCAAGCGCTCTATGGACTTCGCGGATAATGGGCTGACCATGTCCGTTATGAAGGGTGTAATAGCTCCGAAGAGTGTGGAACACGTTGATGATGTTTTAAATATTATTTGAAGAAAACATTTAGATTTAATTTCAAGAAAACATTAATTGATATTTGAAATTTTAAATATATTTTTTAAATTTTTTATAAGGTTAGTATATTTTACTTTAGAATAAATATTTTGTTTTTTGTCCGAGAAAATAAATTCTATTTTCTTCCTTGATGAACAATTTAAGGTAAATTTTTTTAGTCATGTTATTAAAATATACGATCACGCTTAAGCTTAAATTTAAGAGTTTAATGAATATATTGTGTAAAGTAATTTTTAGAATTGTATAATAAAAAGTTATCACTTTGTTATATTACATTAATATTTTAAAAATACATATATAATTTTTTAGAATCAACAACACTCTTCATCATACCCTCTACCTCAATTAGATCCACAACATCCTTGCAGTCAAGAGCCTTCTTACTAAGCTCTCTTTCCAAATCCAACCTCTTTTGGTACACATGCTTTCACTTTTCAACATACTCCCCAGAGAGAAAAAGAGATGTTATCATTGGGAACTTTAGGAACATTAGCAAGGACCTTTTTTCCAACAGCTTTCTTCAAATGAATGATGTTTTGAACATTCTGTTTGACATCATACTCAAAGTCACTTGAAGGTGTTTCCTTCCTTTTCTTAGCAGAATCCACAACCTTGCTCCAAACTTTAGCAGATCCAGCAGCAACCTTTTTCTTGCCAACCTTAGAGGGCTTGCTTTCAGACCCCACAATCTTCCTTTTCCTATTCTTCAGTATTTTGTAAATACCAGGAGCCAAATTCTTCCCTATAGGCTCATTATGAGAATCTAACTCATCTACATTGACAATGTCAGTAGATTGAAGCTTTTTCAAACCATAAATTTTCTCTTTAGAATTATCAGGAACCTCATTGTTAGGGTGATCAGTTTAGGCCAAGAATGTTGTAACATCTGGCACAACATCAGTCTTAGGTTTATGAACCAGAATTATAGAAAGGGATACATCAAAGAAGCCATTCACAACATCATTAACATTTTTAGAGATGAATTTTTCAGTTTTTCTAAGTTTATCCACTACATTTGAAATAATAAAATCATTAGCAGAAGTGCCAACATTAAGTTCCACATTAGGGGTTTGAGTAGGATCAAAATATAACCTTGTCACAAAGTCAGGTTTCTTGACAGCAACATAAGATTCAACACTCCTAGGAGAAATTTGAATATGGGGTGTAGGAAAAAAAATATAGAAAGTTTGTAATAATTTCCCTGGAGTTCCGTGCACTACTAAATGGAGGGAAAAGAAAATATCATTTGCACATATCCTTACCTGTAATTGCTATAACTCATTAGCAATATAAATTCCTAGTTCACCCCTTACCTTCTCAGTCTTACTTGCATCCAAAGCTTTAGTGTGTGTATATATATATATATATATATATATATATATATATATATATATATATATATATATATATATATATATATATATATATATATATATATATATATATATATATATATATATATATATATATATATATATATATATATATATATGTCAGTTGCTTCTTAGTGGTCACATGCCCAAGAGACATAATTTTGTCTTCAACAAGGTCCCTAATAAAATAATGACGAATATCGACATGCTTTTCCCTGCTATGTTGAATGAGATTCTTGGATATGTTAACAGCACTCAGATTTTCACAATATAATGTCATGACATATTGCTTGACATTATACTCTTTTAACATCTACTTCATCCAAATCATCTGAGAACAACTGCTTTCTATTGCAATATACTCATCCTCATGAGTAGATAATGAAACACAATTAAGCTTCTTACTAAACCAAGAGATGATATTATTCCCCAAGAAGAAACATCCTTTAGAAGTACTCTTTCTACCATCAACATCACTTGTTCAATCTACATCACAATACCCTGCAAGCTTATTGTTGAACTCAATGTAGTCCTTATGTTTTGGATCATCAGTCTACTGAGATGATGTTCTAACATCTTCTTTAACATCAGTCACTTTTTGAATGATAGAATCACCAACCACAACATTTATATATTTCATTATGGCTTTGGTTTTGGAATTAAAGATTCTATAAGCTCTGCTATTTGTATAGTAATCCAGAAATATCCCTTCATTACTTTTGGGATCCACCTTTTTCCTTTTTTATCTTTGAATGCATTTACTAAGGTCTTTAAAGACTTCAAAGACATCTGAATTTTCTTTGATAAAGTTCACCCAAGTAAATCTTGAAAAATCATCAACAACCACAAAGACACACACCTCTTTCCACTAGAACTTTCAACCTACATAGGCCCTATTAAATTCTTATAATGAAGTTCTAGCACTTTGAAAATAATCTGATGTTGTAACTTCGGTTATGACATCTTGGTCTAATTTTCAATTTGACACTTACCATAGACCTTACCTTCTTCAATCTTGAGTTTTGTCAGACCTCTAATAGCTTCTTCAAATATGATTTTCTTCATACCTTTGAGATGTAGGTGTCCAAGCTTCTTGTGCCATAGCTTCACCTCATCTTTCTTAGTTATTAAACATGTGGAAGAATAGGTAGTTTCTTGAGGTACCCATAAATAAAAATTGTCTTTAGACATGATCCCTTTCATCAGGACAACATGTTTCTCATTTATGACCAAATATTCTGATTTTGTAAAGTTGACAATTAAACCTTGATCACACAACTAAGTAATGCTAATAAGATAGTAGTTAGTCTTTTCACAAGAAGAAAATATTCTAGGATAGGAGAGCCAGTACATGCTAACTTTCAAACTCCTTTAATTTCTCCATTGGATCCATTACCAAATGTGACAAAACCTTTGGAATGAGATCTGATATCCACCAGAAACTTCTGAACCCCTATCATATGTCTAGAACATCCACTATCAAAGTACAAATCTTCTCTAGAGGAAGCTCTCAAAGAATTATGGGCTATAAGATCAATATACCTATATTTAGATCTTCTCTTTTTACTTAAATGATTGATCCTATAAGGAATTAGATATTTTTGAACCTCATATATTATGTAACAAAAAGGCTTTATGTGACCATACTCACCATAATAATGACATCTCCAAGGTAAGGACTTGGATTTAGTTGGAGTTTCAAGATGTTTTCCAGGATGTTGTAACATGAGGGTGGACATGGTGATTGTAACACCCCTTCTAAATAACCCGCGAATATATTAATTAAATCAGAGTAACATGGAAAACAGGGATGTCACAATTCAAGTTAAATATAAAAACCTCAAATCTACAGTTATCGCGGTTTACTGAAGGAATTATTAAGATAAATATTCAAATCAACATCATGTTCTACACAGCAGAAATGTCTCAAAACCGGAATAACTTCACTTCATAAATATTCCCAACATAAATTAAACAATAGAGTATAAAATAAAACTCATCATTCAAACGTTTCCCCCAGTGTTACAACCTATCAGAGCACGACACTGACACGCGGACTTAAAGTAACATAGCTCTAGAGCCATCCTCACCAACTCCTGAGCTGCTAACTTTAATCTGAGATCATTAAAGTAAGGGTGAGATTTCTCATAATTAACATGCATTATAAATTCCTCAATCAACATTATATCACAAGCATATTATTTCACCCATTTTAGCATAAACTCAGATTCAACACAGAGTTCCAATCATACAAATCATTATGCACAAATCAATAATCAACCAAAGAATTGTAACACTGGAAGACATCCTAACATGTTACAATTCCATGCAAACACAAATGCAGACACAATGCATGTGGTACCAACACGTGACCAAGTCACCCAACACTGATCCATCATCAACCGGATACAGCAACCATCGATTCGTCCTTACACACCGGACACGAATCCAGCTGATCCATCATCAACCGGATACAGCAACCATCGATTCGTCTATAAACACCGGACACGAATCCATCCTAACCACCCATCATCACCCGGGTATCAGTTAACGGCAATACAAGTCAAATTCCACACAATGAGAATTAACTTCACCAAAACAATGCATATGCATGCACATCACCAGCATGCAACATCAAATCAACGGAATATGATCACAACATAATTCCAAATAATGCCAAAACCAATATATCACATGATCACATCTCAATCATAATGGATAGCAGGCACAACACATAAGTATCAGTTCTCATTCACCAAATCAGAACAATTTACAAACAATTCTACATCATTCTCAAAATACCAAAGTTTACAAAAATCGGGAATTCGACTCTTTTTAAAATAATTTTCATAAAATAATATTTTTCTTATTTTATAAGATAGTATTTTTAATTTAAGAAATACTGCCAAAAACGGCACTCAAATCGGACTTACAGTTTGAAAGTTATGAATTTTCAAAGTTTAATATTTTTCAAAAAGTTACAGCAGAACCCGGTTCCTACATATACAGGAACCGGTTCCTGCGAAGCTCAAAAATCACCATTATGGAAAATGTATGGGAACCCGGTTCCTACCTATACAGGAACCGGTTCCTGAGTGCATTTTTGCCAGTTTTTGTAAATTTACACAGTGGAACCCGGTTCGTCCCCACTGGGAACCGGTTCCCACGACCTGCAGAGCCAAAAACTGCTATTTTGACAACATTTTATATCTCAATCCATTCCTTTTCATTCCCATACGAATGACCACATCAATTAACACCAGAATTACCCAAGTAACATCAACATAATGTCAAATAACACAATTCAACCATTCCTAACAATCATTTATCATGCAATTGGTTCAATTCCACACAATTTGACAACATTAGGGACAATTCTACAAACCTAGAAAATCCTAAATTGAGATTCCTAACATGCTTAATCAATTCTATTGATCCCAAAATCTATAAGGCATAGTAATTAATCGAAATCACCCCTTACCTCGCGATGATCCTTCGAATTCACGGCGTTTGGCTTTTTCCTCTCTTCTCTTCTCTTCTCCAATTTCACGTACAATGGCTTCTTTCCAAATAACCTTCCTTTCTCTTTTTCCTTTTTATCCTTCTTTTTATATATTCCTTTTTTATTATTTTCCAAATAATAGTAATAAATTAGTTATTATTTAGTAGAGCTTTTTACTTCACACACCTCTAATTCAACCTTACACCCCCCGGTCTTCCTTTTTAATTTCATAATTAATTAATCCATTTAATCCAAAATATTATTAATTAAGCCTTTAATTAATTTAATAATTAAATTCCTAATTATTTAACACTTGAATTAAATTTGGGGTGTCACAGTGATCACTTTCTTATTTTTAGAAGGAATGAACCTCTCTACAGGCACTTTACCTTGTGGATTAGAAGATTGATCATTAACACCTATATTTCCCGCCTCTTTCATCATATCAATTCCATTGCTCATCCTTCTCAAGGATTTGGTCATGTTGTCAAGTTTGTAATTTAAGAAACTTACCTCACTTTGAAGATCAGACACATTACACAGAATTTTCTCCTTTTCATTCTTCAGTTGAGCTATGATTATCTTTTGATTTTCTTCTGTCTTATAACTTTATTCACATCTGACACATGGCTCATTGTAAGACACATCCAGATCTTCATAAAGAACATTCTCATGACAAGATTCTACATCAGATCCCCATCTTCCAGTGAGAATAGTCATATGCTTAGCAGTCAAAACTTTAGTTTCATCTTTTGATTTATCATCATCAGACCAAGACACATAAAACCTTTCTTTTGTTTCTTGAGGAAGGTGGGACATTCTGACCTAATATGACCAAAACATTCATATTCAAAACATTGAATACCTCTATCTTGATTGGACTTCTCTTCAGCTCTGGTTTTTCTCTGAAAATCATAGTTCTTGCTGATGTCGGATGAGATGTTCTTGACATTAGGTCTTGTCCTACTGTCCATTCTCTTTAGCACCTTGTTGAATTGCCTCTCAAGTAATACAATGGAATTTGATATTCCCTCCTCAGTATCCAGGTCACATTGACCCTCTTCATCTTCAGTGTTGGAGACAAAAGCTATGCTTTTACTTTTCTTTTCAGATTGGTCACTAATAGCCAATTCAAATGTTTGAAGTGACCCAACAAGTTCATTGTTGAAGCGGTAAAGCGGCAAGCAAACGTAAGTACTTTTAGTTTTATCATATCTTCTCCATAGGGAATAATGATACTGAATTGTCGTTCGATAATTTCTCGCATTTACGAGTTTGGGGTTGAATGGGTTTAAAGTGTAAGGTAAGGGAAAAAGTTATCAACAGAAAATAAATACATTTAATGGAAAGGAGAAACCTATCAGGCATGAATTTACAAAACATGTGAAAAACTTAAACCTATTGATGAGTTGTACTCAATCTACTCTACTCGTTAAAATCATCACGAACACCACGAGATATACCCACAATAAAGATTATGTCTAACACCAAGTCGCGAGACCAACCGTATTACTCTATCGGCAAAGTCTTGCGCGCTACAACAACACGGAGGCAGTAAGCTTTAGCACCTAAAGTGAATATTAGCTCTAAATCTATCTCTAGTATCTAGAAACTAATAGATATCCATCCCTAATCAAGAGTTTTGAGGTATATGTCTATAACAATACAAATCCAAACATAAAGCAAAAAGATCAAAGAAGACATCAAGATTGATTTGTAAAGCAAGCTTTATACATCATCATGATCAACATATATACATATGTTCAAAGTAAATATACAAACATAATCAACCAAATAGAGAAATACATAGAGAAGAAATAGAGAAAAACCAAACATCTCACGGGTTGTCAGCATTGATTAATGAGAAATCGGATTCCAGGTCATCAAGAGGCAAGCTCCAATGTTGTTTTCTAGCTTCTCTAGACCAAAAAAATGGAGGTTTGATGAATTGGGACCAAAAATATCCAACCATAATCTAAATATGTGTTTTTCACCTAAATATGCATTTCTGTCAGGCATGCACTGCCCGACGACCAAAGAGCATCGCCTGGCGCTCAAAACTGCATTTTTTCCAGGCTTTTGGTCGCCCCAGAGTCTCCCGGCGAGCTCGGGGCGACAGCCGACAGTAAGTTGAAAAAACATCACAGTTTCAGCCATAACTTGAGAACCATAACTCTGATTCGCGCATGATCGGAAGCGTCGGAAAGCTTATTCAATATTCTATCTAACAATGCCTAAATATCAATGCTTGAATACCTAAAAAATGAGATAAAATAAATTAAACTCAATGATATTTACACGATAATGCAATATATACACTATAACATAAAATATACCAAATATACACTAAAGTTGAGGTTTATTGACAAAAAGCAAACAAAACAAGCTGATGAGTGCTAATTAAGTACACTCAAATTCATAACAATTTAACACTTATAAAACTCTTCCTAACTTAAAACATTGTTTGTCCTCAAACAAAGTCAAACAACTTAAAGAAACAAAAGACGATAATCCAAGAATCACAAATCAACAGGTTTTGAAAATGGAAAACAAATGTATAGTTCAAATTAAAAACGCATAAGTAAAGTAAATACTTACCACAATCCTACAATGACAACATGTAAATGAAATAAATCCTAAGTACAAAAATCATGCTAAACATTCTAAAACAAAACAAGCTTAATCATGAATCGCACCTAGTAAAATTTATCGGTAGATGAAGAACACACAAAAGTGAGAATTTGACACTCATCCAACAATCTTGCAAATAAAAGACTAAATTAAGCATTCATCTAAAAACTCATATTGAAACCACAATAGTAAGAATCACATGGGCTTTAAGGGTTGTAATGTGGCTTAGTTAACAAACAAGGGATAAGTCCTAAAGCTAATCGAAACAAAAACTTGCCTAAATCTAAGGGAGTGATCAATTCACAAATATTCAAGCAATAAAATTCCAATCAACTTCTTTCATAATCCCAAAATTTTACACGAAACCAAATACTTATTAACACAACATTATTCCATACTCTTTTTGTTTTTCTTTTTCAAAGCGCTTACAATTTTCTTTCTTTCTTTTTCTTTCTTTTTATTTTCTTTTTCAATTTTTTTTCTTTTTTTCACAACCTCATAGTAACACACACAAGAGCAAACAAACAATTTTCTCCCAAACTTGAATTCAACCAACATTAAAGTTAATACTCCCTAGTTTCTAAGGCAAGATAAAAATTCAACTAAAAATCATAGTTGAGGATTCAAGAAAACAAAGAATCAACATTCATTCAAAAAGAAAAACTAAACACTCATAGGCAAACATTAAGTTCAAAAACAACATGGACATTGACAAAAAGGCTCAACAGGGGATACTAATGATCATCACACACTCACATGGTGAATTGACTATTTGGCCAAGGTAGTTGTGCTCAAAATAAAACAAAATGTCATGATCCTTTTCATAATTTCATACAATCAACACAAATGAAAGATTAAACATAATAAAATCCAGTTAAAACAAGAATTGTAACCTCCAACATATATGAACAATGGAAAGCTTCCTCGCATTTGGGGGTAAAAAGAGAACTAAAGTGATTCAATAAAAAACAAGTAATGCAAAAAGAATGAATGGCATGGTAGTTATACAAATGAAAACTTTCCTAAACATGTTATGCTATAGAAAATGATAAACGAGTACCTGACGTGTACCAACTTTGAAAACTATCATTACCATACATTTGCAAGTTAAATAAATCAAAATTGGAAAATCACCTCAATATTCCTCAAGTTATCGGACTAAAATTAAGTCCAAATAACAACAAAAGAATTGGAAAACAGAATTACACACGTACAAATTTTCTCAAGTTAATAAAAGAAAGCTCTTGGAAGTTTAAACAAGTTGAAAAGTGAAGATTTAAGATTTTAGAACAAGTCTAATTTCAACTTGTTTAAACAACAATCAACACACTACCTAAACTAACAAAATGAAAAACAATAAAACATGCTTGTTTTACGTCGTAAGCTCGACGCCTGATATTTACAAACTAGCATGTTGCTTCGGACGAGCCAAATGTTCCACTCCCGCCTTTGCTCTCATCTCTTCGAGCTCTAACCAGAACTACACATCTAACCAAACTTTTGGGAAACGTGAAAAGAAACAAATATATACACTATATTCACAAGTATGTAAAACATGTAAAATTCACAAGTATGGTAAACATACATAGTGTCAATATAAACAAGTTTCTATTTACACATTACATACAATACAAACATTATGTGCAATACTCACAAACTAAGAAACTATCGCATTGCGATTCAATAAAAACACCAATCCCTAACAACAACGCTATTTTGCTGAAGTGGTAAAGCAGCAAGCAAAAGTAAGTATTTTTTTTTACCATATCGTCTCCACAAGGATTAGTGCTACTGAATTTTCGTTCGACAATTTCTCACATTTATGAGTTTGGGATTGAATGGGTTTAAAGTGTAGGGTAAGGGCAAAATTTATCAACAAAAAATAAATACATTCAATGGAAAGGACAAACCTATCAAGCATGAATTTACACTACTCCTCACAAACATAAACATATTGATCAGTTGCACTCAATCTACTCTACTCGTTAAAATCAGCACGGACACCACGAGATGTACCCACAACAAAGATTATGTCTAACACCAAGTCGTGAGACCAACCGTATTACTCCATCGGCAATGTCTTGCGCGCTACAACAACACAAAGGCATTAAGCTTTAGCACCTAAAGTGAATATTATCTCTAAAGCTATCTCTAGAATTTAGAAACTAATAGATATTCATCCCTAATCAAGATTTGTGAGGTATATGTCTATAACAACCCAAATCCAAACATAAAACATAAATATCAAAGAAGACATCGAGATTGATTTGTAAAGAAAACTTTATACAACACCATGATCAACAAATATACTTATGTTCAAAGTAAATATACAAACATAAGCAACAAATAGAGAAATATATAGAATAGAAATAGAGAAAAACCAAACATCTCACGGATTGTCAGCGTCGATTGATGAGAAATCTGACTCTGGATCGTCAAGATGCAAGCTCCAATGTTATTTTCTAGCTTTTCTAGACCAAAAAATTGAGGTTTGATGAATTGGAACCAAAAATACCCAACCATAACCTAAAAAATGTGTTTTTCACCTAAATATGCATTTCTGTCAGACCCACATTGCCCGACGACCAAAAACCATCGCCTGACGCTCAAAACTATATTTTTTCCACGCTTCTGGTCGCCCCAGAATCACTCAGTGAGCTCGGGGAAACAACTGACAGTAAGTTGAAAAACCAGCATAATTTCACCATAAATTGAGAACCGTAACTCCGATTCTCCCATGATCAGAAGTGTTGGAAAGCTTATTTAATATTTTATCTAACAATGCCTAAATATCAATGCTTGAATACCCACAAAAATGAGTTAAAATATATTAAACTCAATGATATTTACACGATAACACAATATATACACTATAACGTAAACTATACCAAATATACACTAAAGTTTAGGTTTATTGACAAAAAGCAATTAAAATATATTGACGAGTGCTAATTATTCACACTAAAATTCACAACAATTAGCACTCATCATTCATCCACTCTCATGCTACTGATGTCTTGGGCTTCTTCTATGACTGCCACCTTCATGTCAAATCTCTTAGGTAGAGACATGAAATTTTTTCTAACCAGCTTTTCTTCTGACATCCTTTCCCCCAAGGCACTATATGAGTTTTCTATTTCAAGAATATTCGTGTGAAAATCATGAATGCTCTCATCATATTTCATCTTCAGATTCTTAAATTTGGTAGTGAGAAGCTGAAGTCTAGACATCTTCACTTTAGATGTGCCTTCATGAGGGATTCTGAGAATTTGCCAAGCATATTTGGCCACAATATATGTGTTTATTAACTTGAATATGTTTTTGTCAACTCTATTGAATAGTGCATTCAAAGTTTTGGAATTTCCAAAAGCAAGTTCATCTTCATCTTTAGACCAGTCCTCTTATGATTTTAAAGTCTCCTCCTCATCCTTATCTTTCACAATAGGATGGTCCCAAGTCCCAACCCTTTATAGCTTTCTAAGTTTTGCTATCCAGAGATTTTAGAAAAGCCATTATTTGAGCCTTTCAATAGTCATAGTTGATGTTATCTAAGAGTGATGGTTTGTTATTTAATTCTCATACCTTTTCCATGGTACCAGAAACTATCTTCCCTGGAGCTCACCCAAAACAAAACATGGTGATTACTCTGATGCCAATTGAAATTCTGACACACAGATATCTGATGTCGAACTAGATGTTACGATACTGATATCAAATCAGTCATAATAACAACAACAATTATGCAAGTAAAATTAATTGTTAGAAGTAAATAACACAAGTAATTATTAGCCCAGTTCGGTACAACGTCACCTATATTTGAGGGTTTCTAAGCTAGGGAGGAAGTTCACTATAACAGTATTAGTTTGAAGGTTTAAACAACTCTTGATTTACAAACTTCTTACCTAATCATTACCCATGATATTTCCATCTAAGACACTCCTAGATATGAGACCCCTTTCTCTTCCCTTCAGTCACAAACAAGTGACAAACTAACAATGATAGGCAAAAGATAGAAGACACTATTAAAAAACAAACAACCAGTTCTGCTTAAAAAGCTTATGACTGATGAACAAAGATAACTTGACACACAATCCACTCTTGCTTAAAATATTATGAGTGATTGACAAATTACAACTCAAACTCAGCCCAACTCTAATATCAAAGTGATACGAGAGTGAATCACAATGAACAATGAACAAACTAAAAACCCTAAACCCTTATTTCATGCACACAGCTTCTCCAAGTGTTTTTAGGTTTAGAAAGTCCTTATAAAAGACTTTTACAAGCATGTGCTTAGACTCTTCACGATATCCAATATTTCAATTGCAAATCTTCAACAAAATCTTCTCTACAAAAATAGAAACAAAAATATAAAGTTTCCTAAAGAGTTTCCGAGATCCTTTTTATGAAACAAAATCAATTATGCTATAGAACCAATGTTCCTAATATAACCTTCTTTGTGTGAAACAATATGAGAGCTAAAACCAAATAGAATCTCATATTTTAAAATCAAATCTTCCAAAAAGTAAAACCTAAAAATGCACAGATATTCTGGTATAACATGTTACGACATCTGTCACAACATCTGTTTACAGTGATGTCTGACCAACATGTCAAGACATTTGTCCCAACATCTCGATAAAATACATGTTTTAACAAAAATATCACCAATCATAAAATCACATACTTAACAAATAATAAAGAGATTTGATAATGTCATTAACTTTATAGCCATTTGTTTAGAAAACAAATTCTATATTAATTCAAATAATTAAAATTTATATACAACAACAAATTTACCATTAATTCTAATATATTTATAAATAATATCAAAACTAAGCTATTTTTTAATTATTTATATTATTAATATTTTAATTTTATAAATGATCCAAATATTTTTATAAATAAAAATTTGTGTAATACACCCCTTGCGAGATACCCATTTCACTTTACATCTCCTTCTACCTCCTTGGCTCCAGAAAACACTGATATAAAAAATCGAATCAGAAAGAACAAAGAAGCCTTTCAGATGTGATGTCAAAGGAATCAGAAGACAGATGCGAGAGACTACAGCGAGCGTTATTGGAGTGCCACCGTCGTGTGCCGTCCGGCACGGGTCAAAACTTCGCCTGCCGTCATCTTAACAACGCCTTCGCTATCTGTGTTGTTTCTCTCGCGTGCCCCGAGGAATCCGAGGCTGTGAGGAATCTCTGCTCCAGCGCAGGCACCGCTCTTAAGCGGCGGCAATGTCAACAAGCTCAGATTTCTCTCTCCGTTTGTCTTGATTCTCGTTCGAATTCGTAACCCTAATTGTAGCCCCAAATTGTTGTGAATTGCTAACAGGCCCTTATTTGTTTAATTAAGAATTTAATTTGGAGTTATGTTCAGCCTCAGGGTTTGTAATTGTACCTGTGAGTGAATACAGAATGATAAATTCTTAGAAAATGTTTTGAAGTTTCTAAGAATAGTCTTTTCTATAGGAATTGAAGTTTCTTGTTTCTATCAATCTTTTGAAGAACAACTTCAACTCTTATAAGCAGAATTTTGTGAAAATTGCAGCAAGTGTGAAGATTGAAGATTCTTAAAGGATGAAGGTTGTGTAATAAAGATCAAGTTGGTGATCAAGATTTGTAGTTGAGATAGTTGCGTTACAGACAAAGGATAATCAAGAAAGAAGATAAGATTATCTAGGATTAGACAATTTATCTAACTTATATTTTGTTATTATTGTTGTAATCAAACTCTGTACCAAAACCAAATCTAATAGAAGAACAATTTTCAATGATTTATCATTGTAGATTGAATTAGATGCATGTGAGGACGAAACAAGTATAAATTTTGGCGTCTCTCTAATTTATTGGGTAGATTTTACATGTTGTAGAATTTCTTGGTTTAATTAATTTGCATGTTCTAGGATTTTGTGTGTTCATATTGCTTAATTTGTAGAAGTTAGACCTGATTAAATCATGTTTTCTAAGTGATCTTTTTGCTGATTAAGTTGTGGAGTCGTAATATTAGATTGTAAACTTGATTAATCTAATAGGATTCAAATCTCTTTATCTCTGAGTTGTAGTAGATTAATACACATATTGTTTTCATATTGTCTCTATCCTTGTTGTGTTTGATTCATTTCATACAACACTTCATATTGTTTAAATTCATTTTTAAAACTATTTTCACCAATGAAGCTTCCAAAAAGTAACTATAATTTTGAAAATTAAGCAAAAGAAATTTGTCTATTCAACCCCATTTCTAAACTTTGAATCCTATATTTATCTAATATTTGGCATAAAGAGATGGTATTTTGATAAAGTATAGTTGTTGGGTGAGAATATGGACATAAATATGTGTAGAAGGGATGTTGAATAGACATATCTCCGAATAGACAATTTTAAATAAATTTTAGGTCCCATAAAATGAAATCAGAGATTTAAAAATACGCTGAAACACAACAAAACACTAAGAGAGCTTGAAATGGATCCAAGAAAAATATTACAAGACATTGCTAAAGACATGATTCTTTCTAATGCAAGTCAATTACAAGATAACCAAAACAACTTTAAACAAAGCGATTTACAAACACTTTACGTAGAAATTCATTCAAGACATAATTAGATTTATAATGATTCAATATGTTTGAGACATCACAGACCTAAGCTTACACATTAAATCACTATAAGTAAGATTTAATCTAAACAACATACAAACGATAGAATAATATAATAATGCAATAACTATAGTAATGAATGTAGAAAATTAAAAGAGATAAGGGAAGAAAGAAAAGATACACACAGATATATAGTGCTTCAACATTCATCATTGTTTTGCCTACTCCACTCTTTATTGGTGTTAAAACCATTGAGAAATAATCATGATCTTCCACTATTTGATAAGTTTGATACAAGCATTTTGATTACAACGAAATATCACACAATAATTTCCTCTATTTATTAAGATACTCAAATTGCTAACAAACATAAGATCCTCAATGATCTTGATCCAATAACCTTGTTATCTACAATAACCTGCTAAAAGTCTTCGTATGTGACGATCCACCTTGATTCTACTGATTTCTTGTCTGAGCAATTTCCATTAGCTAAGCATTGATCGAATAACTACCAAACTTGTCTACGAACAGTCTTTACACAACTTCACCAAAGTTGAACACCTTTCAACTTCGTCTTACAAACAGCCTGTACCCAACCCCGCCAAAGTCATCAATAGAGTATAGTAAAACTCTCCTCTCGATGAATAACATATAGTCCAAAACACATTCAATAAACAATCTCTACACCTGTTACAAATAGAAAACTTCACACAAAAACATTAGATATCCTAATGTATCACTAGTCTCCCTCAAATAGTCAATCTTTAGAGATGAAGGTCCACAATAAAGGATAAGGACTAAGGTTAAATGATGAATAATGCTAAAAGAATCTCACACACACTGTAATTCATAGGACATTAGATATAGATGAATGGAGAACACACAAAAAGATTCTTTAAGTTTTTGGACAAACTGAGTCTTAGATCTTAATGGTTATCATGAGATTGATCAAGCTTAAATCATTACAAGATTGATCAACTCACAAATAACAAATTACACACACAAGATGTAACAAAAAGAAATACAATCGGACATGAATTAACACTCAAAAATGTATTTTTAAACAAGAGAAATAAAACAAGGTGCCAAGAATAGGCACACTATAGAAGAAAAAGACAAATTGACATTTTTGTCTTAGGGTTTAACTTAAGCTTTCATCATGTAAAAGAATCACAATTAGAGTTGCTTCTTCATGACTCATGTCTCAAAACACACCTGTGTTTTTGTTTACAGTGATTTCTAGTAAACAACCGCCAGTCTTCCAATTTTATTAATTATTATTGGTTACTTGCAGGATCGACTAGATTGATCCTAGAACACATGTGTCATAACTCATTTCTATGTTCATACCCATTATCTTGATAAACTTATATTGTGTGTTAAGTTCGAATATGAGATTCTTAGGAAAGATTTCTAGAATTGTCTATAGGAATAAACTAACTGAATGTAGGAAAGAAAGGCTTCGAATTAGACTTGGGATTTAATGCTTGGATGTAAAGATAAGTGTTTGAATAAAAGGATAAAATGAAAGTAAAGTTTCTAACGAAGTAACTGTGTTTAAAGGAAAGTAAAACAAGAAAATGCAAGGAAATCGAAGGATTTAAGATCAGAAATACTGTAATAGCGAACTAAATATAACAAGACTTGTATTGAAATTGTAAAAAAGTGATGATGTTCAAAACGTACATTGTATCTTCTGACTCGTTTCCCTTAATTCACGGTAGTTTGAGTGTTTTGAGATCTTTTAGTACATAAAAGTGAACATCCTAAAATCTAACATAAGAACACCTATTTATAGTGTCTTGACCCTAACGGTCCTATTCTAAAATCACGCCACGTTCGAAGCATGCAGGCTTCCTATGTTTACTGACTTCCACGCGTCTTCTAGAATGACGCTTCTATTTGAAATTTGAAACCTGTACCAATCGAAGCATCTTGTTTCTTCGCCGCTTTCGAAATAACCCAATTACCTGGACCGTTTTCAATTCTGGCACCCTTGCATAAAGGAGCTCTTTATAATTCGAACACTAAAAAATCCAAATCCAAATCCACTGGAAATTGAATAATCCTTCAGCATAATGACTCCATATTTCCCACCAATATCCAATATTGATATCAATCTCCTTAGGTACTTTATTCGAAATATTATTTTGATAGTGGTTTCTTCCTTATTTGAAATAGCCAGCTAACAAATTGCCCCTCAAGAACATGTATTTCGATAGATATAAAGAAATACTTGTTTTTGACTCATCCAGGCTATTTCGAGAGTATCAAAAACTCATGATGACCATACTGCACACGATGGCAGAGTAAGTGTCCAACTTTCTGCAAAACGTCCAATCACCATACCAAAACGTGCAATCAGCAGTTATAGCTAATAATTAGCAGCAAAAACATCACTTCCCTAGGAAGCTCAAAAAATCCACCTTTTCTCTTTCCAATGAGGGAGTTACACGTATCCCACCTTTTTCCAAAGGTCAAAAACTATTAAACTGTTGAGGAAGGCTATAAAATACTTCATCTTCTTCATTTCAGCTTTTCCAAACTTGTTCATTCTTCAAACAACCAGATTTCTTGTTTCAGATATCAAAAAAATTTATTTTCACAATGTCTTCGGCGCTACCTTCCACATCCAAGAAGTCTGGAAATTCCAAGCAAACTTCTTCCTCCATCCCTACACCAGCAAGCAAGATCATCAACCTTGATAATCAGGAGTTCATTTCAACCCCTAAACTTACTCAAGAACAAAAAGCTATCTACGCTTCTCAAGTAATTATTCCTACTACTGTTCTTGATAAAACCCTAGGAGTTATGGGTTCTCTAATCTCAACGGATCGTTTAGAAAAAACGAAGGGATTTTTTCCCGCGTATTCAAAAACAAGACCCATTGTTAACAAATCCCTTTCTCCAAAACCTAAGGAAGACGAATCGGTTGTAAAACTGTCCAAAATCTTAAAAGAGAAAACACATGACACAGAAACGTCAAAACCCACGAGGGACGCTTTTTACATGGACTATGTTATTGGGAATTTCAAACCCTTTCGCTCATGTCCCTCATCAGATCAATTATACCAAGACTGGCTTTCGAAAGTTGAACATAAGAAATCCCAGGAATGGGAAAGTATAGGTATCCTAAACCTGATTCGAATGTCAAAATTAGGTTTCAGTTACAGCCAACAGTTTTTGCTAGCCTCTTTATACTAATGGGATAGCACCTATAATACTTTCCATCTCCCTTGTGGAATGCTGACACCTACATTCTTTGATATTGTTGCCATCACTGGACTTTCCCCTATTGGGGAGACTTTCGATCCAAATGAAGATGCGGATAACCTCATTGACTTCGATGTCAAGAATGCCAGTTTTTCAAAATACATCAATCTCTATCACTCTGATGAGGAAGAGGTTTCTGATGTTGAACATATAGCTTTTCTGGCGCTATGGTTATCTAAACATGTCTTCTGCAACAAGTCTCTACAAGTTGCTAGCAGGTTCATCACCCTTGCAAATCAACTTCATCACGGTCAAAGGGTATGCATCAGTGAGTTACTGCTGACAAGCCTATATGAAAGCATAGGTGCTGCAGTTTCGAAACTAAAAACCTATGAATCTGGCACTAACCTGCTTCTTGCTGGCCCCTTTTGGCTGTTGCAGCTTTGGTTAAATGCAACTTTCGAACCATCCCTATCAACCTTTGGGGTAATCAACGAAGAACATCCTAACGTTATAAATCGAAGCATTGAAGGCACTAGGTTGTTAAAACTAACCCCAAACGATGAAAGGGAAAATTTCAAAACATGCTTCGTTAACTATACAATGATTTTCTCCAAAAGACATAGGTTCGATCCTTCAATGGCCCCCTTTGCCAATCGAAACTGTGGTCCAACCTGGTTTACCATTCCCCTTGAACAAGCTATTGAAGAAGAGATAATTAGGGACATTTGGTGTGCCTTTTTAAACCCTAGGCTTATTATTTCTAGGATCACGCCTGTGAAGAGCCAAATGTGTATCCTTGCTTATCAACCTAATTTCATGGCTCACCAATTCGGATTATGCCAGATTCTACCTGAGCCTCTCTTCAACAAGAAAAGGGAGATATGCTTAGCAGGGGTGCCTTACTCCTTCAAGGAAATCGAAACTAGACAACAAAAATATGATGGCTTCGCTGACTTTTCATTAGTCTCTTTTACTCCTTCCTTTTACATGACGAAAGATTTTTATACTTGGTGGACGACTTACTATTCGAAGAATATGTTCAACACCATCCAAATTCAAAAACAACTGACGTCAGCTTTTTCCTTTGTGCAGGAACATGTCAAAAAAGGTAGATTTACTCATGTCAAGGAAATTCGAGCCTTTCAAAAATATTTCGAAATTGTCTATAATCCTATGGAGATACATCGAACTGTCTGCGAAGCAGCAAGAATTTTGAAAGAAAAATTTGAAAAACAACTTTCAAAAATTCGATTTCCTCCTTATGTAAAACCTGAAGATAGGTATTGGTGGGCTTTTAAACATCAAACACCAAAATTTCCAAACCTACCTACTTCAGAGCTGGCTTTAGCCTTTTTTCTTTCGTATCCCTGGTGGCTCGTTTGTGGGAACATTTTTCATTTGTGTGAAAATGATGCCAAAAAACCTGCCCAAAGGGTAACGTGGGCTAAATGTGATTTAGACAATTTCAGGGGGCATCTTTGCTATGACTTGTCAGCCATGTCTATCACGTCTCAAAACGGCGAAGGTGCGGAACTGAAGAAATTCGAAGCTCCCTTATTCTTCCTAAACTTTGTTTTAAAATTGACCATTTGATATTCCTTTCAGTTGTTGATCTAAAATCCTTGAAAAAGGATAAAGTTTTACCCAAGGCAGGTTCAACTTCTTCTTTGAAAGTGCCAATAACCAATACTGAAAATCTTCCATCTGACCAAGAAGATGACTCCTCAAAAAAGAAAAAGGTAATACCTCACTCACTCCTTTTTTATTGTCGAAATTACTTTTTAAATTGACTAATTATTCAAACCTATTTTTCCAGGCAAGTGGGTTACCTCCCAAGTCTCCTAAGAAACGAAAACACGAAAGTGCCCATTCTGAAAATGAATCAGAAAAAGATGAAGACATTTCTCCTCTAAAACGAAAAAAGAAAAAGAAAGTCAACAAATCTGGCGAAGGTTCTCAACTTGCCAATCTGTCAAAAAACAAAGTGAGTGTGACTGCTCCCCAGGTTAAATCCAAAGGATCTTCGAAGTCTCAGTCTTCAAAGAATGTAATTTCAGAACGCATTGGTAGCAATGAAACTTCTGATGAACAAAAGGTAAATCTCACTCAATGCCTTTTTAAATTGACTATGTAATCTTCTTCATGCTAACCCTTTGTTTCTATGTAGAGCGCTCCTTTTGTTCTTTCTGATCCTCTGGTCATTCAAGGCCAAGCTTCCAAACTTGCAGCTTCTCCTCAACCAGAAGGTTTCAAAGAAGCTGTTTTAAATAAAGGTTCGTCCACTGCTGCTACTCCTGCAGGGACCGTCGATGTCTTGGATCAACAAGCAACCTCGCCTCCATTGGTCGAAGCTTTAGACCAACAAGCAACTTAGCCTTCCTTGACAGAGGGCCATATAGCTGGCGAACCATACACAGTGCTCGAAATCTCATCAATGACAATCCTAGTGACTCTTCTCCCAGAAGGGTACATTTTGCTGAACAATCTGAAGAGGAAAGCGACACACATACTGTGAGTCGTTACTTCACAGATGGTGACGAAGATGAGATGGTGCAAGAAGAGGTGGAAGTTCCAGTACCTACTGGGACTATTTTCACTAAAAACCCAGACCCTCCAATCTTGACTGGGGAACAGAAGGAAGAGCTAAAACGGAGCAATCCCCTGAAATATATCAAGCTAATGCTAGCTCAACGAGATTCTTCGTCTAGAAAAAATCAATCTGAATATTCTAGCCAAACAAAGGATGATGCCCCTCTTACTTCTCTTGATCAGCTTCTTCAACAAGTCAACAAAACAATTCTTGAGGCTGACATTTTTACCATTCTAAAAGCAAATACTGCAGCCTATTTTCCGATGAAGAAGTTGCTTTCTCAGATAGATCTTAGCATTTGTCCACTTGAAGTAAGTGAAACCATATATGATCTGCAAATCTTGCTCAATGAGGTTAGCAGTGAATATATTAGGGTTAATGATGCCGAGGCTAAGATTCGAAGCAAACAAGAATCTTTGTCTAAAGCTTATGATCAAACTTCAAAACTTTCTGAAGAAGCAGAGAAGTTGGAGCGCGCTAAAATCCAGGCCCAAGACAAACATGATGTTTTGGCTCGATCAATCCTGTTTTGGGAATCTCAGATTGAATAACTTAAGAAGAAGAATGAGGGTTCTCGAAATGAGCAGGCAGCCTTGAAGCCTGTTAATGACCAAGAGCTTGAAAATCTTGTCACACAGAGTCTTCAACAGATGGAGGTGGCTGAAGGAATAAGTGAAGAAATCAAAGGGCTTGAAAACATCAGAAACCCAATGCAAAATCAACTTATGCAAGAGCAAGTTTGCTAAGTTGAAACGAAACGCCCCTTTCTGATTGTTGAATGTATTTTGTTAATGCTTTTTATTG
The DNA here is from genome assembly GCA_948472305.1 of Vicia faba. Classification (NCBI taxonomy): domain Eukaryota; kingdom Viridiplantae; phylum Streptophyta; class Magnoliopsida; order Fabales; family Fabaceae; genus Vicia; species Vicia faba. Next base: position 1,462,616,233 of record OX451736.1, on the reverse strand, counting down.
TAAATGATTGAACACAACCATTTTGGCACTTATATAATACTATTTAGGCCTCATGTTTATATATATTTTTCATTATCCTGCAGTGATTCTAACCTCTTGCAAGCATGGCTTATACCTTTTTAAGTATTTCCCATTTACCCTCAAGATTCTTCTATCTTATGCTAATTCTTCTTTTTCATAAGCATTATTCGAAAATGTTTTCAAAACACGAAAGGGACCCTCCCAATGGGGTGACCATTTACCTAATAATCTGTTCTTTTTATCCATAAGTAATATAACTTTCCATACCAGGTCATTGGTTGAGAACAACTTATTTTTAACTCTTTTGTTGTATGCTCTGGCTACTCTTTCTTTCTGTCTTCTCATAACTTCTAAAGCATGTAGCCTATCTTCATCCACGTCCACTAATTCATTCATCATCATTTCCCAATATTGATCAGCTGGTATTTCATTTTGTCTTTGGATTCTTACTGACTGTAAGTGTATTTCGACTGGCAATACTGCGTCATGTCCAAATGTAAGTCGAAACAGAGTAGTATTCGTTGCTTCTTTAGGAGATGTTCGACATGCCCACAAAGCTTGGTCCAAAGTTTTGTGCCAATTTCTTGGCTTTCGTCCTACATGTTTCTTTATCAAACCTATTATGACTTTATTGGCTGCTTCTACTTGTCCATTAGCTTGAGCATAGTAAGGAGTTGACGTGAGTAATTTAAATCCCATTTCTTTTGCAAACTCTTGTATTTTTCGCCCTGTGAAAACTGAACCTTGATCTGTTGTGATACTTTCTGGTATTCCGAACCTGTAAATTATTTGCGTCTGGACAAATTCCATAATGGCCTCTTGATCAACATTCACTAGAGGAATTGCTTCGACCCATTTTGTAAAATAATCTATACCCACAAGGATGTATTTCTGTCCTTTGGATGATGCTGGTCGAATTTCACCAATTAGATCTAATGCACATCCTCTAAAAGGCCAAGGCTTAACAATTGAATGTAACTCACTTGCAAGAGCGTGTTGAATACCTGCATGAACTTGGAATTCCTCGCATCCTTTAGCAAATTCTATGCAGTCTTTGAGCATAGTGGGCCAATACATTCCATATCGAAACAACAACCATTTCATTTTGTGACCTGCTTGATGTGCCCCACATGCCCCACTGTGCACATTAGATACTGCTAAATACGCTTCATTTCCTCCTAAACACTTGAGTAATATACCTTCTGGGGTTTTCTTAAAAAGTTCATTTCCTATTAGGACATAAGATAATGCCCTATATTTGATCTTTTTCTCTGTACTCACTGAAGGTTCTTTCAGGTAATTTACTATGGGATTTCTCCAATCTGTATCTGTCAAAGTATCAATATTCAGTACTTCGAATTCTTTCTGATTTGCATAACCCAGTTTCGAACTTTCCAAGTGTAATTGCAAGCTTCTCAAGTCATGTTTAAAGCATTGGTTTTGATGAAGACAACATGGATATCAACATTCAAAGGATGTGCAAAAAGTTTATCAATATCATATAAACCTTGTTACAAGTCTTGAAGATGAGAAGAAGAATTATTAAAGAAACAAAAAATGTCAAAAGGTATAAATAATTCTTAAACTTGAATATAGATGTTCACAAATATGCATTCATAATCATATACATATCCCACATTTTTAACAATAAGAAAAACTATGTTTGAAATCTTTTTCAAAAGGATTTTTTGAAAATAAACTTTCAGGAACCGGTTCCTACCTAACAGGGAACCGGGTTCCAAACTTGTTCAAAAATCACCTCCCTGGAATTTGTACCAGGAACCGGGTTGTACCTATAGGGGAACCGATTCCTGCGTGTTATTTTTTGAATTCTGGGTTATAACGTTCACTAAGAATCGGGTTCTGCCTGGGTCGGAACCGGTTCCCAGCGAACTAGTACAGATTTTCTTTTGTTTTTTGAACATAATTCAAATGGTATTCTTTCATGATTGCATTGCATCTTTTCATATCAAATGGCATGAATGAAGAGGTATTTGTGACATTATAAAATGTGCAGATTTTCAAATTAAAATTAACCTTCTTCAATTAACAATTTTCATCATTCAAATTTGCATACAAACTTTAAAGTGTTCTTACAAATTTTGTGAAACTTTCCATATACATTTTCATTAAGAAATCATTACAAGTTTCATACATTAATTGTGAACATTTATAATCATTGCTTGAGAACTATTTCTTTCTTGAAGAAGAAGATCAATTGAAGATTGATAGTGCTCTCCATCTCTTTCAAATAAATCATTGTATTACAAAAAGAAAGTATTCCCTTACTATCCAGGATTGTTGGAAGTAAGTGTTGTGATTTGAAGAGGATTGTTCTTCATTCACATTAGTGTTTGTTTGAACTTAAAGGTGTTAAGAACCTTTGGTCACCCTATAGGTTAGATAGTAAGCATAGGTTGTACAATCATTCTAAACTATAGTGAAATCTCTTTCGTGTTGGAAAGGGGACTGGAGTACTCTCGGATTGTGAGGGGAACCAGGATATATCGCCGTGTTCTTTACTTTTCCACTTTTATCGCTTTCATCACCATAATCAAGAAAAGATAAGATATAGTCAAAAAACCTTCAAACACTTAACCACAAATTACTACAAGTATTCTCATAAAACCGAATAAATTTTTATATACCTAATTCACCCCCCCTCTTAGGCACTCTTAGACTTACACCAAGTCTAATGGTGATGATTTGGTAGCCATTATTCCGCCTCTTGTTTCTATGAGATATTGGAGTTTTTCTCTAGATGTCTTATATCCTGAAGCTATTTGGGCCAAGTCATTTGCCTCCTGATTATTAATTCTGGGAATATGTTTTATATCCACATATTCAAATTTCTTGAGTAATCTGTTAGCAATAACGAAGTACATGATCAAATTTTCCTTGATACATTTGTATTCTTTTGTTATCTGTTTGATGACCAGCTCTGAGTCTCCCCTAATTTCGACTCTGGTTGCCCCCAAATCCAACAAAGCTTCAAGTCCAGCAATTAATGCTTCATATTCAGCTTCGTTGTTCGAACAGGGAGGGCCTTCTAACTTGTACTTGAATTTTGTTGGAATTTCCTCAGGAGAAATTATAAGGACTCCAACACCACTCCCATATTTATGTGTTGACCCATCGAAGGATAATTTCCAACGCTAGATCTCAACATAATCTAACGCGAAATCCTCAGTCACAGAGTGATCCACTATGAAATCTGAAACTACTTGTCCTTTCACAGCTTTTAAAGGCTTGAAGATCAGATTGTACTCAATGAGCGCTAAGGCCCATTTGCCAATCCTGCTGTGCATGATTGGTTTTGAAAGCATATGTTTAATAACATCAAAGTGAGATGAAACATAAACATCAACTGGTTTAATATAATATTTAAGTTTTGTACAAGAGAAATACATACACAGGCATAGTTTTTCAATGCTACTATACTTAGTCTCTGCTTTATTTAGGACCCTACTAAGATAGTAGATGGCTCTTTCGACGCCATCATCATTTTCTTGGGCTAACATACTACCTATAGTTACATTGGAGGCAGAGATATACAACCTCATTGGTTTATCTTTAGAAGGGGGTGCAAGTATAGGAGGATGCATCAAATAAGCTTTGATTTTCTCGAATGCCTCCTGATGCTGCGCAGTCCATTCAAAATTCCCTTGGTTGAGACGGAGGAGTGGAGAGAAAGCCTGAGTTCGCCCACTCAAATTAGATATGAATCTCCTTAAAAAGTTAATTTTACCCAATAGAGATTGCAACTCTTTCTTGGTTGAAGGAGGTTTCGTCTCCATTATAGCCTTCGACTTGTTCAAGTTAATTTCGATCCCCTTCTTGTGGACCACAAAGCCTAGGAAATCCCCAGCCTGAACAAAGAAAGCACATTTAAGAGGATTCATTTTTAAGCCATGTTTTCTCATTCTTTCGAATGACTGGCAAAGGTGAGTCAAATGATCCTCATCAGAAACAGATTTGACTACTATGTCATCTATATAAATCTGCATAAATGACTCAATGAAATCATGAAAAATAGTGTTCATTGCCCTCTGATATGTTGCCCCAACATTTTTTAGTCCAAAGGGCATAACTACCCATTCATAGGTGCCTAAAGCGCCTGGACATCTGAATGCAGTTTTGGGAACATCATCCCCAGCAATAAAAATCTGATTATACCCAAAGTATCCATCTAACATACTCAGGTATTCGAAACCCGCAGTAGAATCAATCAACATTTCTGCTATAGGCATGGAATATTCATCTTTTGGGGTGGCAGTGTTTAAATCCCTAAAATCTATGCAAATTCGTAAAGAGCCATTTTTCTTAATAACAGGTACAATATTAGCAAGCCATTCTACGTACCTTGTGGTCCTGATAAATTTGCATCGAAGGAGCCATTCCACCTTTGCCTTTATTTTTGAGAGGATTTCTAGAGCGAATCGTCTAGGCATCTGCTTGATGGGCTTCTTGCCATCCTTGATTGGAAGCCTATGTTCTACCAGTTCCCTCTTTAAACCAAGCATTTCATCGTAGTCCCAGGCGAAGCAATCTCTGTTTTGTTTGAGCATTTCAACCACTTTGCCTTTTAAATTGGGACTAAGTTTCGCACTGATGTATGTAATCCTTTTTTCGACACCATCCCCAATATCAACTTCCTCCAAAGGATCTTGGGCCAGCATCTTAGCACTTGATGACTCTGGATCCCTCTCGAACCCCAAGGGCTCTTGATCATAAATGGCATCTAGTCTTTGATCCATCAGTTCAGAAGTTTGTCCATCACATGGTGAGGATGAATGGTTTCCTTCAGGATTTGCTATTTCTTTTTTGTCTATGGCTTCGAAAGCCATGTTTTGTATTTCGGCTTCGAGAGCCGTTCTTCGTTTGTTCTCAGCCAAATAGGCCTAAATCTTTTGGTAGTAATGTGATTCAGTCATAATAACCTTCTCTTGCCCAGCCAGTTGGCCGTATCGTCGAAGTCTCTCCATCTCTCTCAGTCACCTGCCCATCCCACATGATTTCCCTATCCCTTTGGAATCCATTGGGACGCAAGGTTAGGGAATAATAAGTGTTTTCATTGGGCTCGAAATATTCCTCAGGTGGGTGACATGGCCCTATGTTGGCCATATTTCTGTCGAAATTTCTTTTGTCCATATTGTTGATTTCTGCCATATAGTAACTTTGGTCTGCTTCTATGTTTTCAACAATTCCATCATCTCTCCACAACACCAGCCTTTGATGCATTGAAGAAGGTACTGCGCCAACTCCATGGATCCATTCCCTGCCAAGCAACAGATTGTAATTTGCCTTTGCAGCAATGACCATAAACATTGTTGGTCTTGTGAGGGAACTAACTGTCAAGTTAACTTGTATTACGCCCAAAGTCTGGCCAACCTTTCCTTCATAATTCAAAAGTACCATGTTGTGAGGTCTAACATCTGAATCCTGCATTCCTATCCTTTTTAGCATAAACTGAGGCATCAAATTGACAGCAGCCCCACCATCCACCCGAACTTTGTTCACACCATATTGTTCCACCTTTTCCCTGATGAATAAGGGTTTGAGGTGGTTTTTCATTCCTTCGTCTGGTTTTTCGAAGAAAGCGTTCTGCTCTTCGACCGCTCCATTGTTCATCACATAATAGCATACTGGCCTATGTCTGGCCATTTCGTCCTCATCAGTCTCCTCATCAGCATAAACCTCTGTTTCCTGATTGTACTCACAAGGCAGCACCGAAACTACATTGCAGTTTGCATTGAAGAAGGATTCCCCCTCAGATTCGAAGTCATCAGTCATCAAGTCTTCTTTGTTCGCAGCTTCCTTCTGAGTCTTATTTTCTTTAGTGTCCTTCTATGGAGAAAAAAGTTTCCTGGACACTGGGGGTTTGCCCCCAGTCTGGTTCACTGATGTTGGGTTATTGGTACTGGATTCTCCTACTCCCATAGGCTTCGAATCCCTTGCAGCTTTTTGGTTTCTCTGGTGTCTGCGCCATTGAGAGCGAGACATTGGGTTTCTGCCTTTATAATTCTCCAATCTTATTTCTTCCCTCCTGTTTGAATTGAATTGCCTCCTGTAAGCCATTGCAGTCCTGCCTCCTCGATCGAAGCTGCGCCACTTCCCTTTTCCCTTATCAGCATTCACTTGCAGCCATCTGTCAGTGGGGATTTCTGCAGGTAGTTTAAAGGAAACTCTCCTTGCTCCCATGGGGTAAGGGCTATCTGGCCTCCTTGGCATACTTCTGCCTGTGCTAACAAGATTCAAAGGCATTCCGCCTTGGTGCCCCCAGCCTGACACAAACGGAATTCTCTCGAACGCTTAAGCCATTTCCTTATCATACACTACTACACATCTGGGACATATTAAGCATTCTGTTCCAATCTTGTGGCAACGAACCAGGAATTCGAGCAGACTTTCATCAGCTTTTGGATAGACTTTGTATAGTTGGTTGTCTTGCCTCCAGTTGACTCTTGTTCGTTCACGCTGGGCCCTTTCGAATTCAGCAGCAATTCTGGGGTTACAGATGATACTGCACCTTAGGCATAACAACTTTTCCTGATTTTTCTTATTACAGTGGAAGAGGTATTCACGCAAACCCGCGTCCTTTCTAGGTAAGTTCTCTCTTCTTTGTTCTCTTTCCCTCTCTAAACAGCGTTCCACTTCTTCCATTTCAGCGTTAGGCTGTTCGAAGTCCACCATATTCACTCCCAGCATTTGATCATCATAAATTTTGACTTCTTCAAATTTCATCCTAAGACCCTCAGTGGCCTCAGCTAATTTTTTGTCACTTAGTATCTTCGCTTTGAGCACCTTTGGGAGTCCATCAGTAGCCTCTATTTCGTTTTTGATCAATGGAAGGCCATCAGTAGCCTCTCTTTCGTTTTTGATTAAGATGAAGTCCCCATCCTCTTCGAATTCCTCTTTCGACTCAACTTTCCCCTCAGCAATTTCTACCACATTGATGTCTAGAGGTTCAACATAGTTAGTCTCCGCCATCAGCAACGGATTCGTGTCAACTTTCATTGGATTCTTCCCCTTGTCTGAGAACTTCAGCCTGCCATCCTTGATTGCATTCTGTATCAGATCCCTGAAAAGAAAACACTGTGAGGTTTTATGGCCTAAAAAATTGTGATATTTACAAAAGCCCCTCTTTTTCCTTTGTTCCAACGGAGGAACCTTAAGGTTAAGAGGAACTATTAACTAGTCATCTTTAACAAGCAGATCAAATATCTCATCACATTTAGTTATATCGAAAGTATAGATTTTCTTGGGGAATTTATCATTTCTTTCACTTTCGACAGAATCCTTTCCATTGGAAGGAAGTAGAACTTTGCAAGCATAAGGGGGGTGCTTCTTTTAGTTCTGCAAGATCTATTTCTAACTGATAGAAATCATAAGGGTCTTGAGAATCATCTATGTTTTCCTCTTCAGCCTCTATGTAGGCTATTCTCTCTTTCTTATGATTTTTACTAGCCCTGGCTTTTTCAGCTTTTAACCTTTCGACCTGACGCACTCTGTCTGCTAGTTGGGCCATATCTCTAAGATACTGTGTATCCAACTTCTTTCGAATGGAATAATCTAGGCCCCCAGCAGCCATTTTGACCAATTCATGCTCAAGGACCACTGTGAAGCATCTGGATTTTAATAAACGGAATCTATTCAAATATTCATCTATTGGTTCCGTGAATTTTCTCTTAATGCTTGCTAGTTCCTTGAGACTGATTTTAGACTGACCCATGTAAAATTGTTCATGGAAAAGTCTTTCTAAATAAGGCCATGTGTCCACAGATCCAGGGGGCAAGGTGGTGAACCAAGTGAAAGCGTTCTTTGTTAAAGAACTTGAGAAGTATTTTATCCTAAGATTTTCATTATTTGCTATATCTCCTGCTTCGGTTAAATATCTTGCTATATGTTCCACCGTTGATTCACTTGTATCTCCAGCAAATTTCGTGAATTTAGGAACTTTAAGGCCCCTGGGTAATTCTGTTTGCAAAACATAATCTATAATAGGAGATGTGTAATTTGGCCTCCTAAATCCTGAATTTAAACCATTCTGGGCCATTATTCTTTCAATCATGGTGGTGAGGTTATTTTCTGCCACTAAATTGTCATTTCTAATCCTATGAACAATTTCATCTGCATTTTGGTCCCTATTCACCATCATTATAGGTCTAGGCTGTTCATTCTGAACTTCCTGAATTCCCTGGTCTCTTAATCTTACCCCTATATTTCTTTCTTCGACCATTTGTACAGGGGGTCGAATTTGTTCAATTATGGGTTCTTCATTTCGAATCACCACCGGGTTCTGCCTACGCCTTGCAGGCGCATTAGGGGCACCAAAAAAATCTGCTATTCTGGCCATCTGGGCTGCATTTTCTTGGTTTGTTCTATTTATATTCTAGATTAGGGGATTGAAAATAGCATTCATTTCGCGGGCTAGGATGCCTACCATATCATGATTGCTATCATCCATCTGTTGCCTAAGCGCTGCCTGACTATTAGTTGTAAGAGTAGGCAATTGGGCGAAGTTTCCTATATTCTGGAAATTTGTACCCAAATGGTTCATTCCTGAACCAGATCCTTGGAGTGGGGACGAAGTTGTTGCATTGTGTAACCCTTCCATAAATGAAGTTGGCATCCCATACTGAGGATTTCTGGGTCTCAAAGGTTCGAAACCTAGAGGCCTAGGGGGGGTCGAATACTATTGATTCCCTATGTGTGGTGCAGTTTGCACTGAAGACATGTTTGATGGCATGTCTAATGTACTTACTGGGATCGTATTCGAACTGCCAACAGGAATGGCATTGGAGGCATCAATCGAACTTGAAATGATTGTTGCAGCCTCCTGCGGGGGATTTTGTACCCCATCTTGGTTAGTTGTATTAACCATTGTTTTGGTACGTTGTTTTCTGGGTATATGTGGATTGTTATTCTTAATTTTGCCGCTTCGAAGGTTCATGTACCGAAACGCGCTCCACACTCAGAAAAATCCTAAAACTCCTCTAATATGTTTGATAAGACTCTTTGTTATGACACTGTCCCACCAGGTGTGCCAATTTGTTTACAGTGATTTCTAGTAAACAACCACTAGTCTTCCAATTTTACTAATTATTATTGGTTACTTGCAGGATCGACTAGATTGATCCTAGAACACATGTGTCATAACTCATTTCTATGTTCATACCTATTATCTTGATAAACTTATATTGTGTGTTAAGTTCGAATATGAGATTCTTAGGAAATATTTCTAGAATTGTCTATAGGAATAAACTAACTGAATATAGGAAAGAAAGGCTTCGAATTAGACTTGGGATTTAATGCTTGGATGTAAAGATAAGTGTTTGAATAAAAGGATAAAATGAAAGTAAAGTTTCTAATGAAGTAACTGTGTTTAAAGTCAAGTAAAACAAGAAAATGCAAGGAAATCGAAGGATTTAAGGGCAAAAATACTGTAATAGCGAACTAAATATAACAAGACTTGTATTGAAATTGTAAAAAAGTGATGATGTTCAAAACGTACATTGTATCTTCTGACTCGTTTCCCTTAATTCACGGTAGTTTGAGTGTTTTGAGATCTTTTAGTACATAAAAGTGAACATCCTAAAATCTAACATAAGAACACCTATTTATAGTGTCTTGACCCTAACGGTCCTATTCTAAAATCACGCCACGTTCGAAGCATGCAAGCTTCCTATGTTTACTGACTTCCACGCGTCTTCTAGAATGGCGCTTCTATTTGAAATTCGAAACCTGTACCAATCGAAGCATCTTGTTTCTTCGTCGCTTTCGAAATAACCCAATTACCTGGACCGTTTCCAATTCTGGCACCCTTGCATAAAGGAGCTCTTTATAATTCGAACACTAAAAAATCCAAATCGAAATCCACTGGAAATTGAATAATCCTTCAGCATAATGACTCCATATTTCCCACCAATATCCAATATTGATATCAATCTCCTTAGGTACTTTATTCGAAATATTATTTTAATAGTGGTTTCTTCCTTATTCGAAATAGCCAGCTAACAGTTTTTTAATCAAAGAAACAAATATTTAAATATAATGTGAAAATTTTAATTTTTGAAGTTATGATTTGAATCAAGTCCAAACCATGATTCGAGTCACATTGTCTTGTGATTCGAGTCAAATCAGAGAGAGGCAAAATTCAATTTCACAACTTGTGTGATTCGAGTCATATAATACACATGATTCGAATCAAATAGTTGAACACCTTAATCTAAATGTTCTAACTTGTGATTATATCAACACTTGATGAAATGACAAAAACCAAATTTCTAGGCTAAAAAAGGATCATGGATCAACATTCTAATTATTGAATAATGAGGAGTTTTAATGGTACGATACTAAATATAAAAAGTAAACAAAATACAACTCAAAACGAACAAATTACAAATACGCGAATATTTAAACAACAAACAAATTATAACTACGTGAATAATCAATAAATATACATGCAAATTGACAAAAACATCAAAGCAAAGAAAATGATATCATACGATAATGTGACTGCAATTTCAGTCCCCACTTTTTGATGTTTGTCGAATTTGGAGACATTATTATTGATTAATTTGATTGAAATGTTTATTCGGAATTTGAAGAAAGATTGAATTCAGTGAATTTCCTTATTGCACTATAGTGTTAGAACAAGATTTGGTTATGCAATTATATCTTTGAGTTTTGATGATAACAATGAGTATGTTTGTATGAACAATTTTGGTACTCTAATGTTTGTTAATTTTAAGAATTAACAAACAAGTTCTACTTATGATGAAAGACACTGCCAAAGTCATTAGAAGAGACCAAGTTCAACTTTTGCGCTAGACAAATTCTGATGAACATTAGAAAATCACTTCAGAAGGCTCTGAAGTTGTGACTCTGATACACGGTCAAGAAATCAAGCTCTGAAGATCTGAAGACAGAAGTTCTGATGAACAAGTCCAGATGTTGAAGAATTATGTTTCGGAAATACAAAGGGTTATGAAGACCAAGTGTTGAAGATTCTGAAGACGGGGTTCTGAAGACTCTGAAGACTTGAAGTTCTGATGACCCAATTATTATTTTCTTTCTTCTAACGCATGCATAATTAGAAGCCTCTGATATCAAGAAGAAAAGAAGATAAGGATTATGTGGTGCGACAATATATGGCACAAACAAATTATTCCATTCCACTACCATGAAGGATGAGCGCGTTGTACGATCTTGTCCCCCATGTAAATCAAGCTGCCAACTTTCTGAAAATTACAAAAATACCCTCTAATGGTTATATTACTTTATTGGCTATAAATATGCTTTAAACAATAAGAAGAAAGTTTGCTAATTCACGTTCTCTCAAGATTGTTCGTAGCTTCCTATTTTCTTAAGTCTATTTGTTCTTGAAATACTATTTACTTATCAGCTTGTGTAGAAGAAAATCTATTGTAAACAAACCCTTTTCAAATTGTTGTTTGATTGTGCCTTAAGGGACTAGTTGGTCAAAATTATTGAGAAGTTTAAGATTAGTGTGTCTTAGAGGTTGTAATGTGATTCACGTGCAGTTAGCTTTTGTATTGTAATAATCTGTGTGATTATTGGATTAAGACAGTATTTGAGAAGGCAAAATCACCTTGGCTTGTGGACTAGACTAAATTGATAGTTTTCAAGGGAACTAGTATAAACATAACTTATTCATTCCTTCTTGCATCTTATCTTTATTATGAGTAAGTGAAAAAAACCTTTTTCAGTTAAAGGGTTTTTTTTTAAAGAAAAGATTTTGGTTTAAAACCCAATTCAAGCCCCCCTTTCTTGTATTTTTCACATCTTCAGTTGGCATCAGAGCTCCGGTTCTGAGGAGTGATAAAAAGTTTGAATTTTTATCAAGCACTTAACAGTGTTCAGTACCGATCCAGACTGTGTGAAAAACAATGGCAAACAACACTAACAATGCTGATGTCACTGTTGATAATAAGGATAACGATAGAGACCAATATAATGTAAAACATCCTATCTTTGATGGAGAAAAGTTTGATTAGAAGGACAAAATGGAAAGTTATTGTTTGGGACTTGACCTAGATCTATGGGATATGGTAGTTGATGGCTACAATTATCCAGTAGATGATAAAGGTATAAAGATCGCAAGAAGTGCAATGTCAGAGGCTCAGAAAAAGACTTGAAAGAACCATTACAAATCTAGGACAATTCTTTTGAGTGTTATTTCTTAAAATGAGTATGAGAAGATCATAGGTATAGAGAATGCAAAGTCTATTTTTGATTCTCTTTAGATGATTCATGAAGGAAACTCTCAAGTTAAGGAGACAAAGGCTCTGGCCCTAATCCAGAAATATGAAGCCTTCAGAATGAAAGATGATGAATCTGAGGAAACTATGTTTTCAAGATTCCAGACAATTGTTGCAGGACTCAAGGTTCTGAAAAAATGATATTCTACTACAGACCATGTTAAGAAAATTATAAGAAGTCTGCCTAAGAAATGGAGACCAATGGTAACTGCCTTGAAGATGTCCAAGGATCTGAACAATACTAGTCTTAAAGAGATAATAATTTCTTTAAGAAGTCATGAGATTTAACTTCAAGAAGACGAACCTCCGAGAAAAGGTAAATTTGTGGCTCTGAAGTCTAAGTCTAAAAAGACAAAGGCTTTTCAAGTTGAAGAAGAATCAGAAGTATCTGAAGAAGATTCAGACGAAGATGAAATTTCTCTAATATCCAGAAGGATAAACCAGCTATAGAAACATAGACAGAGAAAGTTTAGAGGACCAAGAAGAACAAAATTATGAATCTACACCTGATCAAAAGAAAGCCTCTGGAAAAGAAGTTACGTGTTATGAGTGTAAAGAGCCTGGGCACTACAAACCTTTTGAAGAGGTTCTTCTAGGTTTGGTTTCTCTAGTTGAGCCAACATCTATTGATGAAGCTCTTTTAGACAAAGACTTGATTCTTGCAATGGAAGAAGAACTGGACCAATTTTCAAAGAATGATGTATGGAATATTGTTTAGATACCTAAAGGTGTCCACGTCATCAGAACTAGATGGGTAGTCAGAAACAAGCTCAACGAGAAGGGCGAAGTTGTCAAAAATAAGGAACGATTGGTTGCACAAGGTTATAGTCAGCAAGAAGGAATATAATATAAATAAACTTTTACACCAATCACCAAGTTAGAAGAAATTAGTTTATTAATTTCCTTTTCTGTTAATCATAACACCATCCTTTATCAGATGGATGTTAAGAGTGCATTTCTGAATGGTTATATTTCACAAGAAGTGTGCATTAAACAACCTCCTGGATTTGAAAACTCTAAGAAATCATATTTTGTTTTTAAACTCAATAAATCTCTTTATGGTCTAAAGCAAGCTCCCAAAGCTTGGTATGATAGATTGAGTAGTTTTCTTTTAGAAAATAAATTCATTAGAGGGAAGGTTAATACTACACTCTTCTGTAAAACATTCAAAAATGATATTCTGATAGTTTAAATTTATATTGATGATATTATTTTTGGTTCTACTAATCCCTCTCTCTGCGAGGAATTTTCTAAGATGATGAAGGATGAGTTTGAGATGAGTTTGATGGGAGAACTAAAGTTCTTTCTGGGAATTCAGATTGATCAACAATCAGAAGCTACTTACATTCATCAGAGTAAGTGTACCAAAGAACTTCTGAAGATGTTCAACATGATGAAAAACACACCAGCAAAGACTCTGATGCATCAAACATGCATTTTAGAGAAAGATGAGGTAAGTTTAAAGGCATGTCAGAAGCTATATTGTGGTATGATAAGCTCTCTTCTGTATCTAACTGCTTTAAGACTTGATATTTTATTCCGTGTCCATTTAAGTGCTAGACTCCTATCTAATCCTAGGGAATCTCACTTAACTGCTGTTAAAAGAATTCTGAGGTATCTGAAAAGAACAACTAACCTTGGCTTGATGTATGAGAAAACATCAGAGTACACTCTTTCAGGTTTCTATGATGCAAATTACGCTGGAGATAGACTGGAGAGGTAGATTACTTCTGGAAATTATCAGTTTCTTGGTAAGAATCTGATTTCATGGTCAAGCAAGAGGCAGTAAACAATTGCACTTTCAACAGCAGAAGCAAAATACATCTTAGTGTCACTATGCAGTAATTAGATGCTATGGATGAAGAATCAACTGGAAGATTATCATATTTATGAGAGTAACATTCCTATGTTTTATGATAACATAACTGCCATTTGTTTAAGTAAAAATCCTATTTTACATTCTAGGGCTAAACACATAGAAATAAAACATCATTTTATTAGAGATTATGTTCATAAAGGGATTTTATCTTTAAAATTCATATATACAAATCATCAATGGGCTGATATCTTTAAAAAATCCTTACCTAAAGATAGATTTCTGTTCATTCTGAAGCATCTGAAAATGGATTTTTGTCTAGAGTAAGATTTCATCAGAATCAGATTTGTTTAGTCGTAGTCTAAAGAAATGAGATTCTGATTTAAACAAAAAAAGTATTTTCATTTTATTAAGAACCTCAGTCATCAGAAGATGTTTCAGTCAGAAATGTCTTTTATCAGATGAAAACCTTTTGGTTTTCCAGACTTAGAGAATATCAAAATGTCTCACTTAATTAGATGCATTTATTAATGCATATAACCCTTGGTTATTAATAATCATTACACTCTACTTAAGCTATGCGATAAGCAGTGTGTGTTTTTCTTGGAATTGATTAAATTCGTAGTTATTACTCCTAATAATTATGTCTTTTTTTATTCATCTTTATTTATTTTATCTCTCTCTCTCTCTCTCTCTCTCTCTCTCTCTCTCTCTCTCTCTCTCTCTCTCTCTCTCTCTCTCTCTTCTAAAAACACTATAACACAGACACACTCTAACTTCACTTCTACGCTTTTTAGAAACCATAAAACTCCTCTTTCTCTCAACTGTTCTTCGTGTTCATCATCTTTATCAACGTCCTTCATCAAAGTTCATCACTCTCGTCAACAACTTCATCATCTTCAACACTTCAACAAAATGATGAACGCACAACAAAAAGAGGCTGTCAAGTTTTCTAATGAGTTGGAACAAGGTTTTAATACTTCTGGGTCGTCATCTTCAACCATTCCACCCAGTTCGTCTACTCCCACGGTAACTGTTTCATCCTCCCTACCATTCATTGATGAAACTCACATTACAAAGATGCATGCTCATGTTTCTTACATTACTTATCCATAAGAATTACTTGTTCTTTGTGAGTATCTGGTTGATTTCAATAATTTTTCTTCCAACGATTTTGACCTAAGGGAAGAATTGCACGCTCAAGGTTGGGAACACTTTTTTATGAGGCTTCATGGTCCCATGCATGAAGTTTTTGTGAAGGATTTCTGGAAACAAGCTGACTGTGATAACCTGCATATTATTTCTCATGTGTTAGGTCAGAGAATCATCATAACTGAAAAGTATATAGAAAATCTTCTGGGAATGAAGCATTTGGAAGGAAAAAGGTTCCATGGAGTGGATCATAAGTTTAGGTTTTTGAAGGAAACTATCAACAATCCATCTTCAAGAATTACTCTCCTGAGAAAACTGAATAAATGAGTAAGGGTTTTCCTAATAAGCTTAGGGTTTGACACAAAATCATCCTGGGTTGTATCAACTCCAGACCTCCTTCAAGCTCATTTGATTTCTTTAATGCTCGTCAGAAGTACATGATGTATTATCTGATGGCTGAGCAGAAGATATGTCTTCCTTCACTTTTGTTCTACTATTTGAGGATACAATCAGAAAGACCAGAACCACAAATGATCCTAACAAGAAAATTCTAAATTATATTCCATTTGGACGTCTTCTGACTGATATCTTTGTAGAGAGTGGTTTGGTGAAGTTTGTGGTTGAAGAAGCTCACTATACAGAAGATCTGGCTTTTGGAATTTAAGAATATTTTAATGCACGAAATCTGAAGAATATGGGGATGATAAAGAAAATCGATGTTTGGATAGTCCAGATAGCATTGCTGCCTATGTTTGGATGATGGCAGAAGAAGGGCATAATATGTCCAGCTTCAGATTCAAGGATTTGGATGATCCTCTGATTCCTGTTGATCCTTCAAGAGGAAAGAGGAAGAAGAGTTCAGAGGCTTCTGAGCCTGGAAGGAAGAAGAATAAGAAGAAGGATAAGTCTCAATCTTCTAAGAACGTGTTCTTGGCTACTTATCCAGAAACGACAAGTAATTCTATTGCTTTTGTTTCCGCAGTTGTTTCAAATATTATTGATGCATTATCATCCACTCCCACTTCCATCATACAAACCTCTTCTTTTCCATCATTTTCTGTTCCACCATCTACCATCACCACTTCTGTATCTGAACCTACTACTACCATAATCCCTTCAACAACACAAGATTTTGCTTCAATCACCATTCCATCTCTCACAACTCTCATTCCATATGAACCAGTCCAAACATTCACCTCAACCATAACCACTCCCATATCTGAAATTACTACACCCTCACCATTTTTTCAAACCATTCATTCACCACTCTCACAATCTTTACTTCAATTCGCTTTCTCTAACCCATAAACCATCCACCTTGACTCACCCAATCACCGCTTTGATCCACACTCACAATCTAACCATGAAATGTCTGAAAGGACTATTTCTGACACTCTTGAAATCCCTACTTCCGAAGAATTCACCTTTTCTGATCTTGTTGAACAATAACCATTTGAACCAAACTCTTCTCCACCAGAACTTGCTTTAATAATTTATGACAAACTTGTCCCCAAAAAATTGGATGAATGCATTAATATGTTTAGAAACAAGGCAAGGAAGAAGGTTACAAAGTTGCAAGAAGAAGCAAGGTCAAGTACTAAGCCTCAAGAACTAGATGATTCTTGGAAGCGTTTCCAGAAGTGGATGTCTTCTGAATTTGAGAAGCTGTAGAATTTTTCTGAAGCATCCAGAGTTATTGGATTTCAGATGGTGACCGAAAGAGAAGAAGCCAAAGAAAGAATCAAATTATTTGAACTATTTATTGTAAAACAAAGAGAAGATGAAGCTAGAGCGCTTGAAGAAGCTAGGCTAAAATCTGAGGAATATGCTAGAGCTGCTGAAGAAGCCATATTGGCTCAAGAAGCTGAACAAGCAGAAAAAGCAAGGCAAGAAGCTTTGGTTGTATCATCTTCTGATCCGAACTTTTTCATTTGAAACAAGAAATTTGTGAAATCAGAAACGAGTAATAAGACTTCAGAGAGAGCATCAATCAACAAAAGGTTGTTAATGAGAATGTTCAGAACATGCTTCAGTTGATTCTGGAAAAGATGTCTGCTCCTGCTCCATCCTCTTCTGGAACCTAGGCTCTTAAGATTTTTCCTTTTACTTTGAACCTTAGGCTTTTATGTGTTTCTTTTGTTTTCTCTTTCTATCTGATGTTTTCCGTTTTCTTTTTGAATTCAATGAAATCTCGTTTCTTTTACTTCTTATTTTATTTTCATAGTTACTTCTCATGTTTTTCACACAAAATTACCTTTTTGATTATGACAAAAAGGTGGAGTGTTGTATCCTAAAATTTGCTCTCTCATTTCTCAAAGGATCATCCTGGACCCCCAGGTTTGCTTCCATCCAATTTCAAGCCCTGAATTACAAATTTTCAAAGAAAGTCATTCACAAAGGCAAAATGGTCATTGGCACACTAAAAAGTCAAATTTTGATGTTTTTAAGATCAAAATCAAGTTTCAAGAATCATATTTCATCAAGTCACGAAGTTTGTTTCATCAGGAAAATCATAAGTCAAGATTCATGTTGAAAGAGTCAAAATTCTAAATACTTAGAAGTTTTCTAAGTGTTTAAGAAATATGACAAGCTCAGAACTTCTGGCCAGATTTTCACCATGATGCAAGCTGATTCTAGAAGAACTTCTAACACAAGAGTTTTAGATCTCAATAAAACCTAAAATATTGCAGAACAAAACTTTTTTTATAAATGTTGGGATTTCAAGTTATACATCTTCAAAGTCACATCCCTGAAACGTAAACACTTAGTAAATTTTGAGCATTTTCAAATCAGAATTTGTTTACAACTTCTGGGCCAGTTTTCACATAGGTTCAGTCAGAAGTTGCAAGGGTAATCCAAAAAGGGTTTACAAAGTATGTCATTAGATTTCTGGAAATTTGAGAACTCGCTCAGAACATGCTGGAGCAAAGAGATTCAAGGATCAGAAGTTGTATGGTTGTTCTAAGTTGCACTGATGCTGAACTTCTGGCCCAGATTTAAGCTATGATGGACAATCTCACAGTGCATGATTTCTGATTTGATAAATCTCATTATCATTTAATTCTTACAACCACTTTTGAGTTGTTATCCAAAGGATTTCCCCACGTGTGAGATAAAAGTACCATTGCTGTCCTTGAAAAACAAACTTTTGTACGAGTTTATGATGGGCCCATGTTTTGATTTTGCCTCTGAGGGTACTTTTCCTTAATTCATGCTTAAAAATCCAGCTTAGGCATGGCTAAAAGCTGCTAATCACCATACTTATTTATCTTGCTTCAAAAACAAGCCAACACGCTAGTATGATGTTGGTACTTTTGACTTCTCTAAACTGCAAAATTCTTTCCTATAAATTGAACTTCATTTGCAACTATGAAGGGGGCTGGTCAGGAAAATTAAAAGGAAAAGCTTTGAAACCTTGCTAAAATTTCCAGAAATCCTAAACTGCAAACACAAATACAAAACCTGCTAGTTTTTTATTCTTGCATTCAAACTCCAATTTCCCTCAAGTTGTTTCTTGACCAAATCATCCATTCACCATTCATAACCCAAGCTAAAGGTTGTTCCAGCCTGCTGAATGCGTGAGAAAGCTGATCAGAACATTACAAGCAATCAGAACCAGACTCGAACTTAGAAAACATTTTTCAGCTGCAAGGTAAACTTCTGCTAACCCTCATCATATCACTTAAGCATTGTTAGACATTCATGTTCAAAACACAATGTAGACATCTTGATTATGATGTTGTACATATTCTGAGGTTTCATGTATTTACCTGCCTAAATAGAAAGAACATAGGTTCAGAACTTAAGGAAACTAGAACTAGCAGATACATGTTTGTTTCTGATTTATTAATCTTGACATTTTTTATTCTTCTGAAACCATGAGGGAAACCTGCCATAATTGCTATGAAAGACTTTTTGGTAGGTAGAATGTTCCTAGTCACTTGCTCAAATTCAAAACAAAAACATCCTTGCTATTTTCAAAACAAACACCAACACTTCCAAAAACATCTTTCAAACTTGAGAACATTTTCAAAAGATCAAACACTTTGTATACATTCTTACGAACGAGAATCATTACAAAGTTTTCCTAAACAATGACGCCTTTTCAAAATACTTTCAAAAACCACACAAAGCACATTTCCAAACAAAAGCAAGTGATCTAGCAAGTAACTAAGAGCCCATGGAAAACCATGGATGAAAAGGGTGCTAATACCTTCCCTATTCATAATCTACCCCCGAACTCAAACATCTCAAAGGTCTTTCCTGTTCTTTTCAGCCTTTCCTTTTAGATAAAAGAAAAGTCGGTGGTGATCAAACGCAAAACAACCAAGTCAGTTCTACCACCGCGTTACAGAACTGGCGACTCTGCTGGGGAATCATACTTAAAAGTGGGGTTACCTTAGGGCTAGATCACATTTATTTGCTTTCCTTGTTTGACTTGCATGCTTTACATTATGATTCCTTGTTTGGGTTTGCTTTAATCCTACACCCGAATTTGGGGCACCTTTCTTAGGTAAGTAGCAATAAACTGTGAGGGAACTGTGCGGGGTATACCGACACGATTGAAACAGTAGCTACGTTGATGCGATACTTTGGTGTGTACCGGTAGCCCTTGAGTAATCAAGGAGAATACGGGGCACTGCATGGTGTCATAAAGCGTCAATTGCATTTAGCACCTTAATTGACCAACTTGGCTTTTAGGACGTAGTGAGATAGTTGTCTTTGGTGTAAACCCAAAGTCGATTGATACTCGATACTACACTCATTGAGGTTTGACCCTTGAATTTTGTTTGGTGGCAAGTCAATTGCCTATCGGAACGAGAATTGGGGGAAATACCAGTGATATTGAGATCCCTTAGAACCCGATTACTATATTTAGGACAGGTTGAACCAACCCAACTTCAAGAGGGTATCACCTTAAAATCCATGCAAGCCTTAAACCTAAGGTCTCTGTGTGATTTGCTTGTGCTTGTTACATATACTATATCTGAGCATAATCATGACATCATAACATAGCATTTCATAATAACCATTTCAAGGATTCTTAGGGTTTATTTTTGTCTTGTTTTGTAGGACACGGCTCTCGCCCGCAGATTCACTATCCAAATCAGTCTGGTAAAAGTACCTCCTCAGCTTAAGGATTTGGCATCAAGGGTTCCTGAAAGCTCTACATTCCCAAAAATACATGGTAGGATTCTCAGCTTGGTCACTTCAAATCCTGATGAAGAAATGTTAAAAGTGATTTTTCAGTTCTTTGACCCTCTACATCACTGCTTCACTTTTCCGGATTACCAATTAGTGCCTACTATGGAGGAGTTTTCTTTGCTGTTGGGGGTGACTATCCTTAATGAGGTCCCTTTCAATGGTATGGAAAGAGACCCTAAACCTGAAGATATTTCCAAAGCTTTGTCCTTACAACGGTCTGACGTAGTAGCAAATTGGGAAACCAGGAGAGGTGTCAAAGGTTTTTTGGCTAAGTTCTTGTTCGAGAAAGCTCATCATTTATGGGATACCTTGGACTTACAAGCTTTTGAAGAGGTGTTATCCCTTCCTCATCTATGGTTTGGTACAATTTCCTAATTCGGACCAGCTCATAGACGTGAATGCGGTTAAGATTTTCCTGTCACGTAATCCAGTACCTACTCTGCTTGGAAATATCTTACATTCGTTGCATACTCGAACTATAAAGAGGAGAGGAACCCTTATATGTTGCACACCTCTTTTGGCTAGGTGGTTTATTTCGCACCTACTCCGATCCGTCTTGAAGAATGAACAGGGTTTGAAATGGTCTCAAAGGCTGATGATATTCATTGGTGTCCCCGATCCTCGGAGAATGTTACCATCATTGATCAATACAGAGAATTACCTAATGTCCCTATCTTAGGCATTAGGGGAGGAATCACTTACAATCCTTTTTTGGCACTACGACAATTTGGATATGCAAGAAGGGATGGTCCTCATGATGCACTCATTCAAGAAATCATCTTCGACTATGAGAATGATGCTCAGGATTACCGCAAAAGGTTCATGAGAGCTTGGGGCATGGTACATAGAGTTGATAGCAAGACACTGGGGCACACGAATTCCATCCCTCTTGAGCCTTATCTCAAATGGGTACGAGCTCGTGCTCAAAGTCTTATGATGCCTTATCCCTCTATTCTCCCAGTTATTATAGAGCCTATTGTAGAAGGAGATATCCCATACACTATCCTTTATCCTAACATTCCCACCTCTCTCAAAGACTTGCAAAGAGATTGGATACAACTTAAAAGGGAGCGAGACACTTTTGAGGCCCAATTCTACGCCAACGAGAAGAAGGTTTTGGAACTCACCAAGCAGATTCATGAGGAGCAGAGTCTGAACGCCTACATCGCACTAAAGAGGATGTACTCAACTTTTTTATCTTAGAGTTTTTGTATTTTCTTTGTAAGCCCAAAGAAGCATGATGTACTCAAACTTTGATTTATTAATATGACGTGTGTTCTTTTTTGTCTGAAACAAATTTAAATCTCTAAATTCCTTGAAATCATTGCATATGCATCTTCATTCACCATAACATAAGCAGGTTTCTTACCAACAAGTCTCCTTATCTTTCTACTGTTTATGTTAGTAAGATGGATCTTGAGCAGACAGTGAAATACCTCTAGGCGCAGAATGCTCAGTTTCAACAGATGTTTTTGACTCTAGCCAAAGGACAAGAGGATTTGAAAACTTTGCTGATTGAAGAGAAGAAGAAGAAAGAAAAGAAAACAACTGGAGTTCTGAATCTAGGAAGAAGGTTCCCAGGGCCAGCCAGACGAACCCTAGACTTTGCAACATCATCTGGTGAAAAGGATAATCAAGAAGGGAAAGGCAAGGAAGTGACTGCCCAACCAAAATCTAAAGAGGAAGAGGATTACTCCGAGGAATAGTATCTCCCGGCTGACGATAAATACAAACATCTGGAAGAGCGTCTAAGTGCAATGAGGATTCAAAAAGTGTCCGGGCTAGACTTTGAGGAGTTGAGTTTGGTGTCTCAGATTGTTATTCCACCAAAATTCAAGGCACCAGTATTTGCTAAGTACGACGGGGTTTTGTGTCCCAAGATGATTTATGTGAGAAAAATACGGGGTTTCGTGTCCCAAAATTCAAGGCACCAGTATTTGCTAAGTACGACGGGGATATATTGAACCTCACACTGCTGACAGAGATTTGTGGGTCCACTTCTTTCAAGACAGTCTATCCGGGACTCAGCTAGATTGGTTCTATCAACTGGAAAGGGCCAATATCCATAATT
The DNA here is from genome assembly GCA_948472305.1 of Vicia faba. Lineage (NCBI taxonomy): Eukaryota > Viridiplantae > Streptophyta > Magnoliopsida > Fabales > Fabaceae > Vicia > Vicia faba. The sequence goes on along the minus strand of OX451736.1, from coordinate 1,462,593,684 downwards.
GGGAAGACCCTGCCGCTGCCTTTTATAAGCAATATTAGTACAACACAAACCTTGCTCCCACCCGTACTCAATTCCAGAGTATGGCTATGGTTTCAAGCGAAAGTTTCAAAGACTACGCTCAGAAATGGAGAGACTTAGAAGGAATAGTCCAACCTCCCCTATCTGACAGAGAGCTAGTGGATATGTTTTTGGGTACCCTGTCCGGTCCTTTCTTCAATCATATAATTGGAAGCTCCTCAACAGGCTTCACGGAATTAATCTTGACAGAGAAAGAGTGAAAGCTGGGATTAAGAGTGGGAAAATCCAAAAGGACGCATCCTCCAGTATCGTCAGAAAACCATTAATTGGGAAGAAAGAAGTTGGTGCTGTGTACACTCAAAGGAATCAATATATAACTGAACACCGTCCAATGGTAGGGGCCATCATGATCCCTAAGCCTGCACCTACTCAACAAAGGAGCAACCAGCCTAGAGCAGAAAGACAATTTACCCGGATAAATATGACACTGTCTCAAGTCCTGCCATATTTGTTGAGATCTAATCTGGTAACTTTGAAGGAAGCCCCGAAGAAGCCCAACACCGCATATCCTCATTACCATCCTAATGCTCGCTGTGCTTACCATTCAGAAAGTCCAGGCCATGATACCAACAACTGTTGGGCTTTGAAAAACAAAGTACAAGACCTTATCGAAGCAAAAGAAATTGAATTTGATGCTCCCGAGACCCCAAATGTTATCACCGCTCATATGCCTAAGCATGGTCGTGATGTTAACGTTGTTGAAGATGATGTGTTTATTACTGTTGTTGATGAACTTGTTACTTCTCTCCAGACTGTCAAGAAGAACCTATTGAAAGCCAGTTTATTTCGAGGCTGTGACGAAAGCTGCAACCTCTGTTTATTCCTACCAGCTGGTTGTCATTTATTGAAAATAGGTATCCAGCATCTAATAGATGACAAAGAGATTTTGTTTGAAAAGACTCCCGTTCCAACCATTTCTTACAATGATGTTTCAATAGTAATCATTTCCGCCAATCCTTCCAGGGTCTCCACCAAAAGACCCGTTAGGATTACATCTATTCGTAAAGTGGCTCCACTAATAATTACTGGGCCAGGGCCGGTCCCGTACTCATCAGATAAAACTGTCCCATGGAACTATGGGGGCGACGTCTATTATCACGGTGTCAAGCAAGATTGGCTGGCTGATGAAGACTCGATTTTTGAGAAGGCTGACCCTGACATCAGCAACATTGTGGGAATCAGCAAGATAACCCGAAGTAGCAGAGTATTCTCACCCGAGATTGCTCCTCTAAAAGTTGTTACCGGTCCTGTGATCATCCCTGTTTTTGTTCCTGTTAACACTACCACTACAGTTACTGTGGATACCCCTACTGACACCCCTGCCACTGAGTCGACCGAGACTCGGGGCAGAGGCATTCTGGTTGAGCCTGTCCGGATAAAGGCGCAATCAGTATCTATCCTAGAGGACTCCCAAAAGGAGATGGAAGAAATTCTGAAAATTATAAAGAGAATCGACTACAACGTAGTTGAACAACTAGGGCAGACTCTGTCAAAGATTTCCATGCTGGATTTATTGTTGTGCTCCGAGGCTCATGCGAAGGCCTTGGTGAAATTTCTTAAAACTTCCCATGTACCACAAGAAACCTCTGTTGACTAGTTCCAAGACTGTATGGCCAGTTTAACAGCCGACAACGTTTTAGGCTTTTCTGATGCTGACTTGACACATAGAGGGAGGAAACACAACGAGGCATTGCATGTCTCTGTCGAATGCAGGGGCACAACTTTGGCTCATGTCCGGGTTGATACTAGTTCATATTTGAATGTGCTGCCTAAGAAAGCTTTAGATAGACTCGACCGTGAAGGTCTGACCTTAAAACCCAACAACATAGTGGTGAGGGCCTTCGACAGTTCAAAAAGAATGGTGCATGGGGAGGTGGACATCCCCATAAAAGTTGGAACAGAAACCTTTGATTCAACTTTCTATGTAATGGACATTCGCCCTTCCTATTCCTGCTTATTGGGCCGACCTTAGATTCATGACGCTGGTGCCGTCACTTCTATATTACATCAGATGTTGAAGTACCCAATCGAAGGAAAAATCATTATTGTCCATGGTGAAGAGGAATATATGGTCAGTCACTTGAACTCCTTCAGATACATGGAATTGGATCGTGAATTCATTGAAACTCCATTTCAGCATTTCGAGGAAGTCACACAGACAGTGGCAGCTACCAAGACCGTTTCCCAAGTCCCGAAGATTACAAGACCTCCGCTAAAGATGTCTTCACTAAAAGATGCCAAGGCAGTGATCGAAGAAGGTTGGTGTACTATTTGGGGCCAACTCCCAGATATCCCTTACAAATCTAACAAATTTGGTTTGGGTTTCACTTCAGGAGCCCATAAAGTTGTTCATAACGCTAGTTCCGGGGGACCACCTTTGAGGATCAGCAACCATGGAGTCAACGCAGTGGAGGATAGTGATGAAAACTGTGACCTGGAAGAATGGATTTCCCAACTATCAACGAAGGACTCGCCAACTGGGAAGCTAAAGATTTTGTCCCAATTACTTTTATCCCACAGTAATTGTCTTTAAATTTCTATCGGACTTGCAATAATTAAACAATTCAGACTTTTTAAACCTTGTGTCTTACCCGGGGCACAACGGTCCATTTGTAAGGGTTGTTACCTCATTTTCATATGTCATCAATGAATCATGGACATTTTTTCATACAAACTTTATGCTCTTTGTCTTTATTTTTTCTACATTTTTACTTTCTTTCGAAGATAGCTATACTCTTACACACACTCACATTCAAAATGCAGGTCTACATCCACTTAGGATCCCATGGGTAACAATTCTTCTATGGCCTTTTGTGACTCAGAAAACCTAATCTACCAAGCCGAAGACGAAGGTGAGGAAGATTGTGAAGTGCCAGGGGAACTAGCCAGGTTACTACAACAAGAAGAGAGGACCATACAGCCCCATGAAGAACCAGTGGACACAGTTAACCTAGGTACCGAAGAGGACAAGAAAGAAGTCAAGGTGGGTGCCAATATGGAACCCAGTGTCAAGAAGCGTCTAACTCAATTACTGCATGATTATGTTGAGGTCTTTTTCTGTTCGTACAAAGACATGCCTAGACTTGATGCTGATATCGTGGTCTATCGTCTACCGACAAAAGAAGACTTCCCTCCGGTAAAACAGAAATTCCGCCGCATGCGGCCAGACATGTCAGAGAAGATCAAGGCCGAAGTGATGAAACAATTCAACACCAGATTATTAGCCGTTACCTCCTATCCACAATGGGTCGCCAATGTTGTTCCAGTGCCTAAAAAGGATGGAAAAGTACGAATGTGCATGGACTACAGAGATTTGAATAGGGCAAGCCCCAAGGATGATTTCCCGCTTCCCCATATCGACATTCTAGTTGACAATACCGCACAACATAAAGTGTTCTCATTTATGGACGGTTTCTCAGGATACAACCAAATCAAAATGGCACCTGAGGACATGGAAAAAATGACCTTTGTCACACAGTGTGGCATATTCTGTTACAAGGTTATGCAATTCGGGTTGAAGAACGTTGGGGCAACTTATCAGCGTGCCATGGTAGCTCTATTTCACGACATGATCCATCACGAAATATAGGTCTATATGGACGAGATGATAGCCAGATCTCAAACTGAAGAGGAACATCTTGACCATTTGCAGAAACTGTTTGAGAGACTAAAGAAATACAAACTGAGGTTGAACCCGAATAAATGCACATTTGGGGTGACGTCCGGTAAACTCCTAGGCTTCGTCGTTAGCAGTAAAGGTATCGAAGTAGACCCTTCCAAGGTAGAAGCAATACAAGAAATTCCTTCTCCTCGTACTGAGAAGGAAGTCAGAGGATTCTTAGGATGGCTAAACTACATTTCCAGATTCATTTCCCACTTGACCTCTACTTGTGAACAAATCTTCAAATTACTGAAGAAAGATCAAGTAGTCAAATGTAATGATGAGTGCCAAGCCTCCTTCAATAAGATCAAAGATACCTTCAAAAGCCTCCTGTTTTGATGCCACCGGTCGAGGGAAGACCTCTGATCATGTATCTAAATGTTTTGTAAAATTCAATGGGGTGTGTGCTGGGGCAGCATGACGAGTCTGGCCGAAAAGAGCATGCTATTTACTACCTGAGCAAAAAGTTTACCGACTGTGAAACAAGATATTCACTGCTCGAGAAAACTTGCTGCGCTCTGGCATGGGCTACTCGCTGGCTAAGATAGTATATGCTGACCCATACTACCTTATTGATATCCAAGATGGATCCAATTAAATACATATTCGAGAAGCCTGCCCTCTCTGGGAGAATAGCAAGATGGCATATGATCTTGACAGAATACGACATTCAGTACACTACCCAAAAAGCAATAAAGGGGAGTGTGTTAGTCGATCACATTGCTCATCAAGTTGTGGATGACTATCAGTCCATGAAATTCGAATTACCAGATGAAGACATCATGATGGTGAACAACTGTGAAGAACTCAGACCATATGACGAACCTGAACAAGGATCCCGATGGACCTTGGTTTTTGATGGGGCGTCCAACGCACTCAGTAATGGCATTGGTGCTGTAATCATATCCCCGGAAGGATGTCATACTCCTTTCACCGCAAAACTTTGTTTCAACTGTACAAATAATATGGTAGAATATGAAGTGTGTATTTTTGGTCTCAAAGCTACATAGATTTGGGAATCAAGTGTTTAAGTGTGTTTGGAGATTCATCCTTGGTCATCAGTCAGATCAAAGGAGAATGGGACACTAAGAACCCTAACCTCATCCCCTACAAAGAACATGTGTTGACATTAATCCCACATTTTGAGGAGATTACCTTCGAAAATTTCCCGCGAGAAGAAAATCAACTAGCGGACGCGCTAGCCACCATATCATCCATGTTTAAACTCAAGTGGAGTAACGAGGCTCCCCAGATCACCATTGAACGGATGGATGAACCATCTTACTGTCACGAGATCGATACTGGAGAAGTAGTGGAACAACCTTGGTTCCATGAAGTTAAGAGGTATCTCGAGGCTCAAGAGTATCTGAAAGGAGCTTCAGTCAATGATAAGAAGTTCTTGAGAAGATTCTCTGCTAAGTTCTTCCTCAGTAATGGCATTCTCTACAAATGCAACCACGACTCTGTTTTGCTTCGTTGCATAGACAAGGTTGAGGCAGAAAAGATCATGGCTGATCTACATGAGGGCACTTTTGGCACCCATTCCAGTGGGCATACGGTGGAAAAGAAGATCCTGCGGGCAGGGTATTACTTGTCTACCATGGAGGAGGATTTCTATCAACATTCGCAAACCTGACACAAATGTCAGATCTGTGCTGACAAAGTGCATGTGCCTCTAGTTCCTTTAAACGTCCTGACTGCTCCCTGGCCATTCGTGACGTGGGGCATCAATATGATTGGATAAGTCAAACCTACAACTTCTAATGGGTACCGCTTCATCTTGGTGGCCATTGACTACTTCACAAAGTGGGTTGAGGCAGCTTCTTTCGCTTCTTTACCAAGAATGTTGTTGCCCGGTTCATCAAACAAAATATTATCTGTCGGTACAACATCCCGGAGAGAATCATCATAGACAATGGTACGAATCTCAACAATACTGTGATCACTGCACTACACGCACAATTCAAGATCCAGCATCATAATTCTTCCCTTACCGACCGAAGATGAATGGTGCTGTCGAAGCCGCAAATAAGAATATCAAAAAGATTATACAGAGAATGACTGTAACCTACAAGGACTGGCATAAGATGCTACCATTCGCTCTCCACGGTTACCATACCACGACGCGCACATCAACAGGGGCAACTCCATTCTCCTTGGTATACGACATGTAAGTTGTTCTACCAATTGAAGTACAAATACCTTCTCTAAGAATCATAAAGGATGTAGGGCTGAGTGAAGATGATTGGATCCAAACTCGACTTGACCAGTTGAAACTAATTGATGAGAAGAGGCTTACGACTGTCTGTCATGGTCAGATGTACCAAAAATGTATGATCAAAGCTTTTAACAAAAAGGCCAGACGTCAGGTATATCAGATTGGTGACTTGGTAATCAAACGTATCATATTGCCACAAGATGATCCTAGGGGCAAATGGACTCCTACATACGAAGGACCATTTGTGATCAAAAGCATATTCTCTGGTGGAGCAATGATCCTAACCAATATGGATGGAGACGACCTTCCACACCCTGCGAACGCGGATATAGTCAAAAGATACTACGCATAAGAGACCCGCTAGGTTGACACACCTAGGTAAAACAAGGGCATCCTGGCGAACCACAAAGGTTCGGGCAAAAATTAGGGATACAATAAAAAAAATCTGTACACCGGGCAAGCTAAAAACCCGAAAGGGCGGCTTGGGCAAAAAAGGGTATCCCGGTGGACTGAAAACCCGAAAGGGCAGTCCAGGAAAAAGTTAGGGGATTAAAGCGTATGACTATGTCTCGTTGGACCACCTTACAGACAACCTTTAGCATCGACTGACAAACTCAACGGTTATGATCAATCCAATCAACTTCGGATGAGGCAGCAAGTGAACAAGACACTCAGAGACACAGAGGCTATAGAAGAATGGGAACCCCATGGGATTATTTCACATAATTATCTTTTCTTTGTATCAAATTTTTATTTTTACGACGACATTCTCTTACTAGGATGTTCGTTTCATTGTACAAAATACTTATTAATACAAATATATTCCTTTGAAAGTGAAAAAATATATGTTTTTCTTTATTTCTGTGTTTTATTTACAAAAACGTACAATGATTTATTTTTAAACATATGCATTTGAGCGTAACTACTATTTACAAATGAGAAAAAAATAAAAGACGATTACTAATGGCTTTAAGAAATAGGATAATATCTTTAGACTATTCCATAAAATCCCCACAACCTAATGATATCAAGCTCTCTCACATCCTCGACGAAACAAAACTTCTAGTTACCGCTCTAAAGATTCCCCAGTAAAGGTCACATAGCTTCTCATGATTCCCCAGTAGGTTTTCACGAGGTCTACAAGCAGTACACGACGTTTCCCCTTACATAACAGAATTTATTTCTCTAGCAAATGGAAACTCTTCAAAACATGAAGACCTACACTCCTTATTCCTAGCAGTACTCAGGGATTTATTTTCCCCAACTCCAGTAACACTGCGGCATAATAATTAATGTGTCCATACATTACATCCATACGTCATAATATTGATAGCACATATACATATGAAACAATTTCATTTATTTTGAGAACATCATCGTACCATGCATTCCATACATCATGACATTGCATACAACTAATCTTTCATCTTTTCAGGAAAGATCAATCAACAGAAAATTATCGCCAAATTTTCAACAAGTCAAATACAGATCAACTCCCAAAAAAGGACTGGTCAACCATCTACATATCAGACATTTCTTTCAGACCCCTGCCGGTTTAGTTTAAATCTCTCAACGATTTATTCTGATTCTTTCCCATAGACGTCTTTTCTGGTTCAGAAAAATCTCTCAACGATTTATTCTGATTCTTCTCCATATCTCTTCGGGTTCAGATCTAATCCCTCAATGATTCATTCTGATTCTTTCCCGCAGACACTTTCTCTGGTTTAGATAAACCACACAAATATTTACTCTGATTCTTTCCAGTTAAAGAATATTCAAGATCTCTTTTGGTTCAGTTTAAACCCCTCAACGGTTTATCCTGATACTTTCCAATAGACCCCTTCGGGTTCAGATAAATCCCTCAACGATTCATTCCGATTCTTTCCCGCAGACACTTTCTCTGGTTCAGATACATCACACAAAGATTTACTCTGATTCTTTCTAGTTAAAGAATATTCAAGATCTCTTTTGGTTTAGTTTAAACCCCTCAATAGTTTATCCTGATGCTTTCCAAAGGAACATTTCGGGTTCAGATAAATCCCTCAATGATTCATTCTGATTCTTTCCCGCAGACACTTTCTCTGGTTCAGATAAATCACACAAAGATTTACTCTGATTCTTTCCAGTTAAAGAATATTCAAGATCTCATTTGGTTCAGTTTAAACTCCTCAACGGGTTATCCCGATACTTTCCAAAAGACCCCTTCCGGTTCAGATAAATCACTCCAAGATTTATTCCAATTCGTCTCAGTCAAACAACATACAAGACTTCTTCTGGTTCAGATAAGTCACTCCAAAGATTGGTTCTGATTCTTTTCCAGTTAGAATCAAGTTCAAATTTAGTCCATTTTTTGTCAACAATCACCCTTGGATGGCATCTACAAGCCCATCTCCGACAAATCTCCGTCATTCCTCCAAATAGCATCATAAGCCCATTCCTATTTCATCTTCAAGTGCAAATTTATAGGCACTCTAGTGTCCAATCATCTTCCACCTTCAAGACACGAATGGAAGATTCGCCAATCTAACTCTTCAAGCGTAAGAAGATTGAACAGGGGCAGCTGTTGTACCCCAAAATTTACCCTCTCATTTCTTAAAGGATCATCCTGGACCCCTAGGTTTGCTTCCATCCAATTTCAAGCTCTGAATTACAAATTTTCAAAGAAAGTCATTCACAAAGGCAAAATGGTTGGCACACTGAAAAGTCAAACTTTGATTTTTTTAGATTAAAATCAAGTTTCAAGAATAATATTTCATCAAGGCACGAAGTTTGTTTCATCAGGAAAATCATAAGTCAAGATTCATGTTGAAAGAGTCAAAACTCTAAATACTTAGAATTTTTCTAAGTGTTTAATAAATATGACAAGCTTAGAACTTCTTGGTAGATTTTCACCATGATGCAAGCTGATTCTGGAAGAACTTCTAACACAAGAGTTTTAGATCTTAATAATACCTAAAATATTGCAGAACAAAACTTTTTCTAGAAATGCTGGGATTTCAAGTTATTCATATTCAAAGTCACGTCCCTGAAACGTAAACACTTAGTAAATTCTGAGCATTTTCAAATCAGAATTTGTTTACAACTTCTGGGCCAGTTTTTACATAGGTTTAGTCAGAAGTTGCAAGGGTAATTCAAAAAGTGTTTACAAAGCATGTCATAAGCTTTCTGGAAAGTCTGAGAACTCGCTCAGAACATGCTGGAGCAAAGAAATTCAAGTATCAGAAGTTGGATGGTTGTTCTAAGTTGCGCTAATGCTGAACTTATGGCCCATATTTAAGCTATGATGGACAATCTCACAGCGCATGATTTCTAGTTTGATAAATCTCATCATCATTTAATGCTCACAACAACTTTTGAGTTGTTATCCAAAGGATTTCCCCACGTGTGAGATAGAATTACCATTGCTGTCCTTGAAAAGCAAACTTTTGTACGAGTTTATGCTGGGCCCATGTTTTGCTTTTGCCTCTGAGGGTACTTTTCCTTTATTCATGCTTACAAATCTAGCTTAGGCACGACTAAAAGCTGCTAATCACCATACTTATTTATCTTGCTTCAAAAATAAGCCAGCACGCTAGCATGATTTTGGTACTTTTGACTTCTCCAAACTGCAAAATTCTTGCTTATAAATTGAACTTCATTTGCAACTATGAAGGGGGCCGGTCAGGAAAATTAAAAGGAAAATCTTTGAAACCTTGCTAAAATTTCCAGAAATCCTAAATTGCAAACACAAATACAAAACCTGCTAGTTTTTTATTCTTGCATTCAAACTCCAATTTCCCTCAAGTTGTTTCTTGACCAAATCATCCATTCACCATTCATAACCCAAGCTAAAGGTTGTTCCATCCTGCTGAATACGTGAGAAAGCTGATCAGAACATTACAAGCAATCAGAACCAGACTCCAGCTCACAGAACTTTTTCAGCTGCAAGGTAAGCTTCTGCTAACCCTCATCATATCACTTAAGCATTGTTAGACTTGCATGTTCAAAATACAATGTAGACATCTTGATTCTGATGCTGTACATATTCTGAGGTTTCATGTATTTACCTGCCTAAATAGAAAGAACATAGGTTAAGAACTTCTTAAGGAAACTAGAACTAGCAGATAAATGTTTGTTTCTGATTTATTAATCTTGACACTTTTATGCTTCTGAAACCATGAGGGAAACCTTCCATAATTGCTATGTTTGTGTTTTTTGTTCTATTGAAAAATGACTAAGTTGCAGATGTTCTGATTAGCATGGAGAAAGAGATGAAGCTCATCATCAGAACTTACTTTATGTTATAAGTTCATGCTTTTTCTTCTAATACCGGATGTACAGCCACCCCAATGATAGAAAGCGTGTGCATAAGACACTAGTGCTAAGGGTCATAGGTTCTAGCCCCAGAAGCATATTTTTAGGTTTATTTATTGACATTTTTTACCCATTTATTTGTCAGACAATACTCCTAAATCAGAACTTCTAGATATCCTCACTTAACAGCATAATCCCTTCACTCTCTCAAACAATCAGAACTTCTGACTTGCCAGAGATATATGAACTTCTAGGTTCACAGCTACGCTATAACTTATGAACCCCTCAACCTCATAACTTGGTGTATCAAGGCCCAAAACTTCTAACCCTCTACTTTCCTACTAACATTTTCTCTTTTGCAGCGTATCAGAGTCAGAACTTCTATTTCTTCTCGTTTCAGCAATGTGCTGATTATGACTCCCTTTTTTCTCATTTATTTTATCTTAGCTTTTAAATAACCGAGAACACTAAAAAACATTTTTATATTTACTTATTTTATTTTATCTCTTTTTAAACCAAAAGATCAAAAATATTTTCTTAAGCCAATTTATTTCTTTTCTCAACAAAAACAAAACAAGTCCATTTTGATTCTTGTACATTATTTCAATATGGTTGTAATAGATAATTAAGACTTTAATTTCTTGCAATCCCCATTTGTAAATTTGAGCACCCTATTCCCCTAATGATTGTAATAACGTAAAATCTTTACTTTCCGCAATTTATCACTTTCATATAAATGCTAGAAATTAGGATTTGTATGGAAAGATAAAAATCAACAAATAGACAATCCAAAAATCAAAGACTAAATGCATGCAATCAAACACACTATTCACACATGCACCCTTAGGGTAATCTCACTTGTTGCCTTTCAGAAAATGATCACGTCCCTCGAACACGGGCGTTTTAGCAAAGACCTTCGATAAAAGATCGTAGTCCCTCGATGACCCTCGATGTTGCCTTCGGTAAACGATCTAGTCCCTAAACGATATCGCTAAAACATACCATAGGTTGATTTCTATGACTATATAAACGTCCCAAGCACGTCCCTTTACATCCAAATATAGGGTTACTTATCAAATCAATGGTAAGATAACAATGTCAAAGGAAAGAGGAAATGAACATGAAATACTTTTGAGTAGGTAGAATGTTCGTAGTCACTTGCTCAAATTCAAAACAAAAACATCCTTGCTATTTTCAAAACAAACACCAACACTTCCAAAAACATCTTTCAAACTTGAGAACATTTTCAAAAGATCAAACACTTTGTATACATTCTTACGAACGAGAATCATTACAAAGTTTGCCTAAACAATGGCGCCTTTTCAAAATACTTTCAAAAACCACACAAAGCACATTTTCAAACAAAAGCAAGTGATCTAGCAAGTAAATAAGAGCCCATGGAAAACCATGGATGAAAAGGGTGCTAATACCTTCCCTTTTCATAATCTACCCCCAAAACTCAAACATCTCAAAGGTCTTTCCTGTTCTTTTCAGCCTTTCCTTTTGGATAAAAGAAAAGTCGGTGGCGAATCTTGCTAACCGCAACATTTGCGATCAAACGCAAAACAACCAAGTTAGTTCTCCCACCGTGTTACAGGGAGTAAATAACTGAAAGTAATATTTTGATTCTGATAATCAAATTCTCTGAAAAACTTCTCCATAAGGAAAGCTGCTTACATTCTAACCAAGATAAACTTCTGTCTATGTAAGAATTGTTTTCTTTTTCATGAATCATGAACTCTGATTGGAATCAAGATCTGAAAGTGTTAAATAAGGCTTTTGTCTAACTTTTGGAATAAGACTCTGAGAAGGTTAAGTTCATAATCAGACTCTGGATTGAAATCTAGAATCTGGCGTTCGTGACAAAAAAGGGTTCAAGATCTCGATTGGTATGATTGGCATCGAGAATCAAGACTCTTAAGATCTCAATATCTGATCTATTACAACCAGAGGGAGTTTTTCTCAGATGGTTCATAATCATTATATGCGATCTTTACCAAGTCTTAGATTCAGGGGGGGTTTCACATAAAGGATAAGTTTTTGTTACCCTTCTTATTTTTACTTCTTTTGATTATGTACAAAATTGTGTCATCAAAATACATAGTTTTGTCATCATCAAAAAGGGGGAGGTTGTTTGAACAAGATATGGTTCTACAATTATATATCTGAGTTTTAATGATAATAATGAGTATTTTTGTATGAACAATTTTGGTACTCTAATGTTTGTTATTTTTAAGATTTAACAAACAGGTTTTGTTTCTGATGAAAGGCGTTGCCAAAGTCATTAGAAGAGACCAAGTTCCTCTTCTGCGCTACACAACTTCTAATGAACAATAGAAAATCACTTCACAAGACTCTGAAGTTGGGACTCTGATACATGGTCAAGAAATCAAGCTCTTAAGATTTGAAGACAAAAGTTCTGATGAACAAGTCCAAATGCTGAAGACTTATGTTTCTGAAAGATAAAGGGTTCTGAAGACCAAGTGATGAAGACTATGAAGATGAAGTTCTGAAAACTCTGAAGACTTGAAGTTCTAATGACCCAAGTATTATTTTCTTTCTTCTAACACATGCGTAATCAGAAGCCTCTGAGGTCAAGAAGAAAAGAAGATAAGGATTACATGGTGCGATAGTACATGGTACAAATTTTTTTTCCATTCCACTACCGTGAAGGACAGACGCGTTGTACGATCTTGTCCCCCACGTAAATCAAGCTGCCAACTTTCTTGAAATTCCAGAAATACCCTCCAAGAATTATATTATTTTATTGGCTATAAATATGCTTGAAAGACTAAGAGGAAAGGATGCTAATTAACATTCTCTCAAGACTGTTCATAGCTTCCTATTTTCTTAAGTCTATTTGTTCTTGAAATACTGCTTACTTATCAGCTTATGTAGAAGAAAATCTATTGTAAAAAAACATTTTTCAAGCTGTTGTTTGATTGTGCCTTAAGGGACCAGTTGGGGCCAGAATCCTTGAGAAGTCTAAGATTAGTGTGTCTTAGAGGTTGTAACGTGAGTCACTTGCAGCCAGCTTGTGGATTGTAATAATCCGTGTGATTATTGGATTAAGACCTTATTTGAGAAGGCGAAATCACCTTGGCGGGTGGAATAAACTAGCTTGATAGTTTTCAAGTGAACTAGTATAAATATAACTTGCTATTTCCTTCCTGCATCTTATCTTTATTATCAATAAATGAAGAAAGCCTTTTTCAGTTAAAAGGGTTTTTTTTTAAAGAATTTTTTATTTATTTTAAAACCCAATTCAAACCCCTGCTTTCTTGTGTTTTTCACACCTTCATATAAATGAGTGTAAAACATGTTTCTTGAGCTCTAATGTCCCCCTGCATTAAACACCTAATACACGTGAATATTGATAATATCTCGATAACTCCCCCCCTTCGACAAATATCAAAAAGAGAAAAAAGAAAGAGAAAAAAATACAAACACTAAATCCATGATAACATAAAACCCAAAAATAGAAATGCCACACTAGTGAACTAAAGCACCATATAAATCACATACGATACCAGCTACCACAAAAAACACAAAAATAGAGAAATCATACAGAGATACCAAGAAAACATGGCTAAAACTTGCCAAAAGATACATAACCAAAATATAATGTCAAAGACGATCCGAAACATCATCGGATAGTATCAAAATAACAATAATTAACGAACTGTAAATTCCATGTTATCCAATGCATGTAAGAGGTAAATCATGGTAAGCCTGGTGCATGATCAAGAGAGGGAGAAACAATTGTAGGATCAATAGTGGGAGCAACTACTTCATGATTAATCTTGAAAACAAAAGTTGAACTACAAATGCATTCAATGACACCTTTCAAAGTATCCACTTCAGCCATGAATCTCGCTTCACTTGCTTTCATTTCAGATTTGATCTCTTTTATTTTCTCTCAGACTTCTTCAACTTCCTTTTCCAATGCTTCAATACGACCCATAATTAAGTCTTCACGAACCTGATTATCTTCCAAGAGCTTGCCAAACAAGTCATTAATGCACATACCTTCAATGCGACCCAAACAAGTCTTCACAATCCTGATTATTTAGCAGTTGAATCAATAGGCTTCAGTTCCTTGAGCAACATTGCATCAGTAGATGTGATACCATTCAATTATAAGATGAACTGAACAAAATAGGAAAAGAACAAAGATGTCTTTAATCAACTTATGGTGAAAGTTACATTCCAAGCCATCATCATCTACAAACACGTTACAATAAAAAGATTTAATAAGGCTCAGTCAAATTTCTTGTTCAGAGTAAGAAACCTCAACAACTTATGTTCCTCTAATGGAACGAGAAATCTCACACCTAACTTAGTCTAAGCCAGCTTGTTCCCAAAATATTCATCCTCAACAGGTTTTTTGTTCAAAAACTTATTAAATCACCTTTAGATTTTATCAGCAGAAACCAATTCACGAATCTTCTTAGTGATGAAAGAAGAGTCTTGACTGGAGCATTGATGATCCTTACTTGATTTTGACTTTTTATGAAACCTTGCATCAGATGAATTTTTTTTGCTTGGACTTTGGTTCTTGCTCTTTTTGGAATAGGAGGGATTGATGTTGGACTTGAAGAAGATACTTGCCTCTTGCCCTTTTGTTTCTCTGATAAATTCTTGTATGGAAGACTTGAGCTCATTATGATGAAGGTTGGAGAAGTGGGTTTGATGATATGTGATGATGATGAAAAATTAAATGGGATGATTGATTATGAATGAATGGGATGATGATTGGTATAATGAGGGAAATTTTCGAATATGGGTTTATGAAATAGAGAAGTTTTGAAGAAAAAATTGAAATGAAAACAAATGAGTGGAAGAGAAAAAATAATGTTGAACAACCCAAATGCGT
The DNA here is from genome assembly GCA_948472305.1 of Vicia faba. Taxonomy (NCBI): domain Eukaryota; kingdom Viridiplantae; phylum Streptophyta; class Magnoliopsida; order Fabales; family Fabaceae; genus Vicia; species Vicia faba. The sequence goes on along the minus strand of OX451736.1, from coordinate 1,462,578,558 downwards.
GACTTTTGATTTCATGATTCGAATAATCTTTTAAGTGTGATTCAAATTATACTTTAAAAAATTTCAAATAAATGGACTGTGATTCGAATTACGTTATACCAGTTACTTGAATCAATCTTCACAACCCTAAACTCATTTTTTAAATCTTGTGATTCGAATTATACTGAAATGGTGACTCAAATTATGAAGTACATTTTTTGAAAAAAATTAATGCATGAAAAAGTGACTTTTAATGAAATGCAAAATTTAAAATGATGATTTTAATGGAAAATAACTTTGATGCAAATGCTAAAATAAATTTTAATGCTAGAATGAAGTGATGATTCATGAATGAATGAGGAATGCAAATGTAAATACTATGAACTGATAAAATAAAATTAGATCGGTGCATGAGATACTTGAATGATCAAAACATGAAACACAAAAACATAGCACATACATATACTTAAAATAAACAATACATATCGGCAAAGAAATAATTACAAATATGTATACAACAAAAAGAATAAAGGAGAGTTGAAACGATCATACCAATTTAGACAATCTGGGTTTAACTTGCTACACGAAAACAATTAAAAATCAACAACAAGAATAACATAATATGAAATCCGATCAATCATAAATGAATTGGATACAACTCCTATTGCATGTTTGAAGATTAATATCAGACTCTCCTTCATAAGGATTCAGATAAACTTGTACGATGTATGTTCTAATTATCATTGGTTGACATATCTTGACAATCTCGGATAACTGATTCAACTCTTTGACGATTGAAGCTACCGGCAGAAAACACAGAGTCGTCACCGAACTTTATTTATCCCGAAGGAAGGGGAAATATCGATAAAACCTCAAGGGAATGGACAAGATGGTCTTGAGACCAAGAGAAAGGGTAAGGGAGTCGGTTATGCGAGAGGAAGGTATTAGCATCCCTCACATCCGTTGTACTCAACGGGATCCATTTTATTTGTATGTCTTAAAGGGTGTGTTTATCTACAACTATGTTTGCTTAAAGGGAAATGAATGGTTTTTATTATTGAGTTCGTGAGGGTTTCACGACCCTTTGCCTACGTATCCAATGAAGGAATCAGAACACCGTAGTTCCTCTAGAAAATAGTTTGTTTGTTGGTGTTTTTTAGTGGGTGACGTTAAAGCACACATTCTAGCGATAGGCATGGCCGATATCACGGTAGAATGGAGATAACATGCCCTTCGGGGGATTTTGATTGGTTGAGTGTTTTTGCGAGTTTAAAAAAAATAAGTTCAAGTAGTGATTAAATTTTTTTGGATTTTTGATTTGTGACAATTAAGTTTTAATTACAAAAGAAAAGGGGTTAAGAGGGAGAATAAGAAATATCTTAATTGTTTATTATGTACAAGAGGGACCTAAAGTTGAATGCTCAAAAGGGAAATTTCTAACCTAATTAGCTATCAGGTATATGTTGATTCTAAAGTCTAATTCAATGCGAAATAGCCAAAATGAATTTAATTATTTCATTGAATCACTTAAGGGAACATGTTGCTGACGATTAACCAAGCAATCAAAACAAAATAACATAAATACAAAGCTAACGTTTTTTGTGATTTTCATCAAGCAAAGAAACGTAACTAAGTATGATTAACTAAGCTAAAACACTATTTAAAAAAACTTACAAAGACTAAAAGAACTTAAATTAAACCAATTTAATTAATAAAATTTACTAATAATAATAAAAAAAACCCTTAAAAGTTAAACTAATTTCAGAATTAAACCAAGTAGTTAAAACCAAAGAGTTAAAAAATAATAAAAGAAATGAAATCTAAACTAAAAGTACCAAGGGGAATGAATTAAAATTATGGAGGGATAGTGTATCAATTTCACAATGGGCTTAAGGATAGAACCAAACAGCAGGGCCCTAGTATTTACAGAAAGAAAAAAAGGAAGTAAAGAAAGTATGATGGGTCGGACCGGGTCAGAGGGTCCGGACCCAGCGACCCACTCAAGAATATGGGTTAAAAACCCTAACAAAAAAACAACGCCTCTATCTCTAAGCGTTCTATTGTTCTGTTCAAACCCCTTTCCTCTCTCTCGATCTGCCGCCGTAACTTATAGATTTCCTATCATGATCAATCCGCGCTTCGGTGTGTCAATAAAGATTGTTGTTTGGCTGACTTAGGGAATGGTGGGGTGTTGTTGTTAAGATGAAGAGGTGATATCATGAGATGGATTAGTGGGTAGAAGGTGGATTCGCATGGGAATATTTGATGGGAGGTTATATTTGTCGTCGCAAGGAAATGAAGGGGATATTTATGGGGGGGTTTCGAAGAACAGAGGTGGTTGCTGGATGGGTTTTGTTGGACGCGTGGAGGGAAGCAAAATTGGGGCAATGATTACAGTGAGCTCGATAGTAGTTGTGAGGCAAAGAGAGAGTTTGGTGGATTTAACATTTCTGGATAGAGTTCACATTTATGGACAGAGTTCTCATAGAAGGGATGCAGGATATCGAGGGAACGAGATTCAGTTTTAGGGGGGATGACGGTTGTGGCTGAGGAGTCGAAAGAGAGCGCAATCTTGAGAATGTGGAGAATGTTGGCTTCAACAGAGTTTTAGCGGAGGTAAACTTTATGGCATGAGTTTTTTGTGAAAATTATGGATTACCAATAATGTCTTTTTCTCACGGTCTTTAAACAGAAAAAAAAATTTGTTCATGAAACTCTTGGTTTTTGTTGCAGCAAACATTGATTACTTTGTTTTCTCTGTTTTAGCTTTGGTTCAAACATTGTTTCAACTCCGATTACATGATTATATTAAATTCAAGGTTAAACAAATGGATATCACACAGGTGATAGAGATCTTACCTGCAGTTTCCTTGAATATGCGAAACAGAAAAACCAGAGACGAGACTCCAATCAGGTACAATTTTTCTTTAATACTCGATGATGATCTTCTTATTCTTTGTATTCCTATTCTGTCGAATTGATGACCGTATGAGTGTTATAGTTGCAGGTTCTTTGCACTTCTTCTCCTTTTTCCTCTTGAAATTTTTCTTCCCTTTCTGTTAACAACAACAAGGTTATGGAACGAAACAAGTTAGAGGAGTGAGTTGTGTAAGCAGGTTGTGATTAATGAGAGGGCTGTTAGAGGTGTTCGATTTTGATGCTGTATGTTTGCAGTGTGTTTTTTTTAAATATTTTTTCTCTCTTGGTTTTTTTGCTTCTGTGGTTGGTATCTTCTCCTTGTTGGTTTTTTGCTTCTGTATACTATGTTTTTGCTTGGTAATTATCTCCCTCTCAGTTTTTTGGCTGTGTAAAAAATCCCCCATTTGCTGTGTGTTTAAAACCTCTTATATAATGATTGAAGAGTGAGTTTTAGAGGGAAAAGGCTTGAGAAATTTGAACAGATTATGATGCTGTTTTGAATGCTTTTTGATGCAGTATGCTTTTTCCTATTTTTGTGCAATTTCTAATACAGGGCAGCAAACTTTGTTGTGTTGTGGATTGGTGTAGTAAGGTTGCAGTATGGACTGATCTTGGACAGTGCTGTTGGGCTACTTTTTGCTGGTTTTGGACTGTTATTGTTAGGTGACATATTTTCAAGCCTATTCTTTTTCCTCTTTATCTTTTTATGACACAAAGCTGTTGCTTTTTACTCAATAAATTATGAAGGGTTTTCATATTTTAGGAAAATGATGATGCATTTGAGGTTTTGGCTGTTTGTTAGCCTTCTATTATTTGTTTGGTTTGATGTTTCTGCCTTGCTTTTGCTGTCTTGTTGGTTTTTGTTGCAGCCTTGGTTTCACTGCTGCATTTTATTGTAGCTGCTTGGCAATTTGTTGTGTTGCTGCTATTGTTTGCAGCTTGGAAATTTACTGTGTTGCAAATGTTGTTTTCTGTTTTGGGGCTGCTGGTTTTTGCTTATTTTTATTGTTATGTTTGGCCTGTTTCCGCTGCTGTGTAGCAGCTTTGCTTTCTTGTTTTTGTGCATCAGTTGTTTGCATTTTGCTTGTTGCCGCTTTGCAATTTTCTTTTCTCCCTTTTTGTGAACCAAAGAGGACAAATTTTTGTGATTTTCAATTTGGGAGAAAATAAACCATGATTAAAAATAAATCCCTCTTTAACTGATTCCAAATTCAAACCCTTATGATGAAATTAGAAGAAAAATTGCTTGACACTTCTTGATTAACTTTCAACTAACTAACCAATGCTTATTTGTTTTTCTTTTCAAGCAAGATGGAAGGTGAAAAGGCAAGGCCAAGCAAGGATAAAAGATGAAGAAAAATCCATGGCAAGAGATGAGGACAAGTCACTTGAAGAGGAAGCAAAACATTTAATTCTTTTTTTGTTTTTGTTTTGTAAACTGCAATTGTACTTGTGATTCCATTCCTTGTAACTCGTCTCAAAAAAATGTAATGAACACAAACTTGAATGAATTTATTAATGATGAACTTTGTTGTAGAAATCAAATAACTCTTGAATCTTGTTTGAATTCTGAAATTCTCTCTTGAATAATTCGAATGCACATCTTGACTTTGTAACTTAAACCTCAAGAAATCATGAACAATTGTTGTAACCTGTATTTCGAGCAATCATGTACCTTATCTTTCAAAATCCAATCAAACTCTCAAACAAAATAAACGCTTAAGAATTTAATTCCCCTTGGTTAATTTGAACCCAAAACAACAGTCACTCAAACCTTAATCTCCATATCACGCCTGAACAAAACTTGCACTTTTAAACATAATTTTAACTTTGCGGCTCACATCACAAGTAACTTGTAACTTAAGCAACAAAACACGCCTTGATTGTCATGAACCCCCAAACTTATTTCTTGTGCCCAAACTTCACAGTCGTCAACTTAAACTTCAAACTCTCGAATCAGTGACTTAGAGATTTTAAGAAGGAAACTTGAAATGCGAGGAGATAAAATCCTTGACCTAATGCACTGAGCTTTGAGCCATCTTTGGGGTAGGCGGAAGAAACATCTCTACAAAAACCAATGCCCCAAAACCCTAGCATCTTGACCAGCAAAAATAGGGAAATAAACCCTAATCCAAGCTCTGATAAATTTGATCGAGAACCAACCTTGTAACGTGATGACAAAATTCATTCCACGATCCACTAATCGAGAACCAGATGCATTTCCCTTTTACCTGATAAGAGAAAAAAATTAGACATAAAGAGGGCGCATCCCTAATACCTCAAACCAAAGTGCTTGATTCCATGAGATGCGGGATATGCAAATGACTGAGTAAAAAAAAGGGGAAAATGGGGTGCAAAGTTCAAAGCCAGACAAAAGTAAAAAAAGATAGGGCAAATTTGGGGTACAACAGTTGCCCCTATTTAATCGTCTTAAACCTGAAGGTGAGATTGGTGTCATCCTTTCGGAAGTTCAAGGTGGAAAATGATTAAATACCAGGACCCGAAATTTGCCCTGGAGAGATGGTGTGAGTGTCATTCATTGGTGTGAATGTTTGTTGGGAAAAGACAAACGGGTCTTCTGGTGGACTGGTCAGGATGGATAAACATGGTTGAATAATGGTAGCTCGTACTGGGGTAACGGTGCCAATACAAGGTTCTTGAGGGAGTGGGTGGTAGAGTGACTGAAAGGATATGGTTGACAATGTCGCAATGACTGGAGGTAGGATTTATGAGAAACTTAAAGATAACACGAGGGTAAAGTCCGCAGAAGACTTACGACCCTAAAAAGATAGCGTGAGGATGAGACCTACGAACGACCCACAACCCTAAAAGAGATAAAGCGAAGGTAGGACCTACGGATGATCCTCGATCTTAAAAACAAGATGAGGAGAGGGTTAAGCTAAGGTAAGATCTACGGACGATCTACGACCCCGAAAACAAGACGAGGAGAGGGTAAAGTCTACGGACGACCTACGACCCCAAAAATATAACACGATGGTAAGATCTATGGACGATCTACGATCCTAAAAATATAACGTGATGGTAAGATCTACAGACGATCTACGACCCTAAAAAGATAACACTATGGTAAGATCTACGGACGATCTACGACCTTAAAAAAGATGAGGAGAGGGTAAAATATACGGACGACCTACGACCCTAAGAGAGATAATGCGATGGTAAGATCTACGGACGATCTACGACCTTAAAAAAGATGAGGAGAGGGTAAAGTCTACGGACGACCTACGACCCTAAAAAGATAACACTATGGTAAGATCTACGGATGATCTACGACCTTAAAAAAGCTGAGGAGAGGGTAAAGTCTACGGACGAACTACGACCCTAAGAGAGATAACGCGATGGTAAGATCTACGGACGATCCACGACCTTAAAAAAGATGACATGAGTATCGAGAGTTGGGGAGCATGACGTACTAACACCCTGGTTTATTTTAGTTGGTAGTATAATGACAAATGTTAACTTGGAATTATGAGGATGATATTCTTTGTGAGGATGTTTTGTTGATTTGGGATTGATCTGACTCATGCTTCATATGCATTTAAGGTGTGACATGATGATCCATGGATATGCTATGCGTTTGAGGATGCAATGCAGTATGTCGTGATGATTATTGTATGTAAAGTGCCAAAAGCTCATTGGGATGTGCTGCTCGTCATCTCGAGGTACTAATATGGATTGGTGCTTGAAATTTTGAGAGAACAGAGTTAGCCTTGTTGAGTTCACTAGGGGATTAAATCTTGCTGAGGAGAAATGACTTGATCTGACTTCCTTCATGTGTTGGGCCTTTTATGAATAACCGAAAAAGAGACGTGGATCTCAACCAATGCCCCAAGTCTCTCCATGTGGGAGAATCGGGCGCTCAGTCGATTGTAAGGAGGTGACAAGGATGACATCTTGGTCAAGGTGACCGTTATGACTTGCTACCTGCACAGAAGAACGAACACTTGGAAAGCCACAATATTCCCTGGGGATGCCTTCATATCCATGTAATGTAGTGTTTCACATATTAGCCCATGATTATTATTGACTTATTGTTTTCAATGCAATGTTTAACAAAGAATTTAAATCACGATTCACATACGAAAAATAAAGTAAAAGAGCATAACAAAGATTTTTTAATAGAATGGAAAATTTTTATTAATGATTTTGGCCCGTGAATGGGCATTCATACATAGAAACAACTCTTAAATGAGGAAGTTGCGGAAGAGAAAAGAAACACAACGAGTAAAATGGAAATAAGAAAATCTCGAACTTCCATTAAAACCGATATTGCTATAGTTCTCGTATCCTGGGTCGTCCTAGTGCCGTGCTTCCAAAGGATAATAGCCAGATTGATCCATCCCACATTAGGAGGGTGTACGTGAAGAGTCTTCAGACTGCAGTCTCTCGCTTTTTGTCCCTAATTTTTGCTTGGATCGCCCTTTCGGGTTTTCAATCCACCGGGACACCCATTTTTGCCTAAGCCGCCCTTTCGGGTTTTCAACTTAGCGTGTTATTCTTTCTTCTTTTTTTTTCTTCTTTTTTAGCCCTAACTTTTTCCTAAGCCGCCCTTTCGGGTTTTTGACTTAGCGGGTCCTTTTATGCGTAGTATTTTTTGACTGAGTCTGAATTGACTGGAAGCAGAACGTCTTCCCCATCCATGTTTGTTAGGATTAGAGCACCTCCCGAGAAAGATTTCTTCACGATGTACGATCCCTCATAGTTGGGAGTCCACTTGCCTCTTGGATCAGTGTAGATTGGGAGAATCTTCCTTAAGACTAGGTCGCCTGCATGGAACTCTCGAGGACGAATCTTCTTGTCAAATGCTCTCTTGAGACGCTGTTGATATAACTGACCGTGACAAATGGCTGCTAGGAATTTTTATTTGATGAGATTGAGTTGGTCGAGTCTCGTTTGAATCCATTCAACTTCATCAAGCTTAGTATCCATCAGAACCCTTAAGGAAGGAATCTCCACTTCGACTGGGAGTATCGCATCCATACCGTAGACTAATGAAAATGGAGTTGCCCCAGTGGAAGTACACACCGAAGTTCGATAGCCATGCAGGGCAAAAGGCAACATCTTATGCCAATCTTTGTATGTTCTCACCATTTTTTGGACGATCTTCTTTATGTTCTTGTTAGCAACTTCAACTGCCCCATTCATCTTCAGCCAATAAGGTGATGAATTATGGTGCTCGATCTTGAACTCTTCACACATTTCCTTCATCATCTTGTTATTGAGATTTGACCCGTTATCAGTGATGATCTTGTTAGGAGTTCCATACCGGCATATGATCTCTCTTTTGATGAAACGAGTGACAAATTGCTTGGTCACATTCTTGTACGAAGCCGCTTCCACCCACTTGGTGAAGTAGTCAATAGAAACGAGGATAAACCTGTGTCCGTTTGAAGCGCTCGACTTGATTTGCCCAATCATATCGATGCCCCACATTGCAAAGGGCCATGGTGAAGTCATCATATTCAAGGGAGTGGGAGGAACATATATCCTGTCTGCGTAAACCTGACATTTATGGTACATTTTGGCATATACACAACAGTCACTTTCCATCGTCATCCAGAAATAACCTGCTCGTAATATTTTCTTGGCCATGGAATGCCCACTGTGATGAGTCCCAAAAGAGCCCTCGTGTATTTCTCGTATAATGGATTCTGCCTCGTGTCTATCCACGCATTTGAGCAGAACTGAATCATAGTTTCTCTTGTACAGAACATCTCCTGACAGTAAAAACTTAGACACCAAGCTTCTAAGAGTCCGGTTATCACAAATTGTAGCACCTTTGGGGTACTCTTGCTTCTCAAGATATCTTTTGATGTCGAAGTACCACGGCCTTTCATCTGATACATCTTCAGTTGTGAGATAATGAGCAGGGAAAATGTGTGCTGGCTCCTTGTAATGACAGATCCTTATACTGGGTGCATGATTAGGGTAACTGACTTTGAACATTGCTGCTAAAGTGGCCAGAGCGTGTGCCAGTTGATTTGCTTCTCTAGGAATGTGCTCAAAGGTGACCTCATCGAAAGCGGGCAACAACTCAACTATTTAATCCCGGTATGGAACTAAATTAGGGTGCCGTGTATCCCAACCACCCCGTACTTGATGTATCACTAAGGCAAAGTCCCCATAAACTTCAAGAATCTTGATCTTCAAATCAATGGCATCTTCAAGGCCCATCACACAAGCTTCGTATTCAGCGACATTATTCGTGCAATCAAAACATAATCTGGCAGTGAAAGGTATGTGAGTGTTGCGTGGAGAGGTCAGAACTGCCCCAATACTGTGACCCATAACATTTGACGCACCATGGAACGTGAGAGTCCATCGCTCCTCTGGTTCAGGTCCTTCATTATCATCAAGTTTCATAATATCCTCGTCTAGAAAATCGAACTTCATGGGCTGATATTCTTCCAATGGTTGGTGAGCGAGATGATCAGCCAGAATGCTACCTTTGATAGCCTTTTGTGTGACGTACTGTATGTCATACTCAGACAACATCATTTGCCACCGAGCCAATCTTCCTGTAAGTGCTGGTTTCTCGAAGATGTACTTTATCAGATCCATCTTAGATATCAGAAGTGTAGAATGTGTCAACATATACTGCCTCAAACGTCGAGCTGCCCACCTAAGAGCAAAACGAGTCTTCTCAAGTAAGGAATACCTTGATTCACAATCAATAAACTTCTTGCTCAGGTAATAAATGGCGTGTTCTTTTCATCTAGTATCATCATGTTGTCCGAGCACACAACCTATAGATCCTTCAAGCACAGTTAAATACATAATGAGAGGTCTCTCGGGAACTGGTGGTATGAGTATTGGTGGTTCTTGAAGATACTGCTTAATCTTCTCAAAAGCTTCTTGACAACTCTCATCCTAATGCACATCCTGATTCTTGCGTACCGATTTAAAGATGGGTTCACAGGTAGCAGTAAGATGGGAAATGAACCTGGCTATGTAATTCAACCTTCCAAGGAAACCTCATACTTCCTTCTCATTTTTTGGCGCTGACATATCCTGTATTGCTTTTACTTTGTCTGGATCTACTTCAATTCCCCGTTGGCTCACGATAAAACTAAGTAACTTGCCCGATCAGACCCCAAAGGTGCATTTGTTGGGGTTAAGCCTTAACCTGAACTTTCGTAAACGATCAAACAACTTCTTCAAATGAACCAAATGTTCTTCCTCAGTCTGTGACTTCGCAATCATGTCACCCACATACACCTCGACTTCTTTATGAATCATGTCGTGAAAGAGAGTCACCATAGCTCACTGATATGTCGCACCAGTGTTTTTAAGACCAAAAGGAATGACTCTATAGCAAAAGGTACCCCCAAGGAGTTGTGAAAGTTGTTTTATCCATGTCTTCCGGAGCCATCTTTATCTGATTGTAGCCAGAGAAACCATCCATGAAGGAAAACACCGAAGATTGAGAAGTGTTATCAACCAATACATCAATGTGAGGCAACGGGAAATCATCCTTCGGGCTTGCTCTATTCAAGTCTCAGTAGTTGACACACATATGTACCTTACCATCCTTCTTAGGTATGGGCACAATGTTAGCGATCCAAGGCGGATAGTTTATCACCGATAGGAAACCTGCTTCGAGCTGTTTCTGAACCTCTTCTTTGATCTTCAAAGCCATATCGGGTCTGGTCCTTCTTGGCTTTTGCTTTACAGGAGGACATTCTGGCTTGAGCGGCAATCTATGCATTACTATGTTAGTGTCTAAGCTGGGCATGTCTTCGTACGACCAGGCGAAGATGTCAGCATACTCCCGAAGCAATTTAATTAACCCCTTCTTTTCTTAACTTTGCAAGGCGGCCCCTATCTTGACTTATCACTTTACCTCTTCAGTACCGAGATTGACGACTTCTGTTTCTTCTTGATACGGCTGAATGACCTTCTCTTCCTGTCTCAAGAGTATGGCTAGTTCTTCAGGGACTTCACAATCTTCCTCACTATCTTCGTTAGCATGATCAACTGAATTCTCAAGGATATAAGGAGCCATAGCATTATCATTTCCAACGGAGTCCGAGACGGATCTGCATGATCAATGATTTTATGTTTTATTTTTAGAAAGTGCAAAAGAATATTTAGAATATGAAAAGAAAAGTATTGCCATTTTTATTTTGAAAAAGTAAAAGTAAAAGAAAAGACATGTAACAAAATTGTATGCGAAAGTGCAATTTTTCATTCAATGTTAAACGAAGATTGAAACATAAGGGGCCCATTCTACAAGCTGTCAGTATGCCTTAGGCAGGACATACGACTTAAAATGGAAGCAGAAAATTACACATCAAGGAAAACAACTTCAGGGATGTCCACGACAGTCCAATTGCTGAGCTCCTGGTCCAGCGCAACTTGATAGATAAATCTTGAAACATCTTCATCGTCACCTTTAACATCTGTGGAGAGAACTTGTCCTTCTTTTCCTACACCAGCACTGACGAACACTTCAGAAATGGGGGGAACCTGCTGTCCTTTGAGAGGAACCCAACCAGCTTGCACGAAGGATGACGACTGATACCCAAGACCAAAACGATCTTTCTTCTATGGCACTTCAATCAATTTTCCCCATCTGTCATGGGGAGGTCTAGCTTCTATGAGGGCTTTGGCATCCTTCAAAGAGGCCAGGGGTATCTCAGACTTCTTACATTTCATGACGGGGAACTTGTCAACAGTAACAATCTCCAGAGCTTGAAAGGGAAACTCTTGTACCTCGCCTTCCACTTCCACATAACGGTAGGTAGTCAGATTATTAATCACTATGTCTTTTTCCCTGCAAATGACGAAGACTTGGTCATTCACGATGAACTTCAGGCGTTGATGAAGAGTAGATGTCACAACTCCTACTACATGAATCCATGGACGACCCAAAAGGCAAGTATAGGATGGATGAATGTCCATAACATAGAATGACAAATAGAAAGTGTGGGGACCAATCTTGACAGACAAATCCATTTCTCCATCCATCGATCTTCTCAAACCATCAAACGCTCGAACATTTAGAGTGGAGGGCCTCATCATTACTCCGTCCATATTCACCTTAAACAAGGTAGCCTTAGGCATCACATTGAGTGAAGAACTTGTATCCACCAAAACTCGAGATAGAACAGTGTCCAAACACTTCATAGAAACATGCAGCGCTTTATTGTAGGCTCTGCCTTCAATTGGGAGTTCATCATCACAGAAACCCAAACAATTTCCCACAACAATATTGGTGACTATTCCTTCAAACCGGGCCACAAAGATGTCTTGGGTAACATGAGCAGAACATAAGGTCTTCAATAAGGCACTGTGGTGGGCCTCTGAACACAAAAGGAGAGACAAGATGGCAATCTTGGATGGTGTCTAGTTGAGTTGATCCACTACTTTGCAATCACTCCGCTTGAGAATTCTCAAAAGTTGCTCCGCTTCTTGTCCTACAGAAAGTTCGGGTTGATTATCCATCACTTGCTTTCCCCTGGCCTTAGCTAGAGCTTCACTGTTAGTTTCCCTAGGAGGCGATGGTGGAGGAGAAAAGATCTGACCACTGCGAGTCATGTTACTGGTTCCCGCAATGTTGGTAACATTCTTGTCAACAACCGGAGGGCACTCATACCTCCTTCCATGAATATAGACCACATTATACTCCCATGGAACTGCCTTCGAGTCGTTGCTTGTAGGAGGAATAGGAGCTTGAATCATTGTGGGGGTAATAGGAACCTGAATTGTTAACGGAATACTAGGGGTTGCTGAAAAGCTTCTCGAATAGTAGGGGATTTCCAGGAAACCAATCTCTTCTTCTCGGAATACTTTCTCTATCTGTAGGACACCTTCATCGATCAACTGTTGGATGGCCATCTTCAACTCAGCATACTCTTTAGATTTGGAGGAACATGTTAAGCAAAATTCATGGAGTTCTTGTAGCACCTGATGCTTCAGCAAATGTTCTCTAACAGTTTCTAAAGATATCTTAATTTCGTCAACCTTTGATACCAAAACCCATTCATTAACTTCTTCAATAGCATTGACCGTTCCCCCTTGATGAGGAGGCATGGTATTATTTGAATATTCGGACCAACAGGGTTGAAGTTGATGGCTTTTGTATCAATGAGATCTTTAACTTTTCATTTGAATGCTCTACAATTTTCAATTGTATGGCCTGGGGCACCAGAATGAAATTCGCAGTGAGCATTAATATCAACCCCCTAGGGAGAGGATTTGGTGGTGGACCGAGTTCGCGCAATTGAACCAATTGACTAGCAAGTAACTGTGGGAGAAGCTGAGCGTAGGACATGGGAATGAGATCAAACCTTCTTTGAGGGGCTCTCGGGCCTTATGGTTGTTGATTTGGTTGTTGATAAGTTGGAGGAAGTGCAAGTTGTTATGGAACATAATGTGGTTGCGGAGAGAAAGGCCGTTGTTGGGCCATCCAGGGTGCTGAAGTTGTGGCAGCATATACTTGAGGAACAAATTGGTTGGGAACAACAACAGGTGTAGGAAAATAAGGGAATTGGACTTGAGGAAATGCGGGAGCTCTTCCTTGGTTGATGGTGATGGCACTAGTCTTGCCCTCTTTCTTCTTGACAAAATCAGAAAATGGTTTTCTACTAATGCTTGCATTGTTGTTAACATTGTTAGGAACACCTTGAATCGTTCCAGCCTTAATGCACGTCTCAACGCGTTCACCAATAATGACCATATCAGAGAAATAAGTAGAAGTCTACTGAGCATATACTGGAGATAAGGGCCTCGTAAAGTACCCATAAACAAATCAATCAATTCACGATCCAAGAGAGGAGGTTGGACCCTTGCAGCCAGTTCATGCCACCTTTGAGCGTATTCTTTGAAAGACTCTTCAGATTTTTGTACCATCCCTTGGAGCCGAGTACGTCTAGGAGCCATGGCAGTATTGTAATGGTAATGTTTCAAAAAAGCGTCAGCAAGTTCCCCCCAAGTACTGACATGAGATCTTTCCAATTGCATATACCAATCCAACGGTGCCCCGGTCAAGCTGTCTTGAAAGAAATGCATGAGTAACAATTCATTTTCAGCATAGGCAGCCATTTTGCAACAATAGGAACGAAGATGAGTCTCTAGGCAAGAAGTGCCTTTGTATTTGTCAAAATCCTGGACTTTAAACTTGGGAGGAATAACTACCCCAGGCACGAGGCACATTGCAGCAGTATTGAATCCGGAAGCCTTGATACCCTCAATGGCTCTAAGTCTCTCTTCGAGAGCATGATACATTTTCGCAATTTTGGCAACCCCGAAAGCAAGGTTCACTTGGGTTTCATCAAGGTCAATAACATCATGATGATCGTCGAAATCATACCTAGGAGCATCGGTAAGAGTCTCAACATTTGCATTGTCATTTCTCCCATTAGCAGAAGTGGAGGGTGCAACAGTAGTAAGCTTGGAAACACTTTGATGTAGTTCTTCTTGACCCTTGATCACAACACGAAGGGTTTCCATAAGTTGATCCATGCGAGTACCCATGGTGTCCATATCCCGACGGAGTGCATTCTGGTTCTCTTCAAAAAGATCCATTAGCCTTTGCTGGTTGCCTCTGGTACGATAAGGTTGTGGAGGAGTCGTCTTTGATGTTTACTGTAGTCTGCGAAAAGGGATCCCAATGAGTTTTTGTTATGAAAAATTAATGCATGGTAGTATGGATGAATGCTTTATCTTCATTTCTGAGGAAACCCAAAGACTCGTCTATCTTTTAAAATTTTCCTTTCCCTTTTTTTTTTGAAAAACTACATCAACGAGACTTGTCTTTGGATTTCCCTAGATATGAGATATATATACATGAAGATATGATGTCATGGTATGCTATGGCATGAAGTCTCAGCTCCACATATTCTGGATAACCATTGCGTAGTCCGTCGCACAGGCTGAAAGTAACAGGATCAAAAGTTCGACGTCACATGCATGGAGTCAAAGTAACCACCCATGAGGTATGTACTAGGGGTTTATCACCTACTGTGATCGGTGGATCTGGAACTGACTGTTTAACGCTGGTTCGCGAAATGTCGCGGAAGCAAGAGTCGCCACCGTCTTTTATTTTCTCCAATATGGACAGGACAAAAGCACAACAAAATTCCTTATGAGATAGTTTCTCGGTTCGGGAGGTAGATTTATAGAAAGGGAAGGTGTTAGCACCCTTTCTATCCATGGTTATCCATGGGCTCTTAGATACTTGCTCATTGTGTTTTCAAAAATGTTTGCTTTTCAAAGTGTGAGTGGGTTTTAAAAAAAGTTTCGTTTAAAGATTTCAGATCGACTCTTGTATCAGTCCTCAAGAGTGTTTGAAAAAATTGTTTTGAAAGCTTTTTGAAAGTGTCAGTGTGAAAAGAGTTTCGATTTGTTTTTGAATAGAGCAAGTATCTATGAGTCATCTACCTACCCTAAGGAATTAGGCTGTGTAAATGTCCTTAAGGTAGTGCCATCCCACCATTGAGAGGTAGGTAGCACTACCGTTGGAGGTGTTCGGGTCAATTCGTTTGTAGGGACAGTGTGGTCACCAGAGCAACAGTAGGACACCTTAGAAGCTACCCTTATGCCATTGATCCTTTTTTATTCCGAGGTAACCGTTTCGAGGAAACTGGATCATGTCATGGACATAAGGACTTACTAAAACGTCCTATACTCGACGACCACGTTTCGAAGGTAAGGCAACAGTGAGGCGTACCCTAAGAGTGGTGTGTGAATTTGTGTGTTGTTTTCATGTTCATATTTGTCTTTGATCATTGTATCGTGAGCTACGTTTTGCTTTTAATTAGTCATTCATTCTTTCATGCAATTAGAATTTAAAAGTGCGGAAATTTAAATGCGGAAAGGGTAAATCCTACGCTATTACAAGGCGCGGGTCTATACATCGCCAAATTAACAAAGACCCATTTTGAAGAAAAATGCGGAAAGTAAAACCTAGTTACTATTACACAGCTTGAGCAGTTACATAATATTCGAAAATAAAAATAAGAATAAATGCGCGAGAGAATTAAAGATAGAACGTTCGAGGGCGTTGGACCCTTTTGAAATTAAATGAAATTAATAGTTAATTAATTATTAAATTAAAGAAAAGAAATGTTTTTTTTATGTTTTTGGTATTTATGAAATAAGAAAATTAAAATTAAAATTAAAAGAAACCCTAATTCTAAGTTATTTTTAATTATTTGAGAAAAGATTAAAGTTTAACCTAATTTACTAAATATTTAATATACATGTTTATTTACAAAAATATTTAATAATTAATAATAATAATAATGATGAGAAAATTATTTATTAAAAAAATGATGAAAAGTTAAAATCCTAATTTCTACATATTTTAATTTGTTTAAGAAAAAGCATTAAAATTGAAAACCTAAAATTAACTAAATTTATTATTTAAAGTTTATTTACAAAAAAATAATGGTTAAATTAATGTTAATAACAATAAAACATTTTTTGATATTTCTGTATTTATTATTGTGAAAATTATTTTATGGAATTTAAAGAAAACAATTAAAACAAATAAAAGAATAAACAAGGAAAAATAAATAAAAATTAAAAATTGAGCAAACCATGGGGGTATCAGGCCCCAAAGGGAGGTTTTTGTGAGAAATCTGGCCCAAGAATGCAAGCCCTGCAAGCCCTTTTTGACTTTCAGGGATCACGTGTGGAGTGGTTGACTAGCATGCACGGTGGACCTCCATTCATAGCCTTCAGATGGATCATCATGCATAGGTGGCAAGCCAGCAGGTGGAGTTGTATGGTAGGACGTTGATGGCATGCTGCATAGAAACATGTTAAGGAAAAAATTATGGAATAAGTGGGGGGACCTGGGAATCGAACCCAGGTCCCAATACCTGCAAGCCACCTCAGCCACCAACTGAGCTATTGAGCGTATTTGTTAATATGATGAATGGAAAATATAATATATAAAAACAATGATTAGTGGTCTGAACAAAGAAAAGCGCGCCAGTATTTGAATTGTCCTATCATGTTATGACACGCCAACTTCGTCTTCCTTTTGTTCCTGCAAATAATACCAAATAGCGGGGGTTTTAAACCCCCACTAAATTCAACCAGAAAAAATAATGATTAGCTCCTGGGTTAACATAAAAAGGGCGCGAGTAGTGAGTTAGTCTTGTCTTGTTGTCACGAACTCAATGGTACCAGTTTGAAGGGCTAATTTTTCCATATGAAGGAACCCCTAATTCAAAGCTCCTGAAACCCTAAAATACGTTCATGGTGAATTCTTATACAGACATTGTTAGTTCAATTAAAGGGTACCATTAGCTTCAGAATATCCATATTAGTGTAAATCAACAGTTAAAAGACATGAATAATGCATGGAAATTGAAACACGATTATGAAAAAGTTCAAGAAAAGTGTGATGTCGTTCTACCAATTCTGGAGGTCTGGAGACTTGGTTTTGATTGCAAATGCTTCCTGGATGTCTTGGCAATGTTTTGGAATCCTTTTGGTGCTTTGAAACGCCTTGTAACTAGGTTTTCAGTTTTCAAAAGTTTTATCAAAAATTTGCAATTTTGTGTGCAGCTTGTGTTATACCCCAAAATTTGCCCTCCCATATTCCTCAAGAAATTGCCAAGCCAAGCTACAAAATTCCCCAAGAGTTGCACAGTGCAAAGGCCTCCATACAGTCAAAACTAGGGTTTGTGTGCTGATCAAGAAAATGGAGTGTTCAAAAGCCCAATCAGGTCTCACATGCCTACAAAGATGGTCAAGCATCCTCATATCAAGTTTCAAGGCATTCAGCTCAAGATTGCACAGTCAAAACCCTAAATTGCACTACAGTCAACTGTAGGGGCAAAATGGTCATTTGGCAGTCAAAAGTTCAAATTTTTGGTCAACATATCATTTTGAAGCCACAAACATCATTTGATCAATGCTTGATCATGATTCTCAAAATTTGGCTCAGAAATCATCAAAGATGCAAAGGTTGCTATATTTGGACAGTTGAAAAAGTCAACTGAAATTGACCAGGGCATAACTTTCACATGGATCATCAGAAAAATTCCATCCAAAGCTCATTTTGAAGAGAAAGACATTTCCTACAACTCATCTTCATACTTCAAGTCCAAGAAATGCTCTCACAAAAAGTTATCAATTTCAACATTATAGGTCATTTTCAAAAGTCAACAAAAAGGGACTTTAAGTCAAAGACCATAACTTGAGATTGGTAAATAAAAATGACATGGGACCAAAGGCATTGGTTAGAGGACTCAAAGACCTTTCCAAAATGTCCAAGAACATGTGAAAAGCTTAAAAATTGAGCAAGTTATGCCTTGTAGAAGTTGGGAAATTTTTGTGAAATGGCAAAAGTCAACTATCCTTGAAACTCCAATTTTTGACAAAAGGGCCCACTTTCTTCCACTTGATTCATCCTTGTCATGCCACACACGTGTCCCATGATTAATTTCAAGACCAAATATTGATTTTTCTATTTTATTTAATTTTTGATAATTTAATTCATTTTAAATCTTTAAAAATTCAAATAAAATTCAAAAACCAATGGAATAGTGTCATTTGAATTTGGACAACTTCCATATATCATGGGCCAACTCAAAAACTCAGGCTAGGGTTAAATTGCACACTAAGTCTTGGTCTTGGCTTAAAAGAAGGAAAATTGGTTAATGGTGAAAACCCTAGGACTAGTTCTTTCATGAGCATGAATTAAGGCCAACTAACAAGCTAATTCTCTTCCATCATAAGCACTGAGTCAAACCCTAACCATAGGACATCAAATGCTGCGCTCAAAAGCTTATTAAAAATTTGAAAAATTGGCCATATAACTCAATTCTGAAATCAAGGTTCTAGATGGTTTTAAGCCCTAATACTGATTCTAATAGCTTCCTTGCCAACTCCTGATCAGATTGCAATCCCTAACATCCATCAATACGCGAAGAATTGGTACATAGAACCCTCCCTGTACAGCAAGAAAGTGTTGATCGTGTTTTCAATTCTAGACATCCCCATTGCATTTTTATTGTATATTCATGTTCCTTACAAAGTTTCCAAACTAACCATTGTGTTTAATTGCATTTTTGTTGACCATACGCGATTTCACCATGTTCACATTTTAGGGTTTTCAGGTTGTGATTTTAGGGCTTTTACAATGCTGTAAAATTAGCCCTCCAGACCATGATAATCATACTTAGCAAGCCTGGACGAAGAAGAAGCACTATTCGCGATGGATTTATATTCAAGGATAGCCTAATCGCTATTTTCTTGAAACCAGCCAAAGACCACGCTACAAAAACTGTTGCCATAGTGTTTTGTTTTACAGGATGAGGAAGAAGATGGTTTCGTGTCCATCAGCCATTGGCCATTTTGAAATCGCGCGCGTTTTGGCGTACTAACTCTTGTTTGTTCTTATTATATTTATTTGTTAATTATATATCAAACAGGTTAAGTGGCACAGATGGCAAGCGCTTATTGTTTCAACCTCCAAGACCTGGGTTCGAGTCCCCGGTCTGTACAATATTTCACGTTATTTTTCAATTCAAGTTCTCATGCAGATTCCTCATTAGAGCACACCATGTACCATCATCATCCAGATGCCCACGCGTCCATCCAATCCACACCAAAGGCTTAGATTCAAAAAGCATACTATGCCTGGTCAAATGCATCACACCTGATCCAGAAAAGTCAGCAAGGCCATAACACAAATGGGCCTGAAATGCTAAGGCCTTACCTCCAAACTGGGGCTACCCCCCCCCCTGGTTTGCCTTCTCTTTCTTTCTATTTTATTTCTTTTCAAATTATTATTTTCTTTATTAGTTTAATTAATTTATTTTTTTTACAAAATACAACAACATCAAAAAATCAGAAAAAGGATAAAAACATAAAAAATATTTATTTTGTTTATTTTCTTGTAAATAATTAACATGTAAATAAATTTAGTAAAATAGGTTTTAACTTTAATTCTTTCTTAATAACTAAAAATCCAAAAATATAGCATTAGGTTTAATGACTTTTTATTCCTTTTAATTTTCCTTGTTTTTTGCCATAATATTAGTGATTTATTTATTTTCATAATTGAACTTGTAAACTAATTAGGGTTGCATTTAGGTTAAATTTTAATACTTTCATAATAAACTTAAAAATAATTAGAACTAGGTCTGACATTTCATTTTCATTTTAATTAACTATTTTTTCTTTTAAATCCTAAAAACACAAAATACCAAAAAAACATTCTTTCTTATTTTAATTTTTAATTCCTTATTAACTTTAATTTGTTGTAAAAGGGTCCAACGCCCATGTTCATTATTTATTTAATTTCGCGCATTTATTTTATGTCATTTATTCTAATTATGTAATTGCCCCAAAGCCTTGTAACAATTATACTTTTCGCACTTTTATTTTATTGCTTCTTTACTTTCAGTCAAATCGGGTCCGGTTTATTTTGGCGATGTGGACCCGCGCCATTTGTAATAGCCTTAGATTTATTTTCTCGCAAATATTTAACTGTTAAAAAGCATCCAAGAATGAATGGCCCTAATTAAAATCAAGCGTAGAACACAAATAAACATGACAAGACAAATATCTGAAAACAACACACAATCCGCACACACCACCCCTAGGGTACGCCTCACTGTTGCCTTTCGAAAGGTGATCGTCGAGTAGAGGACGTCTTAGTAAGTCCTCATGATCCGGGAACCTGGCATGAGGGTAGCTTCTAAGGTGTCTTCCCATTGCTCTGGTGATCACCACGTCCCTAAAACTCGAATTGACCCGAACACCTCCAACGGTGGTGCTACCTACCTCTCAATGGTGGGATGGCACTATTTTAAAGGACATTTACACAGACGAATTCCTTAGGGTAGGTAGACGACTCATGGATACTTGCTCTCTTTAAAAACAAACAAAAAAACCTTTTCACACCAACACTTTTCAAAAGCTTTCAAAGCAAATTTTTCAAACACTCTGACGTACGAGTCGAACTGAAACTTTTCAAAGAAACTTTTTTAAACCCACATTGAAAAGCAAGCAAACATTTTTGAAAACACATTGAGCAAGTATCTAAGAGCCCATGGATAACCATGGATAGAAAGGGTGCTAACACCTTCCCTTTCTATAATCTACCTCCCGAACCGAGAGCAATCTCTTTAAGGAATTTTTCTGTGCTTTTGTCCTTTCCATTTGGAGAAAATAAAAGACGGTGGCGACTCTTGCTTCCGCGACATTTCGCGAACCAGCTTTAAAACAGTCAGTTCCAGATCCACCGATCACAGAACTGGCAACTCTGCTGGGGATTTACAAACTTAAAGTGAGGTGTACCTTAGGGTTAGTTCATAACTGTGTTTTCAATTGTATTGCTTTGTTTGCTTTAAATTGTGGGACTGTCTTGGGAGTTCTATAGATCCTAACCCGGATCTGGGGGATACCCTTTTAGAAAGTAGCAACAAGGCTGTGAGGGAACTGTGCGGGGTATACCGACATGGTTGAAACAGTCTGCTACGTTGATGTGGCACTTTGGTGTGTACCGGTAACCCTTGAGTTCAGTCAAGGAGAGTACGGGGCCTCCGCGTGGTGTCGTGAAGCATCAACAGACCTTAGGAACCTTAATTGAACTATCTTGGCCTCTTTAGGGTAGTGAGATAACTGACTTTGGTGCAGTCCGAGGTTGGTTGATACTCGATACTACACTCAATTGAGGGTTGCTTTCCTGGAATATTTCGGTCGCCAGTTCAGTGGCTAAATCGAAACGATGAACAATGAAAGCAATCCCGTGATATTGGGAACCTTAGAACCCGGTTACTTTGATTAGGACAGGTTGAGCCCACCAACTTCAAGAGGGTACTACCCAGACCCCATGCTGGCCTAAACCCTAAGGGTTTCTCTTGTGTGACTTGTGTGCCTTTGTACTTGCCTACTTGCATGCTTGTTAGCTGACACATGAACTACTTACAGGTTTTGTTTATAGTCCTTAACTAGGACTCATGACAAGGTTTACCAAATTTCTTGCAGGTTTTGTTTATAGTCCTTAATTGGGACTCATAACAAAGTATACTGAATTTCTTGCAGGTTCTGTTTATAGTCCTTAATTGGGACTCATAACAGGGTTACTCACATTACCCCATGCATATCATGACAGCATACCATTGCATACATCCTAACCCATTTCAAGGATCTCAAGGGCTTGTGATACAGGTCATATAAATCAAACATCTAGCAAGGGGCAAAGAGGATTTATTTTCCTCTAGCCAATGTTGTCAGAGGCTATGACCCACTTGATATGGTGAGCTCTGACTCCTGAAGAAGGTTCCCTAACCAAGGTTGTTTGGAAATCAAAACCAGACATGATGACTAAAGTCAGAGGCTATGACCCACTGGATATGGTGAGCCTTTGACCCGTGACGAAGGACTCTCAACAACATGAAGTACTTTCAATCAAGTTGCCAGTTTCCAACTCTAACAAGTTTCTCTGTTTACCCCACGAGGTCCTTGAAATCATTGCATGCATATCATACATATCATTACATAACAGGTACCCTTCCTCTGCAGGTTGCTTACCTTCTTCGCTGTTTATTTCAGCAGTCTCGTCATGAATCCTGAATCATCAACCGAGGCATCTATCAAGGCTCTTCAGGCGCAGAACGCCCAATTTCAGGCGCAGAACGCCCAATTTCAGGAGCTGATCAAAGGCTTGGCTCAGGGTCAACAAGATCTGAAGGCTTTGTTTTTGAAGAAGGACAAGAAGAAGAAGAGGATTGTTCTGTTCAGCCCTAGACGCAGATCTGGGAATACACCGCAGGAGGAAACTGAGGGGACAACCCCATCTGTGAGGGAAAGCAGTCACCATGAGAGAGAGGTGCCTAGTCCAGTGGTCTCCGACGGCGAGACAGATTTCAACGACGAACAGTACCCTCCGGCTGAGGACAAGTACAAACAGTTGGAGGATAGGCTGAATGCTATGGAGATCCAACAGGTACCTGGGCTGGATTTTGGAGATCTGGGTTTGTCAACTGGTGTGATTATTCCTCGGAAGTTCAAGGCACCATCCTTTACCAAGTATGACGGGGCGTCTTGTCCCAAGCTGCATCTCAGGTCTTATGTTCGGAAAATCCAACCATACTCAGCAGACAAGAACTTTTGGATCCACTTCTTCCAGGAAAGTCTTTCAGGGTCTCACCTCGAATGGTTCTATCAACTGGATGGGACCAAAGTTCGTAACTGGGAGGAGTTGGCGACTGCTTTCTATAAGCAGTATCAATATAATGCCGACCTCGCTCCCACGCGTACTCAGCTTCAGGGGATGTCTATGGGTACAGGCGAAGGCTTCAAAGAGTATGCACAGAAATGGAGAGATCTTGCTGGAAGGGTACAACCTCCATTAACTGACCGGGAACTCGTTGACATGTTCTTGGGGACCCTGTCCGGGCCATTCTTCAACCACCTGATTGGTAACTCATCTGCTGGATTTACCGACCTCATCCTGACTGGCGAAAGAATTGAAGCTGGTATCAAGTCGGGGAAGATTCAAGAGGCCACACCTTCTGATATTCATAAAAAGCCTTACACGGGAAATAAGGAATCCAATGCTGTATACAGTCAAAAGAGTCGCCGTGATCAACATGCAGGGGCAGTCATGATCTCTGGTTCTGCACCACGCCGTCAACCACAAAGGGGAAACCAGCAAAGGCCGGAAGGGCCTAAAAGGCAATTCACCAACATTAACATGCCTTGGTCACAAGCATTGCAGCATATGGTGAAGATGAACCTGATTGCAGTAATCAACCCTCCTACCAATCCTAAGACCTCCTCTCCTAGCTACAATCCAGAAGCAAGGTGTGCTTATCATTCTGATAGCCCGGGGCACGATACTGAGGACTGTTGGGCACTGAAGTACAAAATTCAGAACATGATCGATGCCAAAGAGATCGAGTTCGAGCCTGCGGAGACTCCCAACGTGATCACCGCTCCATTGCCAAAGCATGGCTAAATTTTTGTTCATTTGATTTCAAGTTGTATTTTTCCTTTTCTTGTTCAGATAAACAATTATTGTGTTAAACTCTTTTATTTCATGAATGCATTACACATGTCTGTCTTGAATTAATTATGTTTACTATGCTTAAAACTGCTTTCATATTTTTTGCGATGGTCAATTCTTAATTGAAAATTCTAAACCTCTTGAGGGAGGATGACGAAAACAATACCACAATTTACAGTATGCTTTTGAACAGACCCCGCTGATGAGGTACAGGCATTGTTTCAATTCCTAAACACTGGAGTTATAAGGATGATAATCCCTCGTCAACCCATCAGAGCCAAAGAAGTAGGAGTTTGTATTTTCGAAAATCAAAACCCTTAATCATAACCTGGGGCAGGGTAGTTCTCTCAGTCGATCCAAGTGCACAATGAATGTCACTAAATGAGTTTTTCAAAAACAAAAGACAGTGATGGTTCCGAACAATCATAAGGACAGGCAGTCATTATCAAAAAAAAATTCATGAATGAAAAGCCCAAAAAGTCAAAACCAATAAAGAAGACTTACCAAACTGGGGCATCCCGCTGACTGTAATCCCAAAAAGGAAACAGTTCAGGCAAAAAAAAAGAAAGGGATAACTAAATAAAAAAAAAAGAGGTCTCACAAACCCTCAGCAAAAAAGGGGATGATTGCCTATTCAAATAAACGTTCAATATCCGAATCATCACCGGAAAATCAGAGCAAAGACTCAAACAAGGTCTAACGCACGATCAACTGAGTTTAGGTTTGGAGAACATCACGAAGAGCGGGTGGGTACAAATAATTTGAGCCTTTATCCTTTATTTCTTAAACCGTGAACCAGGCCACGATATAACTCTTAAAAGTCCTAGCTGAAGCATGGGTTAGTTCGAAAGCATACTGTTACGAAGGTATCCTGACTCCTGAAGGTTTGCTGTAAAATATTGAGTTGACATCGCACTGTATTACAAAAAATGCATTTTCAAAATTCAAGACAGACATAGACTTTTGCATTCTTAAAATAACCTTGTTTGCATATGACTACTTGTTTGAACAAGCAGGGAAATTCGCACGATGAACACCTTGTGAACAGAAGAACCTCCAATCAAGGGGCACATTGCTCATTATCTGGGGCATGGCAAAATACTTCCAACAGGGGCAACTCCCTACATTCTGAGAGCGTGGACATAGTCGAAAAAAATACTGCGCATAATCAAAGACCCGCTAGGTTGACATACCTAGGCAAAAATAAGGGCTTCCCGACGAACTAAAAGGGTTCGGGCAAAATGAAGGGATGAAACGAAAAACATGTACACCCGGCAAGTCGAAAACCTGAAAAGGCGGCTTGGGCAAAAATGGGTATCCCGGTGGACTGAAAACCCGAAAGGGCGGTCCAGGCAAAAGTTAGGGATCGAAGCGTACGACTATGTTCCGGTATCTCGTCACTTGCCTACCCGAAGATTTGTCGATCACCCGCACAGGTATCCTCTTCCCTCACCTCCGAAGCAGGGGCAATAATGAGCTATCCAGGCGATCCAATTGCTCTGTCAACCAAATTACAAAGGACAGATCAACATAAAAATGATTACCATCTACCTTTACAAATTCCAGATCGTGGGCTAACGTCCGAGACCAAACAGGACAATTATCCACTTAATCAAAATCATGCAACCCAACACCGGTTTCTGCTCAACCTTCAGACAAAGTCATACACAGACTCCTCCTCCATAAGATGACCTAACCCCGGTTCATCAAGAAGTTTTACACAAACTTATCCCGAAGCAACCTTACCCCGGTTCCTCCAGAAGTTTTTACACAAACTTATCCAAGTAACCTTACCCCGGTTCCTCCAGAGATTTTTACACAAACTCAACCAAATAACCTTACCCCGGTTCCTCCAGAAGTTTTTACACAAACTTATCCAAGTAACCTTACCCCGGTTCCTCCAGAAATCTTACATGGATTTATCACAAGTAACCTTACCCCGGTTCGTCAAGAAGTTTTACACGAACTTATCCCGAAGTGACCTAACCCCGGTTCCTCCAGAAGTCTTACATGGACCTATCTCAAGATGACCTAACCCCGGTTCATCAAGAAGTTTTACACAAACTTATCCTGCCGTAACCTAACCCCGGTTCCTCCAAGAGTCTCACATGGACCTATCTCAAGATGACCTAACCCCGGTTCATCAAGAAGTTTTACACAAACTTATCCTGCCGTAACCTAACCCCGGTTCCTCCAAGAGTCTCACATGGACCTATCTCAAGATGACCTAACCCCGGTTCATCAAGAAGTTTTACACAAACTTATCCTGCCGTAACCTAACCCCGGTTCCTCCAAGAGTCTCACATGGACCTATCTCAAGATGACCTTACCTCGGTTCGTCAAGAAGTTTTACACGAACTTATCCTGCGGCAACCTAACCCTGGTTCCCCCCAGAAGTCTTACATGGATTTAGCTCAAGATAACCTCACCCCGGTTCATCAAGAAGTTTTACATGAACTTACCTCACCAAGCAACCCTACATCGGTTCCCTCTCTTCAAGATGCAGTTTTACATGGACTCGTCACCCAGAAACCCTACACAGGTTCTCCCTTTCCAAAAAAACGAAGTTTTACACGAACTCATCATCAAAGTAACCCTACCCAGGTTCCTTCTCCATTTCAGATACAGTTTTACACAAACTCATCAGCATGCAACCCTACATAGGTTCCCCCTTTCAACTTATAAAATTACATTCCAAAACTCCCCAGAAGAGTCCAATCCAGTTCCCCCAGGAAAATTGGAATTCATCTCTCCAAGCAGTAAGCTTATCCCCAGTAGATTCTGGAAGCTTATCCCCTCGCAGAGCACGAACGCGTCGTCCGGCTTTATTCAAAGAGTTATTTCCTTAACAGGATATAACTGGGTTATCCTCAGCCAAAAGCCACGGAAAGGTCATCGTCAACATAGTTCTTTCCTATCCCCAGCGAAGTCCATTAACACTTCCAACAACAAAGACATCCTCAGCAAATTACTGCTATCAACACTCAGCAAAGCATCTCTATCCCCACAGAGTATTGCTTCCCAGCATGATCGCTAGAATATCTTTTCTCCCCGCAGAATCTTCCATTCGCCAAGTTTATTCCGCAACGGAGTCATCTTCTCCTACCGGTATCCTTGCAGTTATCATCCCCAGCGGAAGCAAAATCTATTCTTCGACATCAGCCCAGGATACGACTTCCCGACACCCGTCAAGGATTCACTTTCCTAGACAAAAATATACATGAAACATCACATACATCATTATAGCATGCATGTACACATCATATCTTACAAATCTCATTTATGTTGAGAACATCATTGCTTGATCCATATCATGCATTGCATATGACTGACTTTTACCTTTCAGGAAAGATCCAGTTAAGTTCTCAAGCTACATTTCAAGACCTAGACCGGTTCAGTTAAATCGTCCCAAGATTTTCCTGATGCTTATCCAGTCAAAGGCCTTCTCTGGTTCAGTCAGATCGACCCTAAGATCTCCCTGATGCTTATCCAGTTGAAGACATTTCAAGACCTAGACCGGTTCAGTTAAATCGTCCCAAGATTTTCCTGATGCTTATCCAGTCAAAGGCCTTCTCTTGGTTCAGTCAGATCGACCCTAAGATCTCCCTGATGCTTATCCAGTTGAAGATATTTCAAGACCTAGACCGGTTCAGTTAAATCGACCCTAAGATTTTCCTGATTCTTACCCAGTCAAAGGCCTCTCTGGTTCAGTCAGATCGACCCTAAGATCTCCCTGATTCTTATCCCAGTAGAAGACACCCAGGTTTTTCTCAACGAGCGTTGTTGAAGTTAAAGTCACCCAAGATGTTTTTCTCAACAAGCGTTGTTGAAGTTAAAGTCGCCCAAGGCTCTCTTACCATTCATGCTAAGGTAGTAATCATCCCTGGTTCTTTCATCGCCGTTTGAAGCTCCAGACTCAGCTCCTGTAACCAGTCAGGACACATCTATACCAGGCATCTAAACATCAGCTCCTGCAACGTGTCAGGTACTCATTTTCTGTTTTGCAGGTATGCAGGTTCTCGCCAAGGAATCTCTTACGCAATCAAACATCCAGATGGCATCTATAAGCCCATTCCCCCATCATTGCTAACATGTGAGCGCAAATTTCTGGGCACTCTAGTGTCCAATCATCTTTTACCCTCGGATTACGAAAGGCACGTCAGCCAATCTGCATCCTCAGGTCTAAGAAGATTGAACAGGGGCAACTGTTATACCCCAAAATTTGCCCTCCCATATTCCTCAAGAAATTGCCAAGCCAAGCTACAAAATTCCCCAAGAGTTGCACAGTGCAAAGGCCTCCATACAGTCAAAACTAGGGTTTGTGTGCTGATCAAGAAAATGGAGTGTTCAAAAGCCCAATCAGGTCTCACATGCCTACAAAGATGGTCAAGCATCCTCATATCAAGTTTCAAGGCATTCAGCTCAAGATTGCACAGTCAAAACCCTAAATTGCACTACAGTCAACTGTAGGGGCAAAATGGTCATTTGGCAGTCAAAAGTTCAAATTTTTGGTCAACATATCATTTTGAAGCCACAAACATCATTTGATCAATGCTTGATCATGATTCTCAAAATTTGGCTCAGAAATCATCAAAGATGCAAAGGTTGCTATATTTGGACAGTTGAAAAAGTCAACTGAAATTGACCAGGGCATAACTTTCACATGGATCATCAGAAAAATTCCATCCAAAGCTCATTTTGAAGAGAAAGACATTTCCTACAACTCATCTTCATACTTCAAGTCCAAGAAATGCTCTCACAAAAAGTTATCAATTTCAACATTATAGGTCATTTTCAAAAGTCAACAAAAAGGGACTTTAAGTCAAAGACCATAACTTGAGATTGGTAAATAAAAATGACATGGGACCAAAGGCATTGGTTAGAGGACTCAAAGACCTTTCCAAAATGTCCAAGAACATGTGAAAAGCTTAAAAATTGAGCAAGTTATGCCTTGTAGAAGTTGGGAAATTTTTGTGAAATGGCAAAAGTCAACTATCCTTGAAACTCCAATTTTTGACAAAAGGGCCCACTTTCTTCCACTTGATTCATCCTTGTCATGCCACACACGTGTCCCATGATTAATTTCAAGACCAAATATTGATTTTTCTATTTTATTTAATTTTTGATAATTTAATTCATTTTAAATCTTTAAAAATTCAAATAAAATTCAAAAACCAATGGAATAGTGTCATTTGAATTTGGACAACTTCCATATATCATGGGCCAACTCAAAAACTCAGGCTAGGGTTAAATTGCACACTAAGTCTTGGTCTTGGCTTAAAAGAAGGAAAATTGGTTAATGGTGAAAACCCTAGGACTAGTTCTTTCATGAGCATGAATTAAGGCCAACTAACAAGCTAATTCTCTTCCATCATAAGCACTGAGTCAAACCCTAACCATAGGACATCAAATGCTGCGCTCAAAAGCTTATTAAAAATTTGAAAAATTGGCCATATAACTCAATTCTGAAATCAAGGTTCTAGATGGTTTTAAGCCCTAATACTGATTCTAATAGCTTCCTTGCCAACTCCTGATCAGATTGCAATCCCTAACATCCATCAATACGCGAAGAATTGGTACATAGAACCCTCCCTGTACAGCAAGAAAGTGTTGATCGTGTTTTCAATTCTAGACATCCCCATTGCATTTTTATTGTATATTCATGTTCCTTACAAAGTTTCCAAACTAACCATTGTGTTTAATTGCATTTTTGTTGACCATACGCGATTTCACCATGTTCACATTTTAGGGTTTTCAGGTTGTGATTTTAGGGCTTTTACAATGCTGTAAAATTAGCCCTCCAGACCATGATAATCATACTTAGCAAGCCTGGACGAAGAAGAAGCACTATTCGCGATGGATTTATATTCAAGGATAGCCTAATCGCTATTTTCTTGAAACCAGCCAAAGACCACGCTACAAAAACTGTTGCCATAGTGTTTTGTTTTACAGGATGAGGAAGAAGATGGTTTCGTGTCCATCAGCCATTGGCCATTTTGAAATCGCGCGCGTTTTGGCGTACTAACTCTTGTTTGTTCTTATTATATTTATTTGTTAATTATATATCAAACAGGTTAAGTGGCACAGATGGCAAGCGCTTATTGTTTCAACCTCCAAGACCTGGGTTCGAGTCCCAGGTCTGTACAATATTTCACGTTATTTTTCAATTCAAGTTCTCATGCAGATTCCTCATTAGAGCACACCATGTACCATCATCATCCAGATGCCCACGCGTCCATCCAATCCACACCAAAGGCTTAGATTCAAAAAGCATACTATGCCTGGTCAAATGCATCACACCTGATCCAGAAAAGTCAGCAAGGCCATAACACAAATGGGCCTGAAATGCTAAGGCCTTACCTCCAAACTGGGGCTACCCCCCCCTTGGTTTGCCTTCTCTTTCTTTCTATTTTATTTCTTTTCAAATTATTATTTTCTTTATTAGTTTAATTAATTTATTTTTTTTACAAAATACAACAACATCAAAAAATCAGAAAAAGGATAAAAACATAAAAAATATTTATTTTGTTTATTTTCTTGTAAATAATTAACATGTAAATAAATTTAGTAAAATAGGTTTTAACTTTAATTCTTTCTTAATAACTAAAAATCCAAAAATATAGCATTAGGTTTAATGACTTTTTATTCCTTTTAATTTTCCTTGTTTTTTGCCATAATATTAGTGATTTATTTATTTTCATAATTGAACTTGTAAACTAATTAGGGTTGCATTTAGGTTAAATTTTAATACTTTCATAATAAACTTAAAAATAATTAGAACTAGGTCTGACATTTCATTTTCATTTTAATTAACTATTTTTTCTTTTAAATCCTAAAAACACAAAATACCAAAAAAACATTCTTTCTTATTTTAATTTTTAATTCCTTATTAACTTTAATTTGTTGTAAAAGGGTCCAACGCCCATGTTCATTATTTATTTAATTTCGCACATTTATTTTATGTCATTTATTCTAATTATGTAATTGCCCCAAAGCCTTGTAACAATTATACTTTTCGCACTTTTATTTTATTGCTTCTTTACTTTCAGTCAAATCGGGTCCGGTTTATTTTGGCGATGTGGACCCGCGCCATTTGTAATAGCCTTAGATTTATTTTCTCGCAAATATTTAACTGTTAAAAAGCATGCAAGAATGAATGGCCCTAATTAAAATCAAGCGTAGAACACAAATAAACATGACAAGACAAATATCTGAAAACAACACACAATCCGCACACACCACCCCTAGGGTACGCCTCACTGTTGCCTTTCGAAAGGTGACCGTCGAGTAGAGGACGTCTTAGTAAGTCCTCATGATCCGGGAACCTGGCATGAGGGTAGCTTCTAAGGTGTCTTCCCATTGCTCTGGTGATCACCACGTCCCTAAAACTCGAATTGACCCGAACACCTCCAACGGTGGTGCTACCTACCTCTCAATGGTGGGATGGCACTATTTTAAAGGACATTTACACAGACGAATTCCTTAGGGTAGGTAGACGACTCATGGATACTTGCTCTCTTTAAAAACAAACAAAAAAACCTTTTCACACCAACACTTTTCAAAAGCTTTCAAAGCAAATTTTTCAAACACTCTGACGTACGAGTCGAACTGAAACTTTTCAAAGAAACTTTTTTAAACCCACATTGAAAAGCAAGCAAACATTTTTGAAAACACATTGAGCAAGTATCTAAGAGCCCATGGATAACCATGGATAGAAAGGGTGCTAACACCTTCCCTTTCTATAATCTACCTCCCGAACCGAGAGCAATCTCTTTAAGGAATTTTTCTGTGCTTTTGTCCTTTCCATTTGGAGAAAATAAAAGACGGTGGCGACTCTTGCTTCCGCGACATTTCGCGAACCAGCTTTAAAACAGTCAGTTCCAGATCCACCGATCACAGCTTGTATGCAATATTTCGTGTCCACTGGAATAGGTTTAGGTTATGCATATGTAAGTGAATGGAATTAGGTCAAAACCAAGCCCAAAGATCCATTGATTTAATGATTCAATATTTGATTTTTTTCACATCTTTTTTCAATCTTTTTGCCATGGAAACTTGCCAATTTTAGATGATTTTGTCCCCTTGAGAAGGTGCACGAAATCTCTTACATGTGTGGAAGAGATTTGCTGCATAAAAAAGATTTGAAAACATGATTTAGTATTTTTCTTATATTTAAATTTAATTAAATGAATTAATGATAATAAAAATTCAAATAATTAATCAAAAATAAGAAAATAACTCCCTTTTAGGTCAATGGGTCGTGCATAGCCTTTGGGTAATGATTCATGGAAGAATTTGAGGCCCATTAGCAATTTTGAAGCCTTTTGTGCAAAGTTGACTTTTCAAAATTCCCAAAAATTTCCCAACTTCTACAAGGCATATCTTGCTCAATTTTGAAGCTATGATCTGTTAGAACAAAGTTTGAATCTACTACCCTATGTTTAAGTTTTGATGATAACAAAGTGAAAAGATATATTATTTATATGATTCATGTATGAACTATTTGCTGCCTAAATTATTACGTTCTGATTTGCAGATACTCTGATTGGTATAAGCAAGATCACACCTAATCAGCACCAGAAATTTGGTTCCTGACATCAGCATCAGAAGTTGCCATATCAGGATATCAGAATCAGAAGATTAACTCTCGTGTATGCTGAAGTCTGATGAACAGAACTGCGCTCAACACTCTGATAAAGAAAACAACAGTTCATCAGCAGTTAAGTAGAGTCAGAATGAGCCAAGCCAGAACATGCATTAAGTAAGCAACGGTACCGTGCATTGAAAGCAAATTAATACCAACGGCCTCATTCCAGACAAGATCTGCTCGATAAGGAAAGTTTGTTATTAGCATTGAATCAAGAATATTGCTCCAACGTTCATAATCTCAGTGCTATATAAACAAGACTATGAAGATTGAATTGGCTAATGCTCTCCAAATCTTTACACGCCTAAAAGCTGATCATAATCTTCCTTCTCTCAGTTTGCTAAACACTACACATTCCTTTATTCAATCATTGTTTAGCAATCTAGTTTCTAAGCTTTAAGTTGTGTATACATCACAGTTGTGATACAGTTTTGTAGAAAACATTCACACACTTAGATTTATCTTCTTTGTAAGAAAGTGTTTCCTTGACAAACCGGGTTGTGGTTTGCATCAAGAAGGCTTTAGCAGTTGTTAAAGCAGTCTGTAATATTCAGTTGAATATAGTGGATTAAGACCTCGTTGGAGAGAGGCGAAATCACCTTGATGGGTGGACTGGAGTAGTTTGAGATCAAATGAACCAGGATAAAAATATCTTGTTCATTGCATTGATTTTCAGTTTTACAATTCAACCCCCCCTTCTTGTGTTTTTCACTACTTCAATTGGCATCAGAGCGCCTGGTTCTGAGCTAAAACACTTAACCGTGTCAGTACAAGATCCAGCGTCAGAAAAACACAATGGCAGGAAACTTTTCTCACACTAGCAATGACAACCATGAGGACAAAGACAGATTCAACGACAAACCTCCAGTCTTTGATGGAGAAAACTTTGATTACTGGAAAGACAGAATTGAAAGCTTCTTTCTGGCACATGATGCTGATCTATGGGATATGGTGACAGATGGATACACGCACCCTGTGAATGCAAGCGGTCAGAAGATTGATAGAAAAACAATGTCTGACCAATAAAAGCGTGACTTCAAGAATCACCACAAGGCCAGAACCATCCTCCTCAGCGCCATCTCCTATATTGAATATGAAAAGATCTCCAACAGAGACACAGCAAAGAACATTTTTGACTCACTCAGAATGACGCATGAGGGCAACATTCAGTTCAAAGAAACTAAAGCTCTGGCGCTCATTCAGAAGTATGAGGCGTTCAAAATGGAAGAATCTGAATCCATTGAAACAATGTTCTCAAGATTCCAGATTCTGGTAGCTGGTCTCAAGGTTCTGGACAAAGGATACTCTACTGCTGACTATGTCAAGAAAATCATCAGAAGTTTACCTAAGCAGTGGAGACCAATGGTTACAGCTCTGAAGCTAGCTAAAGATCTCAACAAAATCACTCTGGAGGAACTTATCAGCTCCCTCAGAAGTCATGAGATAGAGCTAGAAGCTGACGAGCCTCAAAAGCAAGGTAAGCCTTTAGCATTAAAATCTAACAAAAAATCTGAGTCTAAAGTTTTGCAGGCAGTTGAAGAAACATCTGATGGATCCTCATCAGAAGAAGACAAACTCTCCCTCCTCTCCAGAAGAGTAAATCAACTGTGGAAGCAAAGACAAAGGAAGTTCAGGAATCCCAGAAGATCTGATCAGAACGAGTCTTCTTCCAGATACAGAAGGACAGATTCTTCCTCTGGATACAGAAGATCTGAAGGCTCCTCTAGTAGCAAAAATCCAAATACCAAGGACATCATCTGCTATGAGTGCAATGAGCAAGGACACTACAAGAGTGACTGCCCAAAGCTTTAGAGGGAAAAGCCCAAAAAGAAGTTTGGAAGAGAGAAGAATAAAAGTCTCATGGCTACATGGGATGACTCTGACTCGTCTGAAGCTGACTCAGAATCAGATGATGAGAGGGCAAACATAGCTCTGATGGCTAACATCTCAGAAGATAGTGAAGCTTCTGAATCAGACTCAGAATCAGATACTGAAGAGATATTTCCTAACTTTGCTGTTAATTTTACCAAGGCTGAACTTGCTGAAAGCCTTAATGAGATTCTGGAACGGTATCAGCAAATTAGAGTTAAATTCAGAGACCTGAAAAGGAATCTTGAATCTGACTCTAATAAGACTGAGAGTCTCAAATTGGAGAATTCTGAGCTGAGAAATAAGATTTAAAAATTAGAAAATACTTTACAAAACTCTCAGAAGGAACCAATTTCTGAAACTCCCAGCAACGCTGATGAGATCATCAAGGAGTATGATCACAGTTTCCAGAAGTTCCTTGCTAAAAGCATAGATAGAAGCAAAATGGCTTCAATAATCTATGGAGTTAGCAGAAACGGCAGGAAAGGAATAGGATACCAAGGTAAGGTTCCTACACCAAAGAATGTCATGGACTTAACCATTAAACACACTCCTCTGAATTCACATTTTGTGTATGGTCACACACATGATATTAAATACACTAGCAGTAAGCACTATGTGAAACCAAAATTCAACCAGAGTTTTGGTAAAACTAACAAATCAGGACCCAAGAAAATCTGGGTACCTAAGGATAAAATAATACATGTTGCAGATATCTTTAGCAGCAAGTCAGAAACACCAGTCATGGTACCTGGACTCTGGCTGCTCGCGACACATGACGGGAAGAAGGCATATGTTCCAAAGCCTGGAACTTAAACCTGGAGGCCACGTTGGTTTTGGAGGCAATCAGAGGGGAAAGATAATTGGCTCTGGAACTGTAGGTAATGGAAATCTTCCCTCTATTAATAATGTTCTGCTAGTAGATGGATTAATGCATAATCTGTTATCCATAAGTCAATTAAGTGATAACGGTTATGATATAATCTTTAATAAAAAATCATGTAAAGCTGTTAGTCAGAAAGATGGGACTATCCTGTTTAATGGTAAGAGGAAAAACAACATTTACAAAATCAAACTTTCTGAACTAAAGAGTCAGAATGTAAAGTGCCTTCTGTCTGTTAACAACGAGCAGTGGATCTGGCACAGAAGATTGGGGCATGTTAGTATAAGAAGAATATCTCCGATTAACAAACTCAATCTGGTCAGAGGACTTCCTAATTTGAAGTTCAATTCAGATGCTCTGTGTGAAGCATGTCAGAAAGGCAAGTTTGCAAAACCCTCTTTTAAATCTAAAAATGTTGTTTCTACCTCTAAGCCATTAGAACTTCTGCACATTGACTTATTTGGACCAGTTAAAACTGCTTCAGTCAGTGGCAAGAAGTATGGGTTAGTAATCGTAGATGACTATAGCAGATGGACATGGGTAAAGTTCTTAAGACACAAGGACGAGTCACACTCTGTGTTTGTTACCTTCTGTAACCAAGTTCAGAATGAAAAGGATCTTAGAATCGTTAAAGTCAGAAGTGATCATGGTGGAGAATTTGAAAACAAAGATTTTGAGTCATTCTTTAATGACAGAGGCATTCTGCATGATTTCTCTTGTCCTAGAACTCCCCAACAAAATGGAGTTGTAGAACGAAAGAACAGAACATTGCAAGAAATGGCCAGAACCATGATCAATGAGACAAACGTTGCTAAGATCTTTTGGGCAGAGGCAATAAACACAGCGTGCTACATTCAGAACAGAATCTCAATAAGACCTATTCTGGAAAAGACTCCATATGAATTGTGGAAGAACAGAAATCCCAACATTTCATATTTTCATCCATTTGGATGTACCTGTTTTATGTTAAATACAAAGAATTATTTGAACAAGTTTGACTCTAAAGCACAGAAGTGTATCATGTTAGGATACTCTGAACGCTCAAGAGGGTACAGAGTATACAATACAGAAACACAGATTGTGGAAGAATCAATCAGTGTTCATTTTGATGATAAGCTTGACTCTGAAAAGTCAAAGCAGAATGAAGTTTTTGCAGGTATGGAAATTGAATTTACAGGTTCTGAAGACAAGTCATCAGAAGCTCTCAACACATACACTCCTTCAACGTCTGAAAGGAGCACTGCTAGCAATCCTACAACAGCTGCTGATCAACCTAAGAAGAGATTACCCAGAAGCAGCTTGGATCACCCAGAAGAGACTATCTTAGGAAGAAAGGAAGATCCAATCAGAACAAGAGCAAGCTTCAGAAACTCTGAAGAAACTCTCATGGGACTTGTGTCTCTGATTGAACCTTCTTCTATTGATGAAGCACTTCTGGATAATGACTGGATTCTGGCAATGCAAGAAGAGCTGAATCAATTCACCAGAAATGACGTATGGGATCTCGTTCCCAGACCAAAAGGATTCAACGTCATTGGAACAAGATGGGTGTTCAGAAACAAGCTAAATGAACAAGGTGAAGTCATCAGAAACAAGGCACGACTGGTTGCACAAGGTTATAGTCAGCAAGAGGGGATAGACTATACAGAAATCTTTTCCCCAGTCGCCAGTTTAGAATCTATCAGACTTTTAATTTCATTTGCTGTTAATAGAGGCATTACTCTGTATCAGATGGATGTCTAAAGTGCATTCTTAAATGGTTATATAGAAGAAGAGGTTTATGTGCACCAACCCCCTGGTTTTGGAAATACAAAACATCCAGAACATGTTTTCAAACTAAAGAAGTCACTATATGGTCTGAAACAAGCTCCCAGAGCTTGGTATGAAAGGCTAAGTAACTTTCTGTTAGAAAATGAATTCACCAGAGGGAAGGTGGACACTACCTTATTCTGTAAATCAGTTAAGAATGACATCTTAGTCTGTCAAATTTACGTTGATGATATTATTTTTGGTTCTACTAATCCTTCTCTTGGAAGAAAATTTGCTAAGTGTATGCAGGCAGAATTTGAGATGAGCCTCATGGGGGAACTGAAATTCTTTATAGGAATTCAGATCAATCAAACTCCAGAGGGAACTTACATTCATCAGAGCAAATACATCAGAGATCTTCTGAAGAAATTTGACCTCTCAGAATGTAAGCCATCAAAGATTCCAATGCATCCCACGTGCATTCTGGAAAGAGAAGAGGTAAGCAAAAATGTAGAACAGAAAGTCTACAGAGGTATGATTGGTTCTCTCCTTTATCTGACTGCTTCAAGACCTGATATATTATTAAGCGTTTGTATTTGTGCTAGATTCCAATCAGATCCTAGAGAATCTCACTTAACAGCTGTTAAGCGAATTTTCAAGTATCTGAAAGGTACTACTAATCTGGGTTTGTTTTATAGAAAATCTAGTAATTACAGTTTAGTAGGCTACTGCGATGCTGACTTTGCTGGAGACAGAGTGGAGCGAAAAAGTACTTCTGGAAGTTGCTAGTTTCTGGGAGAAAATCTGATCTCTTGGTCCAGCAAAAGGCAATCAACAATTGCGCTATCAACAGCAGAAGCTGAGTACATAGCAGCAGCAGGATGTAGAACACAAATGCTCTTGATGAAAAGTCAGCTTGAAGACTTCCAGATTTTTGAGAGTAACATTCCTATACTTTGTGATAATACCTCTGCTATTTGCTTAAGTAAGAATCCCATTCTACATTCTAGAGCTAAGCATATAGAAATAAAACATCACTTCATTAGGGACTATATTCAGAAAGGAATTTTGAATTTAAAATTTATAGATACAGACCATCAATGGGCTGATATCTTTACTAAACCCCTTTCAGAAGATAGGTTTAATTTCATTCTGAAACATCTCAGCATGAAAGTCTGCCCAGAGTGAAAATGTTTTAATTCCATATATTTATCTTCAGAATGTAATTGTTTTACTGTGAACTTCTGATCAATCTTCTTTCAGAAAGATAGAACATGCAGGTTGTATCAGTTGCAAGTCTAAAGATCTGAGAGTCTAAGCTCAAAGACAGACGTGCTGATCACTACATCAAACAAGTGTCATCCAATCATCAGCAAATCTCTGAAGCAGAACGCGTGCACGCTTCTGAGAAGGCAAAACGCTGATTGGGTGCATTGAGACACATGTCTGGTAACCGCTTTTAAGTATCTTTCTCAAATCCCCCAAAATCAGCAAGCATTTAATAAAAGTAATCATGCTTTTAAAACGTAATCATGATTTTATTTCTCTTTCTTAAAAACGTTTACTTTTTCAAAATATTCTGAACTCTATTTAAACACGTTAACCTCTCATTCTAATTCTTTACAGTTTCTCACTAATTCTCAAGCATTCTCTGCATTTTTCTGTGTTCATCTCTCTAAAACCCTTTTCTCAGTTTTTTCGTCTCAAAATCTTTTAGTGTGAACATGGCAACCTCCAGCAGTGCTTCTGCAGGTTCTCAGAAGATAGCATCATCTGAACAATATCAAGTGCCATTCAGAACACTCCTCACTCCTGTGAAGAATCTTGAAGTGTTATCTGAATTGATCATTGATTTTGGAAGCTTGAAGGAAAACGATTTTGACCTAACAGAAGAAGTTAGGGCACAGAAATGGGAAAGGTATTTTGACAGGTTGGTTGGACCAACATTCCCTACGTTAGTGAAGGAGTTCTGGATTCATGCAACAGCTTCAACGCATCAAGTAACCTCCTACATCATGGGGAAGAAGATTGTGATCACTGAGGATCACATAGCAAGGTTAATAGGCTACAGTGGCGGTGGCGTCCGCTGTATTGATATGGCTGAGAGATATGCTGACGTAGGCGTGATAGCTGAAAGGATTTTCACCCATGGGGTGCCCAGCAGCAAGATCAAAGATCTGAAGGATCATCACAGAGTTTGGGCAAAGATAATTCTGGGGTGCTTCAACCATAGGAAGCCAACTAGTTCCCCTGATTACATAAATGTGGATCAGCAGTTTCTGATCTACTTTATCAATCAGAAGGTAAAAATCAACTTGGCTCATCTTCTGTTCAACCACCTCAGAACAAGTGTGAAGGAAACCAGGGAAGAAGAAAGAACGAAGAGGGATTGGATTCCCTTTGGAAGGTTGATATCAGATATTCTGACAGAGAATAGGCTGATAGAGCATCTGATAGAAGCTCAAGAATTAAGCACCATTGAACCAACAGTTGGGAAGCCTCTGAACGCGAAGAACTTGAAGAAAATGAAGTTGATAGAGAATATCAAAAAGGAACCCAGCGCTACTCCTATTGCTGATATCACCAGCAGAAGAGTTCCACTGAGTGACTTTCCTTTATTCTCTCAGATAGAATCCAAGCCAGTGGTAGTTCTCAGATATATGGACGCGTGCAAAGCTGATGGCACAGATCCAAATCTGAAGATCAAAGATCTGCATCAACCTCAACCAGAAGTGACTCTGAAGAAGACGAAGAAGAGGAAGGCACCTTCAGAAGGATCATCCCAGCAGACACCCAAGAAAAGAGGTAATTTATCTGCTGCTTCTGTTTTAAATTCTTCTACTATTCCAGCATCTATTCCTCCTCCAACCTCTCATAGAATCTCAATCCCCATCCCAACAATAGATGAAACTGAACCAGAAGATGACCCTTCTGAGGCATTAAAACTCAGAAGACCCAGAACCAAACATCCCAAACCAACAATCTCAACAACATCAGCAATTGACAAAGTGCTGTCTGACATTGATCAACACACTTCTGATCACTCCGCCAATCCAAACTCTGAACCACAAATTATCCCTCCTCCACAACCAGAACAACAACAATCTGCTGAAGAACCAGAACAACAACAACCTCTCTCATCCATTCCAGAAGAACCCCTTATCCCTGAACAACCAGAAATTCCAACAACTTCTCCCCAACCAGCAATTCCGTCTCCCTCTCCTCAACCAGAAATTCATCCACCATCACCTCAACCTGAGTTTCATCACTCTGAAACTCAAACTCCTCCACCTTCTGAACCTCATTCACCTCAATCATCTGAACCACAACCTCTGGCAATCCAACTGCCATGTGGAACAACAGTCACCATGGCCCAGCTGCCATCCTCGCTAGAATCTACACCACCAAATACTCCCAAAACACCAAACAGTCCAATCATAATTTCTGATTCTCCCACTCCATCTCCAAAACAAACAGCTGCCAAGCAAACCACCGAAAACCCCAGCAGGACCTTCATAGACTTAACCAGCCTTGACCGTCTTGCTGATCTGAAACATAAAATAGCCATCCCAAAACCAAAACAACCAGATGTTGGCTCTGGTATTATGAATTTTGAAACAGGTTTGCAGCAATGGATTGCTTCTCTGAAGCAAGTCTGTCCTGGAATGATTGACCCAACTGCCTCTGACCAGCTCTGGTCACAATTCAGACTTTGGGTACGTGCTGAAGCCCTCAAGTTGCAGGATATCAACTATGAGCAGGAACAACAGAACTTCAGCAAGCTGCTGAAGGAAGTTGAAAGTCAGCTGCCTCAGGAAGCTGTGCTCCCTCTGGATAGTGAACCTTGGTCTGAGAAACAACTAGCTTCAAAGGTGCAACCAGAAGAAGACAAGACCATTCAAGCTGAAGCAAGTCAAGCAGAAGATGTTGCAGAAAGCTCTCAGAAGCTTCCTGCTTCTGATGTTTCTCAAGCTGCCTTGGACAGGCAGACTCTGGAAGAGCTGAAGCTGAATGACATGCGTCTACAGCAGAGGATGGATGAAAATGACCAGAAGATGAAAGAAAGAATGGATGTGCAGGATAGCAAGATTGACACTGTTGTCAGCATGGTGCACAAGCAGAATGAGACTGCTGATCAGATCAAAGCCATGCTGGAGAACCTGTTCACACGCTTTCCTCCCCAACCTTAGTTTTTTCATTCATGTCATTTTCATGTTTTCTTTTATTTTCTGATGTACTGTTTGAATATGTTTTGTTCGATTCTGAACCTTTTAATATGACAAGTTTTTCTGATCTTAATTGTTTTAGCACATCACCTACACTTTTTGATTGCTGACAAAAAGGGGGAGAACAAGAATGATATTTTAAACAATAACGGATTACTAAGACAGAAATTCTCGAACATTCTAACTCTATTATACTTGAAAATGTTTTCTGTTTTGCTTAAGTCTACAGGTACAAGGAAGCTCTTGGACACTCTGAAGACTAAAAGCTCTGAAGCTCTGATCCGCTCTGATACTCTGATCCAAAGCAAAGCTCTGACAAGAAAAGCTCTGATACGCTGATCTGAAGCTCTGCTCTGATATGCTGATCTAAAGCTTCTGATAGTCAAAGACTCTGATACTCTGATGTTCAAAGAAAGGCAAAAAGATCTGATCCTGAAGAACACTTGTAATCAAAAAGGGAAGCAATAAACTCAGGGGGAGTATCTCTCAACTCTGATATCTCTTTATCCCTTATCTTTGATAACCTCTTACTCTGATACATATCTCTGATACCTTTTCACGTTATTTTCAATTAAAAATATCCAGTTTTTGTCATCATCAAAAAGGGGGAGATTGTTAGAACAAAGTTTGAATCTACTACCCTATGTTTAAGTTTTGATGATAACAAAGTGAAAAGATATATTATTTATATGATTCATGTATGAACTATTTGCTGCCTAAATTATTACGTTCTGATTTGCAGATACTCTGATTGGTATAAGCAAGATCACACCTAATCAGCATCAGAAATTTGGTTCCTGAAATCAGCATCAGAAGTTGCCATATCAGGATATCAGAATCAGAAGATTAACTCTCGTGTATGCTGAAGTCTGATGAACAGAACTGCGCTCAACACTCTGATAAAGAAAACAACAGTTCATCAGCAGTTAAGCAGAGTCAGAATGAGCCAAGC
Source organism: Vicia faba (assembly GCA_948472305.1). Classification (NCBI taxonomy): domain Eukaryota; kingdom Viridiplantae; phylum Streptophyta; class Magnoliopsida; order Fabales; family Fabaceae; genus Vicia; species Vicia faba. The sequence goes on along the minus strand of OX451736.1, from coordinate 1,462,536,333 downwards.
CAGAACATGCATTAAGTAAGCAACGGTATTGTGCATTGAAAGCAAATTAATACCAACGGCCTCATTCCAGACAAGATCTGCTCGATAAGGAAAGTTTGTTATTAGCATTGAATCAAGAATATTGCTCCAACGTTAATAATCTCAGTGCTATATAAACAAGACTATGAAGATTGAATTGGCTAATGCTCTCCAAATCTTTACACGCCTAAAAGCTGATCATAATCTTCCTTCTCTCAGTTTGCTAAACACTACACATTCCTTTATTCAATCATTGTTTAACAATCTAGTTTCTAAGCTTTAAGTTGTGTATACATCACAGTTGTGATACGGTTTTATAGAAAACATTCACACACTTAGATTTATCTTCTTTGTAAGAAAGTGTTTCCTTGACAAACTGGGTTGTGGTTTGCATCAAGAAGGCTTTAGCAGTTGTTAAAGCAGTCTGTAATATTCAGTTGAATATAGTGGATTAAGACCTCATTGGAGAGAGGCGAAATCACCTTGACGGGTGGACTGGAGTAGTTTGAGATCAAACAAACCAGGATAAAAATATCTTGTTCATTGCATTGATTTTCAGTTTTACAATTCAACCCCCCCTTCTTGTGTTTTTCACTACTTCATGATCATGTTCTTGGACATTTTGGAAAGGTCTTGAAGTCCTCTAACCAATGCCTTTGGTCCCATGTCATTTTGATTTACCAATCTCAAGTTATGGTCTTTGACTTAAAGTGCCTTTTTGTTGACTTTTGAAAATGACCTATAATGTTGAAATTGATAACTTTTTGTGAGAGCATTTCTTGGACTTGAAGTGTGAAGATGAGTTGTAGGAAATGTCATCCTCTTCAAAATGAGCTTTGGATGGGATTTTTTTGATAAACCATGAAGAAGTTATGCCTTGGTCAATTTGCAGTTGACTTTTCTGCTGTCCCAAAGTAGAAACTTTTGCATCTTGAGACTTTTTGAGCCATGCTTTGAGAATCATGATCAAGAATTGATAAAATGATGTTTGTGGCTTCAAAATAAGATGTTGACCAAATTTTTTGACTTTTGACTATCAAATGACCATTTTGCCCCTGCAGTTGACTGTGGAGCATTTAGGGTTTTT